>CM022665.1:2189166-2711666 GCA_012295275.1 Chrysomallon squamiferum | reverse complement strand
ATGCCTTAAATGAAATTATTCAACTGTAATAACTGCTTGCGTGTGCAAATTGGTTGTGTATTAAAAATAGTTTCCCTCGAGTCAGTCTGATATCACATTAATACGGTAATATGGCATGTCAGTTCTCTTTGAAGATACAGTTGAGTGATTTCTCGATCTTGCCTGTGCTCCCTCTTTCCTTTCTAACATTACCGATAAAAATGTCTCCAGATTATTTTTAACAGCAGCGCTTTCAGACATGTACACTATGACATCCGGTAAAGATGAATTAGCATGTTACAGTCGTATCCATACACTGGGTGATAGGAAATTCGTCAGTCTATCCAGCGTATTCTATTCGACAGTCTATCTAGCGTGTTCTATTCGACAGTCTATCCAGCGTATTCTATTCGACAGTCTATCTAGCGTGTTCTATTCGACAGTCTATCCAGCGTATTCTATTCGACAGTCTATCTAGCGTGTTCTATTCGACAGTCTATCTAGCGTGTTCTATTCGACAGTCTATCTACCGTGTTCTATTCGACAGTCTATCTACCGTGTTCTATTCGACAGTCTATCCAGCGTATTCTATTCGACAGTCTATCTAGCGTGTTCTATTCGACAGTCTATCTAGCGTGTTCTATTCGACAGTCTATCTAGCGTGTTCTATTCTACAGTCTATCCAGCGTGTTTTATTCGTCATTCTATCTTGCGTGTTCTATTCGACAGTCCATCCAGCGTGTTTTATTCGACAGTCCATCCAGCGTGTTTTATTCGACAGTCCATCCAGCGTGTTTTATTCGACAGTCCATCCAGCGTGTTTTATTCGACAGTCCATCCAGCGTTTTATTCGACAATCTATCCTACGTGTTTTACTCGACAGTCTATCTAGCACGTTCTATTCGCCGTGTGACACTTAGCAGTTATGTCTCAATTAATGATACTTTCGTATCAGACCACAACATTTATATTTATTGTCTTTGTTCTGATAATACTGAAAATACATTTCTCTTGCTGTTAAAGTATTAATACACTTTATTTTATAAACAAAATTACACCTTCTATTACATATTAAGAATAAAACTAGAGTTGCATAGGAAATTATAACTCATACATCTAGTAGCAAGTAGATATTTTAAGTTATCGGTTGACTAATACTTTATTGAATCTGAGATTGTAATGTTTTCGTTCGTTTTTCATATTAAGCATAAGACTGAAGACAACAGTGCTTCGAAAAGAGATAGAGTGATTTGAACTTGCTAATACGCCACTTTGTTTGTCAGTGCAGTGCAAAGGTTGAACATCAGTCTGTTACTAAAACTCTTTTATTCAGTTCTGTTTTAAAATGCTCGAGAAGACGCCATTTGCAGACTGAATGTCCTCTTCAGAAACTTGTCATCATTAGTCAACACAGCTGAGGCCCTTTTCTGTAATTTTTTTTTTTAACTTAATGAAAAGCTTAAGTTTTCGTTCACCATCGCTTATAACACAGCACCAGTGTTTCTGTTCGAAAAACGTTTTATATTTCATTAAAATAAACTGTTCTGATTCTCGAGATTTTTTACGGTTGAGAACTAATTTTGAATTGATTTCTTGTTATTCACTGTATTTAAGTGTACCACTTCTCAGCACAGATACCGGGTTCTGATAACAAAATTATGTTTCTTTCCAATAATGCAATTTAAAAAAAAAAGTGTTATATCTGCCTAAAACAAGTGATGGGATGCGAAACTTTAATTATCTGGCCTTGCACCAGTAGAGGCTGAAGAACTGGGTAGAGTTTTCATACAGTTTATCACAATGACAGTAACGAAAGAAATAGTTTTTAAAAATGTCGGCTGACCGGCTTTTCCCCAAGCTGTCACAGCTACAGGCAGATATCAAAGTGAAATAATGCAACTTTTAAGTACAGGCAGAACGAGATTGATCCAGATAACTGAATTTGAAAAATGACGTCTATGCACACCAGATTTCAGATTTGAAGGTTTTCTTTAATGATTTTCTTTAGTGGTTTCCTTTAGTACGTCTGAATTTCACCGAAAATGAAATCTGGTTTGGTGACATGCTTTATTTTAATGATTGAAAGACATAACCAAAAAAAAAAAGAAAAAAAAAATGTTAAAGGAAGGCTATCAACATTCCTTTTTATTTTCCTCTAATATCCACTCAAGCTGATCTAAAGTTTTGGGCAGCAGAAAGGTGATGCTTTTGGTCCAGATAATTTCGAAAACTTATTGAAACTATTAAATAAATTTACACAATGTAATTTTGCGGTCATGAAGTGGAGATCAGTATGAAGGCGATCATCACATTTAATACAGTCTGGTCATTCAAGACACTGGATGAGAACATGAAACTATTCTATAATACTTTGAATCTGTCTTTTAAACTTGGCAGTGTCATATGTACCAATATTCGACATTGATAGGAAGACATGTACTACAACTTTTCACAAATCACTGGCAGGTAATACAATGGTACACACTGGGTGTGCTAAAGAGGACTGGAATCAACAAGGACTGGATTCATGCAATGTTTTTAGAATGTTTTATTTTTGGTCACACTGTAGTTTATTCTATTTCTGAAGACATGATTCTACTTTCTGAATAAGTGTTGACGTGAAACTATTTCTAGAGGGCAATTTAAAAAATAATATGTATAACCGTTTTCTGTGTATAAAGATAACAGCTATTAAGCTGCTTATATGCGTCACTGTTTAACGATATAATGGAAGTTACAGTCCTTTAATACTGTACTGTAATTTACTCGCATTATTATATCACTTCAATGATACACTTTTGTTCCAGTCTATTTGGAAGTAACACGACAGACTACAGCAAGAGTCTACGTTAAGCTGCGTTTTCAGAACTCATCTTTTTGTAACGAATATTTAGATGTTGTAATATCGTGAAATGTTTACATGGTTCGATAATTTAACATTTTTATCATAAGAAATTATTTTCTAACTTAGTAATATTTTGATTACTTTTATAAGAACAAAGAAATATGCAAACGTGAAAAAAGATAAAAAAATATTCAATGGAATGGATAAGAGAGAGAGAGAGAGAGAGAGAGAGAGAGAGAGAGAGAGAGAGGAAACCAAATCATTTCAGTATTACGATTTCGCTAAAACAAATAAACTAACAAACTTTTCTCATGTCGTAGTTGGCACTTCACGTTGCTTTGTGTGAACGCACTCTGGAGAAGAAAGACTGGCAGGAAATAGGTTTACTTTGGAAAGACCAGTATAAAATTATTGTAATTTGACGGGAACATGATTGTATAATTTCATCGAAGGTAATTTATCAGTGGCCAGTGTAAACAACTTTCTTCACAATACTTTCCATTGCTACGAAGCTGTAAAGAAAAATTGTTTTATCAATTTACAATGCTCGGATCTCTGACAGAGAATCAAATTAACGCATGACAGCAGAATGTAAAAGCTTCACTAAAACACATCTCTGGTCTTTCTCGTACGATATCAGTGCTAATTTTTATATCTTATTAAAGCCTTCTTTGGGAAGGTGTTTATATATTCAGTTTATTTGCTGTTTTTGGTTGTTGTGTTAACTTTTTCTTTGTGTACAACGTTTAGCTTATACAGAATAGACTGAGTAATTCCTTGTAACGTTTGTGAATGATCAAAGTATTTTTTTTCTATGGAATGTTTTTTATTAATATATATATATATATATATATTTTTTTTTTTTGCAGTGTTTTGTATCAAAACTACTATAACATTATAAACCGATGAGTTTCAAATGAGGAGATCATTAAAATAATAATAAATAAATAAATAAATAAATAAGTAATAATAATAAAAATAAATAAAAAAGGTATAAATGTAAACGATGTTAATGTGTAAATATTTATTTTCTTGTAATTATATTTGCTTTTCAGACTAATACGTAGAGCATCCTCTTTGGGCACCTTTAAAACAAAGTACATATAAATATATATATATATATATTTTTTTTTTTTTTTCTGATAATCAAAGCAGATGTTATTTTGTGAACCTGACGTTGTTATCTGAACCCACGGCAATGATTAGTTAAAACCAAAAAAAAAAAAAAAAAAAAAAAAAAAAAAATTAAATTAAAAACAATAAAACTAACAGTAATAACTGACTTCAGTAAACAAACAAGGGCTCGTCCGCGTTGTTGTTTGTTTTTCTTTCAACATATGTAGCTTTTCTTCCAATTATTGTTACATCTGACAGGAGAAATATTTACACATTAGTACGAGACAATTATTTGTGTCTTAACAATTGAACCGTTTAGCCTGACCATTATGCTTTCTAATCATTTGTGACTAATACGTTGGAACCTGCAGATAATGCTGATGTCAAACACACGCAGTACGGCGTGTGTACACAACGACAGCGCTGTTGTGTGGGTAGCGAATAATTACTTTTCAAATCAATCCTTTTTCCGAGCAGACTTCATCTGAAAAACAGATAGTTATTCTTCACGTTTGTTGTGACATGAATGCAAATCATTACGCTTTACTAGCATTTCCACTCAGATTACTGCAAACAAAAACTTTCATATATTTAGTTAGTTTTTTCCCCTCTCTCTCTCTCTTCACTCACTCTTTTGTTTCATTCTGTTGACGTAGATCGTTTGTATTGAGCAGGTGAAATTTCACCTCAGTTCTTTCATCGAGTCAACGCGTCCGAATTTACGCTTTATTTTGTATGAGAGAAAAATAAAAAAAAAAAGTAAAAATATATATGTATCGTCTTACTCATAATAAAATATAATAACTATCTACAAAACAAATTATATCCAAAAATAAAAATATTTAAAAATTTGATAGCAGGTGAAGTTGTTTATATGTATCGTAAAGACCGCGTGTTAATGTAATCAGTGCTTTTCTCTCCGGCTCGTGATTCTTCTAGTCTCGACTGAAGTCGAATGAAGTGTTACTTTAATACATTATGCATCACCACGAAAACCTCACGACACCTAAAAACCGTTAATGTAAAATGTGTTTAGAGTCGTACTCTATTACTGTTAGCTACAGCTTATGTACTTTTGTGTCTTAAGGTTCCTCTGTGTCTTGTGACCTGTAATAATAATAAAAACGTGGAGTTTCAAGAAGGCTGCCATTTTTGGTCTTAATTGTATACCCTTGACGATACGTTGTTTGCAGAAATGGGTTTGTTGTTTTCTCTCGTTGCTTTCATTTCTGGTGATTTCTTGTTTGTATAATGTGTTCATGTTTTGTTTTTGTTATAAGAAGTATTTTTTTTTTTATTATTATTATTTAAATGCACGCCCATACAGAGATACACAGTGTGTACCAAATTTCAACAGTGTTTTACAAAACATAAATATTTCACCAGTATTTTCAATACAGCAAATTTTTACCAGCTTTTTCAATACACCAAATTATTACCAGTATTTTCAAAACACCAAATTTTCACCAGTATTTTCAAAACACCAAATTTTCACCAGTATTTTCAATACACCAAATTTTCACCAGTATTTTCAATACACCAAATTATTACCAGTATTTTAAAATATATAAAAGTTTAGCAATATTCCTGTCCTTCCACAGCTTCTGTGACACTTAATTTTAAATTACACTGAAGGAAAACAAGTAAAATAGAAACTGCAGTCGCTGACTCACGTTCTCTGGAGAATCATTTTTCAGGGTTTTGCTTTAAGCTCGACGTTATTAGCTACTGAATCGTTTGTACGAAATCGTTAAGATATAACTTTCATTTATTTTTATTGCCAGCCCATAAATCATTGTTACAATAACTTTCTTCTGAGCAGACATACCGTTTTTTATTTCAAAATTACTTTTAAAAAAAGTGATAATGGTTACTAAACTGTAATAAATTTACAGCAGAGAAGAAAAAACAATTTGAAAGACACTTAGTTCATTCATTCGAATTGGTGTTTAATGTGCCTTTGTTTCGACAGAGGCTGGGAATTTAACAAAGCAGTGTAGATAGTAGGCGTTGTTTGAAAATCGGAGTCTGAATGAAAGTGTAATGTTTCATTTGATTTAATTTTAATTTCTTTTATTTCTTTTTTTCTTTTTCTTTTTTGTTTGTTTGTTATGTTTTATTTTTTGTTTTTTTTTTTTTTTTTTTTTTTGTTATAAAATTATTATTATCATGATCATTATTATAATTATCTTTATTATTATTATTATCATCATCATCATCATTACTATTGTTATTATACATTTTTTTTTTTTTTTTTTTTTTTTTTTTATTATTATTTTTTTTTATGCTTAGTTAAAGATATTTACATTTGCATTGAGTGTATTTCAATATGTAGTGAAGGTAAAGAGTTTATATTAAGACTTAATTTCTTGAAAAAACATTCTTTGTGATTTATTTGGTTCCTTTTCATAGTCCATTCTTTGACATGGTGAGGGGTCTTGTTTATCTCAATGACCCAAAGATCTGTGCCCACGGGAACTTTAGCTTCTGTTAGAAACACCCATGCTGGACTGGTCAGTGGGTAGAGAGACCAGGCAGAGATGGACTAAGGCTGAGGTAGCCACAACAGAAACTTCGAGTGTGAACATAATACTATGCATCAAAATTTATCTACATCTGTTTGGTTCGCTGGAGAAAGGAACTTGCAGCAAATGTTTAACTGAAATGCATTTGTATTACACCAACGCCGTAGTTTATAGCACATGGTGTCATTTACATATTTATAACCGAAAACATACTGTAACTATAACAAGATGGCGAATTTACGATAACACAAAATGTCAGCCAGAGGATTAGAAACAATTCATAATTAAACTACGAAATATGGCAAAGAGATTAGCCTTTTAAGAGTTAAATAATTTATAAAAAAAAATGTATATACATGAATACATGGTTAGACTGAAAGATGGTAAGTAGCGATTTCTTTCATTCTTTTCTTTAAAAAAACTACAAAAAAACAACAACAACAAAACATGTAATGATATTGATTTCCGATATCATAAATGCGTACAGTGGTGTAGATTTCCTTGTAGGTAATAACAATTTCATAAACTGGTTTCATAATTTTTATATTATTGACAAATTGTCAAAAGTCCCCAAAATTTTGCCACCGTACAAAAGAACTTGTTAAAAAAAAAAAAAAAAAAAAGATTGCAGTGAAATAATTTCAGTCGGCACTGGTTAGAAATATTACATTTTCCTTGTCGCAGAATAAAGTCGCAACGTTCTCTATTTTATAAGTTAACAAGCTCTTTTTTTTTTTAGCATTATTTCTGGTTTCCATTAAAAATTAACGTTTTCGTTTTGTCAAAGATTACTTTTGGTTTTTATTTAGGGTAATAAGAATCAAAAACATTTGGCAGTGTTTGCAAGTATTCGTAATTATCTGCAATGAGTATAGAGTGAAATAAAAAGAAACAACAAAAGTATGAATTAAAGAATAATTGAAAAATGGCCGTTTTAGTGTTATTTAAAACTGATGTCGAGTAACCGTGTAAAACAAAACATTTCTTGGACAGAATCATATAACTACTGATTATTATTATTATTATTGTTACTGTTATTGTTATTTATTTATTTATTTATTTATTTTAAATATTCTTCAAAGTATCAACTACTTTCGCTGACGTTAATTAAAGATAACTGAACGAACTGGAGCATTAATTAATCAATGAAGCAAACACAGGAAATATGTTAGAAAACAAAACCTCTAATAAATAAACGTGGCACGTGTGTTTGAATTAACGCAAACACTATCTCAGTATTACCCTAAAACTCTTTTAAAATGGGTTACATTTCCTTTTAGTCTCTTCGAATTAAATTATTAATGATATTTTTAGTGTTGTGGGTTGGAGTAAAGTAACAAGAACAGTGCTAGAACTGCACAGAAGTAGTGGTAGTAATAGCAGAGTAGTAGTAGTAGTAGTTGTTGTAGTAGTTGAAGTAATAAAACGTCAGTAATATATTTCAGTGGTGTATTTACATTGCAAAACTATGATGTATATCTATATTAATTAGTTAAATACAGTAAATATATGTTGATTTATAAATATGTTTTAAGCTAAAGGGCAAACTAACAAACTAACTAAATAAATAAATGTATTAAATGTAGTTTTAATAGCAGCAATAGAAAAATGCTGGCTTTGCTGGTTGTGTTTTAATATCCATAAATAATTTTAATTTTTATTTATTTTAAATCAAAGATAAGGTATTTATGCTTGCAAGATTTGACATCATTTCTTCACCTTATTTCTCGATTATTTGTAAATACCTGCCTGCAGTTAAAACAAATCTCACGTTCTCTAACAAGAAAGACTTGCTAAACTCCACGTCAACACGTAAAAGTACGCATCGGTAGAATTGTATATCACAAATTATTTAGTGTCAAAGACAATTTCGTACTTGTTACACTGATGTCTGAGACATAATCCGCTGTCACCGTTCCATTAGCTACTCTTAACAATTAACAGCCAGGCTTGTATCAGTTAATAATCATATTAACAATAAAACTAATGATGATAGTGATTATGATGACGAAGACGTGTACGGCGATGAAGTTCATGATGATGATGATGATGATGATGATGATGATGATGATTTTAAAAGCTGTACTCTTTGCAAACGGATCTAGTTTTAAAAAATTAAGTACAGGAGTAAGAGACAGTGAAAACTATTTGATCGTACATAGCTTATCACAACACAACTCCTCCAAAAACAAACTCTGCAACAACAGATTAATGGAATCCCCTTTTGTGATGGCGTATTTAAAACATGCTGTCGGTTCATGTACGAAGTAGAAATGTTTCTGATAGAACAGAACATTGTCTTTTGGTTTCACTGTTCTTCTTCGTGATCTCTTTATGAGATATCTGTAAGATAATTGTCGTCATTGTTAACACCACTGAGGTTTGTAATAAGAATAAACTATAATGCTTTTAATTTTCAACAGATGAAGGTTTCTTCTGTATGTGTTTCCGTCTGTTTGTTTTGTTTTGTTTTGTATATTTGTTACTACTGTATGTGTGTATGTTTATGTTTGTATATGCGTTAAGTATATGACTATATAGATATGTTTTATTTTGTCCTTTGTGTGTGTGTGTGTGTGTGTTTATGTCTGCATTTGTGTGTGCAAGCGTGCAGCCTTATTCTGTGCATCTCATATATCACACTTGATAACACCACTAATCAGTATATATATATCACTTGTTCAAAATGACGTCTGCTACAAATTTGAGTAGTATTCTGTAAATTGAGTGTCTGCCGTAAATATAAGTTATTAGAAATGAACAGTTTATATACATGTAACTATTTTGTCATTCTATACGTCATTTGTATGAATGTGACTGGAGATATAGGTTAGTCAGTGTAATAATTTTATAAACGGGGACGAACGACTTTCATTAATATCAGGTGGCCATTCTGCTTTGCAAAACGTTTCAGTGAAATGATTAATTTTTCAAATCGTTATTTCCTCACGATGAATACTTCCTGTTTAGTATCATCTTAGAGGTCTGAGCATGTGTCAGCTAACTGTGACACAAACGTAACTATTTATTATTTATGTGATTTAGACAGGTGACGAAGTTATTTAAAATATCCGGCAGATTCCCTCTGTCTTTCTGCGTTGTCAGAGAGACCAACATCACAAAAGAATTCCGTATTATCTGGATTTGGACGTGAATTTCAATTTAATCTCCTTATTGTACTTTGAAGTGCTGTGTATTTAAGTCGGCTTAATAATGTCCTGTTTTAATCATAGTATATATTTTTGTGGCACCAATTTAAAAAAAAAAAAAAAAAAAAAAAAAAAAAAAAAAAAAGTGAAATGGTACTTATAGTAAGTGTAAATAAGTAAACGTTATAGTAAATCATTTCCTTAATAACAATGTAATGGAAAATGAAATTTTTTTTTTTTTTTTTTCTGTTAAATATATATATTTCAGGTTAATCTAGGAAAATAAAAAGATAAAATATGCACAATAAGTTTATTTCTGGTGAGATACATTTTAGAATATGTTTACTCTGCGCCATAGATTACGGACATGAAGTAATTAAGATCTAAATACAGCTTATTATCTGTATGACAGATTTACCAGGAGGAAAGCATGTAATATTTTATTCTGACTTGACTGATTTTTTGTCGATAATACAACAACAGAATGAACTGAATGAGTGAATGGTAACGAAGAACCAGAATAAAATTAGAATTATTAGGTGTCGCAATAATAGAAAGAAAATATAGGAGAAAAAAAAAATTACATTAAAGCGAAAAAATATATATTTTCTTATGACAATAATATTGATTTGTAATTTTCTTTACATAAATATCTTTGCTGATTATACCAGTTCTTGAGAAAATCAGAGGAATATGTATATATATATAAAATTAAAAAATTAAAATAAAAACGAAAAAAAAACCCATTAATTGTTGCTTTTGTCGTTATTGGGATTTTGTTATGTTATGTACTATTTTATTTATTATATTATACACACATACAGCATGCATAAAGCATGCATACAGAAAATTTTGGTTAATTTCTAGAAATAGCATTTAACAATCTTATTAGATTTTCACATCATTACTAAGTAATTTGGCTGTTTAAAATATCTACCTATATTTACTCCTAAAAATAATACTGATAAACTATATTTATGAATGGGCTCAATAACTGACATACAAACAATTAATTTCAAAGGTTTAAAATGTTATAAAGAAAAAATAATAATAATAATCCTTTCGTTGTTTCTTAATATAATTATGAGCAATATAATGTGTGTGTGTGTGTGTGTGTGTGTGTGTGTGTGTGTGTGATGTTTTGAAGTTTACTTGTTTCTGGTAACCAGTATAGGTATTATTACAGTAAGGTAATATTGATCTCTCGATTTCACAAGCCTTGGTTTTCTCGGGATAGATAGATAGATAGATAGATAGATAGATAGATAGATAGAGAGAGGATAGATAAACAGACAGACAGACAGATAGCAACTTTGCTGTATCTTTAGTTTATTATGTACGATATGACATCATTATTATAAGAAATAAAAGAAAATGGCGACATCCATTCCTTTATGTAGATTTGTCAAATTGTTGTCACGTGTATTTTTTTCCATGAACCCCAAAAATAACCAAATAATCACTTCGAAGAAAACAAAAATTAGCGCTTTTAGCTTTTTTCAGCATTATTTTAAAAAAAACAAAAAAAAACAGATATAATAAATACATGAGTCTTCTACACATATAGTTAGTTTTTGTAATTTACTTCGTTTCGTTAATTGTAACAGTTTTTTTTTATGTTTTATAATTAGATAATAGTACTGATTTATAAAAGTGACAACAAAACAAGAGAAACACCATTTCAAATCAGTTTATTAATTATTAATAACATGGTTCAGTATTTTTTAATTTAAAATACCTGCAAAATCTCAAAATGGCATCGCACTGGATTCCAATGAAATAAAGTGATGCAGTACGGTCAAATAAATCGGTTTTTGTTAAATGACAGACAAAATAAATAAATAAATAAATAACGTAGAGTCTTTTTTGTATGTTTTTTTTTTTTTCAAAAAAAAAAATAATAATAAGAATAAGAATAACGTCATGCACATAAAGCAGTGTTTATTCCAGTTTTCACAACTTGACAAGTTTGTATAATCTATGATAAATATCCTTTAACAAAATCAAAGCGTTAACGTCAGCCATTTAAGTTTTCACAACTGGTATCCCGTTGATCGCATTCTGAGCATGCGCATTCTACAGCATCAAAGACTTCAAACGTTGGATCTGGATGTCCCACACAGTGGTCAAATCTCACTGTCTTTGTTGCTATGGTTGCATACGTGCAAACTGGATGACGGCTTTGTTTGTAAGGCATTTTAAAATCGCCAATCTGTAAGACAAAAATAATTATAAATTTAAAAAATATATTATATATATATTTTTTTTTTTTTATTAAGGTTTTGAATATCACGACATATTTCCTTTCCGTGTTCTGAAACTCTGTATAAGAAAACATATAGCAAACTAGAAAATATTTTTTAAATCGATATGACTGTTGAAAACAAAAATAGGACTTAAAAGAGCTGAAACTTTGGTTTCTTGATAAATCTTGTGAAATTATATCTGTGTTGTAATTTTAACCCTCGTCAGAAAGAGATGACAGAAACTTTTCATTCAAAATTTCAGTGAAACCCAAGACTGAACGAACCTTCGTACGAGAAATACGTTCTATTCATTCATTTATTTATTTATTTATTTATTTATTTATTTATTTATTTTAATAATTTTAAATACTTTAATAAATGCATACACTGCAAGATTCTCATTCAAGAGAACAACAGAAATGCAACTGATACTGCCCAACAGAGTACAGCTAAAGCTTTCGTTTCAGACTTACAATGCAGGCACGGGTATAGACATCAACAGCGTTATGCAACACTAACCTCTGCGTTGTCGCAAACGCTAAAAAATGAGAGAAAAGTAACTCAACTCACCTCACTGGAATCGCACCGACCCCAGCAGGAATTCACCGTGACGTAACCTTCGCAGGGTATTACCTTCCCTGTCTCGAGCACGTATGGCTTTGAGATCCAGTATCTGTATTTTCTTACATGGCACTTGAGGGTAGTCCCAGGATTAATCTGTTCTGTGACAACCACGCTCAAAGCACACAGGCTCAATTGTAGAAGAACAGCTGTATATTGTAGACGGAGCATTGGACAAATCATTCCTGCAAGAAAACAGTAGAAAAAATATATATATATACTATACGTTATATATATATGATATGATATGATATATATGTATATTATTTCTCTAAGAAAAGTCAGTTTGTTGCATAAGCAATAGATCAGATATACAAATATATTTTAGTTTTGAAACAAACTGCTTCCACGATCACAAATTCTGCTAATTTATATATATGTATATACATATAAGATTCACATTTGAAGCGAAGACATAGGTAATGTAGTATTATCTGGAACTTGCATAAACAGCTTATATTTTAAATCAACGTGGCGTGGAAGTGCATGTATATTACAACCACACATTTGTATTCCTGTTTTAATTTTTAGCTACCAACCTTTGCTGATAATAAAGTATAACTGTAATAGTTATAGTGTATATCCTGAAGCCTGCAATTTTGCTTTCTTGTTTCTGTATTGGTTATTGAGGTTATTCTCTGGGGTGACTTTCCTGGTGAAAATTAACGAAAAATTAAAACGAAATGTCATCGATTTTGTCAATATATCCGCATCACTTCTATTATTAATATTAATATTACTATTATTATTGTTGCTGTTGTTGTTGATGTTGTTATTGTTGTTGTTGTTGTTGTTGTCATTATAATGTTGAGTTGATATACAGTCATTAGGCTAGATGTATAATATTACTATTTGTGAAATAAGTACAAAGTAAACCGTTGCGAAAAACGACAGTTAAAAACAATATCAGGTGATATTCTATTTCTTCCGTCGTTTGCTTGTAAAATAAATAGTTATTATGTTACAGAGTCGTTTATGCAGTATCAGAGTTTTAATAAAATATTTTCTACAAACATATCAGCAAGGTTCTCGCCGCTCCCTGCACGTTCGTTTGTATGATTATAAATATTCATCATCAAAAAATGATCGCTTCTGGTAGGATTTCATTAATAACTGACATTTTTCCTCATCTGTGCAAATTGCCAATTTGTGAACTTTCCAAATTGGTCTCCGGCGATTTCACACGAATCCTGTTGTGATTATTATCACACGTGTAATAAACTTCAATGACAGTAATTGTCTGTTCGGTGCAAACCTCCTGGTACACGATGTCAGATAGAGGCTACACTAAAGAGACACTGTGGTACAAAACATAAACTTTAGTATTACTTCCAGGAAGAAAATACAATTAACTGCAACCAGTCTAACTGCTTCAAGGTTTTATATTTTAATTTATTCGGTTATGTGATTATACGCACAACAGCACTGTGTCTCTCGGAAAAATCGTTGTTGGATTATAATGTGCTGTAACAGTATTTTATCTTTCTTTCTTTCTCTTTCTTGTTTTTCTTGCTAGATAGATACGGTAATCGTGAAAAGCGCTATGCAGTTACCGGAAAGGTGTACATAAAACCTGTGCGTCTCAAATCGGTGTTTCATGTCGTTCACATTCTTAAATTTGTATTTAGTAAGGAAAATATATGATTAAAAGATTTTGATCGTATACCTCTCTGTAGTTTAATTATTTCATTGTTAGAAACCGGATGGAAACAGTAAAGAAATTCAGGTAGATTTGGTTTATTGACACTGAACACTAAGAGAAATACACTGGATCTGCAGTCGCGTATCGCTGTTATAAAAAGTGGTATCTTTAAACAGAATGTTTGCTGCTAAGCTGGTGGAAAAATATGCTGTTAGTTTCACTGACTGGTTTCCATTAGCGCTATCTTTTGTGTTTCTCTTCCATTATTAATTGATTTGCTTTTAACGTCAATCTTAATGTAACTCTCATTATAACTGTCTGAAAATAAAAATGAAAACCACGCATGTTACACTTCTGCTTCTTACTCTGAATAGACTCATTCATGATTCTCCAGTGCAACCATTCATTTCTCAAACGATTTCCGCCAACACGAAGTTATCATCCCTACTTCCCACAGACAATCAGTTTCTTTATTGTGGAAGACAATTATCATACTGCATGAATAAACAACTAAATAACAATAACATATTAGAAAAAACATCCGTAAAAGCTTTA
Organism: Chrysomallon squamiferum; assembly: GCA_012295275.1. Lineage (NCBI taxonomy): Eukaryota > Metazoa > Mollusca > Gastropoda > Neomphalida > Peltospiridae > Chrysomallon > Chrysomallon squamiferum. Next base: position 2,696,988 of record CM022665.1, on the reverse strand, counting down.
TGTAAAGGATACAAGTAGTCATTGATAGATAAAGAATATACATTATTTTGATTGTTACGGTCTGCTACCTTCAATGATAATGTTGGGTTTTTGGGGGGGTTTTTCTGAATTAAAACTATACGATGAAAGGGGATACTGATGATATTTCACTAATATATATATTTTTTTTTTTTTTTAAAAGTATCTTTATAATAAATAATGATGTTTCATGGAATTCATTTTACCTATCCACGACAAACGAAAGTAACACCAACTACAGGCTTGTTTACGTCAATACCAGAATGGCTCATTGTTTTGTTCTGTGCAATTCCCCTTTAATACAAACTATTTTGCACATAATAAGTTAGAATCAAACAACTTATTTAATATTAAAATATAAATTATGCACTACACTTTATAGAAAAAACATAAATAGATATATGAGTAATAACGTAATCAATCCATCAGTTGCGGCAACTGAATCAATCTACTAGTAATTGTTTGCTACGCCTTAACGACAACATTTTAGTAACAGCGTGGATGTATTTCATTTCCTACGAAATTTACCATTATATAATATGTAAAGATTTCTTTTATGTTTAAGTGAAGCTCATAATGATTGTGCTATAATATTTTAAAATGCTAATTGAAAAAGAATCTACAAAATATTTAAAATTAAGCCCAGTTATTACTGGGAGCCTGAAAACCACTGCTACATGTGTAATGCTGACGTGTCGACTCATCTGGGAACAATAAACGTCTGACAGTCACTGAAAAATTCATACAAGATGTCCTTCATTAGTCTTTCATTCTTGGACACGCTGTAAAATTAATACTCAAGTATAATTATTTATCTGGGGAAAAAGGAATCGACTTCAGTACGTTCTGATGATGCGCCAAACCTCAACTGAATCTATAAACAGTTAAAAATAAAAAAAAAATAAAAAAAACACATAATTTATTGAAATGATGTACGAGACTTTTATTTTTTTTTAGTTTTTATTATGATTATTATTTTTTTTTTTTTTTTTAGTTTTTTTTTTAAAGACGTTTTGAAGTTTTAAAGAGCTGTGGATCTTATTCCAGCTTTTAAATTCACTTAGCTGTGATATTTACGTTTTGCACAACTCTCTACATGGGCGTATGGGGACGTTTTGAGTAACATGGCAGACAGCTTAAACCGCGCGAAATCGAACACGGATAAAATCACAGTAGAAGTTTCTAGTTAAAAAAAAAAAAAAAAAAAAAAATAAAAAAAAACGTTTCATCAATCGACGGCACAGGCAGTATAAATCATAAACATTGCATCATAAAAAAATAATAATAATAATAATAATGTTTTCTTCTTACTTTTCCCAAATTTCCTCTAGTTTTTTTTTATCGAAATGTGGGAGGGAAGCTACGAGTCATAAGCCTATTGCTTTTTACTCTCCATTTTTATATGATCCATAAGTCATTTACCAACGTAAAAGCCTTCTTTATTTCTTTTTTTTTTTTTAACTTGATGAATACAGAAGTGAAATATTTTACGAATACTGTCCTGTTATTACATACAGCGACACTGGCAAAACGTTGGGTAGATAAATTGTCTATAAACACAAAATGTGGAATCTCGGTATATTCTGAGTTCTTTCTTAAAATGATCTGAACTGTATTTTTTGTCTAAGATGATGCGCATACATCATCTTTATACATTTTTTTTTTTTCTTACTGGATTTAGAAACATTGCAAAGTCATCAGCTAAATATGAAAACAAAATGTCACCTTGGAGAGCATTATTTGTGTTATAAATTACAACTGAGTGGCCCAATGTTATATACAGTTGCTGACTCGTATTCCAAAATACAACTTTCATCTTTTTTATGATAAAAAGTATGATTTACACCTATGAATTAATAATATAAAAATGAATTAAGTCCACTGTTTAGTAATTTAAAAAATTCAGAAAAAAAAAAATCATGTTTGCTGTTTAATACTATAGAAAACATTCAAAAACATTTAATAATTTAAAAAAACAAAAAACATGCACATTGTTAATAATTTCAAAGATATGCCTGATCTTTGATAATACCAAGAACCTGTCTATTGTTTAATAATTTCAAAACAGATGTTCACTGTCTAGTAATATCAAAAAATGTTCACTGATCGGTAATTTCAAAAACATTTAATATAATATATATATTTTTTTTTTTTTTAAAGAAGAAAGAAATAATATATCAACTGTTCAATAATATGAAAAATATGTCAACTGTCTAATGATATATTTTAAAAAAAAAAAAAAAACAAAAAAAAAACATGCTCACTGTTCAGTAACATTGTAAAATATCATTAATGTCAAATTTCCAATTTTATGTTTCATAATTATTTTTCTCCCAGTTTTGTTTCAAATTCTGTTTCGCCCGACTAGTTAAGAATTCATAAATAAAAGAGTATATTTCCTTTAAAATGAATTCAGAAAGCTAATTTCTTAATTTATGTTTCATATTTCTTGATTTAGTACAGTTTGTATTCTGTCTGTAATTGAGTTGGTCGTAAAATGTGGACTCGATTCTTTCTGCAGGCGAGTAAGCGATCTGACAAACACGAATCTGCAATTTTCCGTTTTGAAAACCGATCACCTTGAAAAGCTTTTTATGTAATAAACAAATGCGCCATACTGCATCAAATGACAAAATTAAAATATTTATAAACAAATGATTACTATTTTTTGATATTATTATTATTACTATTACTATTACTATTATTATTATTATTATTATTATTATTATTATTATTATTATTATTATTATTATTATTATTATTATTATTATTATTATTATTATTATTACTATTATTATTATTATTATTATTACTATTAATATTATTATTACTACTACTACTACAACTACTACTACTAGTAGTTTTAGTATTACAATAATACACTTCTTACCTACGGTGTGTGTAAAATCCGGAACTGTTGCAGAACTTGAGAGGTATTATATCATCAGGAAAAGTGTTTTATTGTTCCATATGTCCAGCAAGTTTCCACACTTGAACCAAGCATTCTCTCCGCTGTCACCGGCGTGTCCGCATCTGCTAGTGGGCGCAGAATACACACCTCCGCTCAACCTGGGAATCTAATCACTTCTATTTGACGTCACAGTAAGCAGATTCAAACGTGTTGTTCTCCTCTCATTTCAAAAACATGATCTCATAATCTACGATCTTGTTATATATATCTCAGCAAAGACTACAAAATTATGATTGGTATATATATAAAAAAAAAATTGTTGTGTGTGTGTGTTTTTGATTTTGTTTGCGACCAATTAGAAATAAAATAAAGTTTAAAGAAAAATTATAAACATAAATTAGGACTGGTCACTGTGTGGAATGAAAGATGGGAATTGGCTGAAAACGTGGTTAGTGTTAAAGAGTCTTTTGTGTATTGTAGCTGCAAGCAAAGAACGGTTATTGATTTTATACGACGTTTCTGACAGCGCTTTAATGCAGGCGACATCCACACCAGCCGTTGTGTTGTACTTGTCGCTTTTACAGATGATATATGTCTCTGTCTTCACTAGATGTACTTCCAAATTACAAGAAATAATAATAATAATAATAATAATAATAATAATAATAATAATAATAATAATAATAATAAATAAAAAATGAAATAAGAGCATATTCTGAAAGATTTAATATACAAAGATACAACAGTTTTATATACAGCCCAGGTAATCAAGAACGTATCTTGCTAAATAGCAAATAGTTTTCACTGGACGATCCAGTAGACATAACTGATCCATGGACTGATAGAGTATTTAAATTTTATATGTAGGCAGAAACAAAACAGAAAATATTAAAAACAATCAGACAAATTTAAAATAAAACAAAATATAATTAAATTAATAAAATTAAATAAATAAATAAACAACAACAACAACAACTAAGCATAGAAATTTAATTACTTTTCAGTTGTCTAAGGAATTTAAAAAATTGACAGATAATCAGTGTTGGATTTGGGAATACATTTTTTTTTTTTTAAATTACATCTTTGCGCTTGACAGTCCGTAGGGGCCTCAAAAAAAATTACTATAACATAATATTCACTATAAACAGTTTGGCTAAAAAGAAAATGTTTTAACAAGGAGCCTCTGAATTCTCTACAGTTTACGGCACCGCAAGATCTAAATTCGGCACTGGGGAAGGTTCAGCTGTATGAATTGTTCCACATATTAACAAAATATGTATCTGCACTGTTTATTTTATTTTATTTTATTTTTTGTGACTATGTCTTGGAGCAATATGAGTCAGTCAAAGAATAAAATGGAAAAAAAAAATATATATATATATATATAAAGTGAGTTAATTGCCTTATTTTTTCAATGCCATACATGCCAAGAAACATATTTTCCCGTGAACCTTAAAGTTGAATTGTAATAATAATAATAATAATAATGATGATGATGATGATGATGATGATGATGATGATAACCATATGATAAGTGAATCTAATATAATCTAATATAAATTCATATTTGATTTTAGAATTGTTAAATACATTGTTTTCTCCTTTTCTTAGCACTGGCTGAAACGTCACTGATAAATCTGTGAACTAGTATTTAAAAGGAAGGTTTGTCACTATTTGGTTTTAAACACTTTGACTGCTTGTCTTCCCATAACGAATTGCAGTTGGAGATCTTTTAACGTCATATTTCTCAATTCTGTTAAAAACAGAGATGTTATTAAAACGTTTTTCATAAGCACATATATTAATAAATACATCACTGCAAAACTGATTAAAACCATTAGCAGTTAGAATCTCCGATCCAGATGAAATACGTTACTTCATATTAATTTTCAGCGTCTTTGTTTAATATATATATATATATATATATATGTTTGGAACTTCATTCTGTTTTTCATATCATTTTTGTCAGTTTTAAACGTTCATCCTCCTTCATTTGAGAATCTGTATTGTTCACAATTTTGGAAGATGTTCCAGGTGATCTGCAGACATTGTTTGTCATTCTTGGGAAACGTGACAGCTCACAGTGACTAGCAAACACACTGGAATTTTGTAGACAACGAAAATCTTGTCTTACCTTTTCAAAAACTTCTCTAAGTCTCTTATCCTTTCTCTTTAACGAATAACTTTTCGTCTTTATGAGGTACAGATTACGCCTTAGCTGTCTGCTTTTGGAACAGAGATCTTTTATTGAATCATGATTCTTATCTGCATATTTATAATACTGACATCTTTCCGAAGAGTTGGACATTTTATCTATATCACCCATTGCTTAAGCCCGCTGAATCAGTATATCTTTATATGATACTTGAAGATGTAGTGATATTTTGGGCTGTAGTCTCTTATTTATATACATAACGTCAGTTCCCGTTGTTAAGACACAACAAAAACAACAAAACAACAACAAAAAACAACAAAAAAACACGCCACAGAAAACCGAAACATGTAATGAACAAAATAAGTAGAGAACAATAAAGCTAACTGTAAGTTTCAAACAAAATATTGTTATCCGACAATGCCAGCTAATTATCATTGTGTTTTTATGGGTTCAATTAATTACTGCAACAGCGACAATTCTAATTAGGCAGATGTTGTATGAAAGAGGTAAAATTCACCATAATTTGCTTTTAACCCATTCCGAATAATGTACTAATGAAACTGCACACCACACAGATATTTGTGTTTTTAATTTGATTATATTTATTTTTATTTTGTTAAATGATTATTATTATTATTATTATTAATGGCAACTTCAAACTATGATAACCTTAACTGACACTCGACAAATAAATTAACGTTTACGATAGATTATTTAATTAATAACATTTGAATTAATTTTACATTCGACACGTAGCACTATTGGGTGGATGGGAGATAATTCAGTTTCGTCATCGAACTATCTGTGGTATGTTTTATCTCCCTGTGTGGATTTGAAGGGAACTCGCAAATAAATATTTGGAGAGAGAAGAAAGAGCATGGCCGTAACAACATTGAGGCAAATGAGGCAAATGGCTCATACCAAAATTGACGATTTAAAAAAAAAAAAAAAAAAAAAAAGAATTATACAAAGATTTTATTTTAAAAATATAAAATATAAATCTCTATTCCGATAGAAACGATATCCACTAAATGAATTCATTTTTTCCACGGTTAACGTTTGAAGTCTACCGACTTGAAACGCCCAGACCCCTCGCCTAAATGTTTTTTTTGCCTCATTTCAAAACGAGTCTGGTTACAGCCATGAAGAGTTAATAATCGTCTGCAAGATGAATCTGAATTACACTTCACCTGCTGCACATGTATTATTTAATGGTAATTTGTTATAATTTGGTATAAAAGTTTTAATGTAATTGAGAATTATTTATTTTGTCTTTAGTTTTTATTCACTATATTTTCCAGGTTTCTTAAAGGTAATTTCAATTATGCTTATTTCTCCGGAGATCGTCGACCATGTCTGACGAATCCAATGTATGTAATATATTATTTGTCTTGTTCATATTAAGAATTAAGTAATGCACAGCGATGGTAAGAAATATAAAAATACATTATATTATTTCCAACACTTAACAGATTTAAAAATCGTAGATCTGTACTTACATTTTAGACATTTAATAAATGTCACAACTAAATAAGTTTTCGTTTGACTGGCTAGCTTATTTTTATGTTGGGATTATTATCTTTCTGCGAATACGAGGACTTAGATTCGGAAATGGTTTGTGATTTGCGTTTTAATTGTGTAATAAAATAGAGTGGAACCTCGGGTTACTAATGCCTCGAAGCACGAACAAACCGGATTACGAACCGTGATCTTGGGCAATTTTTGTCTCGGTTTACGAATAATGTCCCGAGTTACGAACTACAGCGTCGCGCCACGACAAGCTTTCTTTTGACGTCTGTTTTGACGTCAGCATCTAGTAACGATAAGAATAGATGCTGACGTCAAAACTGAGGTCAAAGTAAGGATTACAGGCATGTCCTATAGAAAATATGTATAATGAATTAGGGTCTTTAGTCTTCGATAAGCAGTTGTAGCTCAATAGCTTTTGCGCTCGCATTTTTGTAAAGTGTTGCTGCTTTTATGTCTATATTTTTTATTATACCCTATTCAATATGGTGCCCAAGAAAATAAAAAGTGAAATCGATAATGCTGGTGGAAAGTATAAACGTATCACAGTAGAAGTTAAGAAAGAAACAATTGCAAAACATGAGAGTGGCGTTCGTGAGTCTGACATCGCTTCGGTTAACGTACAATTCGGTTTACGAACCGAGTTCTGGAACGAATTATGTTCGTAACCCGAGGTTCCACTGTACGATATTTAATTTGTAAAAGTAATTACATGAAGTAGGCTAATTAAGCAGAATTTGGATAATGTGTGTAGCTTACTTCACTGCTGTCTGTTACATGTTTCGCGGTACATTTTTAATTTCTTACTAATTTATTTTAAGCTGCTTGTCAATTAAAAGAGGCCTATTTGCAGTGGCGTTCAGAGGTCTGGTGATCCCCGGCGCCAAATTCTTGACTGTATGCCCCAAAGACTCAAGTATAAGGCCTGGTAGTGAGAAATATTATGAGAAAGGAAGATATTTTGAATATGTAAACACAGATGAAACATAAAAGAAACACTTTATTCGATTTAAATATAAATCAACCAAATTTATTAAATTCTTTTCTCTGATTGAATTTCATTTGAATGCCCGGGGTCACCGCACCTTCGGCCCCCACCTTTGCAGGTCACTGCCCATTTGCAGGAATTTATATCATTTAATTCATTTTATTAAAGTTATTTTAATATATGATGGTAATGCAATCGTCGAAAGAAATCCAATTAAAATAATAATAATAATAATAATAATAATAATAATAAAAGTAAGACGAAAAAAATACACTTTTTCCCTCTTCTTCTTTTACTCATGAGAGTATTTATAACAAGTACCAGTGTAAGCTATAACAATAATAAACAAACGATGAAATATGGGATTGTGACTGAAAAAAAAGATAAAAAAGTTAAACAAATAATACAATGCCACTGAAATTGTTATTTATATTATAAACAAAACTAATGTTTGGAACCTCGTTTTCATAACACTCACTAGGGGTCGATCGGACTTCTTCTAGAAGTTATTGTACATTTTCGACGGAAATTTACGGAATCAGTCCAATCCAGTTTTGTTGCGTATATGACCTTCACCTGCCACCTGTTATCTAAAACGAGGCTGCTTCGGTACATTACTTCCTCTCGACTTCCTTCTGAACAAAATATATTTTACTAATCGTTCTCTTCAACGTCATGTATAAAGGATAAACACAAATTAACGTCAGATGTTTACAGGGTGGTAGTCCTACGGGAAACCGTAGGAATCACCAAACCCAGTGGATAATGGTGATTGTACAATTAAACTCAGATTATCAGTTGAAAAATGCTTTTGTTTGAAAGTGAACATTACTAACAACAAAACAAAGATGTTTATTGGTTAAAAACAGTAACATAAACGTCCGAAAAAGATTAATCACAATCACTAAGAATTTGATGTTAATACAGGTGGAATATTTCTGTATTATAAATTACATTCAATATCGGGATGCTTGATATTCAACTTTAAAACGAAAAGAATAAGTAAAAAAATGGCTGACGTAGATCCAGAAACCTTGCTTGAATGGTTGCAGATGGGCCAGGGAGATGAGCGAGACATGCAGCTCATAGCACTGGAACAGCTGTGCATGCTTCTCTTGATGTCTGATAATGTGGATAGATGTTTTGAAAGGTAAAATAATGCAAAACTGAAGAAATGTTAATTGTATTATTTCTGACTATGAGTCAGTGATTCTGTTTCATTCTGTAACACAAATACAAAACAAAACTGATAAAAACAGCAGAAATATATATATTTTTAAAATATTTATATCATAAGAATCAGATAAAGAGATCAACCGATTTCATTAATTAGTGAATATATTTATAATCAGGTTTTCTTTTTTCTTTTGTTTATATATATTGTCTTGTGCAATTTTGTTATTATTTTTATTATTATTATTATTTGTTTTGAAACCAACCATAAATTATTTCAATTAATTCATTTTAAAGTAATTGACCAAAACATTTTTCAAAGCATTTTTGTCGATTTCTTGAACAAGACCAAATTCATGTCAAACAAAAACAGTTAATATAACTTTAAGCTTAAAACTGCTTTCATGTTTTCTGTCGTACATATTTAAATTGCTCATAATGCTAAAACTAATCATTAGAGTAATAAATATGATCTACCCATTCACAGTCTTTGCTCTGTAATTTAGCTAAAACCCCAGAAAATATCAGTTTTACTGGTATTAATAGTTTTGCAGCAGGATACCAAATTTATTACCAGGCAACCATTGTTATCAGTGTCATAATACCAGTTATTTGCTGTAAATATAGTTTTTTTTCCAGCAGATTTTGTATGTATAAAATAAATACCATGTAAACCACACAAATCTATTTTAAGTAGTAAGATATATATATATATATATAACAAATTAATATTTTTAAAAATATTGTTTTGCAGTTACATAAAATAGATCATAATAATTAGAAATTTCACATACATTTAGTAAACAGCATGTAGGCATGTTAATTTTCCACTTATAAAATGTGTTTTCAGTTCACTGAACTAAAATTATGTTTCTGTCTTCAGAAATGGGTAAGGCTTCTAAACTACTATGTATTTTCAATGGATTTAATATCAGTTTTAAAATCTCAGACATACTGTTTATTCCATTATGCCTTTTATGTATTTATTTTATTTTTTATTTATTTTTATTTTATTTCAGTAGGCCTAATATTTAAGAATTGGAATGACATTTTGTGAAAAAAACAAAAGCTTTTGAATTCATTTAGTATAAATTTAGATGTTTGGCTAAAAGATAGTGTGATTGGTTACTTTATATAAAGAGTGCACATCTATATTGCATCTGTGTATGCATTCTAGGAATTAGCCAATTGATCAAAACAGAACTGAACAAAAACAAAATGGCAACCAACAATGTTCTGAAATGTATTTTTACACTTTGCCATAATTGTTCAGATGATCAGTTAAGCAGAACAAAAATATATGTAATGTTAAATAAATTTTGTTTTACAGTTTGGAAAAATGCTAATTCAATTTAAGATTTCCAATTCTGCATTCATGGAAAGTCATTACCCCTAAACCTCAAAAGAGAAAAATAAAGATTAAACCTAACTTGTGCATGAATTTGCTTTGTCTTGAAATTCAGATAACATGCATTTGAATGAAAATGAAAATTATTTTCTCACAAGGCCAGTGTATTGTCCTTGCCAGATTTACTTGAACATTTCATAACATTTCAGTCTTTTTGAAAATAGAAGGAAAATTTTAGTGATTCCAGTTGTATAAATGTACATGGACATTTGATAAGATATGCCCATCAACATTATACACACTAATACCAGTAGTTAATAAACCAGAGCATTTTAATTTTATTGTTCATTGTTAATTTGTTTTCTTGTGTGCAGAAATTATACTGAGGATTAATAATGCTTAAAATGTCTATATATTAAATTGTGAACAATATCTGTCAGCTATTTTAATTTGTTTCTCAATGCAGATAAAAATTATTATGCAGAATTACTCAGAATAATCAAATTTTTATGTTGTGAACATTTGACTGTTTTTAACCACCAAATTTTCTCTAAGTAAAACATATATCTATAACTTTGGTAAAACAAAATGGAGTAATTCTTCTTTCAATATTGTTATTTAATTTACAGTTTTGAAAACAGATGATTTTATTGCAAAGTAAAGTTTCTGCTCCTGAACTGAACACTATTTCTCAAAATCTATCTTGATATTGGATGAATATTGCAGAGCTCTACAGGCTGTGACTCACTTTAAAAAAATGTATTAAAAAGTTTTTAAAAAGTGTCAGTTTTGTCTGAACCACCCTGTTGAGTTTTGCCAGCTTTATGATTGTTGTTATTTATAATTTTTATTGCATTATTTGACCATAACATTATTTTAAATAGCTTGCAAAAGTTGCTTTACTTTTTGCATTATTTGAACATAATGAAATATTTATATTGGTAATGTAAATGGGAAAACAAATAATAATTAAAAATATATATATATTACCAATGGTTTTAAGAATTAATAACAAACACGTACTTGATAAAAAACAATAAATATACCATTAACAGGTTATGAAATAAGTTGTATAATCTGTATTTGCTAGTAAGACTGGAATATGATGAATTATGCAGCATCCATTTAGAAGCTTAATTAATTTCAATTTATTTTTTTGGCATTTTGTTTTTAATAAAACCTAAAATGTGCGTGTTTGGCTAGTTGCCTGATGTTTCATTCAAACCTGTTCATGGTTCATTGGTGCAAAAAAACATTTTCAACATTCCTTTAACCCATTTTGATTGTGATACTATATTGTACTTATATGGATGTCAATTGTTTTGGTTTTTTTTTTTTAAGCTTTAAATTATTAATGAAAGTAAATAGTTAAAAATGGATATATGCATTTTCTCTATTGATCTTTAAATTAAAATTTAAATGGCATGTCTCATTAACAGTTGTCATAATTTGTTTTTATTATTATTATTTAATTTATATATTATTAATTGTTCTTATATTTTGTAACATACACTACTAGTAAAAGATATTTAATTCTGCTTTTGTTCTTTCTAGTTGTCCACCACGTACCTTTTTACCTGCTCTCTGTCGTATTTTCTTGGATGAATGTGCTCCTGACAATGTTTTGGAAGTTACAGCTCGTGCAATTACCTATTATCTTGATGTTTCTGCTGAATGTACTCGCAGAATTGTTGCTGTGGATGGTGCCATTAAAGCACTTTGCAACAGACTTGTTGTGGCTGAGATGTCCTCCAGGACTAGCAAAGATTTAGCTGAACAGTGTATAAAGGTTCGGTGAAAAATGATAGCCATTTCAATAAATGTAGTTTGTTCTCCCAATAAACAGTTTAATTTTTAAATTCTTTAGTATAACATTTTATAATTGTTTGTCAGTGTCAATATTAATGTTTATTATTATTAAATTTATACGAACAGAAAAAAACATCTGCAACAACTATATTGTTTAAAAATGTATTGTTTATAGAGATGTATTAATGTTTATTATTATTAAATTTAATATATCTCTATAAACAATACATTTTTAAACAATATAGCTTTTGCAGATGTTTTTTTCTGTTCGTAATATCTGGGTGTTGTTTCTTATTTTTCTGTAGTAAATCAAATGTATAGAATGATTGTTTAATCTTAACAGTTATTTATTTGCATTGTGAAAAGGAACGATAGAGAGAATGGTTATTTCTAGTAATGATATTTATCTGAAAACAGGACATGATAACCCATTCTTGTAAAGCTAAGTACTGCCAGATAAAGAACTTTTTTTTTTTTTTATCTATGGTTTTGATTACTGAAAAACAAAATACAGATGAGATTCACATTTTGTTTATTTCAGGTGTTGGAACTTATATGTACACGAGAATCTGGATCAGTGTTTGAATCAGGTGGACTAAACTGTGTCCTTACATTTATACGTGAACATGGTTCACAAGTACACAAAGATACACTGCATTCATCAATGTCTGTTGTTTCTCGACTCTGCAGCAAGATGGAGCCACAAGATGTTTCACTGGAAACGTGTGTGGAATCTCTCTCCACATTATTAGAGCACGATGATCAATATGTATGTTTGAATTTAAAATCTTTTTCTCTTTTTATCTCACTTTTGATTCTTTATATTAATGATTTAATCTGGGTGTTTAAGTTCCTTCCAAGTGAAATAATTAGCCATTTAATAATTAATTAAAACTTTTAATTTGTTAGAATGATATTTCTTTGTTAAGTCACAGAATTTGAATAAAGAAATACAACTATAATCTCTGGTTTTCAGGTAGCAGATGGTGCATTGAGATGTTTTGCCTCACTTGCTGATCGTTACACTCGCAGAGGCATTGATCCTGCACCTTTGGCTAAACATGGGCTGATTGCGGAACTTCTACAAAGACTTCACTGGGTAGGAGAGGCCAGCCACAACACATCAACATCTTCAGCTCCCGGCACATCTACAATGACACCAGAAGTTAAATCAAATCCTAGCATCTCCACAGTGATTAGTCTGTTGTCCACTCTTTGCCGTGGCTCTCCTGCCATCACTCATGATCTTCTGAGATCTGATCTGCCTAATGCTATAGAAAGTGGTTTAAGAGGAGATGAAAGGTTGGTTTTAGATATGAAATTCCTTGACATTAATCTTTTTCCCTGGTAGCCCTATAATAAAGTTTTTGAACCCAACATGAAATGACTCCTTTTTATCTCCAAAATGAGATTACTGAAATAAGAAAATCTACTTCCTAAAGATAAAATAGGTACCACATAGTGGAAACTTGCAACTGTTTAAAGAATGAATTTACTTACAGATGTTGTCTGGATACAATGCGCTTGGTTGATCTCCTGCTTGTACTGTTGTTTGAGGGAAGAAAGGCTTTGCCCAAAACTGGTGTTTGCAATATCACAAGTCGTTTGCCAGGCCTCAGACGCACTGACAGCACTGGAGAGCGTTCACATCGTCAGTTGATAGACTGCATCCGAAGTAAAGACACTGACGCGTTGATCACTGCCATTGATGATGGATTTGAAGTTAACTTCATGGATGATGTCGGCCAGACATTGTTAAACTGGGCCTCTGCATTTGGCACCCAGGAAATGGTAAGATTTTTTATTAGCATTGTTTACAAATGGTTTTTGTTCACTTTAACGAAATTTTAAAATAAGGAATGACAAACAGATTGTTTTATAACAACTGTAGACAACTGTTAAGTTTATATACAGACACTACTTACTTAAGATCATTTAATGTTCATGCAGACTTAAACCTGCTTTCTAATCAGTTGGTATTCTACAATGTGGAAATCATTTGACCATTTTGATGATCTTGAAAAGTTAGGAGAGAGTAAAGAGCCAATGAAAGCATCAGCAGGATTTAATGCCATAATAACTCGACAGTGGACAGGCCTCATTCATAAAATGGAAAATTACTTGTAATCAGGTTTGATGATCAGATAAGAAATGAATATTTGTTTAACTACATGGTTGTAAGAATGGAACTAGATCTTTATATATATATTTTATTTATTACTATTATTATTATTATTTGTGGGGGGATTTATGAACAGAATTACTTAGATTGAAATTACAGTCTTATTATGTATAGTGTATTTTATTATGGTTTTGAAAGATGTAATTGATTTTTCAGGTTGAATTTCTGTGTGAAAGAGGAGCTGATGTAAATAGGGGTCTCAGGTCTTCTTCCCTTCATTATGCAGCTTGTTTTGGGAGACCTCAAATTGTAAAGGTATGTGCACAGTAAAATAAAAATGATACAACAAAGCATACTCACAGATATGTGTCTGTATAGCTTCATAAAAATGTATATGATTAAATAATATATATTTTCTTTATTTTCCAAATTCAAAGCGCTTTTATTACTGCACTCAAATACCAAAGTTTCAGAAGTTGTTAGACGTAATATTAACTTCTGTAATTATAGTGTAATAACATTTATTTACAGGCTAGTTAACGTCTGTAATTATAGTGTAATAACATTTATTTACAGGCCAGTTAAGAATTTGCCTTACCAACTATAAAAGTTTTGGACTAGTTTTTTGTCATTTGTTATTTCTGTTCATAAGGAAGTACTCTTAACACTTTTTATTTTCATGCTCATCAGACAAAATACAGTTTAAAAATATAGACAAATTTGATAATTTCCAGCAGATCAAAACCAGCGTCCTTTAAAAATTAATTATTTCAGGAGTATTGCCTGTCATCAGGCTTAATACGTTTATAGACTAAATGCAAATACACTGAATGACATTATTGATGGTTGTTAGCAAAACAGTCAAGTCACAGTTTTTCACTGAAGCAGAACAATTATTGGAAAGGAACCCAGAACAATAATATTTTCAATGACTTCTAAAATATCAGAAATATGAATATAGTTTTCTTCCATATAATTAAAATGGAATATTGTTGCTCTTTAAATAAGTAATAAATAAAAGAAATCTAATGTGTAACAATAATTATTTTTTGTTAATTCAAGAAGTATTTTAATGGAATGACAATGAATGCTTATTTTATCGTAGACACTGCTTCGTTATGGTGCTAACCCAGACCTGCGAGATGAAGACAGTAAAACACCATTAGATAAAGCCAGAGAAAGAGGGGATGAAGGTCACAGAGAGGTTATATCCATTTTACAATCACCAGGTAAACAAAATTATTTCATGAATTTGTCATGTTTGTATACAACTTGAATTGTGGGTTAAAGCAAACAAACTGTTTAGTGAGCTTATAAATATAACCAGAAACTGAGTCGTTTAAATATTAAAATAGGCAGAAGTTGTAGGTAATGTATTTAGGGGTCATCCTAGAAAATCTAAATAGCTAAAAAAAAAAGAAAAAAGAAAATGATTCACAAGAACATACTTCTGTGTTAAAAAATCTAAAATGCACGGAAACAGCTTTATAAAAACAAATGTTTTCTTTTTATATTACAAAGCTAAGCTGATTTTATTTATGTACTTCAGCAAATTCAGATCATTTGAAAAGCCAGCAATGTGTTCATCTTATGCTACATAAATAATTATTTTATAATAAACTTTATTAACAATTATTAAATACAAACATCAGTCAAACATTCACTGTGCATGTTCAACTACGTTTCTGGGATTTTAGTTCTTTTAGAATCAAGATAGATGATTTTTGTGACTGTGGACAGCCATTTTAAGAGAACCCAGACAAGAATGGGTGGGAAAGCGTTAATCATCATATATAGGGTCAACATCATTTCTAAAACATTTTTTTGAAAAGATTTTTGGAGTAAATAAAAAATTTCAAAAACAAATTAAATTTCAGCAGAGATAAAAATACCTACGTATAAAATAGTAGTGTTATTTATTATTTCAGTGCAGTTTCAGCAAGCTGGTAGATTAATAATTGAAAAAAAACAATAGTTAAATGTTAAACAAAAATTATTCTTCATTTAATCTGAAGTGTTAATATTAAAACTATAATTTAGGTGAATGGATGGTTCCAGTAAACAGAGATACAGCTGGTAGTTCTCAGGCACCTAGTACATCAACAGCTGAGGTTGAGAAAGAAAAGAAAGAAGAAAGTAATGAAGCAGAAAAGGCAGACACAGTGGAAGCAAAGGGTGATCCAGAAGTATCACCTCTCTATGTCCGATGTCTGCTTCCAGTATTTACTCAAGTCTTTCACAGTTCCATGCTTGCCTCTGTCAGGTAAAAATTCATAGCTGTTACATCCTTGACTAACCAGTTAAGACTATACCTATCTTTGTATTTTATTTCTAATGTGTTCCAGTGGAGCAGCAAAGTAATGTCTTAAATGCATCATCTATTCTTCCATCTTACAATGAGTGTGTTTTATGTACTGTTTCCAGATTGTAATATATAACAGAGACTGCCATATGTACCAGTATTTTTAATTTGAATTATTAGTGAAGTATGTGGAGTTTGAGTATTTTTTGTTCTTGTCACTATTTAAAAATTAACACAGGAATACTTTTAATACTTATTTTATTTTATTTTTTTATAGAAAAGCAAGTCTGTCTTTGATCCGGAAGATGATTCACTACATTTCAGCATCACTTCTTGGTGAAATGTGCAGCCCTGAGTTTGTTTCACCAAATTTTGCATCCTCACTCACAGAAGTCTTGTCTACTGTATTGGATGCTGAGGTAATTCATAAACGTTTTCACTAATTCAGAGTTGTGAGGTTTTTTTTTCAAGTTAATGGTGGACAAAAGAAGAAATAATGTGTATTTTAAAAATCTGTTTAAACACACTATATTGTTTTTCAGGAGGATGATGAAGGTCATTATACAGTTCTACAGATTATGCAGGATTTGATGTTTAAGAATCAGGATGTGTTCTTAGAACATTTTGCACGGCTTGGATTGTTTGGTCACGTACTGGCACTTGCAGGACCTCTCTCTGATGATGAAGAATCAACATCAAATTCTAAAGATGAAAAGGTTTCAGCTGTTTATCATTTTATTTTATTTGTGGATTTTTTTTATTTTATTTTTTTGTGGTGGGGGTTGTTTTGTATAATAAAAATCATATTTATTTTCTTTTTTTTAAATAGACATTTCAGACTATTCAGTTTCTTCTTACACAGTCAAGTGCTTTTATGTTTGAAGGCAGTAATTATTATAAAAAATACTGCCAGAAGTGTCAAAAATATTTCTCAGTAAATCTTTCAGGCAGGACGTTCTACTTGTCAGCAAGTATTTGTAATATAGAAGATAAAAAAAAATGATACAGTAAAATGTGTAACTTTTGAGTCTGATTATGATATAAAGTATTTTCATCTTTGTCATACTATATTTTGCATATATGTGCAGCACAGACTTTTTTTCAAAACTAACATTAAAAATAATTTTGGATTAAACAGCATTTCAGCATCAAAGAAGATGAGGAATGTGTCATTGATGATGCCAAAGAAATTGTTCAAGGTAAACCCTACCACTGGAAAGATTGGTGCATTGTTCGAGGTAGAGACTGTTTATATCTGTGGAGTGATGCTGCCGCCTTAGAACTGTCTAATGGCAGCAATGGTTGGTTTAGATTCATCCTCGACAGCAAGCTGGCTACCATGTACTCAAGTGGGAGTCCTGAAGGTGGATCAGATAATTCAGGTAATTGAAAACTGTTGCACTTGCAGTAAGAACACCAGCACTGAACGAAAGTGACAAAATAAATATTTATTATATTATTGTAAATGTAAATTGCTGCTGTTTTAATTCTATTTTTTTTATATAATAAAAGTATATATTAAAATAAATAATTTTTTTTAATTTTAAGCTATTCTCTACATTACCATTTATACTTTCAGAAAATCGGGGCGAGTTTTTGGAGAAATTGCAGAGAGCGAAAAGTCAAATAAAGCCAGGCACAGCAAGTCAGCCCATCTTATCTTCTCGCGGTCAAACTCGTTTAGTGGTTGGTAACTGGACTCTGACATGTCACAAAGATTCTGAGATACAGATACACAACTCAGATGGACAACAGGTATTCTATTTTACTTGAGTGATTAAAATTATTTACTTTATTTATTTTGAATATTTACAGTATACAAAGTAAAGTTGGTATGCATAGGATAAGATATAGTTTAAATAAGCATTTCTTTTGCTAGGTTTTTTTTAATTTACTTTATGTTCTGTTTAAATAAAATATGTGACCATGTTTGAGATAAGTCCAAATCACGGAGGAATAGATATCTCTATCAGTAGATCATAGAATATTCTAATATAAAGCATCATGAATTGGTGTGCCAGATTTTCAAGACCTCTAACAAATTATCAAATAGTACTGTCACCTCTGTGTTCATCACTTGATTTCCATGATGCCCCCAAAAGAGAGATTCTATTACTGACAATAATACCATCCATGTACCTGCATAAAAAGCAGACACAAAGATATTTTAAAGTAGGTTGTTTTGGGCATTTTATTTAGCTTTTTCTACATATTTAGGTTGAGTTAAAATGTTATATTGTTAGAAATCAGTGTTCCAGTTTTTCTCATGTACAGTCACATACTATTTACTTTTCCTTTAGGCAACTATTCTGCGAGAAGATCTTCCTGGATTCATTTTCGAGTCTAATCGGGGAACAAAGCACTCTTTTACAGCAGAAACCTCTCTAGGACCAGAGTTTGCAGTAGGATGGGGAGGGAAAAAGAACAGAAAGCTAAGATCAAAGGTTGATGCAATAAGAACCAAGGTATCAGTTTATTAAAAATAATTTTTTTTTTTATGACAAAAGGCTTTTACATTTTTAAAGTAATAATGCTGTAAACAATTAATGTTGATCATAATGAAATCTTCTAATTAAAAAATCTTCTACAAAAAAAAATATATATATATTGTTTCAAAAAGACCTTTACTGATAAATATTAAAACACACTAAATTATATTATGTACTTCATATTTTTCGCATTATATTTTATTGTGAAGAATTAGTGAGGTTTTCGTAGAAGTGTTTTTCTTCCAATTTTAAACATATGTATTTAATTTTAATTTTATTATATTTAATTCTAGGTGAAAACGTTGGCTAGTGAACTCTATGAGCAGTATTTCAAAGTTGCAGAAGCTACGCCACGGGGTGTTGTTGCCAAACTTTGCAGTATTGTACAGCAGCTTGAATCAGCTTGCGCTAAGCAGATAAATCACGTAAAAAAACACTTTATTTTATAAGATTTGTGGGATGTGAAACTGATAATACTGTAGTGTGAATGTTACGGTAAAAAATGTTAGCCCAAATTTCAGCAGATATTAAAAATCATTTTGAATTATAATCTCACATTAATATTATTTAGTTCAGTTTAGTTTAAAGTGTCATCAGAAGTATTTTAACTAACTGTTCGTCTTTGCTGTGTTTGTGACTGTTTGGGTTTTTTTGTTGGTTTTTTGGTTTGTTAATTCAGCATTGATACAAATTGTACTTAGGATGATTTAATAATTAATAACTTTCTTGTTTCACAATCTGTTCAGCATTTCTTCTGTAATTGTGACATAATTTTTAAATGTAATTATTTGATAATATACAAATGCAGTTCACTGATGGTGGAGTTACTTGGAATCAGGAAATGAGAAGTGCTTTAGAAGAGCTGGTGTCACTTCTAAAGGATGAACACACAATATCTTCATTTGAGCTCTACAGTAGCGGTCTCGTACAAACAATGCTGAACGTGCTCAAAAACGTAAGTTGAAATCAAAACTGATTTACAAATAGCTTTCTCTAAAGTCTTTTCCAAAGTAGATTTAAATTTTGAAAGAAAATGACATTTCTTGACAAGAATTCACATTCTGTTTGGAAAGTTATAAATAACATAATTTTATTAAATTGTCATATTATGTGTAACTGTGTAGCATGTAAGATAAACAGATTTTTAAGATTTTAGGAAAATCTTTTGAATTTAAAAAGAATTTAAAAAAAAAAAAATTTAAAATTTCTTTTGTTTTTTTAGGACTTTGAAGATTACACTAAGGAAAGTAAGAAAAGAACCAAAGAACGAATCAACATTTTCAAATCAATATTCACTGAAAAAGACAAGTTAGTATTTAATCATTTTAATATTACAATTAAGTGTTAATTCAGTCAGTGAAAATTTAAAATCAGCTTGTTTTTAATTTCACAGTAATTCAGTAATTTAAAACACCTATCATCTAATGAAATATGTCTAAGCAAACACAAATATGTAAATAAGTTACATTAATTATTTAAGTAAAATAAGTAACACAATAATATTTATATAAATTATACATATGTGACCGAACACATCAAAATCAGAAATAAGTTGGGATTACAGAAACAGCTTCAAAAAGTGCAAACTGGTGTTTTTGGTTGTAAAAGTTGATTTTCAGACACTGGTACATTTAATTAGCCTAGTTATTGTAGATTATTATTATGTCATTGTACATCACAAAATGAGTTACAGCTTTACAGAAAGACAATAGTTAGAAGAGCCCTGTAAACTTTCAGTGACTAAAAATAATGTGCTTAATTCAGATACTTCATGTCTTCAGTACATCTGCCTGACCTCAACATATTTGCATTGTTTTGACTAGAATGGGATGTATTCCCATGAACAATGTATGACAATGTCAATATAAAGACAGCAAGACTAATGAACACTGAGGCTAAAATGTAAACAAAAACATGTTGTCTATGTCAAAAGTAATCACATGATCTAACAGGCCTCTCTTGATTGGCTCATGTAGCAGATGACCTTTGATCCCAAGCAGCACCATTATTGTTTTGGTTTGACATTCAATGCACTGAAAATCATTATTTTGATGGCAGCAAAATCATGATAATTATTAAGTTTTCAACACCATCATTTCTGTTTCAAAGATTTTACCTTCTTAGTGGCAGACCAAAAGAATAGAAATGTCACAGCAGTGTGATGTTGATGTCAACCTAGCACTTAGCTTGCTTAATGAGATCAGTGGAGTCACATGGAGCAACATTTGTTTTGATAATGAACCTGCTGTGTAAATCAGCCAGTATCTGAGAACTTAGTAGTGTTATATTTTGATTTAGTGTAGAACTTCAGAAAGAGTCATATCTGAAACTATTAAAAATGTAAACATGACATTTCACCATTTTGTGCATGAACTGTGGTCTAAAATTGTGACAAATTTCACCTCACAAGCATATGCCTTTATACTGAAAATGTATGAAAATACTTAATTAAAGTTTAAAGCTGTTTTTTTCTCTTTTTTTCCGTACATTTTCTCATTAAAAAATAATAACTTGGCAACCAAGACTGCTAGACATTTATGCTTGGTACTGTTGTAAAGCCAATAAAATTACTTATCATACAGCACCTTTAACTCAGTAATTTTTCTACTTGTTCCTGCTTTTGATATGCTGGGTCACATACATTATAAAAAATCTTCATGTTATGGACTTCTATTAATTGTACAACTTGATTTATTTTTTAAGGCATTCTGATGATAGGTAAGAGCAATTCAGTTATCTTAACTTTTTCTTTTTACTATATGATTGATATTCAGATTTGTTTCGTAATAAATGAATTGTGTTTCTACCTATTTTGGCTTAGATAACAAAAAGTAACTGGATTAAAGTTTCATGCTTTTTTTTGTTGCTTTTTTTTTTTTTTACCAAATAAGGATTTTAAAATTTGAAGATTTTACTTATTATTCTTAATTCAGAATGATGGATTTTTTTCAATAATGTGGGTTTTTTAAAGTTTTATATTTTTATATTTTTGTTTAATGCTTATTAGATTTTGATTTGACATTTTTACTGATCATATAATTTCTGATAACTTTAATTATTTAAAATGTTTTTATCTTCTTTGATTAAATATATCCAACTGTTTGACTTATCAACAGCTTAATTAGATTAATTCTGTTACGGCCTTCCTTGTAGTTTTCTGTTATATTCACTTTGAGTTTGACATTAATAAATAACCATGGTCAAAATTAGAATTTTGCTGTCTAGAAATGCCTTAACTCAGAAATATCTGCAGTGAAAATTCTGCTAAACTTGTTACAAGATATCATTAAAGGTTTAAGCTATCTTCACAAATGAGAATTTATTGATAAATGTACAGTTAACATCTTCATATATATATATATTCCATTAGTTTACCAAAAGCTTTTGTCCCTCTTTTTTGCAAATCACACAGGTAAAGGTAGATATACTGTATATTCAATGAACATTGCATAATCAACAATTTAAGTTTATTCATGAAGAAATCTGCAAGCCACAAGAAATTTCCATCCACCTGAATTAATAGAAATTTCCAGGAAAGTGACTAATGATAAAAACAAACATTATTAATTGTGAAATATTTAAATTACAGCATCTTCTTGTTTTTTCTTTTGATTCTTTATCAGTATTGCACCAGCTACACAGCTTACAAGAAAACTGATTTCAGCTCTTGAGTCTATAGAACGTTTGCCAGTGTACACTTATGATCTGCCAGGGTCAAACTATGCTTTGCAGGTGAAATACATAACTTTAATACAAATCTTTACTTTTTCTTTATCTTTCTTCTAATTCTAAAATAGCTATAATAATAATAATAATAATAATTAAAAGAAAAAGAAAAAAAACATATAAAATTAATTTCCTTTTAATATTTGCAAAATAACCTTTTCCAACAGTTATTATTGATTGGTTTTCTTTCTTTTAATAAATAGCTAAACTATGCAAAAAGACATTCAGAAACGTATTTTAATGTATATCATTTTAATTGGATTTCTTCTTTGTAGATTCTTTTATAATATTCTTTTATTTTCTTTTTTCAAAGATCTTAACAAGAAGATTACGTTTTCGACTAGAACGATATTCTGGAGAATCTCACTTGATTGACAGATCAGGCCGAAGTTTGAAAATGGAGCCTTTAACAAGTGTTGCTGATCTTGAAAGATATTTATTGAAAATGGTAAGTTAATGCATACACCTACTCTTTAGTAGGCAGCCAGCTTCATTATTTAATTATTAATTGGTCCAAAAAGGGCCAGATCTAGGTACTTTTTCATCATCAGAGTTAGTTTTGTTCACATGTTCAACAGATGGGATTGTCAGATCATCTCTGTCATATTGGTAACTTTTTCTTCCTTTTTCTAATCACTTGAAGTACCATTTGAACACAGACAAATAAAATATGCCTCACAGACTGAAAACTGATGTCTGTTAAAAACAGTTTTCAAAAGAATTGCCTGCATTCAGCATTATTAACCTGTTCACAGAATAATGTAAATACCAATTATTACGTCACTGGCAATAACTGATCATAGCAGATGTTTTTCACTGGTTATAAATTAAGTTTTTAAAAATGACTAACAAATATTTCAGCAATAAAATTTAATTTATTATTTTATTTTACAGGTTGCAAAGCAGTGGTATGACTATGAAAGATCATCATTCACCTTCTTGAAGAAACTAAAAGAAGCAAATGGTTCGATGACATTCACACATCAGTATGACTTCGATGAAAATGGCCTTATTTACTGGATTGGAACAAATGCCAGGTATGAATTCCTTATTGATCAGATTGTGTGATGTTTGGGAAACAAATATCACGGAATTACAGTTACATTAAATTGAATGATAAGTAAATATTTAAAAGATAAAACCATTTTAAGTTCAAAATGAATTTGTTGCAGAACGTCTTATGAATGGATAAATCCTGCACAGTATGGTTTGGTTGTGGTTACGTCATCTGAAGGGAGAAATTTACCATATGGCAAGTTGGAAGACATTCTCAGTCGAGACTCCGCAGCACTGAACTGCCACACAAATGATGACAAGTATGTGTCTGTCTTTCTGTTTGTTTTTTTTTGTTGTTTTTTTTCATTATTTTTTCATTGATATATTCATTTTATTTCTTTATTATTACAGCTTTCTAAAAAGAGCTATTATTATTTTTTATAAATAATGTTGTGTTTTTTTTAGGATTTATTTTAAAGAACTTTATGAAATATAAATAATAGTTTCATTTATAAAAATTGCTTTTGAATCTGTTTGTGATGATAAAAGTTTGACTTTCCACTAATTATATCATACTGTCATAGGCCTTTTATGTATATATACTTTTATTCATATGATTGGGTTGTTTCTTCCAGAAAATCATGGTTTGCAATTGATCTTGGTGTGTGGATAATTCCCTCATGTTACACACTTCGTCATGCTCGGGGATACGGAAAGTAAGGGGAAATGCTCTTTATTATTTAATTATTTTAATTTTATTTAGTCATTATTATTATTTTTTAACCTTTTTTCTAGAAAATTTTAAAGAAAAGCTGTAAAAGATCAGTTAAGAGTTTTAATATCTATCTAAAACAAATGATAATGTTTAGTTATTAAATTTTGCTTTCACTTTTTTTATTTAGAAACACCATCTTGTATTATTATTTTATTATTACTATTAAAAATTTCTTCTTTTTTTTAGCAGTATTGCTAAATATTACTGATTGATTCTTCTAATATATATTTTTCCATTAAACCAAAAAAACAAATTTCATAGATTTTACCCATTATTACTGGAAAATTACAGCACTTTATTTTTATTTTTACTTTTATTTTTTAACAGATCTGCTTTACGAAACTGGAATCTGCAAATGTCTAAAGATGGATTGGTTTGGCAGACTTTATATCATCATTCAAATGATTGTTCTTTAAATGAACCAGGGTAAATATATAATTATTATAACAAGTTATTATACAGTGAAACTTTAAGAAACAAATCATCAAATCACTTACTTTGCTACATTTATTACTAGTATTGGGTGAGAATAACAATTTCAGGATTTTCCTTAAAAATCCATAATTTTTATTCTTAAATAACAAAGCTTTGCAAGCTTTTTCTTTATTTAAGTACATGTTTCATTTCTTATTCTAGACACATCTCAGGATCAATAACCTTTTTTATTATTTTTCAGCTCAACTGCATCTTGGCCAATAGAGGCATCTAAGGATGAAACTCAGGGTTGGCGTCATGTTCGCATACAGCAGGCTGGAAAAAATGCCAGTGGTCAAACCCATTATCTGTCTTTGTCAGGTTTCGAAATGTATGGCACCGTCACAGGAGTCTGTGATGACATAGGTAAGAAATAACCTCTCCAGTTCTTATTCTTCATAGGGCTTTTAAAATATTTTCTTCCATTTCTATGAATTAAAACACTGATCTTCTCTTTTTAAAACCAAATTTTGCTGCTTGACTTTTGACCCTTAACGGTTTCATTTTTATGTTCAGTACGTACAATATTTTTTAGTCTGTTAAAGAAAATAAAAAAATGTATGAGTTACTTAAAGGCATTTGTTCATAAACTGTCTCTGTCAACAGGTAAAGCAGCTCGTGAAGCCGAGGCAAGTATGCGACGGCAACGTCGTGTACTTCGCACCCATGTGTTGAAGCAGATGCTTCCTGGCGCCCGTGTTGTGCGCGGCATGGACTGGAAGTGGCGTGACCAAGATGGTAATCCTGCTGGTGAGGGCACCGTTACTGGAGAGCTACACAATGGTAGTATCCATGAACAATCCAGCCTAACTGCTATTTCATTTATTTTCATTACTATACTCTTTTGATTATTAGTGAAGGAAATGGTTGGTGTTGCATTACAAAGTGGACCATATTTTTTTTATTCCATCTGTTACATGTCAGCTAAAGATTTTAAACTGAGCTGAAAAGATTATTTAATGTACAGATTTAAAACACTTTTTGGTGGGTTTTTTTTTTTTTTTTTTTTATAATCTTTGGGGTGTCTTCTTTATATCCCATTTAAATTATTTTTCATAACCAGTTGTGTAACATAAATTTTTTTGTTCCATGCCATGTAATCTTTAATTAACGAAATAACAATCAGTGTTCATTTCCAGAATGCATGCTGAAACATTATACAATGCATTTTTAGGTTGGGTTGATGTAACGTGGGATTGTGGTGGATCCAACTCTTACAGAATGGGTGCAGAAGGCAAATTCGACCTGGCTTTGGCTCCTTCACACGATCCAGAAAAACTGCGTTACACTAAACTGGATTCTGGAGCTGCATCTAGCACAAAGAATAAAGTAGGGGCAACATCACTTTCTGATAAAGTAAAGGTAAATTTTGAACTTCTCAGCTTTTTCTTACAAAGAACATCTTTAAATGATTGTTATTTTTTACGATACCATAATTGTATATCATATCAAATGAGAATTTGTGTTTCACTTTCCTGCATCCTGAATATTTAACTTAAGTCATCTGAAAATGCTTTTGAAGACGTTAATACACATAACGTTTAAAGTTACATATCTAATGATAAAACAAGTCTCTAAAAAAACCGTATTTGTTTTTAAGAAAAAGTTATTACGTGTTAAGTATATGTTGCAGGGAAGTGTGTTGACCAGTAGAAAGAGTAGTTCTACGCCCAGTCTTAGTGAGGTGTCAGAGGCCAAGGCCTCTGTTGCCAGCACAGAACAAGCTTCATCTGCTGAAAATCTTACCTCCAGTATTAGAGCAGTAAGTTACCTCTTTCCTAACTCTGAATAATCTAAATTTTTGCTGAAATAATTCATTCAGGATCTCTTTACTATAACTTATAAATAGTTATATGTTTTCTCTGGGTGTTTATGGATGTATTTCTGTGTTTGTTAATATTTGACAGTTTGAAAGGATTTTTCTCAAACTTACAAACGGGAATTGTTTAAAGTTTATATGTTGAATAATAATAAGTTTTGATATTACCTGGCACTGTTTAGATAATGATGGTTTTTGTAAACAAAAGCAATGTTTTGGCTTTTAAGAATTCCATAAATAGTTCATTGCTGGTTCATAAACTGGCACCAGAACCCCCAAAACACAAATATACTGTCATTCATACTTAATATCAAGTTACATTTCATATATATCTGTACATATAAACAATTTTATTTGGCAGAATGCAGACAAAGAAGAAAGAGTGGCTAACATGTCGCCATCTGAAGCCATTGTCATGGTAACAGTTGATCCTGCTGAAGAATCCACTGGTGGCACTAGTTCCAATGAACCTGTAGTAGTTGTTCATCGTGGTAATGAGGACCTGGCAAATACAACCTGTGATCTTCTTGACCTAGCTTGCCAAGGTCCGTTGAATGAGCCCAGCCGTGGTGCTGAGGGGGGTGTCAAAGAGAGACCCCAGCTGTCAAATGCCAATAGAGAAAAGCAAGCTAAGAATGAAGCAGCTAAGAAAGCAGATGCTACTCGCAGTTCTCCAACAAATTTGATGAGTGTTAGTGTTCCCAACCTGCCAACAAGCATGGAACAGACTGTTAGTCTTTTGGACTCGTTTGCAAGAAGAAGTAACATTGTGAGAAATGCGAATGCAAGCAGTCTTGTTAGGCTTGCTCTCTCACACTCACCAAGTAAATATTCCTCTTCGTTTTTATTGTGACACCATAAATTAAGATTTTTGATGATTAATTTTTATGATAATTTATTTTCATGAAACTTCTGAAATGGGGAAAATTTAAATTTGATGTTTCTTTTCATGTCAAAACATATTTGTGTTTTTAATTCTTCTGTTTGTTGATTTGTTCCTCATTATTTAAAATTATGGCATTTTTTTTTTTTTTTTAAATTAAAATATGGTAAATCTGATAAACAAAAAAATGAAATTTGTTCTGGGCTAGTAAAGTTTAAAATGCTTTGATTGGTGCTGCAGTCTGCTATACATTCTTTTATCCCTTTTTCAGATAATCTGTTAAGTGCTGCACAAAGTTATCCTAGTCTTACAACCTCCAATGTTCAAACTTCAAATACTCTGACTACTACACAAACAATGGCAAATGTTACATTGCTGAGTCAAGCTCTCACTCGTAGTCTGACATCAACATCAAGTGAGAGTGATAATGAGTTTCTAGAAACATGTCACGCTTCAACTCTGCTTGCAGAACTTGAGGATGATGACGAATTGCCAGAACCAGATGATGATGATGAAAACGAAGATGAAAATGAAGATGATGATGATTATGATGATGTGATGGTAATTAATACTGTCACTATGTGGAGATTTTTTGTTGCTTTTAATGCATCATTTTTATTCCAATTAGTAAAGTTGACTATCTGTAAGAAATTGCAAAGGTGTGTGTGTGTGCGTGTGTGTGTGCGAGTGAGCAAGTGAGTGAGGGATTATTTTTAACTGATTTTTCATTGTTGTCAGAATGGAATTAGCAGCTGTGTGTTATAGTCTTTTCAGGTCTTCATAATCAGACTTACTCAATTAGTTCAGGTCATTTATATTTTACATAATAAATGTTTGACTGCTATAACACTAACAAATCCAGATTTCTTGTTCTCTGTACACAGTATGCTTCTATTTATTTTATTTTATTTTATTTTTTTTTATGAATATAAACTAGATATAAATAAAATATTTTTGATAAGAGCAGTTTTGTGAAAATGTTCTTTCAGGAGGAAGATGATCTGGGAACAAGGGACAGACGGATGTGGGATGATGAGTTTGTTCTAAAACGACAGTTTTCAGCTCTGATACCAGCATTCGACCCACGGCCCGGACGCAGTAATGTGAACCAGACTCAGGACTTTGACATACCTGCCCCTGGAACAGAGGAGGTGGACACACCAGAAACCACTAAAAGTGACACCCCTCCTCGTCTAGCACTCTTCTTGAGAGCACCGTGTTTACCTGGGGTGAGATTCACTGTTTCACGAATCTAATTGTTATTTTCATTCCTGCAATAAAAGTATTCAAACACCGTTTCTTCATACATGACCTTAAATCCAAACAGAAATATGTTATTTTTGAAACGTACAAATACCTATAATTATTGAAACAGAAAGTTTTTATTTTCACTCTTGTCAGTAATGTATTTTAATTAAAATATTTATATCACTGTTTACTGATAATCATTATATTATTTCAGATGAAAAATGAAGAGATTCAGTTAACCAAGGGAAACGTGTGTATTTTTAAGTATGTTCAGAAGTTACTGACATTAGGAAGTACAGCAGGACGGACAGAGAGGATGCGCAGGATCTGGGAACCTACCTACATGTTAGTATTAACTTCACTATTGTGTAATTCAGACGTTTGAAGTTTAAACAGCGTTAGTATTTCCAAAAGATGCAATGAATCACTGAACATTAAGTTATTTAAAAGTTTAAATGAAAATGGAGCCTATGAATCACAGCTGACTAACTTTAAATAGGAAAGTAACTCTTGTCCTTATTTGTCTTTATTTCTTCTTCTTGCACTGTTTTCCTTATTTTATTTCCTCATTTTTGCACATTATTTTTGTTTCTTTTTTATTTTATTTTATTATTTAAAAAAATATATATTTTTTTTTTTTGGTTAATATCTGCATTTTAATAAAATGTTACTAAACTTATTACTGATAAATTTTAGGAAAATTATGTAATGAGTTATATTATTAAATGTAAATTTTAAATTATTGTTATATTATTTACAGTATTGTTTACAAAGAACAAAAAGAGGATGAAGAAAAAGAATCTGAATGTAAAATGAGCAAGGTTTGTCATTTTATGTCACGTTTTATAATCGGCTGGTTTTTAATTTCAGTATCGAGTTCATATTAAAACATTTATTCCTTTTATGTAATAATTAAAAGACATTCATTGTTAATGTTATTATTAATGCTGCCCACTGTTACAGTTACAGACTATAACAAGTCTTACTTGTTTATGACAGTGTTTTGTCAAGTTATAATCACATTTTGTGAAAAAAACCATCTGAACCGTTTAATTTTCTAATGACTTGTTGTTTTGTTTTACTTTTCAGAGTCTCACAATTCCTTCTTCAAAATCTGCAAGTCTGACACCAACTTTTGGTGACTGGGAACTTCCGTCTGGTGGTGAGTCTGGTAACTGCACTGTTGACAATGTGTTACAACTGCTACAGCGGGTGTTCGCTATTAGTCTGGAGCAGACAACAACAAATATGAGGAATGGTAAGTCTAAAAATGGCAAATACTGTATGACTGTTGTTTAACTCTACCTAACATCACACTAATATCATACACATTTGTAACTTTATTCATTACATTTTTCACAAGAACAGAAAATTTAAACAGACTAGGTACAAAAATGAGCTGCATTAAGATTTCACTGGTGTAAAGATAAAAAAAAAAAAAAAAAAAAAACATAGTGCCATAAGAGTTAATAATTATTAATGTTTAATAATGGTGAATATTCTATGATCCATTTTTACTTTAAATATAAATTCTCTAGTGGCCTTTTTTTTTTTTCTTTTTTTAACTCCCTCCATAATATATTATCACTAAAATTTACTTATAAGAACTAGTTAGATATTCTCTTTTTCAAAGCCAGATGTATGTAAGTGATATTGTATTTGTTACTGAAGATGGAAAAATAGCTGTTGATGTTCTATAGGGTTTTTTGAGTGAGGATCATGACAAAAAGATATTTAGCACATAATGGACAGTAATTGTTTTATTTACAGACAGCACAGAGATTCAGCTTAATATTCCATCTGAAGAGTTCATCAGCAAGAAAATAACTAACAAACTATTACAGCAGATTCAGGTATGTTCCAACACTTTATAATATATAAATTAGATGTCCTGTAACATCACCTTGTTCTTTAATGTTGTTTTCTCACCTTAATATATAAGGTATATATTAATTTAAAATGACTTTTTATTTCTTATTTTAAAGAAAATGATATTACTTGATTACAGTGCTTTATTAAATGCTTCTGATTTTTCTAATCAATATTTTTTCTTCTTTAGTTTGAAATATTTTCTTTTGCTTTTTATTCTTTATTTATTGGTTGAGGACATTAATTAAAATTTGTTAAGTACTTACAGTAAATATAACTGTATTTCATCTCAACTTTTTTGTTTTCAGGACCCATTAGTTTTGGCAAGCAGTGCTCTTCCAGAGTGGTGTGAACATCTGACACGCTGGTGTCCAATGTTGTTTCCATTTGAAACAAGGCAGCTCTACTTCACTTGTACTGCTTTTGGAACATCCAGGTAAATGCTTGTTAGTTTAATGTGGTGAAAATGTTTAGCATTTAGTATTAATTAATCAAAGTAATTATCTCTAACAAAATCAGTTAAAGAAAATGTTATGACACTACGTACACACAAGTTGTTTTTTAATTTGTCAAAGAAATAGATTTCAGAGAAGAGTTTATTGGGGGTTTTTTGTTTTTTTTGTGATAACAAGTTAACAAAAGGAATTAAGAGGTATGGTTAATGAGGCAAATGTAAACTTACTACTGTTCATGTCACATCTGCTTCTTTTTAACCAGCTGATAAAATATTTTTACACCATGTCATAATTTTGAATTGTAAACAAAAGGTAGTAATGATATCTGTTTTTTATAGAAATCATATTGTCAGGAGTCAGAGTCATAAATATTCATAATGACTGCTTAATAAACCTCTATCCTAAACAAAAAATCCATTATGCTGTCAGATATACAAGCTGATATCTCAGAAAATGTATTCATTATCAGTGTTACTTTTGAACTTGTTTTTGAATATTTAAAATTTATTTATTTTACGAAAATTTTACGAGTTTTCTGTTGTACATTTTAGGGCTATTGTTTGGCTGCAGAATAAAAGAGATGCTACTGTAGAAAGAAACCGTGGACCACTGCCTCGAAGAGATGATGGTCATGAATTCCGTGTAGGACGATTGAAACATGAACGTATCAAAGTGACTCGCAGTGAGCACATGTTAGAATGGGCTATGCAGGTGATGAAGCATCACAGTAGAAGAAAGGCAGTTTTAGAGGTGGGTTAATATAACGTTTTAATTATTTCCTCATGCCCTATCAATAATATGGTCTTTCCTCTCATTTTTTCACACAAAAAAAAAATTCTTTTCATGTTTATATGCAGAAATTAAGATGATCTTGATTTATTTTTATTTGTTACCAGATTGAATTTGAAGATGAGGAAGGAACAGGTTTAGGTCCTACATTAGAATTTTATGCCCTGGTTGCAGCTGAGTTGCAGAGAAAGAGTCTTGGAATATGGATATGTGATGACAATCTGTCAAATGACATAGAAAGAGAGGTAAGCAACTTGTGGGTCATCTATTTACAGTAACTAAATTGGGCTACACCCTCGACTGTGAGGATTTTTCATTAATTGATACAGTTTATTCTTTAATTAGTACTTAACTTTTTAAACAGACCAAATATATTTTGGCATTAGGAGATAACAGACTCACTATATAGTAAATTATAACGATCAAAAGTACCTCCTACAAGTTATCAGCAATAACCTTTTGTCAACAGACATTGCTGCAAAATGTAAAATCTTTATTATTTTTTTTTGTATTTGTTTTGAATAAGTGTATCTATCTTATTCAGGTTGACATCGGTCATGGAGCCCGCCCTCCAGGTTATTATATCCAGAGAATTGGAGGTCTCTTTCCAGCAGCCTTGCCTCAAGAGTCTTCTGATATTGAAAGAGTGGAGCAGCTCTTCTTTTTCCTAGGAACACTCCTTGCCAAATGCTTACAAGACAGTCGCCTGATTGACTTGCCCTTGTCCAGGCCATTCCTCAAGCTGATGTGTATGGGAGAGGTAGGTTATAGCATGGCCCAACAGTACTGTGATCTTTCCCATAAAGAAATGCTGGAGTCATGGCATAGTGAAAACAGTGATATGATCACCAGCATTGAAGAACTTGAAAAAGAGATGAAGGTTAATCCATCTAGATCTCATCATACAGTGACTTCTCCATGGTATGCAGGAATTCTCACAGAAGATGATTTTGAAGTATTTAATCCTCACCGAGCTCTTTTCTTAAAGGAACTTAAAGAGCTAGCTGCCAAAAAACAAAGGATATTAAAAGACAAAACTTTATCAGATGATCAAAAGAACATTCTTCTAGAAGAATTGGCACTTACTAATCCCATGGACCTATCATCAACTGTAAGATTGGAAGATTTAGGGTAAGTTCCATTATTTTTAATTTTTTCAGAGTTAATTTATTAACATATTCAAACTTTACCTTAAATGAAAAGATATTTTGTTATCTTTATTTTGTTCTCTCTCTTTATATTCTGAAAAAAGTAAAAACTGAGATTTATATACAGTTTTCAACAAAATTTCATTTTCATTTTATGTTGATATTTTTATATCATATTTAGCATTTAAATTTGTTTTGGTTACAGCTTAACTTTCCAGTTCAATCCATCTTCTCGTGTGTATGGTTTCATGGGTTATGATCTCAAATACAACGGCGAAAATGAGGTTTGATTATATTACTATTATTGTTATTATTTTAAATCCTGACATTCAAAAGTGTTACATAGATAAGTACTTTTTCAACTGTGAGTGATTCACTTACAGGTGAACAATTTAATTTACTCAGATTTGTATATTTTCTTCTGTTCTTAAAAAGTTATTGCCTTTAAAAAAGGTAGTATTAGTAAGCAGTTACTGCTTTTAGTAACAGTGGAACAGGAAATTTGATACACTTTTTGTGCTACTTACAATTTTCTAATTTTAAAATAGCAGAATATTTCCCAAAATTATTTTAATATGTGTCATCCTAGATGGATGATTTTTGGTTTTGATTTAGACATTGTTTTGTTTATCAGACATACTGAAACATAGTTTTCATTGATTATTTCTGTTTGTTTATTCATTGGTGACTTTGTTTTATAGGAAGTAAATCTAGAAAATTTAGAGGAATACATTGAACTAGTGACAGATTTCTGTTTGAACACTGGTATACAAAGACAGATGGAAGCTTTTAGAGGTGAGATCCATTCAAGATTATAAAACATCAGTCACTTTGATTCCTTCATCCACACAAAATTATAAATTGTTTTTAAAATTCATTAGTGAAGTATCTTCTTTCACCAGTCTGTTGTTAGATATCTGTAGTAAATACCATGACATTTTTTTGTCTTAAACAAAATACTTTTCTGAATAAATAAATGCCTTCTTTAGTAATTTAAAAATGACTTATCAGTACATGAATTTAAATAACTAATACAGGTTTTTAAGATATATTTTGGATTCTAGTTCACTGCAAATATTTAAATTTACAGATGGTTTCAATGAGGTATTTCCTATGGAAAAACTTCATTCATTCAGTCCATCAGAGCTAGGCAGTTTGCTCTGTGGTGACCAGGCTCCAAAATGGACAAGGGAAGACCTGATCAATTATACAGATCCAAAACTTGGTTACACCAGAGAAAGGTTTGTGAATTAATGAATTGATCTGGTACATATTTACTTTTTATTATTATTATTATTATATTTTTTTTCCTAAATCCAGAAAAAATTTAAAATTCATGGTCATTATCTGATTTTTTTTTTTCATATACATTACTATTGCAGTTTTCTCAGAGTTGTTGATACAAACTTTTTTTTTTTTTTTTTTTTTATTTATAATAAATTATGCTAATGTTATTGTGAAAAAAAAATAATAATAAAATTATTCTCTTTGACTTTTATACTTTTATTTTGTTCCAGTCCTGGATTCCAGAGGTTCGTAAATGTTCTTCTAAGTCTGTCACCTGATGAAAGGAAAGGATTCCTTCAGTTCACCACTGGATGTTCCTCATTACCACCAGGTGGCCTTGCTAATTTGCATCCTCGTCTGACAGTGGTAAGAAAGGTAGATGGAAATGACAACAGTTACCCCTCTGTCAATACCTGTGTCCATTATCTCAAACTGCCGGAATATTCATCTGAAGAAATCTTGAAAGAAAAATTGCTTGCAGCCACCAAAGAAAAAGGTTTCCATTTAAATTAATGGTTAGACAGATGAATTTTTTAATTATTTTATTTATTAATATTATTGAAATGTGATGGAATATAGTTTTATTATGCTATTCTGCAACAGAATCTAATATAACTTTTATAGTTTTCTTTAAATAAAGAAAACTTAATAAACAAACAGTAAAAATATTTTTAATTTATCAAATATGGTTGTAACAAGAAAGCTTTTACTGACTGATTAAACCAAAATAACATCTGGTAAATATTTATTTGTGAAGAAAGACCAATTTATTTGTTTAATAATATTTCTCATGTCTGGAAAATTATTCAGATGAAATTGTGTGTGAAAACTGTGAAGTCAGTAAACATAATTTGTTTTTAATATTACAGAAGTTTCTGGATCTTTCAGAGATTCAGAATTTCACTTTATGAAATAGTTACAATCAAAATTTTAGAAGCATAGTCAATGTTTTGATAATTGTTCTAATCATACTGGGCTGAATAATGTTAATTCACATCGAGGAGTATAATTCACATTTCACTATTTTGTTAAACATTTTCTGTAAATTGATAAAAACTGCTATACGTTGGAACCATGTTTGAAAATCAATGATTAAAAATTTACTGTACAATTTTTACATTCATCTGATATTGAAGGTTTGCAGTGGTCTAAAATATACTGATTAAATTACATGTTAGCAACTTCACTTTTTTTCAATATTTCGTGCTTTTTTTTTTTTTTCAATATTTTGTACCTTTTTTTTTCTCAATATTTTGTGCTTTTTTTTTTCTATATTTGTGCAGTTTAATATTTGCAGATGCTGTGTATATTTATTGTTTTGATGTTTTTCCTTTTTTCTCAGACTGGCTTTTTGATTAGCATATTTTTAAGATGATATACAAGTTGAATTAATTCTTTGTGTGTTTTCATTTCCTGGTAATAATTATATTTTCTTTTTATCAATGTTTAATCTTAAAGTGATAATAAAGTTTTACATTTTCTGTATTAAATTTTGCCAACGACAAAAAAGAAATATAAAAAAAAAAATAAAAAAATGAAAAAATGAAAAACGAAATTACTTTAGTTCTTGAGAAAAAATATTAAAAGATCAATTATTATGCCTATTTGTTTCTCTGAAAACCTGAAACCAATCTAGTCCCCTGCATATGACCTTTCCAGCTGATATCCATCTGTACCTACGACTGTGACACAAACAGTAAGAGAAATGAATAAATAGAAACCATGATTTATTTTCTTACTGCAAACACTGTGTGGCAGAAATAAAAGAACAAAAACTGAGTGATATTTCATAAAGAAATTTAAGTAACATCAGTTCCAAGTTACTTCTGATTGGTCAGAATGTATTTGGTCTCTAAGGAGGGGACTACCTGTAGTCACTATATTATTTAAAATAAATTACAAAATATGATTAGAAGAATAATAAAACATTATTACAGTTCAGGATTTACTCTGTTTTGAGGTCTTATTACAAACTATATTCAAAATTTCAATAATTTTATTCATTAATTTGATACTGTTAGCTAAATAAAATTGGAAAGTACTTCTTTTTTCTTTTTTTTAATTAATTAATTATGAAATAAAATTTAAGCCACAATTTGAGATAAAGATCGTGCTGCACATTGGAGGTTATGAAAAATAGTTGAATATCAAGTAACACCAAAAAAAAAAAAGAAAAAAAAAAGCAGATTAAAAGTGAGGAACTTTATCATTTTGGCAGGTAGCTGAAGTTCCTTCAGCCAGGAAAAAAATGCAGTATTCTCAAAACAATAGATTGTCTATAAAACTATACAGCAATTTTATTTTTCTTTCTTTCCTGCTAGTGTGATTATCATTTTAATTTTGTTTGTTTTAAAACATTGTTCAGACCCAATTATAATTATTAAAAAGCTCTCCCAGAAACTTACTGTAGTTATTACAGACCGGTATTCATTTAACATTATTTGATTGCAGCACAAAATGTATTTCAGTTAAGCAGATATTTGAGCTATCATTAGAAGCAAAATGAATCGAAATGATGTATTTATTCATAAACAGAAATAAACATACGCATGGTTTAAAATATATTCTGTGTTTGTTCTTTAACAAAGAAACATCATTTGTTTTTTGGAATCTTGCAGTGAAAGTTAATGATAGAAAAATATATGTTGTTATATTTTTAAGTGTTTGGTTATTCCCAAAGTTACTTCTTTTATTATTTATCTGTTTGTTATAAGTACACTCTCAGTGGTATAGTTCAGGGATGAAATATAATACTTTGTTTGATCAGTTAGTATAGTATAGCTGTTACTTCCCATTTTGGTTACAAGGAATATTATTGTATATAGATTGGACATTGTGATATACTGCCAAAAGCAATGGTTGCCTGTGCCAACAGTAGAAAATTTGGTTGATTTGTTGTTTCACAAAGGAAATTTGGTTTATTCAGTTTTATTTTACCTACATATAATTGCACTAACTAAAAATTTTTTTTAAAAATAGCAAAGTACTGAGTAAAACCTCAGCTAATATATAGAAAGATACAGCCTACATACCAAGAATACAATGTTAGAACTATGTCCTATCATAATTCAACTTTCTTTATATTGTGTCACTGTGTGGACATCATGCTAAGAATCAGTATTTTAAGAGGTTGTTTCCATGTTGGTTAGATAAATAAGAAAGGAATCACTGTGATGAAGTTAAATAAATGTTGTACTTTATTATTAGATAAAAATTATCTCAAATAATAAATCAATTACAGTGGAGTAGGGAAATAAAAAAATTATTTATGTTATATCTTTACATCATCACAGAACAGTTCTGAGTCTTAAATCCGAATATTTAAATGAGAAATGAGGTAATACTGAATAATATAAATGATTTTCTTCCAAAGGATTTCTTTACTAGTATTGTTTCTTCTGACAAATTTGTTATGAACATGCAAACACTTTAATTAATCCATTTTTCTGAGTTACATACATTTTCCCAGCCTGATGAATGTGAATACCAACAGGTTGAAATAATCCATCTTCAGGTTTGATAATGTTTTGCAAAAATTGTCCATCAGATGACAGCTGTATCACAGTATGTCTCGAGCCGTCTGCAAGGAAAATTGAACCCTGACAGTCGCAAGCAACACCCTGCGGTGACCCTATATCTTGAGATTTATACTGCCATCTAACATGCCCTGTAACTCTAATACACAAGAGTGCCTTCAGAAAGTAGTCTGAAACCAGCATGTCACCAGATGGTGTAACACACACATGATATGGCCTTTCAAAAATTTTCTGATGCATCTGTACAGAACTGATAGACTTAATGATAGTTCCACTGAAGTCGATTATATCGACAGCATTTGGAAAAGTGGCACTAACCACCAGAGTGGAGTTGTTCAATAATGCAACTTTATAATACTCTTTTGATGTATAAATTGATGACACTTGGACTTCGGGATATATTTCAATGAAACACATTTGGCGGGATTCAGGTAATGTCACTGCAATAGATGACACGGATACTTTGGTAACTCCTAAAGGGCCAGTCTTCATTGGAACAATGTCATACCAGCTGCCAGCACTGTTATAATAGAAATATTTCACCGACTTGTTGATAAAATCAGTAACCACCATGGCTGTGCAGCTCTGAAGATCAAGCGTGATAATGTCTGATAAGTCTGGCTTATGTTTATCTAACTCAAGTTGTCCTGACAACTCATTCTCAAGAACAGCTGATTCCAGACTTCCATCACTTACACCTGAACTGTTTCTGGTCATGGACTGTCGCACGTCTCTTACATGCGAGGAGAATTCTGGCACTGAGTTGATTTCTTCAGTTTCAACTTTAATTGAACCCATGTTTATTGTGTCAAGCACATAGTCAGAATCCTCATCAGACGATGGTATAAAACTTATTTTGATATTGTAATTAACAGAATCTTTCTTTTCGAGCATTCTTTTTACTTGAGAATGCTGCTCTATAAACTTTGGTAACTGATGCTGAATGTTGTCGTGATTTTCATGCTCGTATCCTGCTCGAAAAATCAACTGTTCTGCTTGCTGGATCATTTCTCGAGTAGAGTTAATCAGCTGCCGTCCATCTATCATGTGTTCTTCAAGAGTGTCCCGCTGTTCCTTACAAACTGTCCACAACTTGTCCATCATCTTGGCCTCTTTTTGTCGTATTTTTTGTATCATTCTTTGAGCAATCCGATGTATATTCCTTTCACATTTCTCTCTCTCTTTTTCTATCATCTCTTCCAAAACATGTTTTTTCTTGTCTGTGATTTCTTCCATCAGAAGGAAGTCATGCTTTAGATCTTCAAAAGCTGATTTAAGTATCTGGCTTGGACTTCTTCCATTTAGAGGATGATTCCAAACATTTTCTTTTAAAAAAATTGAAATAAATGAGAAAGTATTGAAAATATTGTTTCATGCAATTGTACAATAAAAAATAAATTCTTATTAGTTGATTTATATTAGCCAGATAAAGATACTGAGCATTTATGTCTACATATGTTAAATATGTATATATAATCGTGTGTGTGTGTGTGTGTGCTTAAATAATATTAATTCTATTTATACTGATCAGCTTATAAAATTTTAAAAATTTAAATAATTATAGATATTCTCACAAACCCAAATGTATAACTTCTGGATATCAGAATTGGTTATTATTATTATTATTTTGAATAGGAGGGTTTCATCATTAAACTATATACTGATTAGTATTAAAGTCTGTTAACCTATTTTTGGTTTCCTATGATGAGGCTCTCCACTGTCAGATCTGCCCATTTCCAAATATGAACTGTTTGAAATGTTTTCCAGCAATGGTATTTCAACAGTGTCAGACTCCCGCATCCCTGAACTTACATGAGCCATTCTGCAATACAAAATACATTACAATAATTATAAGAAGACAGCTGTCAGTCAGTTCTTAAATATTTAATTACTGTTCCTAATTTATAACTTTGTTTTCTTTTTTTTTTTCTTTTTTTTAAATTTTAAAAAACCCAACAACAAACAAAAAACACTCTACACCAAGTATAAATATATTGAGACATATTAATTATAAAAAAAAAAAAAAATGTTTTAACATATACCTAACACACACATGGACACCTACCGTCAAATTCCAGTGATATATACTATGATTCCAAAGTAGCCTTTATCTTGATTGACATACTGACATCTAACCCACATCCTCAGTTAACGCATCATCAGAAAAATACTTAATATGACCCAAGAAAAAAACCCCAGACATGCTCTATTTTGTACAACCCCTGTACATGACCCACAGGTAATAATTAGTTGTTAAATTGTTAATTATCTTTGTGAAACTGTGAAGTTAGTGCAGTCCATGTTTTAATAATAGCCTTTGTGCATCGTCATCAAACTGATCAATTGTTTTAGTCTATCGTCTAGAAATTATTTTTGTGTCAGAACTAGCTGTTTTATCTAATGTAATTTCTTACGTGAGCACACACTGGAGTCAAGATATTAAAGTAAATCATAAATAATAACATTTCTATTCTGTGGTTGTTAACAGAATAAAATGGAGTTAAGTCATTTTGAACTTCGTCCAAAAGTCGTAACATTAGAAGCACAGTAAACATTAACAGGTCAACAACATAAGTAGGTCAAAAACTGTGCTAAACGCTCACAGCACTTTGTGTCACCGAGACAAACTGTCACGAGCTTTCATCATCCTATTACATGAGTGAAATGAATGTATCCATCAACACACTGAGTAAGCTATTAATCAGCAACAATCAAAGCATGTTTTTGTTTTTTTTTTTTTATATATATATATTTTTTTTTTTTTTTTTTTTTTTACCTCAACAACTATATACGGAAAGAAATGGTATTGATATTGCTATCTATATTCGATAGACATTTAAACAATTATCGCCCTGTTAATTTATAACAACTGATTTATGAACTGCCCAAAAAAAAAAAAAAAAAAAAAAAAAAAAAAAAGGCTCAATTCAGTCTGGCTAACTTTTGCCCGTGACGTCACAAAAGTATATTTACACTTAGTCTGCAGACATTTCTTCAGAAAACGAATTGTTTATAACAGATAAACTAGTTTCCATCTGTCGAACATATCTTACTTGTATGTTCAGTTGATGAGGAAGAAAATTCGTCAGAAGTATATGTACTTACTTACCAGTTTTAGTCGGAATGTGACACAGACCTGAGATTTTTAAACTGTGGTACGCGACCCCTGGGGGTAGACTTCGCAAGTAGTCATCAGGGAATACATGATCAAAATTCAGTAATGACGTATGTAACAAATACAAATATTATTGCGGAAGGCCACTTAAAGAATGATAAACATCATCGCCCGACCCTCAGAAATATAATTTTTCATTATATTTTACCAAATTAAAGTAGTGTGCACTTTATAACACGTACATAACTGATCACTCTAAAGCTGCTCTGTCGTTATACTTGGGGAGGGGAATGCATCAACAAAATATTTTCTCCAAAGGGTACAGGGATAGAAACAAAAAGGATTGAAAATTTCTGACATGGACGACCCATTTATCCAAATGTTATCCTAAAGAAAATGACAACGAAAATAACCCAGATGACGAAAAGCTACATCCAAATTTTGTTAGCTGATAACGCCAGTTTGATACATAACACAGGCTATATTACAAATCGCATTTTAACAGACTTTATTCCTGTCTACACACTTTCCTCGGTGACTTATCACTGTAAATATTACACTGAACACCTTGACTACCCCAAAACATCACCCAACTGAAAATGTCGTTTTGAGGATTATATTATCATCATGGACAAAAAAGAATTACTTGACAGTTTGTTTGTCTGTTGTTGTTGTTGTTTATAATCTGGGGTTAACAAACTGATTCCACGATCGCAGTTCTGGCTTTTAAATATTTATGGACAACATATAGACCTACAATAAATTCCCCAAGTCATTGGCAAAATACATGTGCGCATGAGTTTGTGTATGTGTATATAAACGTATTTTATATTATCATGAAGTAATCAGTGATCAGATAATATTCATAATATCTATTTTTATATTTATAATAATAAACGGAATAAGAACAATAACAAAAACATATTTCAGGCCAATATGCAGAAAGTATTTGTGTGCGGGGGAGGGGTGCGTTATCGACGCCTCAAAAGGCAGGAGTTGCTACTTATTAGAGGAATGCGGAGTATGAATATAGTGTCTATCAGAAAGGATCCGCGGAAAAATTAACGAAATCGGTTACGTTACAGCACATTTCTACTGCGCATTAAGACATGGGAGTCGCAAAAACTGCGAAAAATACATACAGTTCACGTCAGACTGTTTGTTTTACATATCCACATCCACAATGAACCCCCTTGCATACGTACACGCACACACACACACTCAACTATATAGATACACATATATATAAACATACATACATACAAACATTTATACACACACGTATATACGCAATCAAGACCATGTATGTGTTAGTTTAAATAAAATAATTATTGTATGATATTTAGATATGTCTCAAGAGAAATGCCGTTTCGACTGCAAAATTCTTTGTTAAACTATGTTAGAAAAGTTAGACTGAAAAAAAGGTCATAAAGATACTAAAAATAATAAAAAAAAAAATATATATATATTAGACAATATCAGTTAAAACTGATGGTGATATCATTAATTTACAGTACATAATTTATTAATCAGTAAAAAGTAAAATATATTTTCTTTTTTAATATTTTTCTACAAATTGGAAATGTAGCACAATGAAAATTCACTTAATCATTTGTCATTACATCTCTCAAAATAATAATAATAATAATAATAACAATAATAAATGAATAAATAATAAATAATTTGCAATATATATACATAATTGTATGACGCAGAAGATTAAGCGAGTGACATCTGCGTATTTTATTTTATAGTACTTTTTCTTATCATCACGTATCACTTACCACCAACATATACATACAATAATAACAAAAGGAAGAAGAACAACAAATACAACAACAAAATGAATGAATGAATGAATGAATGAATGAATGAATGAATAAAAAAATATAAAAATTAATAATTGGAAAAAAAATTTTTTTTTTTTTTTTTTTTTTTAAAAGAAGAAAAAAAAGACTAAAAACAAAAAATACAAATTCTGAAGGCTTAATTATCCTGAAACAGAAATGGCAAATACGTTACCATTTATAAAAAGAACAAAAGTTCAAAATCTGACACGTAAGCCTACAGAGAGATGTTTAAGTATCAACGTAACAGTGGTTAAAGAATGTGCGGGGATAGCAGATAGTTTTATCCAAGAAAAGATACATAAATACAAACCTTGGATATATCTTTTCTTATGAATACAGCAACACCCAGATAATTTTAAAAACAATTAGGGATACGGGATCAGTGTGTTCTTATTGTGTTCTTCCAAGGTGAATTCAAACTGCATAAACATGTTTTGATCGACGAAATGGTGTCACTAGGTTTGTGTCGGCTAATAACTATAAATAAACGTGGCTATGGCTGTATTCGGTTGCTTCACCAAAGATATATTTTATCTTCATTTGTACTTTTATATGAGCCGTTTATAAACGACGTTTTTCATTTTTTTTTTTTTTTTTTTTTCATTTATAAACCACTTTTTATTCTATGGCCCAGGTATGTGCATTATCACATCAAAAGTTTATTCAAAATCTGGTTTAATGAATTCATACCTGTCAGTTTGGATGGTTTACCTGAATGGTGATCTTCGACGTTTTGAGCTGATAACTCCATGTTAGAAAAAGGAAACAACAACAACAAAATAATAATAATAATTTTTAAACATCAAGCAAGAGCTAGGTTCACTTCAGATTGTTACCCCAGTCCGTTCACTATCGTGACTACCACTCCTATTTCCTTGGGTTTGGGACCCTGATTTTGAATGGGCTGGTTGAATTACATACATGTATTAACAGCGTGCTCGATCTGTTATATGAT
Source organism: Chrysomallon squamiferum (assembly GCA_012295275.1). Classification (NCBI taxonomy): domain Eukaryota; kingdom Metazoa; phylum Mollusca; class Gastropoda; order Neomphalida; family Peltospiridae; genus Chrysomallon; species Chrysomallon squamiferum. Next base: position 2,653,221 of record CM022665.1, on the reverse strand, counting down.
TATTTTTCGCTGCTGCCTCTAGAGACATTAAATAGTTTTTTTTTTTTTTTTTTATATATACTTATCGTATACATGGGGATATTTGTGTGTATGTGTTTAAACACACAAATGAGCATCAACACATATACACTATATATAATGACACAGGAGGGCGTGTGTAAAAAAACTCATTTTCATATTAAGTCCATCTGCAGTTGGAATTAGGATGACCTTTCTCCCCGGTTGACTCATTTTAGACATACACATATTATAAAAGAATATCTATAAAGTATGTAGCCCACGCACAAAATGGATTTTCTTCCATTCTCCTCCATATAAAATTGTCTTTACTAGGTTAATAATTATCCATTTGCCCATTGTGATGGCATTAAATGTTAATTAGAAACAGCAGCCAACTGTATTCGATAAGGATCTAGGTACATACAGTTCAGATCCTGAGGTATTTAAATAAATATAGGTTATTAAATCTTAAAAAAAAAAATAATAATAATAAAATAAATTACTCAAAGTTTCACTATTATTTCACCCCCTGTATAGACTTGACCCCGCTTCCTATGCATCCTGGAATCGTACTTATTTCTTGGATTGCTTCTAAATTGGGATCTGACTTTCTCACCCCATTTATTCAAAATCAACCCCTCCATCCTCCCCACTCCCCCCAAAACAAATCGTGTTTGTCCTTGTTACAACCTCGTGTGGCCAAGGGACCACTCGGTCGCTACCTGAACTTCTGAACAGAAGTGTCAGACAGAATTAACTAGTTATTATACATAAACAAAGGAACAGTCAACAGACGAATGTTATTATTGTTATTATTATTATTATATATACTTCTTTTTTTTTTTTTTTCTTCTTTTTTTCTTGTTTTTCCCAGTAAAACCTACAGCTGAATATGTAAAGAAGAAAAAAGAAAACAAAATCTGGAGCTGTCGACAGCACACTCTGCACGCTCCAGACAATACATTACCGGGTCATCTGGGAGCAGGTATAAACCGGCATACCAAAATAATATTCAACTTCAGTTATTTAAACACCTGTTAACCTTGATCTAGGTTATCCACTTGTAATTTTTCAAAAATTATATCATAAACTTCTTTTTATCCCTGGTTCCAGGTTAACTGCGAATAACATAATAATTTCGGCTGTGCTTGTATGAAATGAATTGTTCTGCGTAACTGTCCATCCCTTTAACCGCTGTCTCGGCTTGCTATGATTCAGAGTCGGTCCTGGGATTATTGTTATTATTATTTTTTAAATTTTAATGCACCGAATAATTTAATATCGCCACCCTTGCTGACGGTCGTGCAAATTACCCTTTGTCTTTTTTTTTCGGTATGATCCCATAATAGTGAGAATTAATAGTCACATTTTCGACAATTTGACTCCACTCAAGGAATTTTACATTTTTTTTATTATTATTATTATTATTATTATTATTATTATTATTATTAATTTTTTCTTCTTATTATTTTATTTTATTTTTTTCACTTTAACATTTCCCTCTTATATTTTGAAGATCAGATAAATGAGGTGGCCCCATCCAGCATGAATGCCCGAGTTGCCTGTACCTTCTGCTGGTCCTGCCATTGTTGATTAAAACAAAAGCAAAAAACAAAATACAAACAAAAACAAAAAAAAAAAAAAAAAAAAAAAAAAATTGTGCGAGTAAATATTTTGTAGTAACACTATTATGACTATAACATTAACAGTGCCCGAGTCTGCATGATAGGATCCAGATCCAAATTATTATTCAATTCTGTTCCATAATTACTTTTGCAATAAACAGCTTGCTTAAATGTATTTTTATTTTCTGCGGCCTGTATTATTTCGTGACACTCTTTTGTGGGGCAGACATTTCTGAAGTGTTCTCCGTATGCCAAAAAAAAAAAAAAAAAGGCGACTTATCCAAACTCTCCTATATTCAAATGATGAATACCAGTCTAGTCCATTTTCCAGTAGTCTGCTCATGTAACCTAGAACCAGTCTTTAAAAATTATGGCGGAATGTTCAAACGCCTGTTTTTAAAAACCAAGTTAATTCAAGTTCAAGTTAAATAAGTATTTACATAAATGAAGCGTTGTTTCCAGTTTCTTTGAGCAGAAGCAAAACATTTGTCTGTCACTATCGCTACGTGTGAACAGTTATATAATAGAGTATCTAGTACCAGGTAAATGTTGATAAATTAATAAATTTAAAGGGAGCCGTTTGTCAGGTTATCACAGTAACTGAAAAAGAAGATACGAAGCGGTGTTATGAAGGTATCTTATTGTTTGAGTCGATAAACATATAATAATTGTGAAAAATACCATCACAATTGAAATTCATTTCCGTTTTATTTATTTCTTAGTATTTAGGCAGCATAATAATTTTATTAACAAAGAAAAAAATAGTACACAAAAAGAAGAAAGAAGTACAAAGTTATTCAAATAAATGGATTGTTATGACAGATACGCATTCATAAAATAATATTATTAATAGTTACCCATATTACCTCCCACCCTCGTGTAATTACTACACATTTATTTGTTGTTGTTTTTTGTTTTTTTCATTCTCAACTCAGAACAATATTGGTAACAACAAATTTCATTTTATTTTGACAATAGATGGTCACGGTTTTATATTTAAAATTCCTTTGTTGGCAGTAATGATATTCTGGCTAAACTAGCCTGAAGTAAAAGAAACAGTGTAAAAACTATAATGATGAAGTTGTTAGTTATAAATTATGTTATCAGTGTGAGTTGACAGATTAAAGATTAAGATAACTTGTTTTCATTCTTCTTTTTTCTTTTTTCTTGTATTTATTTATTTATTATTTAGACAAAATCTGACCAATATGTACCAACTTTTTTTCTTCTTTTGTTTATAATAAATTTTGATGATGCTTGATATTAAATTATATATATATATATATTTAATAACAAAATTAAAAAAAAAAAAATTTTTTTTTTTTAAAAATATATGTAAATTGTTTTTATCTTACAATCTTCATTACATCATTTGTAGATGATCATTCTCCCAGAAATGAACACATTGGAGAATTTTATATAAAGTATAGATGCCTCATGAAAATTAAAGAAGCTGATGATATGTTTTATCAGCATCTGTTGCATATGTTTGGGTGGGTTTTTTTTTGGGGGGGGGGTTCATGGGTGAGTCCATGTACCCTTTGATATTAAACTTTGTCCCCCACCTCAATTCTCACCCAGGAATGTGCTACAAACTAAACAGTTAATACTGTTTAACAGGTTTTCACTAAAAATGATAACAATAATACTTTACAAATATATACATAGGGTATGTACTTACACTCATACATACATACATACATACATACATGTAAATGCACAAATGCTAACAATGATCATTATCATAACATAATATATTAATGTCATTGTTTTTACAAGAAATAAAACTTGATTGTGTTTTTGCAGTCATGCCTAAAACTAAAGTATCAACAGGAGATCCTGCAGAAGATGAAGAAAATCAGGTTTCAAGGTAAGACAGATGTATTTTACATGAAATTAACATACCATTGAAAAAAATCTTTGAAATACACTTTAGATTGTTCTCAGATGCTGTTTTATAACTTTTTATTTATTTATTTGTTTTTTTTTTAATAATTTTTATCTTGTTACTTTTTATGTTGGTTTTAATGAAATGAGATGTCATACAAATTCAATACAAAGCATTTAGCAATGTCTATGAGTAATGGAGCAAACGGTAGTATCCAAAAAGTAAATTTGTAATTTTTTATAATAGTCCAATCAATTCTATAAAATTTTATAATTTCCAGGGAAAAAAAATGATTTTGAAAATTGATCTTAGTATATGGGCAAAAGTTTGAATGGGTAAAATTATTATTTCAGAAAAATCTAAGTTGACTGCCACAGAATCCAAAGTCAATAAATTTTCATTTACGAATGAAACATTACACTTTAATTTTAGTTATTTACCTGTTTGTGGTTTTGCAAGTTCATTGTTTTTAGACTATCAAAATTGTTCCATCAAAATTATATAATTTTATAAAATGGTTGGCTTCTGATGAAATAAAATGCTTAGTGGATATTACTAATATAAAATTACTTTAAAATAATTGTTAAATGACTCTGACAGGCCCTTTTAGGTAAGTACTTAGTCACATGCAGAGAATTCTTACTTGTTTTGTTTTGTTTTTTCTTTTTCTTTATTTTTTTTTTAAAGATTTTTTAAAAAAGTATTTAAATTGTTTTGCAGGCAGAGGAAATCTGAGAAAAGAAGATCCTCGGTACATTTATTTACTGAACATTTATTATATTATAAAGATCACGTTTTATGTCTTCTTATTTAAGGGAGACCTTTTATAATTGACACAAACTGGACCTAAGGTTATAAAAGTAGCTGCAGTATGTATGCCTGAAAATTAGTCATACATTCATAGATTTTCAATGCCTAATTCTTTTTAAGGCACATATATGTTCAAATGTATTATTAACTGTTGTTATCAGGTAGTGCTCGTAACAAAACAGAATTGATCACTTTTCTTATAACTGAGATCATCAGTAGAAAAAGCACATTATATTTCAACAGTTTGTCTCTTTATGGATTATGCACTGAAAAAAGAGCACTTCAGATGCTTGTGGATAGATAACTGGGTCCATCAGTTAACTGTTAAGAAATATTTTGGTCATTCCAAATAGGTCAGATTAATTATTCTAAATAGGTAACACTACTTTAAATTTCGGCTTAACATTAAGTTACATTATAAACTTCTAGTTTATAAATCAGTTCTGTTCTCAGATTTATCAATGAAAAATAAACAGAAACAAGAAAGAAATTTCCGTTAATTCATTTATTATTCATTTGTTATTTGCCAGTTAATAGTTTTATCTACTAACATGAATATTACAGATCTTGAAGAGTAATCGATTGTCAGATACACAAAATATTAATCCAAAGGTAAGCTTACATTGTTTTTTATTATTGTTTTTTCATTTTATTTAAATTCATGAAGTAATAATCAAACTTTTGGATGGACTTGAGGCAGTTGTTTACATTTTTATATCTTGATAGCTAATTAATTAATCCAACCAGTCATAAATAAACTGTTAATGGTTTTAATAACTTTATCTCAAATCTACGTCTGTCAATCTTGAATAGAATATTGAGTCTACTTTACAACTGCATGATTAATTTTCATGTTACACTGTAAAACTTGTTAATCATATTGCTGTAAAAGGTAAAGTATGTTATATTCACAGGTAATTTTTTTTATCTGTGAAATAGGGAAGTAATCTAGCTTAATGGCATTATTGGTTATGTGATCAGTCTGCAGTTTGAGTTTGCACTGTAATGGTTGACAGTTCTTCAGTTCCCCCATCCTATCCCTATTAATATTTCTTTTTACTCTGCTGAATGTCAGTTATGCATTGTTTGAATTATTTAACTGAATGTAAGGACTGTTAACAGTAAATAATGACATAACATCCTAAGTGCATTGTCTGTACTTCTGTCTTTGTTTGTTTCTGGCACTTAGCCACTGCTAATAAAATAGTATGATAATATAATATTGGGTGATCATTATCGCAGTGTTCAAGAAGGGGCAGTTGTATACAGAACTAATCAGGGGTGACAGGTCGGGTCAACTGGTGAGTAATGTTACAGTGTTTACAATTTCAGAATATGGATGTGATGTGTCCATAGCTCCATCTGTATGTTGCAGATGGATTCATTGAGAAACAATATTTTTTTTAAATTTTTTTAATTTTTTTTTTTAATTTTTTTTTTATTTATTTATTTATTTATTTATTTTTTTTTGTTCTGTGCTAGCATCCCATTTCAGAAAAGAAAACATGTTATTTTACCTTAAAAGTGAACATATTTCAAGCATATGTTTAACGTGTTACTCTTTGGAATGGGATATCACCTGCAAATTAAAGTAATTTTAAAGATGACTTAGCACAAACTTGGCTCTAATCTGGGATGTCAGATCAAGAGAACTAATATAATTGTCATTTTGATTTTGCAGGCAGATCTAAAAAAAAATTGTTTCATATCTTCTTTTGAGCATGTTGGTTACTCCATGAAATACAAACATAAAATATTTTTCTTAGTAAAAGGAATATTTTGTTCAAGGTTACTGTTATGCAAGTAATGAATTGTAGGATAATTTCTATGGAACAGTCACTCCATGATACATTAATGGAGGTTTCTGAGGATATGCATTCTTTGATTGGTATGGAAATTGGCATTTGGAGCCAAGGTCCTGTTGGTGTGAAATTGTATTTTTTTTCTTCTTAACAACATGGCTATATCAAAATATTTTCTTTCAGATATCTTGTCTTTATTGCTTTCTGACACATTTTACTCTGATCCATTATACATGCTCAGTACTAGGGTAGGAACAGTAAACTACTCAGGAAAGACTGGCTGCTAGATACAAATGCATTAGTAAGATGGAAGTACAGACAGTGTATTCCCACTATTAATGTTTTGTTACACAAGTGTTCTGTAATAATTGTCCTTTGAAATTTGTTGTATATTTTTTTTCAGATTGAAGTTACACAGCGTGTATCAAGGAGAGTCAGTTTTGCAGAAACATATGTAGTGAAGTATGTTTTTTTTTAAATTTATTTAAAGGATGTAGAGACAATATTAACAGGAATATGAATTGACAGGATTACTACTAATGAAAAAAGTAAAGTCGTTATTTATATTCTGCAGAAACATTTATCAGTCACAGTGTTCTAAATTAGTTTGTTTTATATCATTCCCAGCATAATAATGATAATGAACCAGTTTCACATTTATTGACACCATAAAGGCTTATTTTGTAACTGTCAGTAAAATATAAAAGTTACAAGTAAATACATTTTATTTTTTACTTTGATATGTCTGTATATGTTAACATGTTATCCTTGTACATACAATTAGTCTAAATTCTAATCATGAGAATTAAAATTATTATATACATGGACATATCTTGTAATAACTGAAAAAAAGAAATGATTGAAAACTGTTTATTTCAGAGAGTTCGTTAAAGAATCTCCACAAAACTGGAACAATGATTCTGACAAAGTAAAAGGTTAGTAAGTTAACAGTATTGAAATATTGTCTTGCAGAAATCACAGAGATGCCAGCCATTATGATTTGGATCATAATGATCATGATACTTACCTCCAGATTGTTATTACAATGTACATATGAATAATTACACCCTGCCTGCTATCCCTGGACATATACCCTCAGTACTAATTCTCAAATTATCGGCACATTTTATCATGTCCAAAATATACAGGGCACTGGAATGACAAATTGTTTCAGAATTTAGTTTTGATGTACATCTGCTTTGTATAATACACCACTTTCTAGAACAAAATGTTTCAAGTATTTTAACAGTTTTCTTTGCTTAGTATTTGGAAAGATGAAGATTCTCCATTCAGTTTTTGGGCTTAAGAGCCATTTTTTGCAGAGCTGGTAAATCAGATCTTGGTATATCAGATCTTGGTATGGGATCATTCGTAAAACAGTATCTAAAGTGTGTCACAACGATATTTATAGACATTTTCCGTCAGTTACATCACTTTTATTGTCAATGACCCTCTGAAGCAACTTGAAGAATTGCTGATATTTGCATTCATGTCCTTGGTGTCACGTGTTATTCTGCATTACAAAGATAATCTTGAATGATATCCTTTGTTTCCTCATTAGTGGTGCTCTTCAGAACCATTTTTGCATAAATGGCATCTTAATTGACAACAAAAAGGAACTGTACAAGAGTAGTGACTATATTATCTATTAACAAATGAAATTATCTTTCCTAATCTATGGCAGAATCCCAATTTTTCGTACCAGTAGAGAGTTATGATATGTGATAAAAATAACCAATAATAAATTGAACTACAAGCTTCAAACTGAATTCAAAGGCTCTGGTTCCCTTCCTTAAAGTCGTACCAAGCTCAGCTTGTTTGCTGTAAAATACACATTTATATTTCACTTTTTATATTTTTTTTTTTTTTTTTTTTTTTTTAAATACCGTCTTGTGAGCAGTTCTTAACTATTTAATTCTTCTTCTGTTTACATTTTAAATTCAGAAACCCCCTCAAAATCAACAAAAAAATAATATACTTAAAAATGGAATGAATGAATTGTGAAAAGTACAAAATTATACCAACCATACCTCGATGATTCTCAAGAATTGGTGAAATTGTAATGTAAAGAAAAAGAAAATTTGTCTCTCATCTGTAGTGTATATGTTTGTCATGTTGGACACCCAAGCAGTCAGTTGATTAACCCACAGTTGCCAAAACATATTGAATAAACAGTATTAAACCAAAAAAAAGGTTACAGTTCACATCTGAACAGCACTGCCACCAGTATAAATAGTTGTATAATGATAATGTAATACTGTTTGAAATGCAGAGAAATAAATATCTTTGTTACTAACATATTTCATCTCTAAATATATATTGATATTACATAAGGCACAATATTAAAGTTCTTTTTTTTTTTTCCCGCTGTGTCTGTTTGTAATGGCTCTTATATGTTAGTATATTAAATTTACCTTTTTATCATTGACAGGTGACACAATTTGTGATACTTCTGAGTAAGTAATTATATTTTTTGGGGGAAAAAATCTTCCATACGTGTTCCCATTTTATCATCTTAAATTACCTTTTTCACAGAGATAATACATGAATGATTGTAATGTGTTTGATTCTATAACTCATGGAAGTAAATGCTGTATTCCATAAATAATTTCATCAGATAAGTACTTATTTTTTTATTTGTCCTTTGATTTTAGCAGAAGGGTTGTTTCATGTTTCTTTTTTTTTTCTTTTTTTTTTTTTTTTTCATAGAAATTTAAATGACATTTTTGGAGATTCTTTTCATTTTGCGCATTCTAATTAATGAAAAACCTTCTTTTAAAACATTAATGGTGGTTTTAAAATATCTTTCTTTCTTTGTACTTTATGTATTTGAATTTAATTTAATTTAATTTTTTTTCTGTAGATTTGAAAATGACACTTCTGTACCAGATATTACAGGTATGTAAACTATTTGTCAACTATCGTGATTATATATAACAACAGTAACTGTCAGTGTTTCCATCTGACCAAAAACAAACAAACATGAAAGAAAACATAAACAGCAACCAAATAAATAAATAAAATTAAAAAATTAAACAGTAACAATTTATTTAGTTATTTTATTTTACTGCATATTTGTACAACTTTAATACACAAAATCTAAAAAAAAAAAAAAATGTTTTGCATCCATGAAGTTATAATACATTGTCTAGTATTTCTTTTAATTTTGACAGGTTTTAACAAACTTCTCACTGGAGTGATACATGATAACCATGATGACCTAATTGTACGTATTGTGCTTTCTACAAAAACTTTATACAGTTTGAATCTATATTTGTTTAACATGTAACTTTTGTTAACACGCTGAATTATAAATTACTTTGATCTAAGTTATTAATTTTATTTTAAAAACATTCACAGAATGTTAACAGTTGATCATTTGTTAGGTAAGAAAATGTACTTCAAAACAGTGTTTTGTAAAAGCTACAGTGATTTATCATACCTAATTTGAATGTCTAATTTTTTTTAGAATGAAGATGATACTTCTGAAATAAATACAGACTATCCTGAAGGTTTTTCATCATCAGACAGGTAATATTTAATTAATTTTTAAAACAATCATATGGAGAAGTATGTAGAACACTTAGAGAATAATTAGAACTTCGCTGTTGTTCAACATTTTACCAAGTGTGTTTATCAGAGATAAATGTAATGAGTGTGGATTATAATTTTTAATAGTACCTAGTCCTTGATAGTTTGTCTGAATACTAGTATAAATGGTCTATTGTTCCATAAAAACTTTTTTTATTATTATGGTTTTTTTTACCTAAGAACTTTCAGGCAAGTGTTTTACATGTAAAAGGCAAATTATAAAAGTGCTGAAATGATATTTTGTGTTTGAGACTATTTCTACTTGTTTATTCAGAAGTGTGAAATTAACCAGGTTTACATTGATTTAAATAACAGAAGTTTATAAATATCTGATTATGAAGGAAATTTAATTGAAATAGATTTTTTATTATTATGATTATTATTGTTTGAAATGCTGACTGTGTCAACTGTATCTGTTTTGTTTTCCTGTCAGACATGATGTCCACACGGGAGATGTGGAGAAAATTGGTTCACAAACGTTTTTATCACAGTTTACTAGGACTGGACATAAATCACGTAATATTCTGGAATACGAAGATTTACAAAATGTTGATGTAGAGTTCCGAATTGATTCAAAATCCATCATAGAAAAACTGAGAGGTTCTGGGAATAAAGGTTTGTATATAGGATATTGTCCAAGTGGTATTCTGGTGAATATTTTATTCTGTTATTTTACTGTTTAAACCTTTTTCACGTTGCTTTCAAACTTTTTATTGATACTGATGCAATGAAAATAGCCAACATAACTCTGTTTTAAATGTAAAGTGGAAGTCTAGCCATATTAAGATTTTTTTGGAGGAGAATTAAGTTGGCTGCATTAGAAGTTGAATTAAATTAGCAAAATGTTTATAAATAAAATAAACATCTGTGAGAAACTGACATGCATTTGGATGGCACTGGTGTTTTTGCTGATTATTTATCATTGATTTCATTTTTTTTAAATCTTATTTTATTTTTATGAACAGTAAATAAAGAGACGGCTGATGAATGTGATAAAAACTCAAAGGTAATAGGAACAGATGTCGCAAGTCAAAACCGTAGTTTGAAAAATCCTGGACTGCAGTTTTATAGGAACAAAGGCTTATCTGACATTACAAATTATTTCAAGAATGAAGACGGACAACCACAGGACTGCACTAAAATATTTGGGACTGGTGATGAGATGGATTTCACATGTGTGAACTTTCAAAACACGTCTGCAGTCGCTGATATAGACATACGCAAACAAATTGGCACTGAAGGAGGTTTGGATATCACATGCCAGAATATCCTGAACAAAAGAAATTTGACTGATGAACATACCAGAATATATGAGGATGATGATATAATGGATCTGACATGTCCTGGCATTCCAAACATTCAGAGTACAATTCTTAATAAGAATGCAAAAAATAAAAACTTTACCAATTATCAAGCAACATCATTTTATGATTGTCACAGCAAAACAGTACAGCAACCACTGGGAGTTTCTCTTGAAACTAGCATTACCAAGGAGACAATTTCTGAAACACTTACAAAAGCTGAACCAACACTTACTGCCACTATAAGCAGACCAGAAAACACTGGAGATGATCTTTCAATGGAACTGACCTGTCAATTCATACAGGACAATTCGCAGAGTGATGTATGTTCAAATCCGAATAGCAATAGTGTTTTGGAAAAAGCTTGTCCATCTACTTCAGAGGTTAATACTCCATTTAGCAGTGGAGTTTTGGAAAAGAAGTTAGTAAAACCCAATACACAGAATTCTGTAAATTTGAAACCTTCGGATGATACTGATGTAATGGAAATGACCTGCCAGACTATTGCTGTCGACTTGCAGTCCAGCCATACTATAATTTTTGAAAAAGGTAACGGTTTGGCTGCCATGGAAATGTTCGACTTAGATTTCTGTATCAGGAATAATTCTGCAGTTGATGAATTAAGAGAATCTAAATCACCAAAAATTTCAGCTGATGTGGGTGTGAACAGATCACCCAATGATAAAAGTACAGCATTACCAGTTGCCAACAATTGTCATGACACAGCTTCCGAAAAAATAAAAGATGCATCTATGATACCAGTGACAAATGATATTAATATTCCTGAGGCAAATCCAAATGGAATATCTGAAAATACTGAGAACATCAGTTATTTGGGAAAGTCTCAAGGAATTAAGGATGGAGTATCTGCAAAAGGAAAAGTTGCTGGTGAAATGCATGATAATTTAACAGTTGAAAATGAAATGAAAATGGAAGAAGCCAGATGTAATGAAACATCTGAAAACAAAGAGATTGTGTATTGTCAGAAAGCTACAGAGGAAAAGCATGATGTTGTTGCTGCCATTCATACAAATCCCACTGAAAAGTTAGATGATCTAACTTCTATGGAAATAACATGTAATACTATTGATAACAAACCCATCTACGACAATGAAGAAAATGACAGTGCAACAGAAACTACATGTAATACATTTTCAGTTTTAACAAACAAATGCTATGCTGACCTGAAAAAAGCTGCAGTTGCAAAACTTGATGTGTCAACATCCATAAAAATAACAAAACATGAAATCACATTGCCAACAACAGAACAAGTAACTGAAAATAACAAAAACAATAGTTGCACAGAAGATTCAGAAAATCAGAAACAAGGAGAGTTAAGTAGTAGCTTTGTAAAACTGTGCAAAAATAGCCAAATGCCTTCTGTAATGGAATTAACATGTCTGGAGAAAACCATGGGTGAGAGTGTATCGGAAACTAAAGACAGTTCTCTACTAGAAATGACATGTCAAGGTACAGTAGATGCATCAGAATCCCAGTCACAAAGTGAGACTTTATGTTCATCTGTTAGAAAAACAGCAGTTTCCAGCAGGTTTCCTTCTAATTACAGTCACCTGTCCGATGTATTTGCTGTCAGTAGCAGCCTGAAACGTAAAATAGATACGTTTGATACAGAAATTATGAAAGCAAAAGCAAAGAACATTAAATTACTAGGCAACAGTCTAATAAGAAAAGATGATGAATCAAAAAACAAGTTCACGTCACTGAACGAAATAAGTAAAGATCTTCACAGTTTAAAACCAGTAGAGAAAAAGATGGAAATTGCATCAAAAACAAATACTAAAGAACTTACTGGAGGAAAAGCAGCTGTACCTTCAGAAACTAGTTCTGAAGCATCTATTATGAGTTTGCAGGCTTCAGACTCCAATTCATACTCCAAAAAGGCTCCATCAGAAAAAGATATCACTGATTATATTTCTCAGGCTTTTCTGTATAAACCAAGTACAACTGATGTGTCCACATTTGACAGTGCTGCCAATGTGGAAACAACTTTGTCCAAACTGCAGCTGTCCATCGGAAGTCATGCAGAGAAAACATCAACAAACCAGACTAATGCTGAATTAGATAATGCAGAGCATTCTAATTTTTCTTTGAACAAGCAACCATACAATACTGATTTACTGGACTCAGAAAAAGGTAAGGAATAATTTAGTTTCTTTGTACAACGTGTATTTGTATAATGTCAGATCAATTTTCTTAGTACAAAGAGTTCAGATCACATAAGCAAATGAGCTAAGAAACAATTACGTCAGATATGTACTTCCGTTTGTTGTTGGGTTTTTGGGTGTGGGGTTTTGTTTATTTTATTTTATTTATTTATTTATTCCTTTATTCTAAATTTTTCTGATAGTTAAGTATCTCAAGATATTGCAACTTATTACTGTTATTTTTTACAAATTGACTAAACAAAACAAGGAAAAAGTAATTCTGTATTGACTTTTCTACTTTATTTTTTAATTTTAATTTTTTAATTTTTATTTAATTTTTGGTGAATTTTTATTTGTGTGAGTGATACTTCATTATTAATATAGGTTAATAGACTTAACTATTACTTGAAAATAAACACATTTGAGTTATCTGTTACCCACCTTTATTATTATGTACACCAAAACACTGTATTGGTACTTAGCTTACTATTGCAATATTCTGGTTTGAATTTATATTTCTTTTTATTTTAGTGGAAAACACAACTGGTATCACTAATCACACTCAAAATGATCTTTTGTTGACTGATTTGATAAGCAATGAGGAAAAGTCATCATCCTCGATACAAAATCAGCCCAGTTTTTCAACAATTTCATGTGTGATACATGATAAGGTAATACTATACAGTGGGATCATAAAACTTGTATGGGTTTGGAGAGGGATGACCAGTGTTTTCATTTGATTTCCATTGCCTAAAAAATTTGGAATTTGAAATCAACCAAAACATTCAGAAATCCCTGGACCAGAATAGGATAACAGTTTTATTGATAAGTTACATTTGTTTAACCAAGAAACTACATTGTACATGTATTAAGAGCACATTTACAATATATAAAACAACAATATATAATCATTCACTGTGCATTTAATATGTTTAATTCTTCCAAGTAGATGTAGTGAGAATATTTTCAGTGAAAAAGGTCATCCACATACCAGTTCATTTAACTCATCATATTTACAAGTGTTGCTGAATCTCATTTTGTCACCATTTATTTTATATTTGTTCATAAAAAAAAAAAAAATAGGTCAGAAGTGGTTACATTTCCAATTCCGTATTTAATTGCTAGTACTGTTCTGTTGGTTTGGGTACCAAATACAAATCTTTAATTAAACTTGTTTTAAAATGCATTGATAATTCAATACTACTACATTTAACCACAGGCCATGACGTTTTGTCTTCTATAACATTAACAAATGCTGCCAAAATTTGAAGTGATAAAACTGTTGTTATTTTATGTACATGTTTGGTGTGTTCTGGAGATTATTAGACTATGACAAATTGTTTTAGTAAGTTTGTATACTTACTAAATGAAAGTTATTTCTACTTAGCTCACTGAAGTTTTACTTCATTATTCTGTTTTCAGTTTTGCAAGAAGATGGATATTACACATAAAGACTGGATTAAAATAAGAAGAAGCAATTTTTCAGTGGTATGTTGTATATTTAAAATCTGAACATTTTAAAATAGCTGTGTTAAAAGTAATAAATGTAACTTTTTATTGTGATTTTTCTTAAATTGTCTCAAAGGAATTTAAATGTCATCGTTCCAACATGATCAATATTCTAAACTGAGATCTCGCTGATCTTATTACTGGAAATAATTTAAAATATCAGTAATACATCAAGATCTTAATACCTATCTTTTTTTTAAATTTCACATAGTTAATCATATAAATTTAGCAGAAAATAAAATACTAAAACTTTATTATTTAATGTATATGTATGTTTATATGCATCTAGTCCACAAATTTGTTAGTTGGACATTCATTGCTGCTTTACATTGATTTTTTTCAAGCTTTTTTCTGACCCAATACAAATGGGTCAACAAATAGTTTTTTCACTAAACTCTTGATTTATGTTTTTAACTTTTTTTCTCTTTTTTTTCCAGACAGTAGAGAAAGACAATTTACAAAATATTTTAGAAACCCTTGTACTAAAGGTTCCCAAGTATAACATCACCAAAAGAGTACTGAGATATTTGGCAGATGAGGAAGAAAGGTATAATATACATAAACCACATAGTCAGTTACAGAGAAGCAGGAACAAAAAATAGCTTTGTAGAATTCCTGAACTGGACCAAGGAAACCAATTTAGAAGTACTGCCATCAAATGTAAAGTAAACCAATATGCAGAACAAAATAGAGAATGGCTGTACTTGAGAAATACTTGTTGATGTTTTTTGTAAACGCATTCCAACAAAGACCAAACAGTACTTTAAATGTTTATTTTTAATAGATTTCCACAACTAAATTGATTAAATTAGTCCATATTATTAGATGACAGTCCATTTCAAAAACATTCCCCCCCCAAAAAAAAAAATTCTCTTTATTTTTTTTACCCCATTGATATAGATACAAAAACATTTAAATACCATCACACCATACCACATAGCATATTGTATAGGTAATACTCAGCAAAAGTTAAAATTTCAATTGTTATTTACATTTAAATTTTTTAGAAGTTGTTCTGCTACTAGTCCTTTCATTTGTTTCTTATTCTGTAGTGTCAGTAGTTTCTTTCTATTAAGGGGCTTTTGTTTTTTGGTTGATTTTATTTTTATTTTTTAATTATTTAATTTGTTTTCCCTTAGTCTGAAATCGGATATTGAAACTATCAAGATGGGTATGATTGAAAATCAGCCTCAAGTCTTTGACCTTACTGATAAAGCAGATGTGCCTGAGGTTAGTGAATTGCACTTTCGCATTTTTGTCTTCTTGAAGTATCCTTTTCACTAAAAATTATTAATTTTAGTTTTTAGTTTTATTTTAAAATTGATAAAAGTTGAAAATTATTTTCAGATACTGTATTATTGAAATAATTTATATTGCTAAATTCTGTAAGTATTGAGCTGGCCAAGACTTGATGGATTTTGCTATCATGTTTTGGCATTAACACTTAAATGTAATACCTCTCTTTTTAAAACATTTTAAAGTTATGAAGTGGTTTTGAAAATTAGAAAAGATTTAGACGTATTTTCAAAGTTGTCAGATTTAGTAAAACAGAAGGTTTCACTGATTTATCACTTTCAGATCAAAACATTCGGAACTGAATCTGGCCTAGACATCTGTTTTTAGTTTGCTTTTGGTTGTTAACTTAATTAGCATATATTATGACAGTAATATTTAAATATCTGTCTAATCCACATATCTTGCTTGCTTAATTTTCTTTTGTTTTTTTCTTTTGTCTTTAGCTTGAAGAACTGAAAGAAAAAGTTCATTTATGTAAGGGTGTCTGCTGGAAAAAAGCTAAATTAATCTGGAAAAAAAAACAAATAAGCAGAAATGTTGACTATCTGAATAGTATGGAGGTAAATATATATATAAAGGTTTAATAATATTTTTTATTTCAAGATTAAATGTTTTCATATTTTGAATTTTTATGTAATTGTCAACTTTAGCTCTTTCAGCGACATTTTCATCAAAAATTCAAAATGGCTGATTTTTTTTTTAAATGACCATTAGACTTGAATGGATTTTAAAAACCAAAAAGTAATTTCTTTCAATAGTATAACAGTTAGTGTTAAAGCAAAAATTCTTGTTTACAAATTCCCACAGAAGTACTCTTGTTGCTATATTAGTATACTATATTGGCATTGTTATTCACTGTATATGCTGATTTATTTACTTTGATTCATATATTGTTAAGTCCCTTGTCATGTTTTATCACTCTATGTTGCAGATATATTATCCATAACTCAGCATTTTTAGATAATACTGAATTATTAATTATAGATTATTATTGCTGGTATTTATTGTTTCACATTTTCAGGACCAACAATTGATACTTCATGAGGCTGTGGAAGATATAATATCTAAAACTGAAATTGTTTTTAACATGCTCTCAGAAATTGAAACAAGTAAATATATACAATATTTTGCTAAATCTGTTTTAATTTGCACTTCATTATCTTTATTAAATCTGAATCTCTGTGTATGTATGTGATCGACAAATAAAAATAAAATAAAAATAAATATATAAATAACATGCAAACAGATGAAATTAAATTCATTAAGTATTCTAAAAACTTCATACTAGTACAAAAGATTCCTTATTTGTTTTTTATCCCCTTTTGTTTTCTAAAAATAGAGCTTGCCATTAAAATATGTATATTTATTTGTAGTTTCTGCTGAAGTTGAAATGGAGATCCATCAGCTACAGACCAATTCATTCATTGATGAAGATGAGCAGATTTTTCAAAAGCAAAATGGTATCATTGAAAAGATTATTATTATTATTATTATTTTTTTTTTTTTTTATAATTTTGTTTTGTGCAGTCATTATGTAGCTGTTAAATTTTAGTGGAATGTTGAACAAGAAAAAAACATTCTAAAATGTATATGTATATTATCACCATTGGCATCAAACCAATTACTTTTGTTTATCAAATCATGGATTGTAAACAAACTTTTCTATAAATATACTATTCTTGTTCAAGAAAGAATGTATTGAACATTTTTCTACCTGTGCAATTTTCATTTTCTATTTGATGTTTTCAGAACTTGAAGAAACCAATGCAGTAATTGAAGACTGTTTAAGGTATCCATAATTTGTATTAAGAAGGTCCACAAATAGAATAACATAAAATATGTAAAATATTGATATAGTTGTTATAAATAATTCAATTTCTGCACTGACAGTTTTGATCACAAAATGATTAGGTGTGTATATGTTAAATTCATGTATGATTTCTGATTTTATTTTCCACCCTTTTTTTTTGTTTTGTTTTGTATTTAATGTTTTCTAAATGAAACAACGTTGCTAAATATCTTCAGCTTTTTTGACTAGGTAAGTATTGAATCGGCATAAAATGTATGAAAAATAATTACTTATGTTTTGTTCTCATATTGTTTTAATTATTTTGTCTCTTTCTTAGAGAGAAGATGAATTTTATAGATGTGTTGTTATCACTTGATTCAAAGCATTCAGAGCTGGTTGATGAACTGATTGAATCCTCAGGCTTAAGCATGAATGAAAACCAAGAAACTGTCAAACAACTCCAGTTGAAATCACAGACATTGAAATGGTATTTTTTCCTAGTATCAAATATTTGTAATACTTGAAGAACATGACTTATACACACATGCTTCACAACATATTAATGTTTTTCACTCACTCACACCCAATCAGCACTGCTACCTCAACAGTGTCCTACTTTCATCATTATTTCCTCAACAACACAGTCAAGGTGGGATAAAGATGGACATCGACACTAAATTCTAATGTGAGCTCCTCCCTATTGAAATTTGTTAAGAACAAAACTTAGGTCTCATTCATAAAACACGTACAGTGCAACCCAAATGCATACACACAAGTAAGCACTTACAAGGTTGTTGTGATACTGGAAAATCCATAGCCACAAGTGTCAATGGTCAGTGCAGTTACCCTGTATCATTGATAGTTAGTCATCTCCATTCAGATTTTCTGAAAGATAGTTGAGTGTAACAGTTTAGTATCGAAAAAGGGACCACACTCGCAAAGACAATTGTTAGTATTGTTCAGCCTACTGGATATTGAAGATAAAGCCCATTTGCGTTGGTGTACAGCTTGTTTTGGTTTTTTTTTTTCAAGGTACATTTTACAAGAAGCCAATAAAAGAGAATTTTATATATGCTATCAATACCATGTAGTCTTTTTCTAGTTCTCATGGAAGCAGTAATAATAAGTATTATTTTGTCAGAATTCAATCATTTTTCTTTCAGGCCATAATACTATTGACTAACGTATTCAAATTGTTAAACTGTTTATCATTTTACAGGATTCTTCAGTGGGAACTGCAGGAACACAGCTTAAACCACAGTGTGTTTCTGTTCTTTCATGGCTTTCTCCAACTTACTGTTATATTTGAAACAGGAAAACTGATTACAAGCTGCATGTCACTGGTTTCAAATGTATCAGGTTAGCACATGAAATTTCAGATATTTTGCCTCTTTTTTATTATGTGTGTGTATGTCACAGAACATCTTTCTGGATCTAAATGTATTGGTTTATCAGAAGTGTGTTTAATTACAAAACGTTTACAGTTTTAAATATTTGTTGAGAGAGAAAGAGAATGTGTGGATGTTTAAGGAATTAAAAAATAGTGCAACAAAATTATGATTTGTTTTAATGGAATAAATTTATCCAGATGACACCACTGCAGTATTCAGACTGGTTGCTAAACTAGCTCTTGACGCCTGCAATAGAAGTAACCTAAAGGAAAGATATTCTTCCAGGAGTGCATTGCCACAGGTGAATTGTTAAATCAGTTTGGAAAATGATATTTCTTGAACTTTATACCTTACTAATTATTTTGTTATTATTTTTTTGTTTCTCTTGAATAGTGTATTGTTATATAATTTTTAATTTTTTATATATTTCTAATAATTACCAGAAGAACACATCATTAAATATAGTGATTTTTATTTATTGTTGCTAATTTCTGGCTACAAATTACTACATACCTTTTCTTAAATCATTTAAAATAAAAAAAATTATTTCAGCTTCTACATGAAGTATCTGTGATTGTGGGCAATCTGCAAACATCCGCTGAGGAAATCAATAACATTTCTCTTCAGAATACCGTTGACATCAAGGACAACTAGTATGTTTAAAATAAATGTTGTAATTCTTTGTATAAATAACATTGTTTCCACTATTCTCTCACATGTAATAAATGCTAAATTGAAAAGTCAGTTTTAAAAAAGGAACTGTTCAACTTTTTTTAGATAATATTTTAAAATATTTAGATATTTCTACCTTTCAAATTGATAAAATAGCTCACTGTAGTGAGGTGACCTAAATATATAATGCTGATTATTGTTTTGTTTTTATTTTACAGCATAACCATTTCAATTCGAAATCTGGCAAAATCTAGGAAAGTCTCATTAACTTTCCCTCTATCAGAATTGGGTTATCCATGTGAACTGTCTCACTATGACATTGTTGTTCATGTTGGCTCAGTCAAGTATGTTGACCTTTATACATAACATATATATATATATATATATATATTAGTAAATGACAAAGTATTTAAGTTAATGTACCAAAAATAATTGATAATTTTAAATTACACACATTGCTTACTTTGTCTTTTTTTTTTTTTTTTTTTTTTTTTAAAGCAATAAAGTTAATTTAATTTATGACATACAATTAATAACATCTTTTAAAATATTTTGTCTAAAACTTGTTAAAATTTACAGTTGAAAATTTTAACATTTTTACCTTAGAATTTTAATGACTTTGAAGGAGTAACACAATATTTATAATTCTCATTTACTTATTGTCTTACAGTGTGAATAATGTAAGGAAGCATCTGGAAACAGTGACACCTGGTTCCAAATACTGTCTACAGCTTGTAAAGGAAATTAAGAACTATCTTCAGTTAAAAGACTGATTAAAAATTGTGAAACAGTTCATGTATTGTTAATTTACCTGACTACAAAAATATCAGCTGGAAGGAATGCTGTTTTACAAAGGACATTTTCCATTTTAGTTCTTACTGTTGAGTTGAGATATGTAACATTTTCAACAGAATTTCAAATTAGTTAGATACCCAGTTGTAGAAACTTTCAGTTATGACAGACAACTTGCTTGCGTTATGAATCAGCATTTACCAACAGTTTTGGTTAATAAAGGAATGTTTTAGTTATTATAATCAATCCAGTAAGTTTATTTATTTAAAAATTTGTTTAGATGTTTTTGTTTTATTATCACTGTTGTTTTCTATGAAAACATTTTATTCTAACCTTTAGGTTAACAGGGTAGTGATGTTAATGTAGTTTAAATATAGTCTGTCATTGTAAACATATCTTTTATTTTTTAAACAAAAATTTTACTTCTATATATTAATGCCAGCCAATCAATTGCTTTATTTGATTCTTTCAGGTTGATATACATTAAACAGTTTTTGTATGTGTTTCCTTTGTTATATACTAATTTTTTTTACGCAATTAAATTATTAATATTCCATGATTCCACAACCTCATTAATTTTTCAGCTTTATAAATGTACCAAGGCCACATTAATTTAAAATAATGTTCTTGTTTGAAGAATATATTTTAACTTTTGCCACAATTTATTGTTTGTTCTTTGTTTGTTTGAAGTAAATAATAAATAAAAAAATAAAAGCAATCCAAGAACAAAATATCTTAGATTAAAAATAATTGTTTCATTTAAACAAATAAAAATGGTGTTTAAAAAAAATGTTACTAGTCAACTGAGATGAGTAACTCTAGCGCTGTTTTGTTACTTAAATGTTAAATTAAAGTTGTGCACAGCTATTTCATTAACAGCTGACAGCTGTGAAACTGCAGTAACTTTTGAAATAAAGGACAAGCAGATAGATATTTTTAACAATAGAATAAGTATTTTTTACTAAAGTGATTTGTGTCACTTGATGGAACACTTACAAATTATATTTCAAATGTTCATGTCTGTTTCCTGTCCCACTCCCACAACTGATTTATCTAAATGATACAAAGTATAACTGGAAGTAATCTGCCCCTTTCAAAGATAGGACTGTAATTATTTTTAAAATTATTTTTATTACTATTATTAATGTTTTTTTTCCTACTGTTAGCATGTGGGCAATATATATATATATATAGGGTTTGTACACATTCTGGAAAGTTTTGGAAATTCATCATGGTGTTTTCCAGGACCTTAACGGTTTTGAAAAATAAGGTTTTATTACCTTGGCTATGGAAACAATATGGAAAATTATGTCCTTACCATAAATAAAACGTATGAAAAACTGGTTTCATTTCACCGATATTTAGCCCTGACACAATGCCCTGTTTTAGCCAAGCCAAAGAAAATGGTTCCATTTTAGCCTGATCCCAAAAGATGAACTCAAGCTGCCATCACAAGTGAGGTGCCTTTCAAGCCTAGCCATCAAAAATGATTTGACTAAATCTAATTGTTCAGGAAGACTGTGATAGCAAAAAAAACATTGAAATTGAGATCATAAATTGTGAAATAATAAAGCTGAGAAAGAAGTCCAATTGATAATTCAGACCACAAACTCAAAAGGAGTAGGATTTGGGGCATTTTAAATGTATGCGTCATTAATTGAGTAAGAAGAAAAGAACACAATTTTTTTGTGAAGCAATACTTTTGTATTCATATTTCTGGCAATCTGCCTTATATATCATCATAGTCATGTTCACTCCAAGAATAAAACTGGGCTATGGAAAGTTTTGGAAAAGTTATGGAAATTTTCATAGCCAAAGGTGCATGAACCCTGTGTATAATAAGTAAAAATCTTTAATTGAAATGATAATTAATTCTTGGTTTGCTATAATACATGCTGAAAGTAAAAAAATGAAGTCTGAACCACAAGGCCAGACCTTGTAAAGGTACAGTCAAAGGATCAGTGATAGTATGGTTTCAGAAGTCCAACATTATCAATAAAATGAATATCCTAACTGAAGTTTAAATTAGAAAAATGGTTGTAACATTCAGCCTAATTATAGATTAACATAAAGTGAATCTATTAACTAAAAGTAAAGACTTTACAATGTTGTGTAGATTATATCAAACCCCAATGGAAATTACCAAAAATTTCCAATTCCAGTCATTTTTGCCTATAATTTTATTCCACAACATCAAAAGTAATTTTGCTGTTTCTCATTTTGTCAGTTGTTTGTTGCATAAAAGACAATTGTGTCGTCAGGTAAAATTACCAGCATACTTCATCTTGGTTCGGTTACTCAAAAGTGGGGGTGGGGTTCCTTCGTTTGTCTTGTGTATAAAAATGGAATAAATATCACCAAATAGAGGAACGACAGGTTATGACTGGTGAAAATTTGATTACATCGTTCAGGTTAAGAATCTAAAAAAAAAAAAAAAGTGTTGTTGAAAACAAGACCGAAGTTTAATATTTAAGAACTCACAAGTTGTCGGTCAGAGCAACTTAAAAGAAGAAAGAAGAAGGTCTCTTTCGAACCGTATAAATATTTATTTATTTTTTACGATTACACGCACTTTCGCACCAACATTGAGTCAAAACAATTCTTTACCTAGCATCATATTTTTGTGCTTTGACTTTATGGTTTAGTGGTTTATAGAGAATTATCAATAAATAAATAAAATAATAATAATATAAATATTTTGAATATTTACAATAAACTTTACTGTTTTGAGTAGCTATTTCAGAAATATTTGAAAATAACTTCCATGAACAAGGTCAAGGTCGTGTGCTTGTCAGAATTTCAAAATAAAATGCAAGCCAGTTAGATCAAATACTTCAGTGAAACGTATATTTCAGTAACACATGGATTTTCAACTAACATTTTATTTAGTAAAGTCCATCGGTTTCTAAACGCGACCGAGAAATGTTCTGTCCGTCTGTGTGCATGATGTTACGTTGGTAATGTAATGGTCTAACTGTCCATTAATGAATTATTTTTGAGCTTCGCATTGTTTCGTCACATCTCTGGTCAACCTCCATTGTTTTCACCAAAATGTACACCAGTCATCACATACTGAAAGAGAATTCAGATAAATGACTGATATGAATAAAATCGTAATTATTCTCTTTAATACTACAGCACCCAACTGTTAAAACATTCCAAAACGGCTCTTACAGTAGAAACTACCGATTGAAATACATGAAATTAACTAAAACAAAACATCTGGCATTTACAGCAAATGTAAAAATGGCTATTGTTATAACATTGAAAAACGACATATTCCACTAAATAAAAGTAACAGTACTGGACAAAAAATAAATGTAATGCAATACATAATTTTTTTCTTTTTCTTTCTTTCTTTCTTTTTTTTTATTTTCTTTTTTTATTTTCTTTTTTATTTTATTATCATAATTTGAAATGTCATGAAAGAAATAATTCATAGACCATCGGTTTAAAAGAAAACTTAAAAAAACAAATGATGCCAATAAAATCTCAAGACCTATATGTTTCACTGTTAAAATTCTGAAGTTGGCACTTTGTTTTTACTTGATTTTGATTACGTGTCTGTTTTTTCGCGCCGTTTGAAGTTTTATTTAGTGACGCAACGAGCTCGCGACATTATCGGTTTGAATCGAGAAACATGATTATATGTGAATAATAAGAGAGAAAAGGATTAAATACGAAAGATAGAAATAATGGAGGAGGAAAAGATCGAAAGAGCTAAGGTAAGAATAAAAAGAAAACAAGGAAAAATAAATTTCGAAAGAAACAAATAGCATGAAAGAACGAACGAAAGATTAAATTTAAAAAAATAAACAATGTTTTTTTTGTTTGTTTCGTTTTTTTAAATCGAGTAGAAAGCATAATATTTTTTAAAAGAAAAATAATGGAAAATATAGTTTACAGAAAATAGATGAATAAATAAATATAAAATGTTTCAACTAAAATACTAAATTTAAACTGATAATAAAGCTTTCGTAGCATTTGACCGTTACGTTCAAATTTTTTGTAACGTGTTTACCACCACCATCTTCATTCTCCCCCTCGTAGTTGCTCTGTAGGAACTACAATAATAACAACGATAATATAAATGAAAGATTATTATTATTATTATTATTATTATTATTATTATTATTATTATTATACAATTTGACATGTTTATTACAATATATTTCAATGCTATTAAAATCATATAGCATGTCGCGTCACCAGCAAAAAACTTTGAATGGCGCGAAAAAAGCAAGGACATGGTCGGAGACAAATGGAAATATTTCGACCATGCTAACATGCTAACTAATATTAATCTAGATTTTCTTTATTCTAGATCAAGATGAACAAGAAGCGAAAGCAAACTACGCTATTAAACTGGTTTACGAAGAAGGCCAAAACTGACGAAGAGCAACTGGTGAATACTGAGACATCCAGTCCAAAAATTCAACCCGACAAAGTCATTTCCGCCAATGCCTCAGAAGACTGTCCACAGGTACTTGATTACCAAACTAATAGGTTACCTTTACGGGTCGATGAAGCTATTGCTGGTGGAGAAACGGAATCAGTAAACATCGGGGATGTTGGTTTATTCAAAAAATCAGACATTAGCGAGAATGACAAATTACAGTTGCTAAACCAAATGGGAAATTTAACTTTGTAATAAGAACATATAAACGAAGGAACTTAAAATTAAACTATTTATGGTTAGATTAATTCAAATGGCTGGTATTTTCTGAGTCTTGGGCTAGGAATCCATTTACCCAATACCGAAATGACACGTCTGGAAAAACAACAAAATACTGTACCTATACATTTTTTTAAATTTTAGTTTTTATTATTAATATTTATTATTTATTATAACTCTTGGATGAGAAAAAAATAAAAAAAATATATATATATAAAAAATTTTAAAAATTTAAAATCCTATAAGATTCAATATAAAATAAATACAGATACATGAACATAGACTAAATTTTTAATTTTCATAGCATACATTATATATGTACAAACAAATTTATACGATAAAAACAACTAGAAAATGAACTCAAAAAGACTTAATGATAAAACAAAAACTGTAATAAAAAAGAGTTCATAAAAGTTTATGATTACATTTTATATAAATTCAATATTGTACAATAGGATTGCTTTATTACACTTGCATAAATATAATGTTAAATTAAAAATAAATATTTTTCCACATAATGTTTATTAGAGCTTTAATACATGTAAAAAAAAATCATCAGTGACATATTTGGGAGAATTGTCTTCAATATAATACAAAGTATTTAAAACTATATTGTAATGTAATAATAATAACATAAAATGTTAATATTAATTCTAATATTAAAATCCGAACTGTTTTAAAAATAAAATTATACAACAATATGTTCACGTTTTTTTTCTGTGTGGCATTTATTTATTTATTTTATTATTTATTTATTATAAGAACATATAAGCAGAGGAACTTAAAATTAAACTATTCATGGTTAGATTAATTCAAGTGGCTGGTACGTTCCAAGTCTAGGGCTAGGAATCCATTTACCCGATAAGGAAATGACACGTCTGGAAATACAACAAAATACTGTACCTATACATTTTTATTTATCATAGTATTTATTATTAATATTTAGTATTTATTATAACTCTTGGGTGAGAAAAAAAAAAAAAATAAAAAAATAAAAAATAAATAAATTAAAATAAAAAATTAAAAATCCTATAAAATTCAGAAACTTAATAAAAATAAATAAAAATACATGAACATAGACTAAATTTTTAATTTTCATAGCATTCATTTTATAAATGAGCAAACAAATTTACATGTCAAAAACAACTAGAAACTGAACTTTAAGACTTCATAATGATAAAACAAAAACTAATAAGAAAGAATTCATAAAAGTTTATTATAAATAAAAAAAAAGATTAAAAAAAAATTAATAATTAATAATAATAAATTAAAAATAAATATTTTTCCACAGAATTTAGTGACATATTTGGGAGAATTGTCTTCAATATAATACAAAGTATTCAAAATTATATTGTAATATAATAATAATAACAAGCAATAATAACATAAAATGCTAATATTAATCCTAATACAAAATAACAACTGATTTAAAAATAAAATTATACAACAAAATGTTCACGTTTTTTTTCTGAGTGGCATTTATTTATTTACTTATTTCTTCTTCTTCTTCTTCTTCTTCTTCTTCTTATTATTATTATTATTAAGAATATTTAAGCAAAAAACTTAAAATTAAACTATTCATGGTTAGATTAATTCAAATGGCTGGTATTTTCTGAGTCTAGGGCTGGGAATCCATTTACCCAATACCGAAATGACACGTCTGGAAAAACAACAAAATACTGTACCTATACATTTTTTACATTTTAGTTTTTATTATTAATATTTATTATTTATTATAACTCTTCGGAGAGAGAGAGAGAGAGAGAGAGAGAGAGAGAGAGAGAGAGAGAGAGAGAGAGAGAGAGAGAGAGAGAGAAAAACAAAAAAAAAAATAAATAAATAAAATAAAAAAATCCTTTAAAATTCAGTAGCTTAATAAGAATAAATAAAAATACATGAACACAGACTAAAATTTTTATTTTCATAGCATTCATTGTTATTAATGGGCAAACAAATTTACACGATAAAAACAAGTAGAAACTGAACTTAAAAGACTTAATAATGATAAACAACAACTGTAATAAAAAAAGAATTCATAAACATTTATGATTGAATTTTACATAAATTTAATATTGTACAATGGGATTGCTTTATTACCCTTGTATTAATAATTTAAAAAAAAAAAAAAAAAAAAAACGAATAAAAATAAATAAAATAAAATAAAACAAATTAATTAATAATAATAAATTAAAAATAAATATTTTCCCACAGATTTTTTATTACAGCTTTAATGCATATAAAAGATCATCAGTGACAGATTTAGGAGAATTCTCTTCAATATAATACAAAATATTCACAATTACATTGTAATATAATAATAATAATAATAATAATAAATAAGAACATAAAATGTTAATATTAATTCTGATATTAAAATGGGAAATGTTTTAAAAATAAAATTATACGACAAAATTTCAACGTTTTTTCTGTGTGGCATTTATTTATTTATTATTTTTTTATTATTATTGTTATTATTATTATTATTATTGTTATATTATTATTTTATTTATTTATTTATTTATTTATTATTTGTTTTTATTATTATTATTATTTTTTGTACATTCGAACAAGACAGCAGTTTCAGAAAGAATCTCGAAAGTAGTCTTTGCTCTGCGATGCGTTTGCACCAGTGAACAAGGATACTCACAATATCTGGGCAAAGGTAGTAGGGAAAAAAAAAAATAATAATAATAAAAAATAATAATAATGTGCGAAACCAGTGAATGACAATTTTCTCTTGCATCTTTAGTTTGGTTAGTCAGACTAGTTGCCACTGCAGAAAGACTGCGGTACCGCCGAGTCGTTTCGTTTTAATGGATTCATTCATTTGTGTTTCGTGTCCGATACAGACTGTTTCGTACTGGTGTCATTTCGGTATCGGATAGATGGATTCCCAGCCAAAGAAAAGTGGATGCTGTTTGCTTTATGTTCTTTTTGTGCATTATTATGGTGGTAGATCGCGTCTTTGTTTGGTACATTGATTGAAAGTCCTTTCGTTGCATTAAGAAAAGTACTACTTGTGAACAAACCGTTTTCCACAAATCATCCGTTGTAGCTTTAGACGCTTTATTAAGAAGCCACAATAAACCAGAGGTGAGAATTGACTTCAGCTGGATCCAGCAAGATGAGAGCAAAGCAGGCCTGGTCAGTATTGTTTACTGCATTATTTAGCTCGGTCGCTAGTGTTCGCCATTACGTGGTCATCATGATGGAACCAGCGAAAGAACTTGAAACCAATCAGCGTGCGACCCGTGCGAAGGGAAGGTAGAAATAATTACAATGCCAGCACCCGGCCTTGTGGAATACTTCAAACGGTCTCTTTGAATTTCTTTCGTTAATGACTTCAGTTCACTGGTGCAAGAAGTTTTCCCCATTCCAGAAGCCTATCTGTTTTAGCTAAAGCTTCAGGGCCCCTAGTCCAGGAGTAAGCACAATAAAGAAGTTAATAGTGGTTACCCAAAACTCGCTGTTGCCCGCAAGGGTCCACCACCCATAACATTTCAAGCTTCAGGACCCCAAAATATGGGTCGCTTCTGCCCCTTCCGCAAGCAAATATCTTCATTGTTCACTCACATCACTGCAGTAATAATAACGAAGGATGCATCAGAACTTCCAAAGCTTGTAGACGACCCAGGCATGTACAGAGATGATTTGCCCCGGTTTAAGAGCCTCCGCACAAAATTAGAAGTATGGCGGGCCAAATTTATGAATAAGCAGGCTCCACGCAATTCGCTATTACAAGCGCTAAACTTGCGTAGCAATGATCTCTTCCCGAACTTGATCGCACTTTTACAGACTGCACACATCATTCCAGATACAAGAGGAAATTTTCTGCATACATAATCTTCACTTCGATCAAAAATAAGCAAGGAGCGTCTCACTTCACTGGTGCTTATGAACATACATCTGTGGCTGACAAATCCGCAGTTGTTGTATATTGCTATTTGTAAAAAATAAAATCTGAAGGCTTAAGAAACGTGTCCCGGATTGCACAAAATTAATTTCTTTAAAAAGAAGATATATATATAACGAGACTTACCAAGACTGGATCTACCCCCTGGATCTGCCCCTAGATGCCCTTTATTACAGCATAGTAATAAAATAAAATCTTTAACATGTTTTGTATTTCATTTTTTTTTTTTTCCGTAATAAATAAAAAGTTATAAACTTTGCAAAATGGTAAAAATTGTATTTTGAAAAGAATTCTCAGGACGCTGTGAAGTGGTGTATCTCATAAAGTAATTAATAGAGTTTTGAATTCTAGTACGATTATTCGTGTTTTCATTGTCCTTTTAATTTAAAGAAAGTATAACTGCTCATGTGTTTTGAAATATCAATTTCAGTTTATTCTAATTATAAAATCTTTGTTAAGGCCTTTTAGGGCTGTCGTTCATTTTCAGAAAATATTTTAAAAATATAATTCCATTTTCTTTTTTCTTTTTCTTTTTCTTTTTTAAAAGATTGTATAATATGTGCATGTGCGTGCGCCGTGAGTTATTAGCAATTCAGTTCATTCGCCTGTGTCATACAATTATGTATCTATATTCATTTAGACTTATGTTTACCAAAAGCCATGTGAGCAGAACTGACCAATCAAATTCCTTGTTTTGTGTTAAGCCATTTAGGATATGTACATGGATATTGTAAAGTGGTAGAAATAGTGGTTAACCTTCCTTGTAGTACAGGTCGCCACTCGACATGCCAAATAAGACAAAGAAAGAAAAGGTACGTCCGTGTATAATATGGCTAAATATAAAATGTAGTAAATAAAAAGGAAACTTTCGTGATTTGGTCACAAAATGGCCTATCCACACACATACACACCAAAAAAAAAAATAAAAAAAAATAAAACAGTATTCTCACTCTCTGCCTTTGCAAGTGACAAGGAAACCAAATATGTTTTATTTCCTTTTCTTTTCAGAGTACCGTGAAATCTACAATAAGCACAAAAACTGCCGGTAAGGAAGGAACAGAGAACGAAGAAGTGGAGGTATGGTTATAATCGTTTTATTTTATTGTTTATACTTGTTTAGCAGTAGGCGGCCATATTGGATTTATTTAACATGGCGGTATCTTGTGAAGCTCTAATTGATAAGCAGAAACACAGACAAGTTCTTATGTTGAAAAGGGCTTCTGTCATTTCATAACATTTGCACAAATTAACAAACAAACAGATACATATATATTAAACTGCTTGTATACATCGTCCAATAACTTGATCAAGTTTCCTCATTGGATGTCATACTCATACTGTTGCAGTGTGCAGTGAATAGATTGTAAACGTAACCTGATTGAGATCATAAATGGCATTCGATGGCGACGATTGCAGCCGTCTAGTCATTAGCATATATGAAATAAATATGATTTACATTATTATATCTTCCAGTTTGTCTTCCCACTGTGTGCGCTTTATTCAGTATTTTGCTGCAATTTTATTTATTTATTATGATTTAAAAAATTAAAAAATTATTTACTACTAGTGCAGATGTAAAAACTAAAAAAGGTAATGTTAAACTGTACCTAAGTCATTTTTTCCAAAATCAATGCAATTACCTTTGCTGGTCTATGTGCAAAAAATGTAACTTTATTTGTAACTGAAACAAGTCTAGAAAGGACAATATTTTAGATCAGTACCTGACTTTTCATTATATTTCTTTTATTTTTCTTTATTTTATAAACAAAATTGACCCAAAAGTAAAAGGCCATGTACATTTCCAAAACAAAATTAAATTTAATTGAAATCAATATAATTCTGATTGCAATAAATTAGTGTATACTATATAACTTAACAGTGCTCAGAAATTGCTAATTTATCTTGCAGAAGAAGAAAACACAAAATTCAGAACAGCACCCACCACCTGTTCCAGTCAACAAGATAAAATATCAATCTTCACCACATATTAAGAAGGATAAGAGACAAAATTCATCTCGCTTCAATGTCTCTAAAAACAGGGAGTTGCAGAAATTGCCTGCACTCAAAGGTATAGATTTAGTTCCAGATAGTAATAATGTTGCTCTCTTCAAAATTGGTAAATTTGCACTTCAGTTGTTATTTTATAAATATGGATGAAATAAGTCGAAGAAGCAACATGTTTGTATTACTGGTGCTTATATCTGTATAACTAACCAATATTAAATTTTCTTTCAAGACACCTCTGGGTCTTCATACAGTTTTTGTTGATGGCTTTCAATTGTAATGTAGGAAATGAATTCACAAATGTCATTTGAATTTACATAATGCCATAGTTTAACTTAATTTGTAAAGATATCTGTTGTGATGCAGTGTTGCTATTAAAATGTTTTTTTTCTTCTTGAAAACATACTGTGTTCCTGTACCTTTCTACAGTACAGTTGAGAACATCTGAACAAAAAACACTTAGGTTACCCATTTCTGTACTGTCACCAAAAACAAAGCTAAAGTTGTACTGAAAATGCCTTTACAAGATATGTGTATGTGAGAATCTATTCTGTGTACTGTAGACAATGGCAAGGTAGATATTTGTATTTGAGTTGTTAAATGTAGACTGCCATGTAATCAAGTGAATCCAGTAACAAAGAAGATTCATTAAATAATATTTTGTTAACTATACACCAGTAAGAAAATAATGTCATAAAAAAAGATTCAGCACCTTAAACAGTAAAACAGTTTATGCTGATTTTTAATGTTATACAGTATCCACTACCTCCAATTCAATTTTAGGAAATGTATTACAGAATCACATCACATTCAAGAGATAACAAGTACCTTTTTTGCCATATAACATTTATATTGTCTAAAATAGAAGAGGAACACAATTTTAGTGTTAATTGGAGTTGCATATCACAAATAAATATATGTAAACTCAGCTACATTTTGATAATTTGCTCTAAGTACAAATTTTTAGAATACAGTAATAGATATTTATATCTTATTGATTTTAAAAACTTTGTTCATAATTCTTTTGCATTTTGTATAGTCAGTTAAATTGCTTGTAATTAGCTTGCAAAACACTGATCCACGCACTGCAAACCAGATTAATATATTTAATAAGTTATTCACAATTTCTAGTCTAAACTGTTAGTATATGATTTGAAAAAAGAAAGAAATATAAGCAGTAAATGCTTAGAAATACTTAATGCAGAAAGTCTCCATTTCTGTTATTTTAACTAACTGAACCATGTAAGAAGAAGAATGGTACAATAAACAAAATAGAACACTAAGTACTTTTTCTGTAAATGTGCAGTTAAATAGTACTTTTAACTTCTCATATAACTACCTGAAAATATATTAAAATTAATGACGTAGATGTAAATGGATTCTTTATTAAAAGAATATCTTCTTAACATGTATATTAATGTGTTTCCTACAGCCCTATCATTTTAATTTTTGGAGCAATCGATGAATCTTGTTTATTCTTAGCATAATTTGATTACATAGCAGTCACTGTTCAACAAGTAAAAAAAAAAAAAAAAATCAAAAATCAAATAGTGTACAAGAAAAATCATTTAATCCAGTTATTTCATGTTTATAGATGCAACACCAGCAGAAAGGGAAGAGCTCTTTATACAGAAAATAAGACAGTGTTGTGTACTGTTTGATTTTGTACAAGATCCACTCAGTGATTTGAAATGGAAAGAGGTGAAACGAGCTGCACTGAATGAAATGGTGGAGTATGTCACACAAAACAGAGGAGTTATCACAGATCCCATATATCCTGAAACGATGCACATGGTAAATTATAAAAACAAGAACAAACATTTGTTAAAACATTTTTTGTATCGGAAGATAAAATATAGAATGCTGTATATCCAGTTGTTTTCATTGATCAGGGAAATACACACAGAATTCACAAACTGACATTGTGGAGTGGAAATCGTATTTCAAAATGGAATAATACCATTTTAATTTTTTCACAAGTTTTAAAACGGATATTTTTTCAGTGTTGTCAAACATACTGTCTTATTTACCAGATTAATCAAATTTCTGTTTGTGCCTGTGAACTGGACACATGCTTTTTGTTTGCTATATTGCTGTCTAATTCACCTTGCAGACTGATGTAGCAATAAAAATAAATGGTGTATTATTTTGTTTTACCATTGTCAATACACACTGTAAGAGTTCAGAAATATTTAACAAATAATATGTTTGTTTAAATGTTTTGAAAAAAATTTGATAATTGACTGGATTTAAAACTATACACAGATAAGTCCAAATAGTGATTCATGAAAGTTGTTCATTAATACCTGTGTGTTTTTCTTCTTTCAGTTTTCCATGAATCTTTTTCGGACTCTTCCTCCATCATCTAACCCAAGTGGAGCTGAATTTGATCCAGAAGAAGATGAACCTACACTAGAAGCAGCTTGGCCACATTTACAGGTCACAAAACATTACCGAGCTCTATTTAAATGCTTTGTTATACTGTTAAATGTTCTAATCAGTTTGTAACTTAAAATTACATCTTCTACCAAATATTTAATCTTGTAATAACAGTGCAGCACATCACCAGGGGCTGTTAATGACTCTACAACTTTGTTTATGTGTTATTTTTTTGTTGCAGCTGGTGTATGAGTTTTTCCTTCGGTTTCTGGAATCTCCGGATTTCCAGCCAAATATTGCAAAACGGTACATAGATCAGAAGTTTGTGTTACAGGTGAGATTGTACAATATATTACTAAAGATAAACTAGTATAGTTTTGCCTTGGGTGACTATATTGCTCTTAATTATGCAAAATGATATATCATAATTAACTACACATCGTTATCAGTCATGGTTGGTTATTCATTTTAATTTTCTAAAAGGTTAAAATTATTGTGAAACATTCAAATTAAATCACTTTCATTTACAATAATCAAGAACCACATGTATCTGAACAAATTATTCAAGAAGAATGTCAAACTTCAAACTCCTTCTGTGTTTTTATATTCTTGCAGCTTCTGGATTTGTTTGACAGTGAAGACCCAAGAGAAAGAGATTTCCTGAAAACTATCTTACATAGAATATATGGAAAATTCTTAGGGCTTCGGGCTTACATTAGGAAACAAATCAACAATATATTTTATAGGTAATGATTTTGTTAGATTATTACACTTTTTTTTTTTTTTTTTAATTTAGTTTTTTTATTTCAATCTCTCATTATAAAATCTGTCAGTTTCTGCATATTATACAATTTCCTTTCCTTTTAGGTTTATTTATGAAACAGAACATCATAATGGAATAGCAGAATTATTAGAAATTTTGGGAAGGTAAGTTTCAAACTTTTATTATTTTATTTATTTATTTATTTATTTTTTGTTGCTGTTAATTATGAACACTGATTAAAGAGGTTATAACAAATTATCCATAACTGACAATAACAGTTTCTTCCATCTGAAACAGTAATTTTGTGTTCTTCTTGAAATTAATAACTTTTCCCCTGCATTACTTATGAAAAATAAGAACATCAACCCCCCACAAAGACCACATATGTTTATATACAGATATTTTAAAATAAAATTATTTGAAAATATTTCCTAACATTTCAGATGTATTTAAATTTATTTCCAGTATAATCAATGGCTTTGCCCTTCCCTTGAAAGAAGAGCACAAGGTATTTTTGTTAAAAGTATTACTACCCCTGCATAAAGTGAAGTCTCTGAGTGTGTACCACCCGCAGCTGGCCTACTGTGTGGTACAGTTCTTGGAAAAAGATCCCAGTCTTACTGAGCCGGTGAGTTGTTTTGTTGATCATTAGATTAGTGTGCTCATTTAGGCAGATAATGGAACATATCTAAAAGTGATTTTAAATACAGATTTTATGCTAATCATGTTAATATTCCAGAAATGGAAATTGATTCCACAAGATTAAACTATGCATGTCATTAAACATTATCATTGCATTATTGGAGATTGTGTGTGGGCATATGAATGTATGTAACTGTTTTTTTTTTCCCTTTTCTTTTTTCTAAAGGTTATCAATGGACTGTTGAAATATTGGCCCAAAGTGCATAGCCCAAAGGAGGTAAGCTTATTCACAATATTAATTAGCAAATTCAAATATTGAGTTCTCATTTTTCATAAACTTGTAATATGAAATATGATTTAAAACACTCAGGAGGAAGTGGCCTGAAAATTAAAAAAAAAAAAATCTGTTATCATCATTGAGAAATACAAAACTTAAATCAGTATATACTTAGAACAGAATTATATGAAATATATTAGCTATGCATAAATTTTGCTATTTCTTGCAAAACACATTATGTATAACCTAATACGTCACGGCTTAAAGGTATTTAGATTATTTTATTAATTTTTTTCATATTTTACTTTACAAACAAAATAATTATATGCATTATATTTACATTTTCTTTTACTGTTTAATTGTATTTTTGATGCTTCACAAGACAAACTGTTTTATGCATATCTGTAGGTTATGTTCCTGAATGAACTGGAAGAGATTCTTGATGTGATAGAACCAATTGAATTTGTAAAAGTCATGGTGCCACTGTTCAAGCAGCTGGCAAAATGTGTTTCAAGTCCACACTTTCAGGTACCTTTTCAAGTTATTGCATGTTGCCAAAAGTAACTTCATAAAATATTACCAAATTGTTAAGGATAATTTTTATCACTGCTAAATTGTTTTCGTTTTTGAAAATTATATTTAGCTTAGTTTATACTGACCAGGTTATAATGGCCTGGTCTGTGTTTACAAATCATTCGAACTTTCTGAATAAAGAAAATGCTGAAAATCAGTGACTGTTCACTGTTAGAGATACGGTTACTTACTGACCAGTTGATGAAATATTCCAAATTTGGTATGTGACTCAGGAAAAAAAAAATCTGAATAATGAATATCCTCAGTCTGATCAGCAAAAAATGTTATCAGAAACTCTCATGTTTCCAACTGTTCATTAGAGGAAGCATCACTAGAACAAGTAAGAAAGTGCTGCTTGCCTGACTTGTTATAACTCCTGAAGTTATTTCATTTGTTGATAAATTTCTTTTCTGTTTGTGCTTATTTCCTTCAGTTTTTTCTGTTATGTGTTGAACACAAATCAGAATCGCTAATTTCCAGTGACATTAACTTCAGATTTTTTCGTCCCATCCAAGATTGTGTCTGCACAAAATATGTTGCTGAGATTTGTAGGGCTATTTTGATGGGTATAAAAACAAATTTTTTTCTGATTGCTCTTTACATTACTTTGGAGCAAAGTAATAAAATTTAAAATTATCTGTCAGAAATTATAGAATATAACAAGATCATTTATTTATCTTTTTAATTTTATTTAAATCTAAATTGATATACAAAACATATTCCAACAATTCCATGAATTTTGTAAAAAGTGGACTAGTTTCCAAGGATTAATTATTAAAAATAATTCATTGCAGGTAAAGTAGCTTATCAGACTATGTTATCACTGTAAAAATGTCCCTTGTCAAATCGCGTTTAAAAAATTTTAAAAAATGGGAAAAACAACAGCACTATAATTTCTAATTTTTACTCCCTGATATTAATTCTTATTCTGTTTTTGTTGATGTTTTCCTGATCATAAAACATTAAAAGATTATTAACAGACCTGTATGGCTGAGCAAAATGTGTTGTCATTGGTTTAGCCAAAATTAATCGATAAAATACTAATGCTTGGCTCCCACATAAAGTATAATTTATATGAAACCTACAAATGTGTTGATTTAATAGATGTTTTTTATTTTGATTGTGCTTTTTGCCCTGCTTTGAAAAATCATCAAGCTAACAAAATGTTACATAACATGGTATGATTGTCACAAATATATAATGCAAAATGGTTAGTAATGGTCACTGCAGTACCAGTGTCTATCAGTAATACAGCAAATAATGGTATCCAAAATAAAATTTTAAAAGTGTCCTCCACCATTTGAAAAATCAGAAAAATGAATAAAATCGAAAATAATAACCCGGCTGATTCAGATTTTGATAAAAATTACCATACATGATTGTTTTGGTCTCAGGCACACAAATATAAATTTTATCTTCATAGGACTAATTGTTTTTGAAATATAGCACTTCAGTAGTCTGTTATGCAATATTCAATCTTGGTTTGCATACTTGCAGCAGTAATCCACAATAGATACACATTTTAATAGGAGCAAAACATACATTCTTGCCTCAAGTATGCTTGCTTGATTGCATTTGATGATTTGTTGCTTTAATTCATTTTAAAAAACAAAGAATCTTTCAAACAGTCATGTGAAATGCCACAGGAATATTGTGGATAAAATGCAACGGTTTATGTTATGATGTATAAATGTTTTTAAATTGATAATCTCTAATGGTTCTCTTGTTCTTTTAGCATGAATATTCTAATTTGTGTACAACACAACTTTAATTAGAATGATCTTTTTTATACTACTGTTTGTCATTTTTTGATATGCATGTGATGTTTTCTTATCTATTCTTTTCTGTTTATCTAGGTTGCTGAGCGAGCTCTCTATTTTTGGAATAATGAATACATCCTCAGTTTGATTAGTGACAATGCAACTGCAATTTTGCCCCTTATGTTTCCAGCTTTGTTTAAAAGCAAAGAACATTGGAACAAGTAAGCATGTATTGTCTTGGGAATGTTTAAAGTATTTTAAATCCACAGTAGTAGGTATCAAAACAAACTGCCTTTAGGATTCAAAATATAAATAATGGAATACGCCCTCGAACAATTATGCAACTGCCATATTTTTTAATTTTTTATTATTTTTTTTTCTGCTTCATAATCACAGTACCAAGCAGAATAATGCTTTAAAAGAAAAGATAAAAAGCATCAGCTGATGCAAAGGAAACATTATAGGTACATTCATTTTGATGGTTTAAAATGAGAATGGATGGAGGTGTTTCTGTATTAAATGTAGATTATTCTGAATAGAGATCTAAAGGATAATATGTAATTGTTAAAACCACCTTGAATTTTTTTAACTAGCTATATTTTATTGAATTGAAAGAGAGTGTTCCATTTTTTTCTAATGCAGTATTTTGTTTGTTTTATTAATTTGTATATTTATTAATACAATTCACTCTAATTATCTGGTTCAGGTGCTGTTACCAGGACCTGATAGTTTATTTAATTAGACTGAAAACATTAAACAAAAATGTTTTAACTTATTTATGACATATAATTGATCCTCTAGGGCTTTTTTTTTTGTTCTCAATTTAAAACTTCATTGTGTTGTTTGCTGTTCTACAGATATTATTAGAGTAGTAACATAAACTAAATTCCTTACACAATGATTATAATTTCATAAAACAATTAACAGTGTGCAAAAATACTGGGAAAAAGTAATATTTAGAAGTGTAGATTAACATATTATATTACATTTGTATTTTATTCATTGCAGAACAATACATGGACTCATCTATAATGCACTCAAGTTATTTATGGAAATGAACCAGAAGCTTTTTGATGAATGTACACAACAGTATAAGGCTGAAAGGCAAAAGTAAGGAAAATTAATATTTGTAAAGTTTGTTGCAGTGTCATTGAAAGAACTGTTACATTTGCAGTGAGAATCATTAAAATTCTCAACACACTTGTTTAAAATTTATAATACATTCTGGATACATTTGTGTAATTTCATAGTTGTTCTCTCTAAATGTTTCCAGAATAGCTGAAATAATTAATTATTGAATAATCAGTTACCTCAAATGCACATAAAATATGAAAAGGTTAAAAGTTTGTATTTAACAAAATTAATGTACTTTTATATAACTGAGACTCTAGTATTGGTTATGTTTTAAAATGTTTTAAGTCTGGTATCATGCAATGATTCTATTTGTTTTCAAAGGGAGAAGGAAAAAACAAACAGCGAGATGAAGCCTGGAATAAAATAAATCATTTAGCAGCAAGAAATCCTCAAGTAAGTAAATGGAAATGTGTGCACATTTTTTTCTGCTTCATTATTTAACTGATTAGTTTTGATATTAGATCTGCAGATGAAAAACATCATGACATAAAATGTAATCACTTTAATTAATTTTTATTATTATTTTTTTTAAACAAGAGAAAAAGAAGATAAAACTGCAGTAATTTATAAGAGCTCTACTTGAGTAAGATTTTCAATTTGATTTTTTAAATTGAATTACATTCAGAGGTTCATTATTGGTTGGGTTGGTTTTTTTAAAAGATAAACAGTGTTTTATGCATCAAAAACAAGAAGAAATTCTTTGGCTATCAACTAACACTTGGGTGTTTTTCTTACTGAGTTTAATACTTTCATATACTGAGATATTTTATTTGACTGTTTTTTTATTTTATTTTGTAGCATGTTGTAGTATGTTTATTCAATTGGTAGTAATTCATGGGAGCACTAAACAAAATAAACTGCAAGCAAAATAAAAAATAAAAACAGCACAGTTCATTTAGTTTCACTGAATTGTCAGACAGTTGTCATAGATCATTTTAAAGCATGTCTCATATTTATGTTCATCAGAAACTTTCTCGAAGTAATATTTTATGGGTATATATTCTTTTTCTTTTTGAGGAGTATGGAGGTTAGTTTCTATAGTAATTAGTACAAATGTTTTGAAAATACACTTGATGCATCTACAGAAATGATAAAATGACAGTTGTTTCAGTTACTTACATCCATTAAAAATGTATAATACAATTCTAGAAAAAAAACCTGTATGATGCATCTTAAATTATAACAAAGTGCAGAATATAAATTTTGAAAATTTATTACATGTATTCATAACATAATATAAACTCTGAGAGCTTACTTGTGATGTAAATATTTTTTCTCAATGACTAATTCCCCAAATAAAACATAATGCATAATAACATGCATAATTTTTGTATTTTAGTTTAAAAAATTGTCAACATCTTCTGAACATCACACTTCGCCTGCATCAAATAATGGCAATGATGATATTGACGGTGATTTGAAGACATCTTTGGAGAAAATGGAATTTGAAGCAAAGGAGGTAGGCAACTGTTTTTGAGTTTTATGCATAAATAACTAAAATTTCTACAAGATTTTTAACAAAATGAAAACACTTGTATTGTTAACATGCATCATATCTAATTAGAATTAAGATTATTTAAAAAAAAAAAAATTGTTGTGCATAAATTTTTTAAAATGAGTTGTTAACAAGATATTATTGCTTTTGTGTGTACTGTTGGTCCAGTTATGGAAATGTTTGTCTACAAAGAACAGCAGAGACATTAAATTTTTTTGTTGGTATTTGTTATCTTCCTAGTATTTTATATATTATTACTGTTATTTAGATAATAATGGCATACCAACTTTTGAATAAAATACAAGGCATTACCTATAATGTTTAAAAACACTGTTTAAATATTCTGTAAACTGCAGTTTAGAAATTTAAAATTAATATCTACACACTGCAAATTAAACATATTTATCAACCAATGTTAAGATAGTAAAAGTGATCTGCTTGTTTTTTTTTTTTTTATTATTTTATCATTCTTTGACAAACACTTTATAATTCTGAGAGGAGTTAATCGGTTACAGTTAAAAATTCTTTAACTTGCACTGAAATCTCTAAATAGGAACTGTCTGAATTGGACAATTTTTTTGTTTGTTTTTATTTTTCAATTATTTTATATTTTTCCTTTTTATTTGTAAAATTTGTTAGGGATAGTACAGAATAATTATTTTGAATACATTAAACAAAAAGAAGAAGAAAAAATTGTCTTCCAAGTATGTTTTTTTTCCCAAACA
Organism: Chrysomallon squamiferum; assembly: GCA_012295275.1. Taxonomy (NCBI): domain Eukaryota; kingdom Metazoa; phylum Mollusca; class Gastropoda; order Neomphalida; family Peltospiridae; genus Chrysomallon; species Chrysomallon squamiferum. The sequence goes on along the minus strand of CM022665.1, from coordinate 2,612,250 downwards.
AACAAAATACATAAAAAATTTCTGGCATCTTAATAAGATAGAATTGTTCCTGTTTTCCATTTACCCTACCATTAGATATAGGATCGTGGACAAATATGGAGAGTGCAGATAATTCATATGGTATGTATGTGGAAATGCTTTAATCAAGCTTTGTGTTAGTATTTTTTGCAAGCATTCTTAACAGAAAACCATATAGAGAAACTACTAAAACCTGATATAGCCATTTATTTTTAAAATATGAACCTTCCTTGTTTTTGGGATTTGGATATAATTTTATGAATCAGTGACAAAATTTTGGGAAAAAACATTTTGGTATTTCTGAAAATAGTTTGAAAAAATTCAAAAATAATTAAAATAATAATTTAATCATAAATTAATTGTGGATTTTGTAAATTAACAAAATGTTCATGAATTGGTGTTACATTGAAAGTTGGCTGAATATACAAAGAAAAATAAATATTTATACTAGATTTGCAGTTAGATATTAAGACTAACCCCTCTTTGTTTCATCAAAATCAGAAAAAGAGAAGAAAAAATTAATATTGTGATAACTTGCTCATACTGAAAGTAATGAACAGAACAAATAGTTGTTTTTTTTCTTGTTTGTTTTTTTAAATTATAATAAAACAGAAATAATCCCAACAATATTCATATGGAATATTTCCAGACTAGTACCATAAAAAATTAACTGTTTGCAATGAAAACTCTATTGCTGATAGGTAGTGCAACATAGCTCAGTGGCAGATAGTCTGCTCAAGGTGTCATGGGTCATTGGATCAATCCATCTTGGTGGACCCATTTGAACTATTCCTTGTTGCAGCCAGAGCACAATGACTGGTGTGACAGAGGTATGGTATGTACTTCCATGTCTGTGTGATGGTACTTGTGAAAGATTCTTTACTGCTAATTGGGAAGAATAGACTATGAAGTGATGGCAGTGGGTTTATTCTCTTGTTATCCGAGTGGTCGTTAACTACATATAATTGTAAATAAAACGTTTCCTTCCTTCCTTTGAAAACAGTTTTCTTCAGCATTAATAGCTTGTGTTCATTATGTTTTGGAAACCATTCTTCACAGCCAAGTATGTTTTGAATGCCAGCCTTTTCATGACTGTTAAATTTGTGGAAATGAATGTGGATGCCAGTGTGTGTACACCAGTACTCTCTTTAATTTTCTGCAAGATTTAATGGATGAAAAAAATATTGATAGTTAAACATATACAGTGCATATTGATTGTGGAATAAATTATCTGCTTTGGTCAGAGAAATTACTGAAATATTTAAAAATATCTTTAATAAATCAAGTCTTGGAAGTTTCCATATGTTGGTAAATAGATGTAAGCATTTGTTAATCTTTATGATGTCTTGGTTTCAATTTTTTGGAAATATAATTGTTAATATTGTGCACTGACCATTGATAAACAAACCTTGTAATTAAATAGAAATTATGATGGTAACAAAATAACTAATTGTTTGTGTTATTTATATGGTGACATTGTAATTAGCCTTATGTAGAGAGTCTGGATTGTTTTTCTTGTTAAATTTAAATAGTTAAACCTGTGTTAAACAGTATTTCAAGTTTAAAGCACTCTGTTCGGCATATTTTAGAAAAATATTTAAATAAGCAAAAAAAAAAAAAGAAAAAAGAAACTTTAAAATTAAAATAATAATATATGATGTTTGTTACAGTCTGGTGTCATTTCTTTATTCAAATTTGTTTTCAGTTACCAGCATAATAAAAAAAAAAACCCCACTGAATTAAATACATGACAAAAATATATGATAGTACAGCCAATTACAGTGGGTAATTGCAGGAATTGGTGGGCAATGGCTAAAACTGGTTGAAACATCTTTTGTGCATGATCATTAAATTTAAAATGTATTATAATTTGATTCATATATACATATATGTTTTGTGTGTGTGTGTACATACATAAATATATATATATGTCTAATTACTATTTTAAATTAATATTAAAAATATTAAGCAGACATTTAAAGTACCATTTAAAGTATTCCATGTCAAATTGATTTCTGCTTATTTAATATTTATATTTTTATCTGATTAAATGATTAAACCTTTGAGTGCACTGAAAATAAATGACAAAAGCAGTTTTATGGAGTCAAATCCAGGATTTTTTTAATTTTTTTTTTTATTATTATTTTTTTTTTTCCAGCAGATCACAGCTTTTGCATTTGTATTCATGTTTTAACACAGCAAACCAGTTACATTTATGAAAATTTTATTTAATTTATAAATTCCTCATCACATTTATGTAAATTTTAGTTTACTTTTTTTAATACTTTGTTTGGAAATTATAAATGAGATGTAAATGAATAATTAGGTTATTTAATTTGTAATAAATACATGTATAAATATATTCCAGTAATTTGAAGTGTACTGGGGCAAAATTTTTATATTAATAATTACATGAATTTAATACACTACTTAATTGAAATCAACACTTTAGTCAACCTTGTAACATAGCAGCACAGCATTAAAAAGCTGGATCCTTCTGCATTATAACAAAACTGTATTCTTACCAGCATGTTTTGCAATTACTCACTAAAACAAAACTCTCTTAACAAATATTGCATATTATTTGCATATCGCAAAGGTTTTATTTTCAATAACATGTTTGTACAAACATAATTTCATTAAAACAAAATTTTTGAAGCATAATATGTAATACAATTTCTGGACAAATTTATGATTTGCTGTGGAAAACATAAGCTGTTTTGTAGTCGTTACTTTTTTAAAAACCATTAGATTCTAGAACTTGTTGTAAAACTGTACTGATTAGCAACAAATGTTCAGACTTCTTTTCACCAGTGATTATTCAAGTAAATACTGAAGTTTATCATAGGTACTAATGTTCTTAAATATTTTATTTTCGTAATGTGATTAATGGGAAATCTACTTCTGATGTATAGTAATTCAAAAAAATAAAAAATAAAAAAAAAATTACATTCTGTACATACAGGTTTTTTAAAAAAAAACTTTACTTTGAAGATGATAAAAAATGTATTTAAAAAATATGCTATCAGGATTTTTTTAAATAAATATTGGTGCAGCTGATGTATCTTGTTATCATTATATTTGTTTTTAATATTGCAGTTATCCAAGAAACGATCCAAGGAAAAACCACTACTACGCCGAAAGTCCGAGTTACCTCATGACATAAACACATTCAAGGCATTGGATTCTCACCAGAGACCAGAAAAATTCCTACCAACTCCTTCAGAAAATAAATGACAACCTGTAATGAAACAATTGATTGTTGTGCCTCTATCACTGGCATAGCATGGATGAATAAGACTTGGGTGACTGTGACTTCTATCATTGGCATATTACCTTTGACTTTCATGCTCATGTTTTCTACTCAATGCTGCAGCAATGAGCTATTGTAAATTTAAATTAAATAAAACTACTTTGGATGATGTGATAAAAGAGAAAAAATTACCAAACCATTTGTGTGCACATATGTTTTTTGTACCCACATCAGGAAAAAGGAATTAAGAAAAAAAAAAAGAAAAAAAAAATTATATATAGTGTTTTGTCAGATGTTACAACCAAGGTGTAATGTAAGTTACTGTTGTGTGCTGTACCATGGCTAATTGCTGTGTTCAACAGCTGAAACCTTTTTGTAACATTAATGACAAATCTGTAAGAATAATATGATAGCATCTTCATACATGGAAATGAAATATTGTGCAGTTTGATTTGTTATTAAAAATATGTTTGCTTATAAGAATTAATCCTGTGTTGTTGGGAGTGAGCCATGAGAGAAAATAGTAATTTATGGAATCAGTGGAGATAATATTATAGAATGAATTACATTTTATTTTTTACTTCATCATAATTTTTACTTGTATTTGTTTATTTTTACTTTTATTTATTATGTTCAATTTATATTTTTAAGAATTTAGCATGTTTTAATGTAATGTAGCAATACACAAGTATGGTTCTCATTTTATGGTGAAATATGTAATATTTACATTGCTATCATTTAGGCTGAGGCCTAAATAAAATGTTGTGGTACCTACAGTTTAGTGGGAATTAATACTGGGTATAAAAACAACAGCAGGGGAAAACAAGTGTATTAAAATAATTAATAATTCTGCACTGGAAAAACTACATTTTCTTTCTTCCTTGAAAGAAAAATGATTGCTCAAGTGATTAAGTAAAAATATAAATTTTAGTTTACTGATTAAGTTGTGTGTTTACCAGATGTTAAATAAGCCACTTTCCAGAACTGGTCATGAAAAGTAACATCTTTCTCCTCTGATTGAAAGTAGATTAAAGAGTATCCTTATCAGACAACTCTACCTCACATAGACTCTGATAAATATGCATTCAGAAGCAGATATATAAATGGAAAAAGAAAATCGGACAGTTTGGGTTTGGAAAATCTTGGCAATTTTTTTTATTATGATAATTTACAATATTAAATGTTTTCATCTTCGTAATGATTTATTTGGTATTTTTTGGTATTACAGCTTAACATTGATAATTTTAATATAAAACATCTTTCTTTGGATGTCAGCTTTTCGTTATCAGTTGCAGGCACTAAAGCCCTAAAAAGATAAAATTGTAGATACTGACCTTGAAAATCTTTAACATTTGAGTAAATAAAATAAATATAAAGTAACTTGAGCTTATTGTTAAATGGAGTATATTATCTTTTTCTGTGCAGATTTATTGCATTCCTTCATTTACAGTAATCACTGATTTGTTTTTTTTTCTTGTGTTTCTGTACACATTTTCATTTGAGCAGCAGCTGTGATCTTTTTGTTTCTAAGAAATGGTTGTTGATGCATACAAAATACTTTTTATATTTTTAGTAACATTTAAACAATTATAATCTCCACAGTCTTCCAGTGTAAAGGTAAATACTTAGTGTAATAATTGCAGAATTTCTTTTAATACTTAAGAATATTTTTAGTTTGTAATGTAAAATAATTTAAAAATATATTAATTAAATGCAGATTAATGAATCTTTGGTCATATTTAATTAAATCTGATTATTACATAATGATGTATTTAGATTTATATCACTGCATGCATTTGCTACAAACTATTAGCATTTTATACTGATCTTAATAAGACAACTATTCAATGCAGTCAATAAGATAAATTATTCATATATAATAAACCACACCAAATAAATTTGAATTCATTTCTTATTGTTTTCTTTATCTGTTGACAGTTTCTGGAATATTCCTAAAACTGTTTAAATATGCTGATGTTTTTCAGTAATAATTTGTTCTTGTATTATTAATACAATAATTACAAGTTGTACAGAACATTATTTTGGTTAAAGAAAGACAAGCTTATTTTCTCTTTTTTTTCTTCTTTTTTTTTGAAATTTTATTGTGAACAATCAGAATTAATTTTAACATTTTGATGTACACTGACTGTTGTGATCTTTTCCATTAAACACATGAAAGAACATTAATACATCACATATAACCACAGTAATAGAGGAAGAAATAATATATCCTTATTTTTGTTGTATAAAAATTTCATAACGAGGAAACCATTATAATGATAATGTTAGTGATTTGATGAATGAATGCTTGTTCAAGATTGTACTGATGAAAAGTCATGTCCTTTTATATTGATAATGTTAACTATATTACTGTACTTGTTTTCTTCTGGTGATGTGTGATGTCCATTTATGTTGGACTATTTATGATGAGGTCAAAAAAATACTTTTATCTTCAGATCAAAGTGAGTTGTATAATCTACTGAGCACAGATTTTATCAGGAGTTTAAAGAAAAATTATAACAAGAAATTTTGTTTTAAAAATTACAGTTTTGGTCAAATGTTCATTCACAAATAAGTAATAAAATGACTAAGTTCATTTATGTATGAGCATGATTACATGTATACACTTGTTTTTGTTATTTGTAAATTAAAATTGTGCATGGTTGAAAAAAAAATAATTTTGTTCACTGTTAAATAAAATAAGCATTTTGAACTAAAGATGATTTTTGATGCAAGGGATATATTCTACATGATTGTAAAAGTATTGAAATTGAAAACTGATCAGTGTGGTAAAAATGTGCTAATATTTGTTATAAATTGCAGAATCTTTTTAAGGGATGTTGACAATCAAGTCCTATTTATTGGAGAGAGATGCATTGTTAATAAATTAATATTATGTGTTCACCCACCACATCTTATAAACTAAAATAATAAAAGATGATTTCATGCTTTACAGAAACCTTTACATTCACCTGATTTTAGAAATTTAGATAGTGGGTGGATCCATTGGGCTGTTTTTCATTCTAGCCAGTGCTTCACAAGTGTTGTAACAAAGGCCATGCTATGCATTATGCATATAAACGATAACTGCTGCTAATTGGAAAGAGTAGCCTGCTGAGCGTTAGCAGTAGGTTTCTTGTGATTGGTCTTTAACCACAGCTCTGACACAGTATAACCACAAATGAAAGATATAGTCTTCCTTCAGAACATTTATTGCTATCACTGCCCTCCACCAAAAAAATTTTAAATTCATCCATCACTAACTTGACTTGAAAACAAACCAACATCTGAAGAAAAAAGCCAGAGTTCAACTTTATATCATTTAGAGTCACCATAACCATCTGCTTTCCATTGCATGTGGCAAAGGTTAAGTCATAATATTAATTCATTCCCAAATCTATGAACCAGTATAATCTGCAATTGTTGTCTTCAACCTGATAGTTTATACTGTTATATAATCAAATTATTGTATAACACAGGATACTTTTTCAAATGGCTATGATTTGACGGCACATTAATCTGAAGCAGTGCAAATTCTACTATCTGGCTCAATGGCATTGGAATTTTTTTTTTTTTTTTTTTTTTTTAAACTCTGTGTCATGGAAAGGATAGCTGGCAGATTTAGATAAATATCAGATTCAAGGGTGTGTGAAAACATGTCTGGCACTACTAATCTAAAATGACGAGAACAAAGCTGTTTGTAAAGCATTCACTGTCAGTGCACATTTATGTTCTATAAAATTCATGTAAAAGCAGTGTAATTTTTAAAAATATATGATTCAAGTCACAAAATGAATTCTATATATATATTTAAAATTTTTCTTCAGAATAATAAAACAAGATTCATACAAACAATTGACAGTCACAAAGTATTTATCTACATCAGCACCAACTGACAAAGATAATGACGAGTAGTATTCACATTAAATAAATATTACAGTGATTAATGTAATTAAGGTCCAGCTTTATGTTACCAATATGTACATTTTTTTTTGTAGTTACAGAAAATTGTAACAATATTTTAGTTTAATTTAAAATGTTAAATTTTAAAACTTCAGCTATAACAAATGTAATAAATAATAGTCTCATTTCTTCATAGATATGTAATCTACACCAATCACTTGCAAAAAAACAACTTTCAGTGGTTTAAATTAAATAGCTGTTGGGCATTTTTTGTTTGTTTTTATTCACATGTAGATCAAAATATAGTCCTGTGTCTGTTGATAATTTTACATCTATGTCAAATTATCTGCATTTGAATTTTTGTTGTGATCACTTTTCAAACTATCTAAACTGATTTTGGACACCAGTTGTTCTTTCCATTCATCTTCAGATATCTCCTTTGCCCAGTTTGGAATGTTTGATGGTGGCAGCTGAAACCCAGCCATGGCAGCCTTTATTGTAGTTGCTACTTCTGAAACAAACAAAAACAATTTATTGTGCATCATAATCACAAAACAGAAAGATAACATCATAAAAAACACAAACGCTTGAAGTAACATGTCTCTAAGATAGAGGAATTGCAGATTATCCATTGCAGATAATCAGTACCATCAACTACTCAATTTAGTAATTTGAAAATTATTTTTAAATTCCCTGAATTACAACTGTAAAATATACAACAAAAAACAAAATAATAATAATAATAATAATAAATAAACAAATGGGTGATCAGGCAGTTTCAATACTGATGCATATTTAAACTGCTTGACGAGACATGCAACTAGTATGATTCCAGCATAGAACAAAATAGCATCCTTACAAAGATGAAAGAATGTTACATATCAGAACAAAACCCCCGCACTCACTTCTGGGTAAAAGAAAATAAAGGTCATTGATGTGACTGAATTGGTTAGAAGACAAGTGGACTGAGGAGGGCACATCAGCAGGTAACAAATGTATTATCACTTGGAAACTATGAAAGAAGGCCAGCAAGGCAATGGAAAGACAACAAGAAGATACAGAAACAACATGCTAAGGCTTTCATCCAACAATGGGACACTACTGCTGCATAATGATAATGATAATAATATGTTGTTGTTTAAAACATATGTAAATACACACAAAGACAGTAATAATTTAATTCAGATATGCACAAAGAGCCACAAATTATCAGTTTTATGTAAAACAAAGACTGAAGTAAGTACTCCAAGAACTAACACTTACTTTATTAAACTGTGTTGCAAAGAATAAAAAATGGATAATGAATTAACTTGTACAACAAACCAAATTCCTGGTCCCAGATAGTTAATTGCAGTGGAAATGAATGTGTATGTAACGAAACACGAAATACCTTAATTTCTGTATCAAACCACATCAATGTACACAACTGCAGAACCATGTTAATGAGCACACTAAAAATACAATCCAAGTAATTTTGTTTGCTTTCACCAGCTGATTAGGATGGGTAAGGATTCAGTCACTGAGTAGTTTGGTGTGTTATTTCACTGATGCTATTGTCTTCTGTAAAATATGTCTCACTACATAATTATTTCTAGGAGATCCACATTCCAAATGATATTAAGTAGTGACAATTAACAGGCTATTTTTTAAATCAGGATAGCATTTATACTAGTATTATAAATCTGTATATGGTTTTCATTCAGAAAGCAAACTTCAAATCATTACACTTAGAAAAACAGAGTATGGCCGGTTTCCTGAAGAATATCAACCTCTGCAAATATATGCATGTACAACAACTGTGTAACACACCAATGAAGCTAGTTCATTATAACAGTATTTTATTCTATGTCCTAAAATCTTGTTTTTATTAAGCCAGCCAATTTGACTCCAAACACACAGTATCTCAGATCTATCAAAAAATATGAGTAATAAATTTCACTCTGTTGCATATTTATTTACCTGGATCCATTTTAATTTCACTTGTTTCTCTTGCCTGATTCCAAATTATGTTTTTCTTATCAGTTTTGGGCATATCTGGTGCCTATTTTTGAATAATAAAATCATTAAATTAATACAAATGAATAGTAAAAAAAAAAAGATAAATAAATTATTTGTAAATATACAACGAAAAATGAAGTCAAGTTCATTCTGTGTCATAATTTCATTAAAGTGGCTTTTTTTTTTTATTAATGTGAAAATCGTTTTTCATCTGACTGAAATTTTTTTTTAACAAAACATACATTTTCAAAAGTTAACTAATGCAAATAAGGATGATCTGAAAGACAATCCAGCTATGTACTTGCCTGCAGATATAATGGTAAGTTGTCTTTTGATAAAGTATCGTGCAAATTATCGTGTGAAATACCAGTGCCTTCTGCTAGTTCAGTTATTGTACTAGACTGTGTAGTAACATCAGAGTGATCATTTTCATCAGAATCTGTTAAATTTTCTGCAGGATCTTGTGAAAGAGGAATATAACCCAGATAAACATTATTTTGACCATCTTCATCCTCCTCTTCAGTACTCTCAAGATCAGGAGGAATGATTAAATCAGCGTTACTCAAGTCTTCTCCTTCAGTTAATTTGTTGTCATCACATTCTGATTCAGAGTTAGGAATGGGAGACATTTCCAAACTGTAAACACATAATAAAAATATAGCAATTTCTTAAGTTAATAATAATAATAATAATACTAATAATATAAAAAAATAATAATAAATAAATAAATAAATAATTTAAAAAAAGTTATAATAAAATGAAAACTTTTCAGTTCAAATAACACATTACATGAGAATTAATTATTTAAATTTGTGTTGGATTCATCAGGCTGTCAGTATTATAAAAAATACACTATTGGTTTTTATTGTTTAAATGTTTTAATGACATAGAATGCAGACTAATTGAATTAATTATAAAATGATTTTTGAGGGGAAACAGGTGAGGAGAATAATCAGAATATTTTTAATTAATTATAACAATATTTATTTTGATTTTAAAATATTGTGTTGATATACTTAAATAAATGGGATCTGATGTATTACACGATTTTGCCTAAAATAATTAGTCTCCAATATTAACTATTACAAATTTAATCTGTACACGATTTGACATAATATTGGTAGTAATTTGATAAATTATTCATATATTATTAATAATAATGTACTGCTCCTATTTTACATAACATATTGCCTTTGATTGTCCAAGAAACTCCATTCACAAGTGTGAATTGTGGAATTTGAAAAAAAAAAAAAAATATATATATATATAAAAGTCTGATTTTTTAATAAATAAGATTATTATTATTATCAAAGAATATTAAAATATGCTGACTTCGTGAGTTCCTTGACTAATGAATAATAAAAGGGTCTAACTGAAGTACTGACTTTTACATCAGATTTTGTTATATTTTATTATCAAAATGTTTTTGTTTTTCTGTTGTTGTTGTTTTTTTTGGTGGGGGGGCATTGGGGCGGAAGGTGTATATTGAAACGAACGGATCATTTTCCGTATTATTACCTATTTAAGTATTATACACTGTGACTATCGCAATCAGTATATTTTTCAAAATAATGCCATTATTAATGGTTTCAACATTTCAACAACCATTTCACGGCATTTGGCATTTCCTTAATTCCTCAAGTCCAAGATTTTTAATTTGTATGTTGTCTTATTTATCAGATGTTTAATAAATATGGAGCTATTTAAATTAACATCACTAATTTTAATACATACGTACTGTATTACGTATTTGTTAAATACACTAATTTCCTTTTCTAATCAAACAGTAGACTTGGTCGTAACCGAATTATCGACTGGTTTTCATAACGAACATAACTGTTTTCCAAAACAAATTCATCTGAAATAGTAAAATACCTAAAAGAACGAACACTTGCCACAGAGAAATCAAATAAAGCATTAAAGATGTTAGGGTTTTTTGTTGTTGTTTTTTGTTTTGTTTTTTTTTCTTACGTAATTCATATGTCAAAACATATAATGATTTGTAAGAGTGTAACACTGACAATAAATTATAATACATTCTATATTTATCTAGCTCTGGGATTACGTTTTCGTATTCTGGTATCTTGCAGTTTTAAAAAGTTTAATTATATGTATTGTTAGAGGGTTTACTGAATATTTTACTGCGTTTTATAGGTCTGCTGCTAGTGTAAATATAAAAGGTCATATAAATATGTCTAAGCTCACCAAACCAACCAATTTTCACTTCATTGGTAAGTAGCTATCCGCGTTTGTGGACTTCCGCGCAGCCGGTGAAATTATATTTGTTCCTTATTTCTAAATGAAACGAGCGTAGACGGCTATATTTTTACATGTTTTTTGTTTGTTTGTATGTAGTTGTTTTCTTCTTCTTCTTCTTTCGGTTCTATTTATTTATTTATGTATTTATTCATATATTAGTATTATTATTTTAAATATATTTCTCTCTTTTTTTTTTAATACACTTTTATTTTTGTTGTCATGCTGTATTTCTTCACTGTTTTAATAGTGCAGTTGACATTTTTTAATATTTTAATTAAGCGCAGTTTGTTGATTTCATTAGTCATTTATATTACAGTTAGCAACAGAACATTAAATCGTAGAGAAATAATCAGTTGAGGTATATAACTTGACGGCAGATATTGTACTAATAGATGTATTTTTCGATAAAAATACTGTAAGTGTTATAACGAATATATATATATATATAATATATATATATATATATATATATATATATATATATATATATATATATATATATGTAATTATTATTGCTATGCCGTATTTATATAGCACCTATTACGATACTAATTCCAAGGATGCCCCACAGAGTAAACTAAAATATAAAAAGACAAGGACTTAAACATATCAAAATAAACGAAAACATAATGGTGAATATGTTAAAATGGTGATAAAAATAAAAGATAATTAATAAACTAGCGTGAACATTTTAAAACTGGAAAAATAAAGCATAACTGTATATTAATAAAGTGGATTTGAAAGAAATGGGTCTTTAGTGGTGTTTTAAATGTAATTGTTGTTTCAGCCTCCCTGATGTTACTTGGAGTGAGTTCCACAAAGTCAGTGCATCATAACTATAAAAAAAATCTGGCCATTTGTAGTCATTCTTATTATTGGTGTTATTTATCTTAATAAATTCTGTGACTGCAGAGTCCTCGATGAACTCTGGGGAACGATCGTTTAAGGCGCTGTATGTATGGACCAAGAGGTTGTATTGTATCCTACAGTAGACAGGCAACCAGTGGAGCTTCTTCAGATATGTGACCGTGACGTGAAGTCCTGGTCACAATGCATGCTGCTGTATTCTGGACCTAGTATAGTTTGTTGAGCAGGTTGTGGGGCAAACCGTGTAGTGTCTGTTGCAACAGTTCCATTCGTACGTAATTCACCAATGTTTTTGTGGCATCGGATACAATCTGATTCTACCGATCTTCTGTAGCTGAGCATAGCTTGACCGGTATATGTCATTCACTTGATGCTCCATAGTCATAGTGGAATCGAACATGATTTGTCACACATGGTACCGAAGTTACCACAGTAACTAATATGGTTCAGCGTCCTTTGAGTTATGTTTAGAAGTGAAAATTATCACTTCGGTCGTGTCAACATTCTGTTCAGCATGTAGCAATGCAACCAGGTCACGATGTCTTTGAGGCAGCTTTCGATACAGGCCAGTGCTACATGTTGGTTTGAATGCCAGGTATAATTCTGTGTTATCAGCACAGAGATGATTTGTAATTTATGGTTTCTGATGAAACCAAGTGGTTTGGTATACATGACGTAATTCTTTGGGCCTTCTTCTTTAAATAAATATATATGTATTTGTGTTTTTTGGTTTGTCTTTTGCTCTCTCCAACCTAATGGCAATTAAAATGCATATGAAAGAATTTATGGTACTGCAGTTCACATTATTCAGCACGTCTCAAATTTTAAAAATAACGTTCCTTGATTAAAATTTTAAGATATTTTCTGTACATTTTATTTCACTTAGAACAAGAATAGGTCTTGATGTAGAATAAAACGTTTATACTTAAACATTAAAACAATTAAACATAAAATATGAACATAAATTCCACTGTTTCATTTATTTATTTATTTATTTTTTAAAGAAGAAGAAGATAATAAAAATCGTGCCATAGCTTGCTATATATAAACTGTAGCATTCAGTATTGTGACGCATATTCACAGTGGTTAATTCCTTACATTGCAAATCTTAGTTAAGAGAACTAAATCATTTCACCTTTCCGTGGATAACTTTTTATTTACACATTTTCCTTAGTACAAGATAGTTATTTTTAATATCAAATATACGATTCAGAATAACGACAAATTGAATTTAAACCATATGATGTCAAGTTAGTTAACAATGCATTTGTTATTTTCGCCTATCAACATTTTGTGGTAGTTCAAGGGGTTTAATAGGACCTGCAATATGGCGGGGAGATTTGCTAAAGAGGAATGCTGAAAGCGAAAAAGAATTAAAAAATATATGATATATTTACTTGAAACAGAAATATTATGGCGGATAATTTTATACGTGATTAGATGTATACAAACACCACGACAAATACATCATGTGCGATGTATGTTCAGACGTGCTTGTGCTCCTGGAAAACCGTAAGTGATGAATTCGCTTAATTTTAGTTTACTTATTTGTTACTCACTGTAACTCAGTCTTACTATTACTATTACTATTGGAATTAGTAGAATTATTGCTGCAGAAGACTACTAATAGTTTCATTTAGTATAAGATCCCTACCCCCAATACAAAAAAGAACAAAGAGTTCAGTTTCATATACTTGTAATCTTCAGTTTCAGTATTTACTTAGCCAAGACTAAGCTTTAAGTTTAATCACTGTAAAGTGTAAAAGTGCAATACTATGACTATCAGTGCAACATTTTCGCAAGTATTACCCGTTACCAATGTTGATCGACTTGTTTTTATATATTTTTTTTAAATTTTTTTTTTTTTAATTTATATTTTTATAAATAGCACTTAATTATTCACATTCGTCAGTGTGATTATTGCATACACACACAATAAATAAAAACTAACTAATAATAATAATAAATTAATACTAAAAGAGTATTATTAGCCATTTGAAAATTTATGAGCAGTCTTCTTCAAGGTCTTGCTTTTTTTTCAATTGTTAGTGTTATAAAGTCCATGATGTGGACTATTCTTTTTCTATAAACCATTTCAGTACTGCAGTAAGTTCACATGTGCAAATTTATGCAAATACAATCTGGCCAACTCAACATCACAGACTTGATTTGGTTTCACTATACAGATGCATCAGATTCAGAATACGCTGTCACGAGGAACCTTCGAATAATTGTACTTTGAGCTCCATCCCTAAAAATTGTCTTTAATACTAATACCCAAAGTACTACATCTATATTATGTAGTAAATAAGAGATGGTTGAATTTGTAAGTGTACCAAAGGATAAACAGAGAAACTATAAAAAAAAAACATTTTTTCTAAAATATGATTGTACAGGATTTTACACAGTTTTATTGAATTTGATTTAAAATAGGAATTATTGATCTGATGCAACATGAGGAATGAAAACAACCTATTCAGTTATCTGAAATGGTTGTGGAAACTCCCTTTTAAGCTTTGCCTGAGAAGTTGTGTTCATTTTAATTTTTATAGTCACTGAATAACTTGTTTGAACAGCCCTTTATGTTTGTAGCATAATGTTTCAATTTGACCTAGATTTGGTTCTTAAGCATGAACTGGCATTTTGACTAGGGGTTTTCATACTGTTCAAATGGTATTCATTGTCATGTAATAATAAATAAATAAACAGAATCAATTATATTTATTAACCTTTGTTTGCTTTATTCACATATATTACACACTGATGTATATCTACATCAATCATTCAATGACACTTAACCTTTTTATCAGAAAACCGCTTTTCAAATTTTTGCACGTGCAAGTACCCTTCTGTCAGTATTAAGTACTTAAAATTCCTTATTTTTATACTTATAAAAAGGGAAATAAAAAATTAAGACTGATAGAACAGTTGTATTTTAGGTAATCAAAGACAAACATTTATGAGATTTTTCTAATTTATCAACATATCTACTCGTACACTGCTTGGTTAGCATATGCATGACTATATTGAATTTTTTCTGAACAATGTGTAAAGACGAAAAAAGCTATCAGTAGTCAGTTTGTTTTTGCCAAAGGCATCCTTGACATATTGTTGAAACCATATATGAACTTCCAAAGCAATGGTTCAAACCTGCCTTCCTATACTGCCTTTAAAGACTGCCATCTTTCTAATAAATGCCATTATAATTCCCTTTGCTTTGTTAAGGTATATCTTTTTCCTTACATTTTAATGTTTACTTGAGTAGATTTGTTGAATATGTCAGAAAGATGAGCAGTGTCAGCTGTCTTGCTTTCCTGCTTATCATCCATGGTTTCATCAACAATTTGAAAAATGTAAGAATAGAATAGCTGAAATCATAAAATTGTTCCTTCAGATAGCCATGTGACTTCAGTATACATGTTCTAAAAGTCACTCATATTCCTTTTCCACGTCATGGCAAAGATGCCAAAATATATGAATATTCAACAGATAGACTTTTATTTACTGGTCTTATAACAACTAGCAAAATGTTATGAAATCTGTCACTGAAGTTCTTTGCAGCCAAATGTTAAGGAATAACAGTGGATAGCAAACGTACTCAGATGCTTTCTTTAAATGTCTTATAAATTCACAGTAGCAACCAGTAATTAAAACCATCTTTTATAGCTGGTACTAAAATAGTCTCTTTATTTTAAACAGTCACTCTCAAAGGTTTTCTTCCTTTATTTGAGATTTTCTCCTCCTTTTTGCATTTCAAGCACACTGTTCATTAATCAAAAATGGAATATAATCATATTTTTAAGTATTCACTTGAATATTGGTAACGTTTTCTTTTTTGGAGTTACAATCAATAACAGTAAATAAATAACTTCAAACTAAATGAAAAAGTTATGCTTATAAAATGAAAAGATTAGAATGGTATATTTTGAAGTACAAATTAATAGAACACAAGTTGCCAAACTAATATTTGTATGCTTCAAACATATATTTTGGAAACCAAACCAAACGTCCCTCTAAAGAAAATAGACAAGTTTCACATAGTCAAAAGACAAAAATAAACAGTCACAGCCAGTTCATTCATGATTAATAAATAGTCACTTTTTTCTAAGATGAGATGGAATGAGTCAGCAAAAACTGCTCAAGTTTCATAGTGTTCAAATATTCAAATTTCAAATTTCAAATAGTTACTCTGGTTCTGACAGGCAAGTCGTGTACATTTCATACTATAAGAAACACACACTTGTGTATTGATTTTGGTAAACTAAGTAAATAACAATATAAACAAAAGACAGAACTCAAATGAATTTAATATAAATATGTACACACATATATGTACCTGTATATGAAAATGCATTTATTGATGTTTAAAACCAGTAAAAGCAGACAGTACATACATGTATGTATGTACATTATCAAAAACATAAATTTAAAACCATAACTGGAAATAAATATCAAATTCTTGTATTTTCGGATTTCTGTTGTAATCAGTAACTACTGAAGTATTAATGGCATTAGAGATATAATACAAATATTTATAATCACAAACATTCTACAAAAGTGAACAGTATAACTAAATTTGTAACTAATACGGCTAATAATTAATTCTGCCTGAAATATGATGATTAACATTAACAATCATCAATTCAAAACGTTATTATCAAAACAAACTGTAATGAAAAAGTGGTTGAATGGTTTGTTAAGTGTCAGTAATTCCATGCAAACTTATTAACATTTTTTGAAAAAAATTCACGGTTCAAAAGATACCATTTAAGATTTACACACACTTCCATAACCTGTTCTGTGGTACACTGTATCTATTCTGTACTCTCATCATCATCATTATCATTATCTTTTATCATCTTGGCCATTTTTATTTCATCTACAATATCATCATATTGCCTGGTAATGTGAAAATGTTAACTGGCATTTAACAGCAAATAGCATGATTGACACAATACAGTCGTTTGTTAAGAAAGCAAACATCAATCAGGGAACATTATTACTTAACTACAAAAGGCCTTTGAAGTCTGCCTGCAAGTATCTATTATATAAAAAGGCACAACATTAACAACACTGTCAGAAAACTGGTGAAGCAGGCATATTTCATTCCACTGGCCAATTGTTCTGTATTTACCAGGGAAAACAATAGCTTGACCATTCCAGCAGTTGGAGTCTTTAAAGGCTAATTTCTGCTATATACTAAAGGTTTTTATTTTTGTTTTGTTTCCACACACATTTTCTTGCATATTATACTTACTTCAGCCCTTTATCAGTATGGTCAGTTTTGAATTATGCAGCCTTCATATTGGCAATACTAAATAGATTTGTTTTTGAATTTTTATTAATTAAACTAACTTTTACATTTATTTCACTAGTTCTTCTGTTGTGGTATGGCCTCAGTGTAAATAAAGTTCCATTATTTAGATTGTTTTTTCACTTCTAATAGGGATTAATGGTTCAGTTTTAAAAAATAGGTTTTCTAAATTAATCCATAAACAACCTGCCGGCCATATGAAAAATTTGACAAATAGCTTGTTGGACACATGGTAGAGGAAAGATGAAAATATTGGTATTATATATTTGGAAGATCATCAGTATGCCATTTAAAATTAAATAAAGTGAATCATTAATGACTGTAAGGTTTAATACTTGTAATTGTGTTGTTTTAATTATCCAGATGATGAAAGGGTACACTGTAAAGAAGGTCTTCATCTCAACAAAAAGGAAATTCAGTCAGTGTTATTGTATGTCTGCACATGGCCACAAAGGTTAGTTTTTATTTTATGTTTGTTATTAGTATATTGAACTTAAAGAAAAATCAAACACAACATGGAAAATTGATGATACTTGATGAAACAGATGAACGAGATAATCTCCTTTTTGAAAATGAAAGTATTTTGTACCTGTATAACATGGTTCTTGTACATCCTGAAAATGTTTTGTTCAATGCTGTCACTGAAAAGCTCTTAAATTTGTTATGGAATAAAAAAGGATAAATAAATTTGTTATTATTTAAAAGTAAAATGGCTTAAAAATTGTATTTTAATATATATATATATATATATATATATATATATATATATCCTTGTAAACAGGATGCTTATGTTTATCTGCTAACAGATGATTGTGACTTTATTCCATAGTAATATCCATCTTTTACTTCACAGTGACATCCAGTGACATCCCCCCCAAAAAAATTATTTGTGAAATTATTTTTTGTAACTGCAGGCACTGGATTGATATTAAATTGTTACAAATTTCTGTCACAGCTAATTGTTACAACGATTTTGTTTTTGTGTTTTAGACAGTGCATGTGCTGTTACAAAGACTTCAAGAATTTTGAGAGATTCAACAACATAGTGCAGATTATTCTTACAGTAGCCATCAGATTCATACAGACTTTACCAATAGACTATGAAAGAGAAAGCAAAGATGAAGAAGAACATTCGAACCAAGGAAATGACACTAAAAGTGATTCCACTAAATCCAAAGGGGCTGTTGATGATAAAGAAAATAAAGGAGAATTTTCTGATAGCAGCAAAGATGTGTCAGTGGAAGATCTTGAGATGGAAGAAGATGAACATTGGAACATGGAAGAAAAGGATAAATTACTTCAGTTTACAACTAAAGTTTTTCTGATGAATTTTCCATCATATCTTGCTTACAAACATGTTGTTCATTCATCTTTAGAGGTTTGTTTATGTTTTTGTTTTGAATCACTTTAAATAAAATTAACTTATGTTCTGGAAGGACATAGCATATAACTGTTAAAGTACAGAAAAAGAGACAATATAGTTTCAAATAACCAAAATGGTTTTTCAAATCCCCAGCTCAACAGAATAAAGTATGAAACTCAATACACAAGTGAAAAGTCTGCTTATAATACAGTTTGCTCTTTTATTTTTTTTCCAGGAATTATCTCAACAAGAAACAAGTGCTCTAAACAATTACTGTGAAATATCTGTAAGTATATTCTGTTTTAATCTTTTAATATCATACCAAAATATTTTATCTTTTTTAAATACAAGACAATCCAATGAATTATTTAGACATTTGATTTCAGTATCGTCTAAAATTGTACTTACTGTTTAAGCAGTTCTACAGTTTCAGTGTAAGTAGAAATTCCACAGACAAATGATTGGTTTCTTTTTCTGGGTTTACTTTAGGAACAGTTACATAATTCATTGCAAATAAACTGAATCTTAACTGTACTTGTTGTTACACTTTTGGTGTACAAGTTTAAACTGATGCATAGGTTTTTCATTTTGTATTACTACTTTTGTTACATAAATATTATTAATCTTTACAGGATCCAGATGTGCCACTATACTTGCTGAGAAATGTTTGTTTTTTCTGTGATAGCAATGGCATAGCATCTCTTAAGTCATGTTTCGAAAAGGCAACATCAAACTCACTTCCTTTCAGTTTTGCTCATATGCTCATCAACCTCATTGCAAATGTAAGTAACGTGACTGATACACTTAGCTGATGTGTACTTTCATTCTTTTGATAGCTGCTTACTGAGTAAAATTTATAATTTCTGTCTATAATATGATACTGTAAATTACATGCCAAATATATTTCACAGTTTATTCCAGCATAATCTTATAATTTATTATTAACAAAGGTTGGTTGCTGTAGCAAACAAAATATGTTTAACCTGTTGTTTGCACTGTTAAAGATAAAATTGTTTTGTACTGTATAACTGTACATGGTAAAGAACTAGAAAAATAATACACAAAAAACAAGACAGATCATTTTCCAGCATTGACAGTAATGTGATTTCCTTAAAATAGAAAGTAATAGTCAATATTCATTGCCTACCACAAGACATTATCACATTTTGTTTACCTTATTTTAGCTTCGCCTTTGGATGAATATCCCAACAATCATGCAGTGTATTATTCCACTGAGAACATCAGTTATCAGGTAAATGATTTTGGTTTTATATTCAGTTCTTGCAAAATTAGATTTATTTTACACCATGAGATCATTTTAAATGTATTTTGAATGGTAACCCTGTATCTCTCCTACCATGTATTTTTTTTTGTACTGTTGTTACACATCAATTATAGCAGTTACGTTCCTGCAGCATTGTAAACTGAAAAAAATGAGGTGGAAAAAAAATCACCCAAAATGTTCTTAGCTTATAATTATGATTTCTGTGTTTGTTTGTGAACTGTCTTTTGTAGATCTTTTTTTTTTAATTTTTTATTAATATTATTTTCCTTTAATCATTAGTAGAGGTTGATCTGGAGAAAATAAAAAGAAGACATTAATTTGGAATTATTGTTATATGTTGACCGTCTAATTTGCCTTTTAAAAAAATCAGTTATGTTTTATGTCCCACTTCCCTCTATGCGTTATTTCTTTGTTTCTTTATTTTTTAAATTGAATTTCAGATATATGTGCAACTTGTCGGACAAGGACCTGCGAATGGCAGGAAGTCGCAGTATGACAGACTTGATGTGGGCAGCAGTAAAAGAACCACTTGATACTCATTTCACATTTGATAAAGAGGGGCTAGAACTGGCCTTCAAATACTTCACTTGTTCAACCTTGACTATTCGCCTGGCAGGAATTGCTCAATTAAATGTAAGCATCTTCACATCATACTCATTTTATTTTTAAATTTAATTTTTTTTTAATATATTAGTGAATTTCTGATTCAGTATGGAATATTCATGATTCAGAACTTACGTTTGTTATTATTATTTTTATGTTTATGCTGTGAAAAGAAAAAAGTTCTTTTAGTTTGTATCAGTATAATGTTTGAGTAAATTAAAAAATCATATTTTCAGTAATTAATATAAGCCAGCTGTTCAAAGATTTTGCATATGTACATTAAAAATGCAAAACAGAAAATATTTTATAACTACATTTCTTTTCCTTTACAGAATCAAATAACTCTTTATAATGAAAGCTGCAATAATGAGACCTTGGTTGATGCTGAAAAGTGGGTATTCCTTTTATTTTTCTTTATTTTCCTTTCCTCATTTTATTTATTTATTTATTTATTTTTTTAAAGTTTACCTGCATAATTTTAAGGCCCTCTAAAATACTCAGTATCATCAGCAAATTGATGATAAAAAAAATGCATTCTTTCTGTTATCTCCCACAAAAATGATCCATATAAAATGTAAACTAGTTGCTTATTTCACGTATTTACCTATCAATACAATATCCTTTGGCACAGCCATTATGTATATCTAGTGTTCTTAGACACATTTTGATTAGTTCTTAGCATTACTTTTGGTTCATTTTTACATGTCATTATCAATATGGCTGCTGGGAAGCAGTTGATAGAATCAAGTTCAAAATATTCTTTTCAGTTGGCTAAAAGTAGCAGGCAAATGTCATTGGTAATTTTCTTCCACTAAATAAACTAATATCAGGCTGTCATGACATTTACGTTACAATAAACACTGTTACGTGATTTATGAAAATGATAGTTAAATAAAATAGTGTATATATGAGTAAATATGTAAGGCACTTAAAATGTCTGTTCCATACTACTGTCATTGTTGTACCTTGCAACCTATCAAGCTGAACAAAATTGATCTTTTGTTAGAATACATTATAAACTTGAACACTGTCCCCAAAATACATTGAAGACAGTTAATAATTTAATCTTTATTTTATCCAGGATTGGCAATGAAATTGCACAATGGCTCATAGACAAAAAAATAATAGAACATATCTTTGGACCAAATCTTCATGCAGAGGTAAGCTTCAGGTTGATTTATTTGTGTAAAAAAATAATTACCAGTTATAGCAACAAATTTGCAGATTGAAAACTGTTTTTAACATTCTTGTTATAACTAATACATCTCATCAATGTCACAGATATGTTATCAAACTATTATTATTTTTCTTTAAACTTTAGTTGATAAAACAAAATCAGATGATTTTGAATTTCCTGGCTGTTGAGAACAGAATCACCAATGAACATCTGGATTGTATATGGGCAGCTAGTCAGGTCAGTGGTATTTTTTATTTTTTGTACCTTAAAGTTAATTGTCTTTGCATAAAATAGCCATTATTTTCTGTCTCTACATGAAAATACAATTCAAAAATGTTTTTACTCACATTGTTTTTTTTTTTTTTTTTTTTTGCAAACTATTTTAATAGGTCAAAAGAAGGACATTTGTAGTTTTGTATTTGTCATGTGTGTTGTTGGAATAGCTGACAAAAATCTTAATTTTATAAAAAAAAAAAAAATAAAAAAAATTAAAATCATCTTAAAAATATTTTACTGTATAAAAAACATTAGTTTAAAAATTATTTTATTTTCTTTTTTTCTCTCTTTACAGCTGAAGTACTGTGGCAAACAAGTATATGACATTTTGATTCCACTGATCAAACATTTAGAACTTCCTCCAGTTCAGCATTTACTTAAACTGGTGTCAAGTCTTGAGCCTTCTGCCCATACTGAATCAGTAAGTAATTACGTAAAAAGTATTATACAAATTATAACTTGAGTTTAGATATAATTATGCCCAGTAAAGGAATAGTATATAAAATTGTGTAAAGTTTACTTGAAATTTATCGTAATACCATTATCTGAACTTAAGTTGCTTTTCTGTTGTTAGTACAAGACAGTAACATGAACTGTGATTTTTTTTCTCAGACTCTCTATCTTGCTTCTGCACTGATCAAAAGAATCTGGAACACATGTGGTTCATCTCATCACCACGTTGCAGCTATAGAACAGAACATCCCCACTCATTTACAGGCTTACACAGCTATCAGACAAGAAGATGAAGAAATGGAAATAGGTAGTTCGTCTAATTCAGCGTTTTCTGTTTAAAATCGTAATAATTCAGAATGGAATTTTATCTAAGTACACTGTACTGGTGTTTGATATCAAACATATGTGCAAACAACTAACAAACATTGCCTCATACATGTTATATTCAGAGAAACATTTTCAAAGTCAAATTCAAGTGTCCTGCGAAGGAAATATTTTTACTTCTCAAAATGTTTTTTTTTTCATTTAAAATGGGTTTTTTTGAGATGCTGTTAAAGTTTCTGTCTTTTGCAGCTGGTCTGGGTCAACCAGGAAAGCATGATATCAGTAGCAGTGAAAGTATTCATGAATCAGAGGGAGAAAATAACAAACAGGTACTTTATTTTGTAGCGTTTGTGTATGCATGTCCAGAAGCCTGTATGTATGGATATTCTGTTATTAAATACTGTGTGCTTTTGTATATCATAATTAAAATAATTTCTGTTCTCAGTATGATGCTTTCATGCTTCTAAAACAGTCATGTTGTATCAATTGTAAATTCTCTCTTTCCAACAGTTTGGTACTTGAGCATTAATGAACATTCATTTTTAATTCTCTTTCTTTTTTTTCTAATTTTATTTATTTATTTATTTTGTTTTTTTTAAAGTCTGACAATTCTATAATCAAAACTGCTGACGTTGGTAAAGGTGGCAGCCATATACACCAGTGTTGTCATCGCCATCATCCCAAACATATTCATGGAGGTTCAGAGAGCAGTCTGGGAATATGCTCTGATTTCAGTGAAGAATCTGAGATTGATGAACAACTGGTCGCAAATAAACAGCTGAAAAGATTACATCAGATAAAGCTGACTCATGTGCATCATCCAGGCTTGCATGGTGCTGCGAGTGACAGTGATGTTGAGTGCAGCGAATCAAGTGAGGAACACGAACCAGTCAAAAGCATTGTTGCCTGTAAGCACATTAATGCACGTAAAGGAATGAAGAAGAAAAGGGTCACTGGACAAGAGGAATCGGAGGGAGAAAGCTCTGAAATGGAAGAATGTTGCGAACACAGTCACGAAGAGGAAGATTCTGAGTATTTGGATTCTGAAGATGAGGAACTGATAAAAGAAGCTCATCTGGTGAAAATGAAACATGCTTGCCACAGAGAAAGTGAAGACAGCTCTGAGTTTGAGGACGACGAAGAGTCTAAGCTCATTCAGGAAGTAAAAATGCAGTGTCATGCTCGAGAGATCATTCATAAGAACAGACGTAAGCAGCTTGAGTGTCGACAGCATCAACATATGCTACATCATGCAGCTCAACTTGTACTACAGAGACAGCACAAAATGGACAGACATCAACAAGGTGGTCAGTCAAAGACAAATAAAACATTCTCTGATGACATAGGGAAAGTTCTTGGCCAGGGAGATGATAATCTGGAAAAAATGAAGGTATCTGATGTAGGCAACACTTCTCAAGTGAGTTTTTGATAGTTTTCATAGGTTTGAAAGTCACTAAATTCAATCAATAAAATATAATTTGGGTAGTATATTTTGTTGCTAAGATCTCCTGTAATAAAATTTTTATTTTGCAAAGAATACACAATTATGAAAATCCCACAAACACAAAAGATACCATCACTTTGTTACTCACTGCATTTCTGTATCACAGTTTACTTCCATTTGGTGTTTTAATTAATCAGTGCCCATTTCCATAAAACCAGTAATCTGTAACTGGTACGCAGGGTTTTGATGTTCAGGAAGTTGTTTGACAAGAGCAATTTTATGTTGAATACTAAACCTTCAAAATTCTTAAAGCATGTTATTCTGAGAAGCCAGGTTTGTTACTAAAGTTTAAACTTAACTGTTAAATAAAATGCAGAAAATGTGGGTTTTTTTGGTAATGTTAGTATTTGTTGATTTCAGGAATCATTAGATTCTGATGTGATGGTTACATCTGCTATGATTGAAGACCATACTAGACAACAGCAAGATCAAACTAAAAAGCCGGAAATTGAAATAGAAACATTTGACTGTTCATCTATTGTTCAGCATTTGAAGGCAGCTCACAGAAACAGGCAGTTCCAGAGGTAAGATGAGAAATCATAGAGTTGTCTTCAAAAAGGTTTTTGAAAGTTGGTAGTTACAGGTATTGATGTTGTAAATCACACTGAAAAATGTAAACAGGTATCTTTTCTTTTTGTATCTAAATTATCATAATGTCTTCTCTTATTTGATTTGTTTTTCACTATAATAATGATGATGATGATGGTGATGGTGATGATGATAATTATTATTATTATTATTATTTTTGATATGAAAAAAAAATATGACAACAAAATTAAACAAATCGTCTTTTTTACAAAAACTCCAAAACCCAACAAATGCACACTGGAAATATTTCTGACATGAAGTAATTATTATTGTTTGTTTCAGTGAATATGCTGAGGATATTCTTAGTCCTGATGATGGCAGTTGCCATAGTTCCCATTTGAGTACCAAGTCTGATAAGAATATGGCTGACTTTGAAGGAGAGGAAGGTCTGAGTGAAGAGGAACTTGCTCAGATAAATGCTCATGCACATTACAACAGTCAGCAGATGCAGCAGTTAAACATGTACCAGAACATTCCTCACTGTGAGTTTGTTTTATTTCATGTAAAACAGGATGAATCCATCCAAATAGGTTTTGAAGGAACAGAAAAAGCATTATCACTTAAATAAAAAAAACTGGAATAGAAAAGTTTTGTCTGATATGATTTTTCTTTTCTTTCTTTTTTTTTCTTCCATAAAATACTGTTATTTGTTTTGAATTTGGTAAATAATAAGACATAGCGGCTATAGTTCTTTATTTTAAAATGTCATGTGAACATTCTGTAAAATATTATTGATATTTAACTGTATTACAAATGATCACAACTGTTATTTTGGGTTTTCTTAAAGGCATTGTTCATCATCGGCCACCTCAGAAAGAAATTGGTGTGTCAACTTGCCCTGACTCAACATTTGATGATGTTTGTAAGAAAGGGAACACGCTACTCTGGGATCTTGTACAAGAAAATGTTGCAGTAAGCAGGAATTATTTTGCTTGTTGTTAGGAGCATGTACTACCATAGGCAGTTACATTTTGTTAAACATTATTTTTATTATTTTTGTATTATACAACTTCAGAAGTTTAAAAAAATAAAAAAAATAAAGAAAAGTTAAAAGGTTAAAAACAAAATTAAAAGAAGGTTACAACAATTTTTATTTATTTATTTTTTTATTTTTTTAAACTAGTAATTTTTTTTTTTTAAAACTGTCATTCTACAGTTTAACTGTTATTATCATGGAATAAACCACAGGAATTTAATCTTATTCATGTGTAAGTGGTTCAGTTCCATTTCAAATAAAAGACAATAACTTAGGAATTAAAACAACAGGAAAGCATGATCTTATCAATGTACACTAAAATGGCCATCAGTGCACTAGAATATTATATTATAGTTAAGAACAAATACATAATAAAGTTCATTGCAAAATATTCAATATCCATATATCAGTTTACATGTAAAAAATGAACACTGTCGAAGATTATTAAGTCTATTAAAAGTAGATGATTTCAATCAGATTATTTTTACAGAAACTGAGTGTTCATGTCCTCTTTATATTCAAAGGTCATTATTATGTAAGAAATGAATAAATAGGTTGATCATGAAGCCGAATAGAATTCATGACTTTTAAATAAATATTAACAATCAAATTTCTCTAACTCAAAATTATTTAATCACAGCTTTATTGCCCTGTACTTCACAAGTGAATCACTCATATCTGGGTTGGCTTTTTCAGATCAACAAAAACTATCAGTCTTTTAGATATTCTTGTTTGGTGGTTATTAAAGTTAGCTGTGTAGCAGTATTCACTTATGTTATTATATTAGAAGTGTGTCATTGACAGGGTTTTGGGGTTTTCTGATGGCAGATGTTTTAACTTCTTTTTTTTTAAACATTATTATCATTATTTTAAGTAGTTAATTTATTTAACTTTTTTTTTTTTGGGGGGGGGGGGGGAGGGAATGATATTGTTCATGGATTTAGATTCAGTTCTTAAAACATGAATGACAGAGTTAGTCACAAGCATGGACCTCTTCCAAGTCAATTACTGTATTAGTTCTTAATATATTTTTCTGTTTTGATCTGCTTGTATATAAACAGTTTTCTTATGTTATTTAAGAATATTGTTTTATTTCAGTGTCTCCTGCCAGAAGGATTAGCTGTAGAAGCAGAGAAAGCTCTGTGCACTTTAGTATGCTACTCAACTGATAAACGTATACGGACAAAGTTTATTGCTGCCTGCATTGATAATCTTGCTAGTCACAAGTAGGTTGAAATTTCTTATTAAACTTAACAGACTAGTACAAAATCTCAGTCATATTTTTTTAGTTATATTAAAATAGGATTATATGCAGTTCAGAATAGATCACTTTAAAATAATGTTTATTTGCTGATGCCATCTTTATACTTAAATGTACTTTGCAGATACTCAGTGTATTCAGGGAAATGAGAAGTCATAAATGTTAAAATTACCTTTTTCCTCAAAATAACTAAATAATGCTGTTACTATGGGTGAGTGTTTATCAAATGTGATCATATCATGAAACAAGACTTGCTGTCAGTTAAGAATGATGATAGTTTATGAAACAGTTTCAGATTAGTTTATGAAATATTCGAATGAGTTTGTGTGTACCAATTTCTGGAAGTTGTTTATAAAAGAGAAATGTTAATTAAGGGTGTTTTTACAGAATTGATCCATAAGAATGTTTTCATTGCCTTACTGTCACTTAATACTTTATTTTCAGATCTGTTGTTGTCTCACTGCGTCTCTTGCCAAAAATATTCAGCTCATTTCAGCAGTACAGAAGTGGAGCAGACACCCACACTATTACAATGTAAGTTCAAAATTACGAAAGCATCACAAGCCAAACATTTTCACTTGATCTGTTTCTGAAATTTAAAGAATTAACACATTACCTTTTGTGTTTGAGAAAATACACATTTTACATTACTATATCAAAAAAATATGACATACAAATATTAAACGAATTAAGTAAGAAGTAAATAAATGTGTCAGCTTATGGGTCTAATATAATTCATGACTTTTAAAATCAACTGTTCTTAATTCTTTGTCCCTATGGTATAATAGTAACAGAATAACACGGCTGAATTTCTCTAAAATTGTTTTCAGTTCAAATTATATAAATGTGTCATCTTTTTGTTGTCTATTTTTGTTTATATAATGATTTCTTGCATTGATTGTATAAATGGGAGGTTTTTTGTGGAGACCAAGTGAGAAACACTGAAATACAGCATTGTGAATCATAGAATATGTTGCTTTATTATTTTCCAGGTTTAAATTTTTGGAATGCATTATATTACCTTAGTGATTTGTGAAACAGAAAACAATAAAATGTGTTTTTTATTATTATTATTATTATTATTTAATTTTTTTTTTTTTAATTATTGAGAAACTCTGAAAATAAAGAAATGTTTCTGGTATTTAGGTGGGCTGAAAAAGAACTTGGAATGATGACACACTTTTTCCATGACCTGGTTTATTACAACAATACAGCTAAGAATCAGCCAAACACACTGTGAGTGGTTTATGCTATCATTATAAAAATAACTTGGTCTGTGTAGTGAGAGGTTTTGTTTTTTCTCTCTTTTGAACTTATTTTTATTATTTATTTTTGGCTTTTTAAAGTTAGAACTAAAAAAAAAGTAAAATTAAAAAGCTACTGTCTTGTAAATTTATACCAAATAGAGTACTTTAATGTATGTAAAATTGTTTCTTTTTTATCTCTCTCCAGTTACAGCCACCAGGAACAAGTTCAAGTTCGTCTTCTGTTCCTGACCTGTGTTTTCTCAGCACTGTCTCCAGATGGTTTTCGTATGTGTTGATTTCTCTAACATATCTTTTTTGTCAGTAGAAGGAGTTTTAAAATTAACTTGAATATTAATTTACATTTTTTCTATATTACAAAAAAAATTAAACTTTTTTCGTGGACTGAAAATAAAAATAAACAATATCTTTGCACCATGTGTCCCCAAAAATATGTATGTAAATTAACAAACTGAAAATTAGTGCTTTTCTTATATTATTTTAATTTTATACTGCATTAACGATATTCTGAATTTGTTACATAATATGATTAGAAGATACTTTACACTTGGAAATAATGACAATATTAGAAGAAAATATAATATTTAATTTCAGGTTTAAACCAGACACAAGTGGATGAACTGTGGGATTGTCTGGCTTTGGATCCAGAATGCTCTGATGACTGTCTGAGCTGGTTTCTGAATCAAGCAAAAAGTAAAGATCATCATGCACTAGGACTGGAAACATTTAAACATATCTTTTTGGAAAAGGTATTTTGTCATTTAACTTAAAAACTTTTAAATGTTTCATTTAGAACACATAAATAATTATATATTAATTATTAAATGAATGTTTCAAAATAGTGTAATATCACTTGAACTAACAAATCATCATAAAATGTGAGTTTATGGCTGTTATAAAAGTGCTAATTAAGACATGACTATAATTACAGCTTTTACATAGCTTTTGTATACAGGAAAAAAGGACTGTATGAATGGTTTGAAACATTTTTGAATGGATCTAATGTGCCTATGATTTTGTGTATTCACTTTCTCTTTTTTTTTTTTTTTTTTTTTTAACAGATGCCTCAGTTAAAATCAGAAACTATGAGTATGATTGGACTCAATCTGTTTCAACAACTGTCACAGCTAGCACGAGTTGCTAATGCGTCTGTAGACAGCCCCCTGTCAGAAGATCAGGTCAGATATATTTTCACAATCATTTATCAGATTTTGCATTTAAATTTTGATTTAAACTATTTCAGTATAAAACTTCTACTAATCAAGTCTTACTTCATCCCAGCACATACAAATAAATGAAACATAAGTACGGTTGGAGTCGGTAATTATTTGTGATAAATACAAATTAACATTAATTATTTCAGGTTTGTGGAATGGATCAGTTGTGGAGTATTGCATTAAGAGCCACTGACAAGGATGTCAGTATGGCAGCCATACAGTATCTTAATGTGTATTACATCAGTTTTGGCAATGGACTTCTAGATAAAGAAGATGAGTTCATAAAACGATGCATGAAGAATCTACTACTTGCACTGGATGGAATGAAAAAAGTAAGAACATTGATTCTTTATTTAGATTTTATTCATACATAAATCATTTCATTATAAAGGCGGGGGAAAAAATAGTATATACGTTTTCGTTTTTCTTAAATAGGGCTATTAAGATAGAATACATGATTAATACGAGTCATATTTTTCAGAATTATAATAGAAAATGAACTTACAGATATTTAGTAATTTCTGTCTTTGTATCAATTTTTACAGTTTACAGGAAAATAACTTTATTATTTTCTTTAATAAGACTGGCAAAAATGTAAAATATTTAACCTGATCATCTAGACACCATAATTTAATAAGAAGTATCACAGAGTAAGAAAGAACAACTACAAATTTAAGATGTGGTAATAATCATTTTCATTGCTATTTTAGAGATGTATTTTGTTACCTATTTTTGTTTCACTTCTGATCAGAAATTTATTTTTCAACAGTGGTTATAAAAATAATTCTTGCAACTTGTTTTATTATTATCTTCCAGGATGCTAGTGCAAATTTACTTATTATCAAACGTGGACTGACCCTTTTGAAAACCCACCTTGAAGCGTTCAAAAAAAGATATTCCTATCATCTTCGCAACTGGCAGATTGATGGATGTGGAATTATTAGTCACCAACAGCTTAGAATGGAAAAAAATTCTGCAAATGTTAGAATTCTTCTGCAACCAGGAGGCATGACTGAAAAGGTAGGAATAAATCATTTTGATATTTTAAAATTTCATTTGCTAGAGTTTATCTTTGAGTTCATTCAGTAATTAACTAATGTGCTAATATTGAAAAGCACTAAGATTTAAATTTTTCTGTTTATACTCATTAACCTCATGTTTGAGTTCTTAAATGAATAATAAATTCATAAATGAACTTTAACTTTATAAGATGAATTGAACAGTCTAATGTTGACTAGGTTGAAGAAAAACCTTTTGATTATTAAATGAAGGCAGAGATGTTTCACGTAAACTTGTTGTATTTTGCAGACACAGTTGGATATGATGTCAACTGATCTGGTAGCTGAGTTACGAGCTGAGGTTGCCCGTTGGTGGGAAACACTACAACATCAGCAGCAGGTGCAGCGCAAGCAGACTGATGGAAAGCATGGACTTGTGTCACCTATTCTCGGTGCAATGCTTGGAGATGGTCCCATCAGGATGATCACACAGGGTCAGGAACTGACTGTGGACATGGATGAGAAGACACTTGGTGAAATGCAGTTCAAGGATTTACAGCTTGTATTTGTTTCAGTTGGAGCCAGTCGACAACCTAGAAAACTGGATGGGACATTACCGTCCTCTAGTCTTCCATCACCTCCAAGAGAAAGACTTCCCATGATGATCCTTCTGCAAGAACCACATTTTGACAATCTCTTCATGTTGCTACAACAGCTTGGTGACTGGGAGTTTGAGTTTTTGGGGATGGTAAGCCTTGTCCTTTTTTTCCTTTCATTATTCTTTTATATTTGATTTTATTTAGTGTTATGATGCACATAATTGGTTTTGATTTTCTCTTTTATTTATTCCTGTTTGGTTACATAAATTTTGTTTTTAATCAGGAAAACCATGACAGGGCTGCCTTGCAGGCTGAAGCTCGCAGACTGTCTAGGAATGTGTGGGAGTTGTTGTTGATTCTTCCAACCTGTCAGAATTACTTGAATGGATTCAAAAGTCTTGCAACAGAAAAGGTGAGAAAACAGTATTATTTTAAAAAGTTTCAGAAATGTTTAACCAAAAGGGCAGGGTAAAAAAAGGGTTAGTTCTTTCATACAAATATAAACAAAAAAAATGGACTAAAGAAATATAATTTACTCAAATATTTACATAAATATTACACATCTCTTACTAAAATGCAATAATTTTAAATATTTTTTTTAACTCAGAATGCATGTATATTGAAACATTTTCTGCTTTTAACACTGTGACAGTATCAGGTTGAATCATTAATTTGTATTTGTTTCAGCAGGCTGATGGTAGTTACAACAGTACTGTTAATGTAGACTGGGACAGCTTGCTGCCTCTGTCAAGTCCACACAAGTTGTATTACTCCTTGCAGATCATAGAATCTATGTCTCACAGTGCTAAACTTAAACGCAAATCTCTGGTAAGGATATTTTCACTTTATGCAAGTCATAAAAACATAGAAAAAGAATTACAACTATAGTTATTATGATTTTCTTTTTATTTTGATGCACATTTTAGTATACATTTTTAAAATGTAAAATATAGCATTATATTTATTTAATATATTTAAGAAAATGAAAAAATAAAATGTCCACAGCACTTTAACAGGTTTCCATCTGTGTGTTGTAAAACTTTCATGTAGTAGCGAGTGAAATTAAAGGAATCAAAAATTGGTCTTCCACATTCCTGTGGTTGCATTTTATTATTCAGTGCTGTATATGACAGTCTGAACAAAATTAAATCTTAGAAATGTCTGCACTTCTGGAGCCTTTTTTTTTTAAGGCATTTTACATTTATATAAAGTGACAGTTTGACGAAATCTAGGAAATGTTATTAAAATGATTGTCATGGAATGTTGCATTTTTTTTTTTTTTTTGCAGATGCTTTCTGGAGGTGGTGATGCAACAGTCCTAGATTCAGAAGATGAAGCCACAGAAAATTTGTGGAATCAAAATGTAATATTATTATTTTTAAATTTTTTCTCTGAATTACTATTATTACTTCCCGTTTTTCTGTTGTATATTATACACAGAGCGTATATTTTTAAAAATACTATTTTTAAACAGTCGTGGATTTATAATAATAATCATTGTGTGTGTGTTATTTGTATGTGGGGATACTTCATTTTATAATTTTATTTATAACTGTAATGTCTGATTATTTTGGCACAGTTTGTTGAGAAGGGTGGCTTGAGACATTTGTTGAAAATCTTTATGTCTGGGACTTTACAACCAAAGGAAGATGGAAAATGGAGTCAGGTAAAATAGTTTAATAAGTATATCTGATATTTTATTTATTGAATAACATTTTAAATTTATATTTTAGGTTAAGAATTATTTCATTGCTATAGATTTTTGTATAGGAGGCCTCAGTATTTGATTTCCTTTGATGAGAGCAGATATTTGCAGTTATGTGTTTATGCCTTTTTTCAAAAGTTTCTTGTTATGGCCATGTTATATGCCCAAAGATTAAGAATTTCTTTCCAAGTATTTCCTGATATTGTTAATTGCAATACATGACATCCACATAATCCTTTTCTTTTTTTCTTTTTTTTTTTTTCTGACATTTTAATGCAGGTAACAGATACACTGGAAGATCATTTTTCCAGACTAGGTTTATTTTCTTCACATTTAGGGGATCCACATTGAACATCAGCAATACAGCAGAGTATGACAGTGCAATAAACATTTAACTAAACTGATTATTAAATGATTATTAGTATATATATTTTATTATTTTTTATTTTTTTATTTAGTGGAACCAGGAATGTTTAGCCTACTTACTTCAGCTCATCACCAAATTTGCAATGAATCCTGCAGATATAGAAACAGGACCTGAGGATGCTTATGATATTTTTGAAAGTCCCAAGAAGAAATCAAAGAAATCCAAATCCAACCAAGAAAAGATTCTTATTCCACGGTTGAATCAGGTAAATTAATATCTGCAGAGATGGATGTAAATATAAATATGCCTTTTAATTTCCATTTCATATTTTCAGTTCATGTTACTTCTGTGTTACTAATAACTAAAACTACTTGTTTGGTTTTAAATTTATTTCAGTCAACAGTAGATATGCTGAACACAGAATCAGTCCTGAAGATTCTCATGCAGATATTGTATGATGCTGCATTGCCAGAGTAAGTATTTCAGATATATTTTAATAGTGAATATTTTAAATGACAAAATAATTCAAAAAAAAAAAAAAAAAACTAAACTTAAAATGGGAAACCGTGGAGGCATATGTTATTTTTCATTTGTTATTTTTTCATATGGGAAAGGTCATTACAATACATAAATATTTTATCTTTTTTCTCATATCATACAGTAAGCAATGTGTTGAATGTATATTTTCCTGTATTCAAAAAGAAAAACAACTTTCCTACCTTTGTTTATGTACAGTGATAATAATTAATTTACTTTTGAATTTTAGAGATTCTAATCAGATGTACATTGGATCATGGGGATGGGCTGAAGGTAATTTTTTAAATAGTTTTCTTTATACATACATGCTTTTCAACATGTTAACAGAAAGTTAATAAAGAACATAAAAGATAATGAAAAAAAAAAAAAAACCCTCAGAGAATGCAATTGCACAATTTTTTATTATTTTATCTTTTTTCAATTGGTATTTTTATTATTTAATTTATTTAACTTATAATGTGGTCACATAATACCTAATTGAATTTTTTTTTTTTTCTTTCTTTTTTCTTTTAGTCTCTCAAGGAAATTGTTTTTAGATGCACTTTTGGAATGTAGATTTAAAAAAAAAGATGTTTTTGTTTAAAAGTTAATTTACTTAATTTCCTTACTTCTGTTAAATATTTAAAACTTATCATTATTTAACAGTGTATTAACAGTTTAAATGTGTGCTTACATTTCAGTGGTTCATTATGCTATGACTTTCCTTGTATCCTTGGCCTACTCATGTGATGATGTTCCTGGTTTGCTGTGTACAGCTTCAAACTTCAACACCTGGCTGAAACGACTGACAATAGAATCCCCAGAGGTAAGTAGCTACTCTGCTAGTTATGGAAGTGTACTAAAGAAATACTGTTTAGCAGTTAAATTTTTATATTCATTATTTAGTTTTTCTAAATTTAAGAAAAAAAAATGTGCATTTATGATAGTAATCTTAATTGTTTTATTCACTATCATATGTGTATTTAGGATTGCTACCTATTTCATTTACATTTTTGTTTAGACATTAATGACTGTTAAAAATCTATTTCAGCCATACGTGAGGAAAGAGGCATGCATGGGCCTGTACAAACTGCGCCTGGGAAAGACTGCTGACAACAAGAGATGTTACAGTTTTCTCTTCCCAATCCTCTCCAGTCTTCTCAGTCTCTTACCAGAAGCTTTGTTGTTCAAACCCCAGAAAAACGTGGAGGTTTGTGATTTAAAATCTTGTTTCCATTTACAAAAAGTATGAAAGAAGCAGCTTTCCAGCAGTCTGCTGCTCCAGTACTTACAAATACAAATGAAGATCAGATAATATTATAACGTGATATATATATATTGAAAGCAGTTTTATGTCAAAACACTGTTGATCTTTGTTTAGGTTTTCATATGTAAATGTTTGAAGAAAAATTCACTTTATTTTCAACATATCATTTAGCTGTATGTGACTAAGGATAACCTATCACATATTTAAATGAAAATCTCTTCCTAACAGTAATGCAGATGTTGAACCTCCATTTTGATATAACTAGCTAAAATGGTCTGTTTTTGTAGAATACATCAACTTTCTGTTATATCTTTTGGACGAGCATTGAGAAAAGGTATTAGAGTAATTCTGTTGTCAACACATTTTTTTTTTTTTTGTACAGTTTGAAGGAGGTGGAAAGGAGAAGGAACCTTTTGGTCCTGGTTGTCGTGATTACTTCTGGCTTGTCTGTAGAGTTGTGGATAGCATTTCCAAAGAAGAAATCAATACTGAGTTGGTATGTATTTCTTAAGTTTATATAGAGTCACATCAGTGTTTACAAAATAACATTTGTTAAATACAGTGTTTAAAATGAAAATTTTTTTTTGCAATATCAGTACTGTAGTAACAACAAATTATCGAATAAAAATGTTGATGGACATGAAAATTTTAATTTATTAACCATTTCAGATTATTCTGAATAGAAAAAAAGAAATGAATGGAATAAAATAAAGTTCTAATATGAATATTTCAGGAGAATATTGTTGATCTGAACGCCTTAGCCAAAGATATAGCTCAGCACGTTGCCAACCGTCCCTACTACGAGACACGTGTTGGCTACGAGGAGGACGATGGTCTCATTGGTTTGTTGAATCTGTTCACAGCAGTCCTGAAACACAACCCACAGTTTAAAACATCAGAAGAGGGACAGGTAAACAACCTACTGTAATACATTTAATTGTTAGTGCGAGTTCTCTTCATAACTTCAGTATATTACTACAAAATCTTTATTTATGTAACAGATTCTAAAATAGAGTGGTTTCTGAAACTGTTAGATGATTTTCAGTTCATTGATTAAAAAAAAAAAAAAATAAATTATTATCCTGACTTGATTTCATCTAGTGATTTCCTTTTCAGCAAAATACTGAAGTAATCATTATTCATTCGAAATAGTGTTTGATACACGTCCTTTAATCTTTTTTATTTTTTGTCACTGATTTGTTCATATTTGTTTTTTCCCCCAGACTTTTCTGAATGAGATCTTCTCTAGCTTGTTTGCTCTACCATCGCCTACAAAACGTTATCTACCTCGATGTAAAAGCCAGACTTCACGTGCAGCAGCATACGATCTCTTAGTAGAAATGGTGAAGGGCAGCACAGAAAACTACACTGCTTTACATGCTAACATGATGGTACAGCACACCAAAGGTAAGAACATCTTTCATATTGTAGCTGTGTCTATAAGAGTATATAGCTAAAATTTTATATATAAAAACATGCATAAATACAATCAAAGAAAACCTGAATTTAATTTATGTAAACAAAACCAGTGATGACGGAAATATCTGATTTTGTTAACAAGTGATCATAGACAAATAAATATTTCAAATTTTTATTTTAATTCTTTAAAAAAAAAAAAAAAAATGTTCCCTTGCAGAATTGTTTTTGTCTTTTTCTTCATTTTGTTTTTAATTACAATGCCCTCTTTCTGGATCAGGTGTATCATTTATCTGTAATTATAAATCACAAAAGTGATGAAGTTAATGTGGAATGAACCATAAAATAAATTACTAATATAATCTTTTCCTTACCATTTAAACATCACCATTTATAACATTAGTTAAATATTTAAATCAGTTGTCTTTATTTGGTTCTTAAATTTATGATTTCAGACAGCCATGCACCTTACCCTTGGGATTACTGGCCCCACGAAGATGGGCGGTCCAAGTGTGGGTATGTGGGTTTAACAAACCTGGGAGCTACCTGCTATATGGCAACTTGCATGCAGCACCTCTATATGATCCCACAGGCTAGACAGTCGGTTTTGCAGGCAAAGGTATGTGTTTTGTGTAATCTGTTACCAAAGATTTCCTCATGTTTTAGTAGTTGTTCATAAATATAGATATTGAAATGAAGCTAACTTTACAAAGGTTTTTTTTTTTTTTTATGCACTTTTTTTTTACAGTTGATTATCATGTTATGTTAGGAACTGAAGGATAAAAATGATGAAATTTTTATTCCAAGATAGTTGTTTATAAGGAGACACTGACATTATGGAGAACATTTTTATAATTTTGGTGTGCTAAAGAGTTAGAGGTAGAAATTTCATTTGATTTAAATTGCCATGTGAAATGTGCATACTTTTAAAATAATACTGACAGTTTTTAGTTGTCGTTTGATACAGGTAAACTGTATTTGATTAAAACATTATTTTAATTTTTATTGTTATTTTTTGATTTTTTCAGTGTTCTGATTATGCCAAGCATGAAGGTACTCTAATAGAACTGCAGAAAATGTTTGCTTATTTACAGGTTTGTTGACACTTATGTTTTTAAAATTGCTCTGTTATATAAATATTTTTCATATATTGAAACAAATGAAAAATACAATTCTTAAACAGAGATGCTACAATATTGTATGCCATCCATTTACTATTTAAACTGTGAAACACTTGAATAATGCAAAGAATAGATTCTAAATGGTCTTTAAATAACTGATTATGAAAAATGTTTTATTTTCACTTAAGTGGTAATTATATTTTCAGGAAAGTGAAAGAAAGGCTTACAACCCAAAGAGTTTTTGCAAAGCCTATACAATGGATAAACAACCACTGAACACTGGAGAGCAGAAAGATATGACAGAATTTTTCACTGATCTCATCTCCAAGTTGGAAGAAATGTGCCCAGAAATGGTTAGAATGTTTTTGTATTGTTTTACTTTATGATACAGACAAACCTACCTTTGTGAGTTAAAGGCTTAATACTTCAAATCTGATTAATTTGTTTACACTTCAAAATTACATATGTTGTGCATCAAAACCTCATCATGTGTCTTAGTGTAAAACAATATTTTATACTAGTTTTGTGGAAACAAAGGAAAATTAATTCCAGTGGTATACTTGGTCTGATGAACACAGCAAAATTTCACTTAAAGTGATTGTTCTAGAGTTTTAGATAAAAAAAAAAATTAAAGATAAAAGCAACTTGTTTCGGCCATGCAAATAAAACCAGGTGACAACATTTTATGATGTTAGTGATCATATTCAGAATGAACATGCATATAGCAGTGAACCATATTGAATTAAAATGTAAATTTTCATAAATACAAATTATTCATCACTTTAATTTGTAAAGGGATCAAACTTAAAATAATGTTTAACATGCAGAGTAATTTTTTTATTTTTGTTTTTATTACAGAAAACACTGGTGAAAAGTCTGTTTGGTGGAGTTGTCACAAATAATGTTGTGTCTCTTGTAAGTAACACTTTGAATGTTTCAGTGAGAGTAATTTACTACAAAACACATTTATAATATAATGGAGGCTTGGCTAATAACAACTTTCAATTTAATATTTGAAATTAGTATTTAAGTTTCAAAACAAATGCCTAATTATTTTCATTATTTAATGTTATGGGACAAAACTCAAATAATTTAACCTCTTGGCTATACTGTAGATGTACAGTGTGCATTCTGAATTCATGACTACCAGTATGGTGTATACGACATATACCGTACATCTGAATACAACATTCTGTCTGTTTTGTCCAACATAGCTGTATTTAGTTTAACAGAGGGGTTGTGGTGAAATAAATTTAGAAATGTATCCAAAAAAGAAAAGAAACAAAAAAAGATAGAAATAAATCAGTATTTAATATTGAAAAAAATAAACAAATCTAATACAAGTATGTATCGAAATGTAACAAGGAGTTTTTGAGATCAGTTTTCCACACAAAAAAGGCTAGAAATATTTTTATGATGTTGATGTGTATAGATGTGCAGTTTATATTTCAGTGTCTGTCAGGTGTCCACAGATGTGTACATTACACAACCTGCTGCAAAAACAGTCTCTAAAAAATAAAAGTTCCTTTTGTATTTTTAATGTGAAAGTTAATGTATATATTAATTTTTTGTTTATTTGCTTAGTGACTTTATTTAAAATAAACAGTATTCTTTCAAACTACATTGGATTATTTTTGTCTCATTCATATTTACTTTGAAGATTATTATAATGTATTGAATTTAAATATTATTTATTTATTTTTCAGGATTGTCCACATGTTAGTAGAACATTTGAGGAATTCTACACAGTGAGATGTCAAGTAACAGACATGAAAGACCTCTATGTAAATTTAATTTTTTATAACATTTTTTCATTTTTTTTTTTTTTGATATGAAAAAAATAAATGATTCAGATACATAGATTAAAGCATGGACATTTTATAATAATTATAATATTCATATTTGTGAAAATGTTTTTGGAAAAAACAACAAATTATTGGAAAATATAGATCTGTCTCTATTTTACCTGCCAATTAAAGCAATTTTTATTATTTTTTTTAAAGTTATATTAAGTGAAAATTTTAATTCCATTTCATGCAAGTTATAGAATGTCATGATATCCAGGATTAAAAAATAATTTTAGCTTAATAAAATTTTAATAACATAAATGCCCAGGACTGTGTGTTAAACACACTTCATATTTTTGTGTCATGATTTAAATTACATTCAGCTGTCATAAACAAATTTTATTTTTTATTTTATTTATTTATTTATTTGTTGGCATGTCATATACAATATATTTTAATACATAACAATAAAATAACAAAGTTGGCTGCTGATATTTTCCTTGTGACCATCATGTCATCTTCTACAGACAAATGTTGAGATAGGTTCAGTAAATTATTGAGGTGTTACTGTACTTGCATCCCATTTAATGGATTTAAAAAAAAAAAATTAAAAAATGGTCCATTACTGTTGACAGAATTGTATGTTGTTAAAGTGATAATTTTACAGTAAAATGTGTTTGGTAATATCTTCACATAGTTTTGTCATGATAAATATTTTCTTCAGGAGTCACTGGATGAAGTTACTGTGAAAGACATGTTGGAAGGAGACAATATGTACACATGTTCAAAATGTCAGAAAAAAGTTAGAGCTGAGAAACGGTGAGTGTTTGGAATTGTTATAGAAATAAATAACTCTAAGAATTTGGCATAAAAATGTTATTGAATGAAATAAATGAAAGCTTGTTTTTAATGTGAAATTATCATTAAAAAATGTATTAACCCCCCCAACCAAAAAACAATAAATAAAAATAAAGCAACCCAAAAACCTTCCAAAACCCCATTCCCCCAAACATTCCACTGGTTAGAAAGAGCTTCTTTTACATTGATGTAAAATAAATACAAGTTTAAAATGGATCTCTTTCTTTTTTTATTTATTTATTTATTTTTTTTAATGTTTCTATTTTTCCCATTTATTATAGTCTTTTTCTTCTTTCTTTCTTCTTTTTTATTTTTTTATTAAATATGTACACATTGGTCTAATTAGAACCTCAGTAACTAACAACTGATTACAATTATTTCTTTATTTCAGTGCCTGCTTTCGTAAGCTGCCTCGCATTTTGTGTTTTAACACACTGAGGTATACATTCAACATGGTGACAATGATGAAAGAAAAAGTGAATACACATTTTTCATTTCCTCTCAGACTGGACATGTCACCTTACATGGAACAGAACTTGATGGGACCAGACAAACTTCAAAGTAATTTTTTTTTTTTTTTTTTTTTTTTTTTAATATCATAAATTGTTTTTTAATTTATTTTTTTAAATGTTTATTATTTGCTAAAAAAAAAAAAAAGAAGAAGAAAAAAAGACAGATGGAGAATACATAAATATTTCATTTGTCATCTTTCAGACAAGTATCAAATTAATGTTAAAATTGAAAAGATGTAATTAAACAATGAGAAACATATTGCAATTTAAATGCCTAAATGATAAAAAGAATGTTTACGTAATGAAGTAGGACATTTAATCAAGTAAAGCAATCATTTTCAGTTGATGAGAGTGAGGAGGATGAGATAGCAATGATGGGAGTGGATGTCACTACGCAGGATGAAAGCTGTGAATATGAACTGATTGGTGTAACAGTGCACACAGGAACAGCAGATGGTGGACATTACTACAGTTTCATAAGAGACAGGCTCAGTCACACAGAGAACGGACAAGATAAATGGTTGGTTTACTATTGTTAAGACGATTTTTGTCCATTTTTGTTCATTTTGTTTTTGACTTTTTTTTTTTTTTTTTTTTTTTTTTTTAAACTTTTAAGACTTTATATTTTGTTTCAGTAACAGTGTAAATTTGTGATTGAAAAGTTTAAGTGATAATTGTGATAAAGTTGACATTGTGTCATTTTTTTTTTTTTTTTTTTTTTTTCAAAGGTAATTAAATGCTCAAGCATTAATAAGGAAGTTTTAAAAAATAGTCCTTGAATATTGTGATCATTTTTTTAAAAACAAAAAAAAGATTAATGTTTGGGAGAGTTCTTTTAATTGTTACACTGTTTTTAATATTAAATAATTTTGCAGGTTTCTGTTCAATGATGCTGAGGTGAAACCATTCGATCCATGTCAGATAGCATCTGAGTGCTTTGGAGGAGAAATGACAGTAAATACCTTTAAATATATACTTTTTTTTCCTTTTCCTTTTTAATTCAGCCACTGAAATACAAAAAGAAAATATTTTGTTGCCCACAGTGAGCTAATAACAGTTAAGCACAGATCAAAAGATGAGGCTTTTTGTGATACTGAAAAATAACATATAATATATGTGCAGTTCATCTTAGTTATATAATATTTGTACTATTTAGATAAAATCTTTTGGTAAAAATTAGTACTACAGCTACATTCTAGAGCACAACACTCTGATTGCTAAAAAAAAATAATAATTACTGATGAAATGTCTTCCTGTTAATTGACATTTTCATAAACATTTTAACATCAAAGGAAACTGTTTATTTTCAGAGTAAGACTTACGACTCTGTGACAGACAAGTTCATGGACTTCTCGTTTGAAAAGGTTTGTTTCTGAGCATATATAACAGTGTTTAGTTTTTGTGTTCTTCAAAATGTCATTATGTTTTAGATAATCAGTTCTCAACACGGGTGTCCAAACCCTTTTGGTCACTGTTGGAATGTATAAATATTTAAATATCTTTAAATGTATAAATGCCTTTACTTCATTACACAATTCATCACACTGATTTGACCATTATAAAATCTGAATTTCAGTGGTGCCAACTTTCAGAACTATTTGAAAACAGTTCAGAAAAAAAACATGTTCAAAAATCAGTGTTTGAGATTGTTTAATGTAGATTTTAGATTTTGATTAGTCTGTAAGGTATTACTACAGGAAAAAGAATGGAAAATTACAGCTGCAGTCTGTAGGCTTATTACATAGTTATACTTTATTATTTGTTAAGAATAAGCTGAAGTAATAATTATAAATAATGTGAAAGAAGTTTTTTTATAAGTGTTTTTATTAATTTGCACCATCATAAACACCGTTTAATATATTATTATTTATCTTTTTATTTATTTATTTATTTTTATTATTATTTATTTATTTTTTTGACACTTTTGTCTCATTCTGTTTCAGACAAACAGTGCATACATGTTATTTTATGAGAGATTTCCAGCAGACAAGAAAGTTGAGGAAGTTGTTCCTGTGGAAGACAAGAGGAAATTCAATTTTGAATTGCCATCAAGCCTTGGCGAGGTTAATATAAACCTGTTTAACATAACACAGCTAGATTTATACTTTGTGAAATAGATAATTTCATGTAATTTTCAAAACAATGCTATAAAAAGAAAATAATAAGAATGTGCATCTTTAAATGTAAATAATTATTAAATTACGAAACAATTGTAATTATATTACTACTTTTTTGTTTTGTTTTGTCTTGGTTTTTTTCTACCATATTGGCTTTTATGTTTGAATTTTTCACAAATATCAGCTGTTGATAATAAACATTATAAAGGGTAACTGTCCTGTTGATTATTAAATGCCTTTTTGAAATCTTCTTTTAATATTTTTATTTGTTATAGTTTGAAATGTTGTTTTTTGTTTTCAGTGGATATGGCGAGACAACACACAGTTTCTTCAAGACAAGAATCTGTTTGAGCACACATATTTCAGTTTTATGTGGCAGATCTGTGGCTACATCCCAACAACACTGCCCAAGAATGAAAACAGCATCATTCCTCTGAAAGCTGCACAACTCAGCACATCATTTGTCCTCGAGACTCTCATACATGCAAAAGAAAAGGTGATTACATTTAAAACAGTGTTACTCTTGTTTACACTCTGGGGCATATCTGGAGCTGGGGTCCAAGGCATTTGGACACCCACCCCACCCCTGAAATTTGAGAAGTGCCCCTTTTATTTAGGATCTTTAGGTTTTTTAAAAATATATTTAGTTTTTTTAAATTTCTGTCAATCTAGTGAACACTGTAGAATACTTCTGCCAGCATCCCTGTTGTAGCACTGTTATACTATGGTCCATGTGAACTGTGTGTCATTTTTCAATAGTGTCTTTTCATGTTATGATGCCCTTTTTGTCGTGGACACCCCTCATCAGAAAACCTGGATCTGCTCCTGACATTTATGCCAGAAGATGTCTGTGTGATCTTTATGACTGAGCATCTTAGAGTTTGATGTTTGATTGGATTAATTTATTACCTGCAGCCACTGATTACTGGATATTATAAATGTTGATTTTTATAGGAAGTGTAACAAAGAAAACTTAATTTTCATTAATGCTGAAGCTAATTTTAATTTTTTTTTTTCAATTGCAGCCAACAATGTTACAGTGGATAGAGCTACTTACAAAGCAATTCAACTCCTGTCATGCAGCATGTGAGGTAGGGTCATTTAAATATTTTCTTTATCTTAGCAGTACTACTTGCCATAGCTGTTGTTATTAAAAATTATGTGTTTCAGTAAATCATTCAGCCATTTAAATGATGGTGCCATAACTACAGAAAATTTCCAATCACATATTTGTTCATTATACTTTTTTGTTACTGTATTTTGTTATTAAGATTGGATGGGAAAAAACAAGACATAACATGGAAGTAAGCAGAATATTTTTTTTTATATATGACCATAAGTACAATTTTAAAGTTAAAAGTATTCCCTGCTTGTGGCAGTTGCATTTGTGTGTATAGATTTTATCAGCAGGTTGTAAACCTAATTTTATAAAAACATAAA
Organism: Chrysomallon squamiferum; assembly: GCA_012295275.1. Classification (NCBI taxonomy): domain Eukaryota; kingdom Metazoa; phylum Mollusca; class Gastropoda; order Neomphalida; family Peltospiridae; genus Chrysomallon; species Chrysomallon squamiferum. The sequence goes on along the minus strand of CM022665.1, from coordinate 2,567,643 downwards.
TATATTTATGCTAATAACTGATGGGAATTTGTTTGCAGTTAAGAGATAATTATGGATAATCAGTGGTTCAGAGAAAGCATGTGGACATAAAATATTTTAGTAACCAATTTATGCTATGAACTGATATACAAAAAAGTGATCTTGTTATTTTTGTAGTGGTTCCTAGATCACATGGCAGAAAGTGACTGGTGGCCTCAGCAGATTCTTATCAAATGTCCAAATCAGATGGTCAGGCAGGCAAGTTAAATTTCTTTTTTTTCTTTTTTTTTTTGAATATTTACATAATTGGCTATTTCTTGTTAATGTTTATTTCCTACATTTCATTGTAATATAATTACTGTAAAATGAATGTACTGTGGTAATTGATGCATTTGGGACCAACATCCAGATGAATTTGTTAGGGAAGCACAAGTAATAAGTTTTTTATTTATTTTTTTAATCACAGATGTTTCAGAGGTTGGTTATCCACGTGATTAGTCAGTTGAGAAACACTCACGTTGATCTGTACATGCAGCCAGTCGTGGAGGGGTAGGTGTTCATTTATTGTTTTACAGAAGTCATCACTACTCTGTCTGTTTATGTCAGCAGTCTACATGTTGTATTATAGTTATACCCAATTTTATAACAGTTGGTTTTTATTTTTTATTTTTGTAACTGATAATGTTTGTATTAAAAGCACTGATATTCAGTTGAACTAATGAACTAACTGACTGACAAATTTAATATTTATTCTTATTTATTTTATTTTATTTTAATTTATTTATTTTTTTTATTTTTTTTGCCTCAAAAGGTTATTTTAACATTTGAGGATTTTCACCCTGATTTTTCATTAATAACTTTTTTCTTTTCTTTTTTTCAAAAAGGGATGATGGAGAAATAGACATCTCAGACATTGGAAATCAGTCCTGTGTAACCAGATTTATTAAGAAGATGCTGGCTATAGTAAGTTTTATTTTGTTTAAAATCTGTCATTAACAGTGTTTGAAAAAACTACTGAACAGATTTCGTGGAATCTAATGGATGTCTGAAAAAAGAAAAACTTTGAAAGTTTCTAAAAATGACTGAAATTTATTTAAATGCAGTGATAATAATCTGAGTTTTTTTTTTCTTCTTTCTTACCAATCCAGAATCAGTCCTGGTTCCAAGAGATTATCTTTACCTAAATAAAATAAAAATATTTACACTGTTTAACGATAAATATTCAGGAAATGTGTGTAAATATCAATGGTTAAACATCCAGCTTTTTATTTAACTTGGAATATGTGAAATCATGTAGTATTTGAAACTGAAGTAAAGTTTCTTTCCACAGTATGTAATATTTGAGACGACACACTGACAGTTTTGTTTGTTATTCAAATTTTCAGGTTGAACGTGGTGTTCGTCCTCACAGTAAATACCTCACTGAGTATTTTGCTTTCCTCCTCGAGTGGGCCAAGACTGGTGATGAAGAATGTCTCTTTCTTATCAATATTGGTGCCATATCTACAATGATCAACTTCTACATGGGACAAAAAGCACAGGAAAATTATGTGAGTTGTTTTATTTTCAAATGCTAGGTCACGCTTAAGTACCTGATGAGTGTTCACAGGTTGTTGGGTTTTTTTTTAATTATCCTTTGTTGTAAGTCTTTTAGATGTGAATAAGTACTAAATATTTATGAGAGCTGTAGAAATCTAAGTATGTATCCCACTATGATAAGCTGTGAATGAAAAAATTAATCTCAAATTTATGAGTTGTGTGTGTTTTAAATAAATATAATAATAATTTTGAAAAAAAATATTAAAACAATTTGAAAAAATTCACAAGAACTGAAATTAGTGTTATTAATACAATATTAACTTGTTATCTTAATTCTTTTTTTTTTTTTCTTTTTTAGTATCTGTTTGAATATTTAGTTTTGTAAACCAGTTTACATTAAACTCACACATTAAATTATTTTGTCAAGCAAGTTTGCTGAGGCTTTACGTTAATGAATATAAAACTGATGAACAGCTTTGTGACCTGAGTGAAATAAATAGCTCTGATAACTGTTTCTTACTCTTGTCAGGTTGAGATTCTGTCTGATGATGATGAAGAGGAGGATGTTGTGTCTCTCACAGATGACAACTACAGACCTGTAGCACTTGAGAAGATGATTGCTCTGATTGCTTTGCTAGTGGAGAAATCACGAGTCAACAACAAACAGCTTCAGATCTTTGAACGAGATTACAGTTCTATCATAGGTGTTAAGGTACATGACACACTGTGTGAAATTACTGATGTTTGTAGAAAAGTGTTTTTATCACAAGTTCTTTTGTTCAGCAAACACTTGTTTTTTTTTTTTTTTTTTTTTTTTCAACCTAAAGGGAATTGGAATAATATTATTTTCTTTTTAAAGTAAGATTTAATGCAAGCCATGAACAACATCAAAGTTCAGTGACAAATGTGTAATATAGAAACATAATAAGCACAGTTGTTGAGTTTGATGCTAAATAAAACTAAATAGCACATGGTGATAACACTTTGATTGAAAGCCCACAAAGAGCTCAAACAGTTCAGCTGACGGAAATTGTCTGCCAAAGTAGGGTAAATAGCCATCAAAGTTACTAGTTATTATATATGTAAACTAATACATGTCACTGTCCTTTGTTAGAAACTGAACTGAGCTCCATGCTCTTGACTAAATCCATTCCCACCTAGGCTTCAGTCCTGTGAGCTTATTCCCAGTCAAGAACAATATTTGTAATGTATTGACATTTCAACACTGCACTGGAAATCTTGTACCAAAATTAATTCAATTTTTTTCACTTCTTTTCCTTCAGGGTTTCCCATTTTTGTTCAGTCAGATCAGAGACAATATAAATGTGAGACAGACGTGTAACTTGATATTCAGTTTAACTAGATGGAGTGACAGTCTGGCTGTAGCAGTGAGTATTATATTTTTATATAACACACACATAACTTGACACATGGAAGTATTTTATTGATATATTCAGTAATTCTAAGAGTGAGTGTGTCTGTCATTATTGGTTGTAATTATTGTTGTACATTCCTGTTAACAAATAAGTGCTGTTTTGATAAAGCAAGTTGAACATTACATGCTTTTTCTTTTCTTTCAGATTGTAAATATGATTTTTGGTGCCATCAGAAAACTGAATCCAGATGTAAGTATGAAAACTTTTAGCCCAGAAGATATATTTACAATTAATGCAAGTAACAAGTAATAATGTTTATTTAATAGGGTTAGTAAAGCATCATGATATACAGTCTGTCTATAATTTTAGGGAAATTTATCATAAGAACATTCTGTATTTATTCATGTAATTATTAGAAAACAATTATATATAAACAGGATAAGAAAAGATAAATGGCAATAATGTTATTCTATGTTGAGTATTAATTATTAAATAATAAAACCTATTTTTGGGGGGCAAAGCAAGCAGTAATGAAAATGTTCATGTGTCCTACATCTGATGAGTAATCCATGTTCTTTTTCATAAATATTACATTTTACTTTCATGACATTTTTTTGATTGTTTTTCAGCAATCACAGCCATTCTTCAAGTTGCTGTCAATGCTGGTGGAGTTTGTTGGTGGTCCTCCTGGGCTGCCTCACTACACCCAGTATGTGCTGCAGAGATTCTGGGAGGTACAGTTACTTCATCCTCTAACTCTTCATTCACAGTGTGGCAGAAAATATTTATAAATAATATAATAATAATAATTAAATTTAATTTTTTTTTTTTTTTTATTTCACTGAATCATACCAAATACTTTGTTCTTAAGTTGTGTTGGTTTTTGTTTGTTGAGACAGTTTCTTCCAAAATAGTTTTTTTTTTTTTTTTTTTTTTTTTTTAGTCTTCATAAGACATTTATTAATTACAAAGTCAACTGTTATTTTTTAGCTGACAAAGTCGTGTCCTCAGCAGTGCCTGGAATGGCTGACCAGTCAGGTGACACGGAACAAGTTAGCTCAGGTCTGGTGTCTAAACCAGATGGAACCATGGGTAGAACAGTACCTTTTAGCACATAACAATGTGCGTGTCAGGAACGGTAAGACACATTTTTTTTTTATATCTTTTTAATAATAATAATAATAATTACAAAAAACATTTTTATCATGGAGTTTGAATACTCATTTATCTCTTAATATATTCCCAGGACATTTGTTATCTTTTGTCTGATATCAGAAAATGTAATAAATGAAGGTACTAAATACATGAATTGTTGTGTTTTTCAGCTGCTGCTTATTTGTTGGTGTCACTTGTTCCAAGCAATCATTTCCGTCAGTCATTCAGATCAGCTCGCAGCATGCTTAGTCCACACAAAGAGTTACCGGTCAGTGATAGCATCTAAACTTAGATTTCTAACATGTTATCACTTAATTATACACACAGCTTAACATTTTTTTAAATTTTATTATTATTTTTTTAATTATAGTGGCTACTTCATCACAGTTACTTTTTAAACATCCTTGTGTATGCAAATGAGTGTGACATATTATGCAGTACATATCACAAAAAAACATACATTATGAACATTTGAATGGCATAAAAAACTGAAAAAAACTGATATAAAAAGCCTGTTAAAATTATTTATCTTTTCTGTTTATTTCAGATGTCAACAGAAGCTCTTATGGTTCTTCATCAGGTAATTAAACTAAATTGTCTACATAACTTAGAACTTGTACCTCAGATTTAGAAATAGTACCTTGGTTTTTCTTTCCTTTTTTTTCTTATTCTTATGATTTCTAGCATTTGTTTATTTTATTTCAGGTCTATGAACATCTTCTGAGTCTTCTGTCAAGGGCAAGATTATATGTTGGTGAGTGAATGGTTACAGATTGTCACAGTATTCTTATAAAGATTGTTAAAACTAATATTGGTGAACTGCAGATAATTAATGTCCTCCACACCAATTCCTTTTTAAAATTTATGACAATTTTTATATTTCTTTATTGTTAAAAAATAAAATATAATTGTTGTAAGACAGAAATGTGATGGATTCTGAACTTCACGTACATCAGCATATAGGAATCAACCTAGGCATACAACATACAGTTAAGGAGGTTATGCAAGAAATTTCACATATCTTGTCAAAAATACATTTCCAAACGTTTTTGGGAAACCAGAAAAAAAACGTTTAAACAACCAGCAAAGAATGTATTGTGTGTGTAACCGTAGCCTTAACACTGAAATAACAATAGTACACAACTTTCAAAACTGGACAGAGTAGTTGTTAATGCTTGTGATGTAATAATATATCTGATTTTTTTTTACAGATCCAGCAGTTCATGGAACCACTAAGCTCATGTGTTACTTTGCTGTGATGAACTTCTGTCTAGTATCCAGAACAGAAAAACTAATGGTAAATCATTATTTTCTAATTTGCGTAAAAAGAAATAATAAATATTTTGAAAATGCTATGAATCAGAATGGTTTTATTCTTTTTTAGAAGGAAAAACTCCAATTTTTTAATTGTTTTTAAATTTTATGTGTATTTAATGTTAATAGACAGTTGTATTTAATTACATGCTATGATAATGTGTATGACAGTAATAGCACATTGTGATTTGTTACAGTTTGGAGAGTACTTCCTCGATTTGTGGCAACTGTTTCAGCCTAAACTGTCAGAACCACAAATCTCAATGCATCACAACAAACAGGTCAGTTATATAGTCATTATTTTTTAATTTAGAAAAAATGTACATAGTATACAAAACATAAAACTTTCTGAATACTAGGCAGATGTGCAAATGTGTGCATATTTCTGTTTTTTGTATTAGTATTAAATTTTCAAACCATGGTTTACCATTGCAAATTAGCTAGTAAACATTTGGTTTTCTTTTTAATATGTTCCTTTTTCTTTTCTGTTTTTAGTATCACATGAAAAAATAGGTTGTTTATTCAGAAAGTAAAGACAGTATATAAATGCACAAAAATGTTCCTATGTTGCACAGTTTTTTAAAAATGTTTTAGGGAAGTTTTTTCAAAACTTTTTATATTTTTTTATAGACATTGCTGTTGTTTTGGCATCAAGTTTGTTTGGACTGCCCTGAGAATGTTAAACTCATTGTTACAAATCCTCATGTTTGTAAAAACATTGCATTCAGTTACATTCTGTAAGTATACAAAAATACTGAAGAAGTCATTTTCTGTTTCAGTTATAAATTAAAGAAATTAAAACTACATGATAGTTTATATATATATATATATATATAAATTGTGGCATATTTTGGTAAATTCTGCAAAATATAACTGTGTAATTATTACAATATATAAAAAATGGAGTAACTTTTTAAAATTGAAAATTAGTATTATTATTTCGTATTGGAAAGAAAGCCTATAAAATAATGAAAATTTTGTAAAAATTATCAGTCATAAAGAAAAATAACCTGCAGGTACTAGAAATTACCATGTATTCAAACTAATACATTAAACTGTATGTGACTCAAACAGTTAATAAGTTGTGTTTGCTGTGTTTTACAGTGCAGATCATGATGACCAGGATGTTGTTATGTTCAATCGTGTTATGCTGCCTGCGTACTACGGACTACTGAGAATGTGTTGTCAGCAATCTCGTTCATTCACTCGTCAGTTAGCCCAACATCAGAACATTCAGTGGGCTTTCAAAAACATCACTCCTTACCCAACTCAGTATACTGTGGTAAGTATACCTGCCTTCAGTTAGCATTTTCAGTGATGTGAAAAAGAGAAAAATTGTTTATAATTGTAATAGATAGGAGTAAATTTTCTAAAGATTAGCACTGGTCAACAGATTAAAACAAAACTTCAGGACAGTCAGTTAATAAAAATACATTACCAGTGATATAAAAAAAAAGAAAACAAATATTTTTGATTGAAGTATGTCATGGATTGGAATGTTTTAAACAAAATTACTATAGGACAACAGATTAAAATAAAATCATTGAACAATATTTTATTTAAGCACATAAATGTCTTTCACTGCAGATATAAAATAAATAATCCTTTTATGCAGTTTCATATGTCCTGTTTTGTTTTCTTCTTTCTTTAATTTAAAAAAAAAAAATGTATGGTGTTTTTTCCCAGTGCTTGCTCATATTGTATAGCATGCTACCTCTTCTTTCTTCTTTATATTTATTCTGTTAGCTAGCCTGTTTTCTGTAAAAGAGTTAACCAAACATTAAAGGTGTTTTAAAAATGAATTATGAACAGGCTGTAGAAGAACTGTTTAAGATAATGAGTCTGATGGCAACACGCTACCCAGACAGCACAGAGGAGGAACTGAAGGCAGTGAGCAGTTTTTGTAGAAGTAACATCATGATGTACCTGCAGCTGTTGGACGGCAGATCTACATGGCAGACTCTCATCAGGTAATCTTTACTTCAGTACTAGTCTATTTTTATTGTTATTCATGACTGCCAGTGGTCATGGGAAACGTTCAGGGATATTTGAGTTGGTTGCAAAAAATTTGAATTTTGAGAAAATGTTAACAAGTTTGAGACAAAATATTTTTTTTATTTTTTATTTTTTTTTTTTTTTTTGGATATGAGAATAAGCGAAGCAGTAGATATTAAAATTGTGATTTGTTTTAATTTAATAACTGAACATTTTCAGTGCTTTCAAGATCTTGGTTGAAACAAGGGAAGAGAGGGTGATTCTCATCTATCATTCAGGACTGCAGAAAATAACAGAGGTAAAATAAAATAAAAGATTAGTCTTGTTATATAACATACAATTATATATCCACTAATAGAATTTCAAGTTATGTTAATATCCATTAGTTACAGATCAGGGAAACATTAATGAAAATGTATTTGAAAAATAATCCTGCTGGCTTTTCAAATAATTTGAGCAGTATATGATACTTTTTGGAATTTCATATTTAATATATAAAATATAAAATAAATTCAAAGTGTAATACTAAAGGTAAGATGGAAAATGCTGTCTTATATTTGTTTTATTCCAAATTTATATTCCATCAGAACCTATTACAGTGTTTATTTTACTTATTCATCCACAAATTCATCTGAAATAAATATTTAACACTGCTTAAACAAATTCTGACCCATCAGTTATACATGTGTGTGTGTTTGTATCTCAGGCTTTCTACACTCTTCATGTGATGTATCATGAGGCTACTGCCTGTCATGTGACAGGAGACATTGTTGATTTGCTCACCATTTTGCTGCATGTTTTGGAGACTGGTAAAGAATGCCATGAGAAGAAAGGTTTGTTTTTATTTATAGTTTACTAAATATCAGTTTCTTGTTTTGTAAAAAACAGTAAAGTGTAGTAAATAACTTTGCAACAGAAATGTTTCGTTAGCAGATTTTTAATATTCTGCAAAATATTTAAATATCATAAAGAAATAACCAAATTACACAAAATACTTTGAATATACAGCTATGTATTTGTTATTTTAGATATACTAAATGACCTATTAATAGTCATACATAAATTTAACTGCTTCCAAAGTATGAATGATCTTTGTAATCAGATGATATTAGCTAAAATAATCACTAATGAACATTGTAAAATGAGACTGTGTAATTTTTAGCTCAAGGCTTTGCTGATGTTAAAGCCTGTCTGTTCAGCTGGAAGGAAAGGTATGACGTAGTTAAGAAACTGCTGACTTTGCTCAATTCGTACACTCCTCCTGAAGTCAGAACTATTTGTTTTGGTGAGTGCTTTTTTTTAAATTTATTTATGCCATTGAATTAATTATTTTGTCTAAATTTGAAATTACGGATTTTATTAAATATACTGAATTTGTTTAATTTCTGTTTCAAATGCGAATGTGATGGGAATCTTCAGAGAAGAAGAAAAATTGCTATTATTACTGTTTTTTAGCTTAATGAAGTTAGGCCATTTAATCACAACAGTTCTTTACTTCATTGATGATTTTGAGAAACTAGTTTATAGTACGAAATTCTGAAAATCTCACTTCTGATTAACAGAAATACCAAATTATATGAATCAAACAGATTAAAAAAAAAAACATTCTCACATAATCCTTTTTTTTTTTTTATGTTTCAGAGGTCCTGAAGCAGATGGTTCTCATTTTTCAAGGTGAATGCATCAGTGTTATGGTACCAATTCTGACGCAAGCTCATGCCTCCATACAAGACAGCAATATTCCTGGTTAGTTAACATAATCAGAGATGTTTTTTTATTTTACTATAAAGGTGCAGCTACATAGTATGTGTGTAAAAATCTAGATTTTTATAAGTCAGCATTCTCTGAGGTTAAAAAACAGGTTAGATATGTTCAGCAGTAAATAATAATTGGACCTGCAAGTCACCTGTCATGTAATATGTTACTGTTTTAAAACTCAATATCCTGCCTAAAATTGTAGTTTATGTAATTGACAGAAACAAGATTAAAGTCTCAACATTAGTTTTGATTTTAATTACTGCTTAGACTAATTGCTCTCCATTAACAGTTTATCCTGATGCATGAAAACCAACGGCAGGTTTTGATTCCAAAATTTGTTTTACTGAGTGAATATCTAGACTGTTTCTACCACTGCTTATAGTTGATGTTTGTGTGCGTCAATCTCATTGTAGTTGCATTGGGTCCCTACTTTCCAAGACGTGGACAAAAATCCATTGGCTCAAAGTCAAACATCAGACCACCAAGACCTCAGTTTCAGATGTTTCTGCTTAGCAGTCAGATAGAGGTGGCAAAAGTAAGTTTAACAAAATCACATTTTAGTAGATGAGTCTTTTTGTTATTTTCATAAGTTAACCACATCCTCAGTATAAAGGAATGTTAGTATTGTATGGCTTGTTTTCTTTGAATTTGTTGGAACTTTATTTACTGGTTGATTATTGAAAACATGACTGTGGTATTGTTTCAGGGTGTTGATGAAGCATATGACCAGGCTTTGTCAGATTATATTCTTCCTTACCATTTACTCATGGACACTATGGTTCGAGTCTCCGTCAATCAACAGAACACAAGTGAAGGACTGATAAATCTAAGTAAGTTTTTTGTCTTTATAATTTAATGACATGTTAACTTAAACATCTAAATGTAGACCTGTTTATAAGAAAGAATAAAAGGAAACAAAAAAGAAATAAAACATTGTTTCTATTTGGTTTCTTTGCAGGTGCGATGGTTGCTTATGAAGGAGTTCCACTTCATTTGCCTTACTTTGCCAAGCTGTGGACAGAAATTTATCATTCTGGGGTCAGTATGCATATGGTTTTGTGCCTGTTTTAGTAAATTAATCTTGGTAGACTGGTTGTGTATATTTGCAGGTGTTTGTCTATTGTGTTACCTTACTGACAAATTAAAAATTGATTTCATTTATAATATTTTCTGGGTAACTGGTAAGCAGTTTGAAATAGATGCTCACCCCAAGACTAGTTAAATGAGTTCAAAAACATACTAAATTATTTTCTATTATAATTATTAATACATTAATTACAAACAGATTAACTTTTTTCCTGTGTACATATCAGTTTTCTCGAAACCAGTTCATAAATTTATGAACAGAACAGAAATAAGTAATCTTTTCTCTCATCAAAATTAATGTGTGCATATTATTATTTCAATTTTTGTTTATGTTTTCCAAATTTTTTAAAACCATTTGAATTTAAAATGCAAATATCTGCCATAAATCTAACAAAAACAAGATCATTTATTCAATGGTTTATTTTGGTTTAAGTTGATTAGACAAACAAAACAATTCCAGATTCCAGTCAGTACGACAGGGACAGATCAGAGTAGAAAACAAGCATTTGCTCACAAACTTTGTGACAAAAGCTGATTACCAGTTTACACACCTGTAATTATGGGATTTCAACAGAGATTTATACATTTTTTATTATTTGTTGTATACTTAAGTTGTGTCTAGCTGTTTGAAATACACCTCTATAATTTTTTCATTTGTTTCTTTCCTTGGAAGGTGAGAATGGTCAGATTTTTAGTTTTTTTAAACACAAGTGTTTGTTTTTAGCAGGCTGACAAGGGTTATGTGCAAGCTCTCTGCAACAGTTCATCTTTTATTGACTACATTGATGCTGTGCTGCTGGATGAGCGCATGTCACTCAACAACATTGTCATATACCAGTTCTTCTGCAACTTCTTCCCTAAGGTAATTCATTTTCTTTTATGATAATTATGTTAATGACACTAACCAGTGCCTTTATTCTTTATTCACATGTCAACCATTATGATTTGAGTACAATGATTTTGATATTTATCCCCTGGATTATGCCATTACCATGATCTGAATAATTAAACCCTGCCTATCCTCCCTAAACAAATGCTTACAGAGCTAGGCACAAATAGGAATTCAGAATAGGCTGCAAAAGTACACTCACTCAGTCATTTGAATATAAAACATAATGTGTTAAAGATTTGCCTGTGCAATTCTGTTCAGTTTTAATTCAGAATTTGTCACTGAACTGATAGAGTGTAGCAGCCAAAAGTTTCAGTTTAACCTAGATTAACACTTAGTCTGTTTTCACTGGTGTTAGTAGATGTGAATTGCTTGTTATGTGAAGCAGGGGAGGTCTTTCTGTTGTGATCATTATTTCATAAAATTTACAGTTTTCATAAAGCTTATGAAAGAAATATATGCTTGATACTGCATCCTAACTAGTCTGTTGGATAGTTTAGAAAACCGTTAAAATAATTACACTTGTTTGTGTATAAAACTAAACATTTAGTGAATTAGGTGTAAGATTTGAGAATATATCATCACCTGTATATTTATTTATTTCAGGTATATCAACAAATACTTCATGATCAAAGCAGGTCTGTTTTGGGTAACACACTGCTTGACAGTCTTGTGGCATCTGTTACAGCTGAAAAGGCAGCATTTGAAAATGTAAAATCAGACAGAGAACTCTTGGATATTTGCAGAAGACTGACTGGGGTTAGAACAATAATTCATTATTTTCACATGTTTACTTAACCAGAAATGATTTATTTGAGAGAAAAAAAAATTATTTTCTTTTATTCCAGCCTTGTGAAAGATTAGTAGCACTGTCATAATCATAATTCAGTATAAACTACTAGGAGAATCATTATTTAGGTGCTTACTTAGGTGAAAATGTCACGATACATGATGTAATTTTAATTAGATTTTGCAGAAGAATATATATGTATCTAATTAAATATATCACCTATAATCATAAATATCATAATTAAATTAAATGCAGTTTTAACATAACCTGATAATGGTCCAATATTTTGCTCAGGAGTTTTGAAAGTTGTTCGTGCTTTTCAGGATTTGCGAGCTATGCTGATCATTTTCTCAGTGCAGACACCAAAACAAGTGAGTCCTCTGCTCACAGAGAGCTTGGAACTCATACTCAGTATGTGTCGCTCACACCAGCAGAAACAGATGGAGTCAACAGAAAGCACAGTGACTGGACAAGAGGAGGAACAAGAGACTCTGTCACAGACAGATGAGGTGGAGACAAGTGATGAGTTGGTGAAAGAAGAGTGTGAGGAGGAGAATGAAGATTCAGATGTACATGTGTGTACAGAGGAGAGTGTGCAGTTTGTTGCAATAAAAGAGAAGACCAGAGCCCAGCAGTCCACAAGAGAAGAAACAGGTTTGTTACAAAAGTTGGTTTTTTAATCAGTAACAATGTCCAGCATAAAGGGTTTTTTGGTGGGTTTTTTTGTTAAATACACTCTTTTGAGTTGTCTTATTTTCACTGAATTATTCTATTTTTTATTCATTGAAAATACCAATGCAGTGTGAACAGTACTGAATACGTTTTTTTTTTTTTTTTTGGTTTATTTCAGAAGAGGTTCCGTCAAAAAGAAGACGAATTAGTCACAGTGAGGAGGCTGTGAACAAAGACATCGTGGGGTCTGAAAGTGATAAGAATGATGAGGAGTGTGAGGTGCAGATGACACGGGTGAAGTCTCCCGTAGCTTCAACCAGTCAGCAGAGTGACCCTGGCACCAGTTCGTCAGTCCTCAGCGGGGTGGCGAATGTTACTTGGGAGCGTCCCAGCAGAATCGATGTCGTCACCAAACACATTGAAATGCTCTTGGGTTTAATTCCAAAACAGTGACAGCTTAATGCAGTTCATGCATTTGATTATCCAGAATGTCAAAAGAATGAATAAGTTCTCAGAGTGAGAATGATTTCTCATTTTTAAAATTTTTCGTTGTTTTTTTTTGTTTTTTGTATACATACAAGGATAAATGATTCATAAATTTTTTTGATAATGTATCATGTGCCTCAATTTTGGAATAGTTACCTGTGTGTGGAATATTGAATTATAAGTTTTGATGTTGTGAAATAAATGTAACAAGCATTTCTCTATTTGTATCAAGAAAACTGATAATACAACTTTTCAGATGTGAATGGGGAAAAAAAACAACTAAAAACTGACCATTTTAAATGTTTAACGTGAAGTATGATCAATGAAATGATTTTGTAGAAATTCATACCGTTTTTAAAATACTGAATGAGACTTTCCTATCATTGTTTTTTAAAAATGTAGATATTGTTATGATCAGAGTGGATGTGTTTTTAAATCTGAAATACTGTTTTATATGTTTTTGTTTTAATGAAACTATACAGAGATAACTTTTACAGAGATAACTTGTGAACACACCACATTGTGAATGTGTTGGGGTTTTTTTCATTTTCATAAGCCACTTTTAAAAAATGAAAGGAAATAATTTCTTCCGATAGTTTATAAAAACAAAATTAAAAAAATTCTCAGATCCGCGCTGCAAACTACATATATATTTTGTGTTACAAACTGGAAAGATGTGACACTCTAATGAATCCATGATGTGTGTTGATAAAGAACGGTATAGACATGTTTTGTTGTAATTTTGTCTTTGAAATTGTAACAGTTTTTCTTTCTTTGAATATTGCCAAGTAATGTTTGTGACTTTCAACCATTTATTTAATGAAATGATGAAATTCAGAACTATGTAATAATCTAATTTAGACATAAACATATATTTTCTGTGTGTTTTTGTTAAATAAAAAAAAAGTAATAACCTTTTTTTTTCTAGTAATTTGTCAGTAAGTCATGTCTTAGTACATTTTTTAAATTAAACGTATTTTCACTTGTCTTATTCTGCATGATATACTGTAAATGGTTGTGAAGTAAACAGTATTTTCATTTTACGTACAACTATATGGTCATCAGGTGTAATTATATATTTGTGTTATAATATTATTCTATCAGTCACATCTCTTTATAATGCCCCATGATATAGTGCCATCCAAGCTTTGTCACCCTTAGAATGCTTGAGCACTGTATTTAAATAAACATATATTTTCCTCTTTTTTTTTCTTTTTTTTATCATTCCTCATTATCCACTATCAGCCAACACTTTGGGCAATACTATCCGATTCAAACTCATTGTAAAATTACCTGATAAACCACCATCAGTTGATCTGGTCTCTGATCATCAAATCTGTATAAATCGTCAACACAGTTTTATTTTTGCATTGTATTTTGTGAATGAAAATGAATTTTTTCTTTGTTGTGATTTTCAAAAACTTCTGAGAAAATCAACTTTGGAATGGCTCTACTAACAATGCTTTTGAGTTGGTATTTTTGATATTATCAGATTGTTGCAGTTAGTACTTGTACATAGACTGGATGTGTGATGGTACAAATTCATGTCCACTTTGTCACAGCGACATGTCATTCAAGAACCATCACATAATTCAAAATCAAGTTTTTATTCATTACAACAGTTTTAGCATTTTGAAACTTTAAGATATTGCATTTGTATTCCAGTAACTTTGTGAATAAAATTGTTACATGGCCTTATAATTAATCTGAACATCTTTCTTTACTTGTGTTTTGTATGACTTCAAAAACAGATATCTGTCATGTAATTCTTTGTATGATTTTATAGCAGACATCTGACATGCACTTCTTTGTTCGACTTTAAAACAGACATCTGTCATGTAATTCTTTGTACAGTTTAAAACATCTGTCATGTAATTTGAGAAAAAGTAAATGACAAAACTTCAGCCAGTGTCAGTGACTGAATGATTAGCTTTTTTCTTTCTTAAATTTGTTAATTAATATTTACCAGCTTATTGAATAATCAAAATAAATAGATGTGCAACGTGGTATACTTTGTTACTCAAAGAATAAGCACTGGAGTATTTTTGGGCCACTGTTGAGATTTAGTGCATTAGTAATTCACAATCTCACCAAACCGCAGAACTTGTTAAAGCACCACAATCAGTTGAACACCATGCTGGCATTTATAAAGAGGTTTGACTGTATTATTATTATTAATTTGAAGGTTATATAAAGTGTAAAGAGATCTCACTTAGCAATATTCACATTGTTACATCATTTATGTCTCAAGTACTCTGTTGTAGGAATGACCAAATAGTATATCCTTTTAAAATAAATATTCACAACTTGAGAATTCATCTGCACATTTGACACCTGAAAAACAAAAAACAAAACAAAAATTATTTAGCTTGAATCATCAATAGTTTATTTACTAGTATTTAGTTGATTTGTTGGTTAGATTATTTAAAAAAAAAAAGAATTAAAAAAAATGTTTTTAAAATTTTATTTATTTAATTATTTTATATTGTTTTGTTCGTTTGTTTTTTTGGGCTCTTTAGGTTTTTTATTATTAATATTTTAATGTTTTGATTAAAAATAACACAAAGAAATAAATTTTTTTTTTTTTTTTTTTTTTTTTTAGTTTTAGTTATTTATCCCATGGATAAATCAATTATTACTGTACAAATAAACATTATTATTTATAATCATCACAAGAATTACTGTTATTTTGTTCAGACAACTCTTGACCATTCAAACTTGAGTTTTATTTTGATATGCTCTGGCATGCTAATTTTAAAAAATCATAAAGATTACAAATTCCAAGACAGATTTACTCAAAGGATGATCATTGATCTTTATCAGATTGTTTTATAAAACAGTTGTTTGTTTTTTTAAATTTATTACAGACAAGTACTTGTCATATTGACAAAACTTTGTCTGATATCTGATGAATAATTTACAGTGAAATACAGAATTTTAACCTTGAATTTTTAATAAAACTTTACAATTTTGGTATCCAGCTTATATTAATACAAGCATTATTTTCATAAAATGTATCCTTGTTTTGATGTTGCAGATACTTATTATGATCCTGATAATTAAAAATCAAGGATATGAATCTTATTTAAGAGCATTCTATTTCACGATGAATACAAACATTTTCTTACTGTCATTTATTTCATATGTATTGTACAAAAGTTGAATAAATGTATCTAAATTTCACATTTTGATATATACTTTTAATTTAATTTAAACACAGCACATATTAAGTAGAATTCTTTCCAATGTGAGGTGAATTTTAAACTAGCAATAAGTGGTTCTCTCACACCTCCGATATATTTCCATTAATAATGTGTTATTTTTTTTATTTTATTTTTTTTTAAATTTATTTTCTAACTGAAACAGTTTCCCCCTATGCTGTAAGTAAAACTGATCATAAAAACAGTTAATAACTTGAATACATTAACTGAATTCACCAGGTAAACAACATCCAAGTTAAAACTGTTCATATGTAAACAAATGGTATCCAGGGATACGATTCTTCTATTCATGAATACAGAAAGCAAATAAAATGTAAGTTTATTTTCAGTGTCTGTAAAATACATAAAGAAAAACAATCTGAATTAATTCACTAAATATGCCAGTGCATGGGAAACATTTTGTTATCGAATAATTACAGAATGTATAGAGATGATCATACATGCATGCATTTTTGGAAGAAAAATTTGAGTTCACAACTCGGTGAAATTAAATTTCCTGTTGTATGAATTTCACAGTCTCAACCAAAATTCTGCATGCATTTTAGACTGGCCCAGATTGCAGTTAAATTTGTTCCTGTCTTTGGAAAATAAAACATCAAACAATCAGAAGAATAGAAGAAACTGTTACTGTTGCACTGAAATTAAAATCAACTTAGAAAATAATAATAAAAAATTATTTTTCACATGCACACATTTTGTTTTTCAAATAGTTTTTTTTATAAGGAAAAACAAAAACAAAAGGATATTAACTGAATAATATAGAGGTATATATTTTTATTTGCCACTTTTTTTATTTATGTTTATACACATTAAAAAACTGCTGAACAAGTTGAATAAAAAGGGGAATAACATACATTTTCAAAATATGTCCTCCACAAAAGAATTGCACAGAAATATACTAATGCCTTATAATTTTGTTTTTAAAGGTTAAAAGAAAAGATATTGCAGATCAGCTCTAGATATAAGGGAATTAATGGCAAGTTAAAGTATTGTAAAAGCTAATATATATTTTTAATACTAATATATATATATATATATATATATGATGCATAAAGCTGATTTTTCATTTAGAAAAAAAATTATGGAGTATATAAAGCAATTTCTTCATATAAAAATTTAACAAAATCCACAACTTTTAATAAAGTTGTATTTTACAAATTGTGGACTGTCTAAACCAGATTTAGGTGTGACTGACAAAATTATCAACTTACAGAATTTATTAATTTGTAACTGAAAATACAGTTTAATTATTTCATCATGAATTTAGGGTTTTCATAAAAACACAAAAAAAAAAAAAATCTCTTGAGAGATTTTTATTTGAGTTTTCATCACCCTAATTGAGATTTCAGCATCACGGTATTACAAAAACACACATCTTTATTTTTCTCTACATCTGATGATGCAAATACTGAGAGTTGTAGATAGTTCTACCTTGAATTATTTTATAACAAATAAAACACTAAATTGTATGTAATGTAAACTTCTTTGTTTCTTGAATTATTGTATTAATCAGAACAAATGCAACTTTAAAAGAAAAATGGTGTAGAGAGAGACATGTATAGTCTATTGTATTGTATTAAATTAATTTTGTTTTAGAAGCTGGATATACACTGGGTTTAAAGCACATTTATTTATTTACATGAGTATGATTACACTGAAAATGAAATCTGTTCACTTGGTTACATATAAACCATATTAAATTAAAATAGCAAAGAACATTCATATTAAGAAGAATACATACAAAATAATAATAAAATGCTAAATTTACTTCTCACATTAACAAAATGAAGGAATTCTACAGACGTGTGAGATAACCTAAAATATTTTGGTGTTTGTTCAACAATACTAGCACTTCGTTTTAGCAGTGACAACTTGTCCCGTGGTGAAAAACATTTAGCTTATTTCCAAGTAATCTGCATTTTGTGTTTATAATATAATCTCTAACAGTAACTACAATAATATCAGTATCTTAATGTGTGCACAAAATCTTATTTATATAAATATATATAAATAGTATGATGTATTAGTTCATATTTGCTGGTTCAGAACACTATAAATTAAATTTAAAAACAACAAACAAATAAAATAAAGCATTGGATTTATTTGTATCTTCATCTGAAAATACAATTTGATATAATTATATGAATCTAGTGATAACATGATGTCATGTGGAAGATATACAACTGAGTATATTCAGGTTTATGACTGATCAGCCTATTATAAGTTATTGCAAGACTGAAAAAAAAAAAAATAGTATATTGATCTGTATAATACTTTTTACCTTTTTTTTTTTTTTCCATTTTCTAATACTTTAACAACCTTCAATATAATAATTTTGTGCCTGATCAGAATTTGGGGTTCAATGCTCATGTAATTTATAATAAATAAAACAAATTTAATTTTAATTAATAACCTTATGCATCTGAATATGTTGTTTATATACATGCTGATGAAATATCACTCAAAGCATAGTTGATTACTAATAAAAACAAAACAGTATTCCAGATTTATCAGTATAACAATACTGTACATGATTTTATATTAATTGAAAAGACACTAAATCTATATAGTAAAAAGAATATCTTTTTAAACTGTGTTATTTCACCTCAAAGATGAAATATTTAGATATAAATGCAAGTGTTTTAAAATACCAATAATAAAGTTAAGTAAGATGTTATTAAGTAAAATGTTACCCTTCCACATGTGAACAGTTTATCAGAAACACAGACTGAGTATTGAATATTAAAACACACTTCTGTGACATAGAATTCTACTCACTTTGCAACCGTTTCTTAAAAACATCTAGTCAGTCAGAGTTTTTCTTTTACAAAAGACAATTATATATGTAACAGATATGTGCAACATGATAAAACAGTCCCAACAAAGCTGATATATTTAAATTATTTCATTTACTGAATGCATTCTTTACAACAAGAATCATCCAGAAAAATTGCTGAAATCAGTTTTTAATGTAATGGTTGGTTTTGAAGACTCGACAACAATTTTGGACACTGGCTTTGATTTCATCTGAGATTTCGTTGCTTGTTTCATTTTCACAGCAGCTTCAAGTCTTGGTTTCAAGTCAGCAGATGTACTCATAACAGTTCTAAACTGTTCTGGATACAAAGGTCCAATTTTCATCAGTATCTCAAGAGCTCTTTCGTGTAATTCTTTGGACAGTTTGTTTGCAGTTGTGAAGTCCTTTCCATCAAGTAGGTAGGAAATAAGAATTGGCACTAGTAAAGCAATTATGGTTATACCTGTGGAAGAAAGTAAAATGAAAAACAGTTTGGTTTTTTTAAAAACCCCAAACATGCACTCTTTACTCCATAACTGACTGTGAATAGGCTCATTCTTGTTAATAAATCCACGTCAGTCTTTTACAATTAAAGATGCTTTGATGCTTTGTATTACTTCTGGTCATTATCATGCAGCATGTTTTTTAATGCAAGTAACTGAACTACAACAATCACAAAGATTTCCCTTTCAAGATCATATCAAAATTAATGATTAAAAATTTTAATATTAGCATTAAAAATTCTAATTTAGATAATTGTATATGATAATTTTATTATTATAATTATTATTATTATTTTTTTTTGCTCTCCATAAGATTTACTTAAGGTTATGAAAGAGTAACTCAAAATGAACTGGCTAATAATGTTATAATAACTTTTTGTTACAACTCACGTTTATCTTCACTGGCTATAACTATTAAAGTTTCCACCATTTTCAGTATTTCTAGCACAAGATGAAGCTCAGACTCGTTGCTGGGTGGTGCTGTGGTCACACTATACAAATACTCTATCATCTTTGATGAAAGAGCATGGATGTATGGTACTGCTACCTGCCTGTCAGGATGCTGCAGGATTGATATCAACGTTTGCACACACTTCACTTTTAACTTAAGAAAAAGCAAAAACAAAAACAAATTTAAATAAATAAAATTATCAGTGCAATGCTTGTCAGTCTTAAACTGTTTAATGAGGATTTTTTTCCCCTCCTCAACATAATTCTAAACAATACCAAAACAAAAATATATAAAAATTCCCACAAATTAACAAAGAATTATTGCATTCAAATATTACAAAATAAAAAGTCAATGTTAAATAAAAAACCTATTTGTATTTATTTTAATTTAGTAGATAATTAAAAAATTAAAATAAAATAAAATGAATCAAAAAGGATAATGTATTTTGTAAGATGAATTTTGCTTTAGAATTATGAAAACTGTGTTATTACCTCTACATTTGAAGACTGCCATGACTCTAGATAGATTTTTAGAGTTGGATTTAACAGGGCAGGAATGGAAGTTGTCTTCCTTGGGCAGGATATGGTGAAAACTGCAAGAGATAGCATGAGAGTGCCTTCATCTATGCCTGGTTTCTCATCATCTGAAAATATAGTAATGATTTATACAACAATGAAATGAAAAATAATAATTTTGGTTTAAATTTATTTTTATTTATTACAAACACAAAATGGTAAATGATGTACATTTAATAAAAAAGAGCTTGGTGTAATATCAAGTTTATCATACAGGGACTCCCCAATTTATCAGGATACTATTAGCATTATTGTTGTTTTTTTTGTTTGTTTTTTTTTTTGTTTTTTAAAGCATCATTAGACCTAGTGTTACAGAATGTACATACTGGCAAACAAGTATTTTGATGTGGAAGATTATAGGAGATATTATTCACAGGGTTGTATTTTCTCAACTATTGTTAACAAAAACAACACAAAAAATATTATCTTTTAATAGTGAAAGAACAATAATAATCTTTTTAAAAAAAAAAAAAAAAAATGTCTTTCCCCTACTGACATTTCTTTTGTATTCAAAAAAATTACCTGGCTTAGAATAATGGAGGAGTGTTGTCATGGCACTCTGTAACAAAGATAACCAATCAGAA
Organism: Chrysomallon squamiferum; assembly: GCA_012295275.1. Lineage (NCBI taxonomy): Eukaryota > Metazoa > Mollusca > Gastropoda > Neomphalida > Peltospiridae > Chrysomallon > Chrysomallon squamiferum. The sequence continues at coordinate 2,546,473 of CM022665.1, read as the reverse complement.
CTGCTGACTGGATCTTCAGCAAATGGTGATGTACAGAGAGACCTGAGAGTCTGCAGACACACTGAAATCACCATCGTAGTCTTTGCTTCTGTTGACTGCAACACGATTTCCTGCATTAAACTCGTTAATCAGATGGAGAATTGTTGGCAACACAGTAACAGCTCCTGGAAAACAAAAACACATGACAAATATCCAGAGAACAACAGTGAAAAAAACCCCACATCAATCAGTTCAAACAGAATATGAAAACATGAGGTAATACTCTGATTATATCTATATTGCAGAATAGTGATGTGTCCCGTTTTGATCAGTGAATATATCTGTATAAACAAAATCTTTTCCTCAGGATTTTTTGCCTTCTCATAAACAACCTAGTATTTTATCATTTATATTTGGTTTCCAGTTCCCGAACATTCTAATTTCATTCAGTGATTTGTTCCTTGCAAGATTTTTAAAAATGACTTCTTTTTAATAGGAGTCATAAAATATGTATTTATTAATGCTGTGGGGAAAATATGTCTTAGTGACACACAACAGGAACAGTGTGGAACATGAAAATGGATCATCTGATTCAGTCTGTGGTTGAAGCCATGCACATGTGTAAACAAATAATTCATTACAAACCTATGTCAGAACATGTAACAAACATTTCTCAATAAACTATAGAAATAAGGGTTGAAAATTCTATAAGGAGGTTATGAATATTTTATCTCACACTGTTAATGCAACTGAACATTCAACAATTAATTTTATGATTAATATGAAGACACAAACTGTACCTAGTGGAGAACAGAGACTGACTATGTCTCCCAGTGTTGTGACCACAGTGCAGATCAGGTGGCAGGCTTCATCGGAAAACTTCCTAAGATAGGTAGGTGTTTGAAATCCAGTGGTTGGTGTTGAAGGGTTCATTGCTGGTATGTGGCGAACCAGAGCACAGAGACACACTTCTAGTGTTGCAAACACAACAGATTTGTTCTGGTCTATGTCACCAGTGTCACCTCCCTCTCCTGTACTCACTGTGCTGTCTGTTGTGTCCATAGACTCTGTGCTGCTCTCTGTAGTGCTTGGTGTGCTCAGATCTTTTTCTGTGGTAAAAGTAAAATCACATTTTTGGTAAATCACAGGATGTTTTAAATTAGATTTTCTGAACTGAAGTAAGTTTTAAATTACGTTTTTAATCCAACACAAAGAAAGAACAACCTACTATAACTACATGAATATTTCAGAACATATAATTGTTGAACTTATAAAATAATAAAATAAATGTTTTTTGTAACTTAACTTACAAAGTTCTTGTAATTAATTCAAACCAAACATACCTTTCAAACGATCTCTTTCTGCATCCAGATTTTCTTTAGCTGATAGAACAGTTTTTCTGACAACATCCATAGCCAGGTTCTGTATTGTGATGTTATCTCTTGTCAAAATTATCCTACAATCATAATAAACAATTTGATTTACAAACACGTTAACAGTATAATGCAATTTTTGTTAATTTGATGCACAGATTAAAACATTGTTTTTTTTTTAAAAAAAACAAAGAAACATGTACACACACCCACACACATCTTGTACACAGGCACCTCATTCAAGTTAGCTGATTATTCATTATTACAGTAAACACAAGCAGAAAACATCACTTGAATCTAGTTTGAATTATCAAACATCAGTTGCTTTTAAATCATTTTACAGCAATAAAAAGAAAAATGGCTTTGAAAGTTAGTTTTTAAAATATATTACTACTGATTTGTAAAGCATTTCAGCAGAGACAGCAAGACAGTCAAAAAGGTGAAAGTCTAAAGTTTAATTTTATATGTGTATCAAGGAAGAGAAATTACCTTTTTTCCTTTTTCTTTTTAATTATGCAGTTACACAACTGCAATGTTGGCCAATCATTTAGAAACCAATGTTATAGTCTAAAACTATTTAGTGGAATTTTTTTTTGTTTTTTTTTGTTTAGTTCACCCATATTTTAGTCAGAAATATATCATTAAACTTTTGTGAAATTATGCCTTATTCTGTACAGTTTCTTAGCTTGATGATGATTTTTTTTGAAAAAGCATTATCAATTAGTTGAAGTATAATAAAAATTCTCCATGGATTAAAAAAAATTTTTTTTTCGATTTCATATACACCATAAATATGAGATGGAGATACAAAGGAAAAATTTTATTTTTAAATTGTTTTTTTTTTTTTTTTTGTGTTTTTATTATTTACAACATATATATATAAAAAAAAAATCACCTGTGCATGACATTCAACAACTCTCTTGATAAGATAGGATCATCTCCAAGCTTTGTGCGTGCCCATCTGGTGTCCAGTAGTGCAGACAAACCACAAAGACATTTCTCTGCAGTCTCCATTGGCAACCTTGATGTTGGACTGCACATAGATTCCATACAAATACCTAAAAATAGTTTTAAAAAGTAAAATAATAAAAAAATTATCAAAAGCACAAGAAACTAAGAAGACTGTTTATGTTCCATTTCTACATGGTGCTGTCTAAACTTTCTAAAGACGAATATTTTAGCATTATGACATATTACTCAATCAATATTATTAAATCAATAATAAAAAAAAAAAAATCAAATGTTAATTATTAACTCTGCTTCCATCAGACGATAAAAACATTATTTAATAACCTTTACATAACAAATCTACTACTGTGAATTATATATTTAACAAACTTCCTGTACACGAACCTAAAATCAAATAAAATCTGTCTTTGTTTAATTCCTGTGGTTTCATGTTGGCTGGGGAATTGGCTGGCTGCAGAATGAGTCCACCGACAGGACGAATGATTGCTCGTTCCTTCTCCGTCTCATCACTGCTGTCAGAAAAACCATTCTCCTTCAACCACACTGACAGAGCATACAGAATAGGTGGCCACGACTTCTTGTAGTGGACTCTCGCCATTTCTGTTGTGTCTGGATGATAGAATGCTCCACCTTCAGAAGGCAGCTGGCGAGAGTACTCTACAAAAACATAAAACTTCATCTTTAACATGCTACTTCAGAGCTACACATACTTTTTTCTGAGACAGAATATATTTCAAATATTTAAGATGTTCAAAATCGGTGATGAAAATTATCTTTCTGTAAATCGAATGCTACTTATAACTGAAATCATGCACCTAACTTTAATGTACTGACTGGTATTTTTATTTACCTGCTGGCAAAGAGAGAAGAGCGTGATCTCTCAGTGCATTAATCCAATGCTGACTAAGATCAGACAGCTCTGGCTGGACCAGACTCAACAAACTCTCTCCACACTGGTAACCATCTTCTTCTGTCTCTTTTGGTCGAGATTTCAAAAGTTTCATTTTCTCAGCCTCTCTGTCGACAGCAACAATGTAAACCTGAAACAAATTGTTGTTTTAATACTATTAAATAGTTAGATAAAATCATACAAAACAGGTATTATTAGGAAGCTGATTGACAATGAAATCTGTTATATAATTGGTGGACTAAACATTAAACACAGAAATGAGTATCAAAATGACCATCAAATGGTGAATACTACAGTCTAATATTTAAAATAAAATAATAATAATTTTCAAAGCAATTGTATTTTTTGTAAACATGCATCAAGAAAGTAGTTCATGAACTTAATCCAACTTCTGCTAACACGATCACTTGTGAAAATGACTTGCCTCTGCCCAAGCCTTTATTACAGCCAATTTCTCCATGGTTGAAGCACTTTCATTGTACAAGAATGACTGAGACTTTCCCTGTTTCAGTTTAGCTAAGGATGAGACCAAGAGGTGGTGCACACGTCGCAGGTCGTTGAGGTCTCGGGCCACCCCACTTCCTATCCACGTGCTACACACCTGAAACAGTTACATGTACTAAGTTAGTGAAAAACCAGTGTTATGGTGTGGGTAATTACAATTAGAACATTTATGAAATAAATGAAAATAATTTTAAAGATATTACCTCACAAGCTTTGGCAGTAACATCTGATGGGGTATCTGGTGAAAAGGCTGGCCTTAATGCAGCTCCAACCTATATAATGGAGAAAAAAAAATTAAAAAAATTAAATGTAATTTTTATGAACTGTTTAAATGCACATCTATTTACATGATCTAGGTGTACCAATGTGGCCTGTTCTTTCAAGCAATTGCATATTTTATTAAGCAAATTATTTTAAAGTAACTGTCTGTACATTATGTATTAGAAAACCTACAATTTGAGTAATCCTGTGTGACAAATTGTTTATTTTGTTGTAGCTACAAAATTTGTCACACTTTCTAACAATAGTAATAAAAAGATACAATTTTCATTTGTGAACTAGCTAAAATATGCTAATTAGCATACTGATCTGTACAGAATGGTTGCAGTTAACAACAGTTAATCAGAAAATGGTTAAGCAAGAAATTGCAAGTCCTCAAACCACTGAAACCCACTCTTTCTGTTTTGCTACATTTTTCCAGTTTAATGATGAACAAAAACAGTTGTTGCATGGAGAATATCATAAAATGTCTGAATTTATTAATTTAAATTATCAGCTTTGCTATTTCTTTTGCAGTGTGTTTGTTTATATGTGTGCATGCACATGCATCTTGTTAAAGCAAGGCTGTATTTATTCTAATGAATGAATACAACCTTTCTGTCCTATTAATCTATCATTTTAATAAACAATAAAAGTTAAAAACTAACAGTGCTGCAATAAAGTAATGATAAGGATGATGAAAACCAGAACATTACCATTCAAACCTGGGCTGTGATTAACAGAAACATGAACACATAATAATACAAGCAAACAAGTGTTCAAATCACATGCCTGGCACTTTGCCATGAAAATTCACCAAGGGGTATAGTAATTAGCACATCTCATCTGCTCTGGTTAATCATCTAAAATATATTTATTCTATTAGTTTAATTGAACTATACCTGAGCTTGGTACTGTTCAAGTATCACATGGCCTGGGAACTCTGGTTCTGGCACTCTTGCAAACTTCACAATTATTTCCTAAAATAATTTTATGTGAACTTTAGTAATGAGAAAAAAATAATGACAAATAATGGATAAACAAAAAATTATTTTTAAAAATGTTAAGAAATGAAAGAGGGATAATGAAAGCAAAAATATTTGCCTACTGATAGAGAAACATAAAAACAAAAACAAAAAATAATAACTGTTGCTCTGCTATTTCTTTTACTATTTCTACTCTTAGTGCTGATATCAGACAGATTAGTTTGTTAATTAAAATGTTTTATAACATTATTTTATCAAACTTTGTTATGAACAACAGTAAGTCACAAAAACAATATAATAATAACCTGGAAGAATTCTATTAAACCATTTATTCATACTAGTACTGATACAATAACATTCTAAATTCTGTTTATGAGAAAAACTAACATATTAATAGCCAGTTAGGTATCTGACAATAAAAAAATAAAATAAAATAAAAGTAATAGTAAAATAAATACTTTGATATAGTCAAAGGAAATTCAACTCATAAAAGAAAAAGATGATAAACAGCAGAATTCAAACTTACCTCCAGAGCTGACAGCCCTGCCAGCCTAAGCTGATTGCTGTCTGATGTAGCAGCAATAAAAGCCATTCGGATCAAGTCAGAAAGATGTAAAGCTAAATAGTTTCCTACAAAGAAGAAACAGATTCATCAGTCACTTACCATGATAACAAACAGCACATTATTTGTTCTCAAACTATTGAGAAGTTGTGTGTGACCTGACAAGGGAAGATTAAGCAGTTTAGAAAGAACAGTGTTCTCTTTTAACTAACAATGCTGAAAACATTTTAAAAACTTAAAACAGGTATCAGGAAAACCCACATGAACAAACTTCTTATTTAAATGAAATCGGATGTTAAAACTTTACATGTTTGTTTTCACAAAACATATTCAGTGAGCCAGTTTGTAATGACTTACTATTTCCTGAGGTTTCGTAGATTTTCTTGGCAGCAATAAGATCAAACTGTGACTCTCCTTCATCACAGGCTGCAATTATCTTCATCAAGCACTCAACAGCAAACACACGCGTTGGCCACCTACACAATAAATATGTCACTCACACATTTATGTTGCTTTCATCAAACATATTAATACTCCAGTAACAAAACACTTAAAATATTTAAAGTTATGTACAATACTTCTCAGTGTGTTTACACAGCTACTACACACTACACACACGATCAGATACTAAAGTTTTTGAGAGGCAACAAACTCAGCTATGTTTTATCATTATATAAATTATGTTTAAATATAACAACTGTTAAAATAAAAATATAAGGAAATATAATTAAACAAACATATGTCTAAGATTAAAAAGGATTCTTAAACCTAATTATCTCTGATAATGTAGTATTTTATTTCAGCTTATCCAAATCGTGGTAAGAAATCTTGCCTTGGAGCTACTGAAGGATGTGTTTTCTCTTGTTCTGAAGCCTTGAACTGTACTCCTACATCAGCATCCTCGTTTTCATCATCATCATCACCTAATCCTTCACTTTCTTCAGGAATACTGCTTGTTGTGTCTGAAAATTACACACAGAAATCAGCAAGATAATTCTCATTTACTGTACATATATACCAGTTTACATACAATTTAAAAAATAAAAACCAAATAACTTAAGAAGCTGTTTGGTTTTATTATTGTCTGTATTTTGCATTTTGTTCTTGTTGGAATTACCTGTGGAAGCAGAGAGTACATCTTTAAGCAGCTGAAGCCATCTTGTGAGATTTGGAATTGCCAGCGACTGCAGCAAGCTGTCAATTGTATCCTGGGTATCAGAGATTAGTTTTCCGTCTACTTCTGTGTCCAGCATTCCAAAAAGCGTCCCTTCTAATCCACTTTCTGTGATGTTCACACAAGATTTGCCATCCTTGCCCTCACCAGCCAGTGAAAGTGCCTGTTCACTGATTTCTTTGGCTTCTCTGTTAACCAGCTGTCGGAGACAAGCTACAGCTGCTCGTCGCAGAAGCAGATGAGAACTTGTTAGTGTTTCCTATAAAACAAAATCATTATTTGACAGAGTCATTTTAAAAAAAAAAAAATTTTTTACAGAACACACGTTATAGTAGTACAATCTGCCAATTTCAAGTAACTCACCAACTTAAACAACATATTTTAATCTATGAACAACAAACATTCAGAAATGTCAGATAATGGGTTTCATCATAAATTTATTTATCATTACAAATACAAAATGATGAAAAAATAAGACACAGTGATAATTTTATTTTACTGAAAACAACAGTGTGAATTTTCTCACATTGGAACCTAAACACTTACATTAAGGAACTGGAAAGAGTACTGAAAAACTGTCAAAAGACAACAATGTAAAATGTAAAATAACAACAACATTTAGAAATATAACATACACAAAGGTGTGGTACTAGATTTGTCAGGTTGACGTGTCTGGGGGCAAACATGTGAAGTTGTTGCAGACAGGTAATTGCTTCAGCTTGAACCATTGAGTCTGAGTGATCCTGCATTACTGCACAGCACACCAGACCATACAGTCGTGCTGTTGCAATAGAGCTACTGTTACCTACAAAATAATTACATGAAATGTATATAAACCTGTGTAATAAGCATACTTCTGTTTAACAATTAAAAAATCTAAAATTTTGTAACGGTAATAAAGGACAATTAGTTATGTGGGTGTCACAGTCAGTAATCCATAATTTGTTTTTATTTGTGTTTTGTGTTCATCTGCATTCTTTTTACATCCTTTCTTTTTTATGTATTTTAAGACATTAACCCTTAAGTGAGAAGTGAGGTAACTACATCAATGTATGGTTATAGAAGTTAGATGAGAATGTTAAGAATAAATCCTGTATCATTTTAGAACTGTGTGAAGATAATTATTTTAACAAAGGCTCTGGTATTAACATATGGTGTAAGTTAATAGTATTAAGTCAACAATGATAACTGGATTATGTGACTGGATTATGTGACAGAAGCCAACTGAATGGAACACAGAGCTTTATCTTTTTATATACTTTCACACACACACACTCACACTCACTGACATACAAACATACACATGCGCCTACAAAAAGCTGTATGTGTTAATGATGTAACCACCACAATGAATGAAAATATTAAATAAATAAGTATCAGTGGTACCCTGAAATTCTGGCCCTATTGATGTAATGAGAGCTGAGAGACATTTGCCCAGACACTGGTGGACATCCACTGAGGAAGGGGGGACAGTCAGCAACAGCTGCAGCACAAGAGACAGAGTTGGTTCCACATAGCTTCTGAACATTGGACCCCCTGAGTCAGCTATCAAAGCAAGTGCATGAAGTGCCCAAACCTAAATGGAAGTCAATTCAATTTATGAGATATATCATAAAATAATAATAATAATGTTTCTTAATACTAAAGTATCTAATATTTTAAAGTAAAAGATATTAAATTTCTAATGAATGAAAGAAAAAACAATTTGTCATAAATTAATAAATGTTAAGATTAAGAGTAATTGGATTCTACTATTAAAAATGACTGATATGAATAAACATAATATACATACATTTTATGACATGAGTAACTATATTCTGACACTGAAAGTTTTTATGCATGTGATTTATCCCTGTGACATACCTGTACAACTGGAGAATTAAAGTCCTGAGCAAGAGCTAGGAGAATGCTGACACTGGTGTTTAGATGCTGGCCTGATCCCATACCTCCCACATACCTATGTAGACAACCCAAGGCCAGGGAATGGCCAGTACGACTCACAACATCTCTAGCAGATTTTAACCTGAAACAATCAACATTTATAAATAAACATATCTCAAACTTGCATATTGTTTACTTTATGAAACTTTTTAATAAATAAATAAATAAATATTTTGCAAACCTTTTGTTTTGTTATCTGACATGAAAATAAGCAAAAACATCCCAACATACTTACTTGTCAAAACTGTACTGTGCCATTTCTGCAATGAACCTGCTGTCACCAACAACCTGAGCCATTCGACCCAAAGCTTCTCCTGCAGCACATCGCAGAATAGGATTAGAGCTACTTAAAGCACCCTGAAGAAAAATATATTTGATTCAAGTAACAATATACTAGTGTCCTGACATCAAGTGTAAGAAATAAATGTCATCACACCTCCCCCACCCCAAAAAAAGCATTACCAAACATCGTTTGTACTGGAATATTTATAATAAAATTCTAAATTAACATTTATTATTTTAAGCTAGAATGGCAAAATTCTCAAATTCTATGAATCTGAATAAAAATAAAAATAATAAATAGAAGGAAAAATACCATGATGAGTGACACTGCAGACTTTTTCACATCATCTCCTCCAAGACTAGTTTTGGTTTCAGCAAGACCCTGCAAACAATATTTTCACAATTCATTTATTAAGCAACAATATATTATTAAAATCAACATTAAAACAATTACTTTGATAAACTCTAAGAGAAAAATCATTCTGTAAAATATTAAATGAATGAAAAGTAAAATCAATGGTAATATGTCCTTTATTATTTGAGGAAACCAAAGTAAATAAACTGCACAATTATTTCATTTCCTATTTAATCATTTAATTAAAAACTAGCTGTATCATAATCAGCAAAGCTAATAATATAAAATGTCTTCTAACCTTCATAGCACAAAGTACAGCTGTGAAAATGTTCATCTGAACAGCTTGCTGTCGAGTGGATTTTGCCTGTTTTATACACTCGTTAAAATGCTGTAACATTTGATAGCGATGCTTGTGTGCTACTCGGGGAAAGATGAGTCCATAGAGGCGTACAGAACAGTCAATCACTGCCACGCCTAGAGGGAGGGACCTGGCACTGGATCACTCTACAATAAAAACAAAATGAAATAAGAAGAGTTATTTAATGTTAAAATATTTTAAAAATGTAATAGATATTTGATGACATTTTTAAAATAAGTTTTAGTTTTTTCATAGTAGTTTTCAATTTTTGAAATATTATGTATAAAGCAATTAATCCTGAATTCTTTAAAATGTCTATTTATGAAATTATTTCTCTTTTGCAAATGCATTTAATCAAAAATATATGTAACAGACTGTGCATTTAGAAAATACATTTTAAATTTTTTTATTACTAAATAAAAACTGTGTATTATATATGTACAAAAAAAATAAAATGATAAAATGAAACTATCTGTGATTTACTTTCTAGTATAAAATTATGAGTGCAAAAACTCAAAATTAAATTTTTTAGTTTAAAATGGTAACTTTCTTAAACAAAACTGTGGAAACTAACTTTTAAACAGAAATATAAAAATGTTATTAACATGTTGAACAAATCTCTTACCGAAGGACACCTAGCATAAAGGTAACGTGCATCATGTTCGAGAGCACCTGATCCAGAAGCACTATTAGGCTGTAACTGAAAAACAAAACTACTGCCAGTGAGAATTCCAAAACAATACCCATTAAAATATTAATACAATTATATGAAATACACAATGTGCTTATATGCTTATATATTACTGCATAACTACCATAGTTTTTAATCAGTGTTTCTCTAATTTTGTCAAACAAAACAATTCAAGAACATTTCCAAATATGATTCATTCAATGTCTAAGCATGACACCTATTGATAAGGACTTCACTGTATGACCACCCTGACATGACGCCCATGAAAAAAAAGTTACCCACTTGAATCTAGACATATGAGAGCAAACACAACCTGTGATACAGTAATCATCACAGATTGCCTTTGACTTTTATTTATATCTCAGGATCTACTGTTTCCTTTTAATTGAGATTCCAGGCTTTTCAGAAACTGTTCCGAGTTATTTAATCTATCAAATTATAAATTTTCTCTGCCTGTTCGTACGCTAGAAACATACAGCAGTGTCCATACTAGCATGTTCTGTTATACTGATTTTCAGGTACAAATAGCAGAACATCTGTCTAATATTTATTCTATGCATGTAATAAATTAATATTTACTACAGGTAAGTAGTGGCTGTAAAATGCTCAAACATGTTTAATATTAATTTAAGCCAGTGGTTCTTAATTTTTAATTTTTCAGAGCCCCATTTCAAATACTTTTTTTTTTTTTTTTTTATGTTAAGGCCATCAGGTTCAATTTTATGACAGAAGTATAATGAATTGATAATGTAATTATAAGCATATATACATTATAAATACATAGCTTTTATAGCCAGTATATTCTCACAGTGTTATAAAGGGTTGGGGTAGAGACTGGTTTTAGTTTGCCATGACATATGTTCTCATTCAATCACAATGCAGCAAAGTTAATAAACAGAACAAAAAAGACATGTGCAGCATTAACAATCTTAATATTTAATGGTTGTTTTTGTCACATTAATGTAAAAGCAAAAATAACTGATGCAGTATTACCAGTAAGAAATTATATCACAGTCCAAATAAGTTACAATCTGTTTTAATAAAATTACTTGGCAACGGCAAATAACTTTTATACATGATTCTAACACTTGCTGTAAACACAATCTAATTAGTAACAAAAATTCAAAATAGCGTAAACTGTCTCATTTCCAAGCTTTTACAAAAACAGAAAATATTACACTAACATTTTATGCTGTTTTATTCTATCCGTTCTGATATCCGAACAATAAATGTAGGACTAACAAATGTACATGATTATCTTAATCGATAAGCACACAACGCATGTCACTATTTTATACCTATAGCATCTATCAACCATCACTTTTACCGCATATAAACATTTTTCTTCATTCAGTTTTTCATCAGTCAGAATATTGAAACAAAAGAGTTGTGATGATTATTTTGTCTATCAGTATATTATTTTATATTCTCGATAAAATTCAATCCTTTGTAGTTCTGGTACTTCAACAAAATGTGACATCCCACCCCCAAAAAAAAGAAGAAGAAGAAGAAATACTAAAATAACTGAGCACAATGCATAAAAGCCAAACATGAAATAATAAACATATCCACATCAAATCTGCTTTTAAGGTCAGGAATTAGTTATTTCTGAAAGGTCCAAACTAACTCTACCATCAATCATGCATGATGTTAGATGCTTGGTTCAAATGGAATACTAAAATCAGAGATAAAAAAAAAAAAAATTAAAATGCATGTTCATTCTTTTACTTAAAAAGCTAATACTTACAAATGTTTTATTCACCTTATTATTAGGTTCAAGCTAGAATAAAATAGGAATTCTTAAGAGGAATTTGCTCTATTAAATCTGGATTTGTCATTTATATTAAATATCTTCTGTTTAACACAACTGGGAAATGAGAACAGTTGAAATGAAAGAATGATACCCAACACACAAAACTGTATCAGTTACTGGATGCCAAATAGAATATAAATGAATTAATGATTAATATATAAAAAAAAGAAGTTTTGAATGATTTGTAAACAAGGAACACATCATACTAAATCTGGAGGAGACTTGGATAACATTGTTAATCTGTTATTCATCAACTGTCATTCTTAATGAAAACAAAACAAATTTAAACTACTTTAAAAACAAACTGACAACTATCATGACAGTAATTTACAGAAAGCTTAAAGCAGTTTTTAATTTTAAAAAAGGAGGAAGCCACTGCTTTCATCAGCTGAGTTTTTCAATTAGAAACCAAAAACACATTTTATTTCATGAGTAATCGTCTCAACAAAGTCAGAAAAACATTTTCTATTTCCGTAATCTTGATGTAAATGGAACTTTCATGATTAAGTTAACTGGGAAAACAATTCTCAGAATAAAGTTATTATTTTTACAGCTTTTTATAAATTTGTATTCAGAAAGCTACAACATACGACAGTATTTTTTACATTAAAAAAATATGTCAGAGAAAAAAAACGACAGCTGAAATTACCTGGTCTTCAATAGCTTTATGGTCAGTTTCTTGTAACCAGGAGCCCAGGATGACACTGTCATCAACGTGACACATAGATCGGAGAAGAGATGTTGTGGTGTTTGCTGGGTTGTCTGTCAGAGTAAACTCAGCTACCAGCTCTCTCAGTAACATTGGATACACCCCTGAAACACAAACAACAAAACTGTTACTTGATTTTTATTCAAACAAAAATAAAAACACATTTTATCAGCAAAATTTCAAATTTGCTTAAGTAATCAAATAACCTTTATAAAAAAATAAAAAAAAGAACAAGGTAGAGAATACAGGAGACATCTTAAATCTTGTTTTGATTTAATGATACATATATGTACAAATGCATGCCCATAAACATATCTAAAGGACATCTTTGCACAGTTTGGAGGTGAAAGAATACTCACCTTCAAAAGACTCTGCTGGAAGGAGAGCCAACACATCATATACTCTTAGTCTAACCATTGCAGCACTAGCTTTAAGATGAGTTCCATAAAGTTTGATTACACTAGGAAGACTGAAAACAAGAAACATACATTTAAATGGTGTTTTTTTTAAATCAACCTCTATAGGCACCTTTTAAAAAATTATTTTCAATCACAACATTGGTAACACAAATAATTATTCCTAATTTGAAGGCTCTGAAATAATTACTTTTTGAGATACACATTACAAAACTAATTTAAAAAAAAAATTATAATAATAATAATTTTTTTATTTCTATTATTATGTTTCTAAATAATTTCTGTTTAAATTATTTTATCTGAAAATGGCCATTTTGAATCACAATTTCAGGATCAAAATGCATTTCAATGACCATTTATTTTGTTTTTTAAATCAAAAACAACAAAATGATCTTTCATACAAGAAAACCCCCGAAATGATTGATATAAAAAGAGCAAGCAAAATACTTTCTTAATATATTCATGGCATAAAGACTGGTTCGGATATAATGGCAAATCATTATAGCATGAGTTGTTAATTTGAGCTGAAACAGGAAATTGTCAACAGTTTTTAAAATGTGTTTGATGCTACTTACTCAAACAAAATAGCGTGTAAAAATAAAATGAAGTATGTATATATATATTAATGCTAACGAATATATATTAACATGTAAGTGTAAAATTGTGAAAAGAAAAAGTTTTTACTGTGACAGCATAAGAAGAGCACACTCCATAGGAGCAAGTAATCTTCGGATTACGTCTTCTGTAACCAATTCTCGGCAGTACAGCAGAAAACTGTTCATTGCTGAAAATGTAACGTTATAAGTATTCTTTTGAAATCTTACTAATTAACAAAACCTTTTATTTTATACTACAATATTTTGGGTCAATATTTCAAATGAAAAAAAAACTTATTAATTTGAATTCATAAGTTTTTGTGTGTGAATGTAAAACAAAACAAACATCCACCTGTATGTGTAAAAATTCACATAAATTTGATACATCAGTCTATTCTGTTTTGTGGATTATGATAAAACAGATTAACTGAAATTTAAAAAAAAAAAAAAAAAAAAAACATTTCATAAATTTTTTTAAATTCTTGTGTACATTCAGAAACTTTGGATGCTGTGTCTGTTTAGATATGTTTATTGTGTCATTGGTAACTCTTTGACTAATTCAGAGCTCGAAACAGTTATATCTTAAGATGCATGTACCATGAAAACTGAAAATCGTCCTAAAAAATTAAATTTTACCTCCAAGAGCTCCAGATCTTCCTTCAAGGGTAACCTGCCAAGTGAATGCATCACCCCGAACCTTTTCTGATTCCAACTCACGAGTAGATCGAGGAAAAGCATTACGCCAAAGCAACAGCATCCTGGGAAGATGATTTTTAACCACAGCCTGACCAAGTGTCATGAATGCCCCTAGCAACAACCAACCAGACTGAGTTCTTTGAAGAGACAGTCGACTGTTCTGAGAGGCTGTGCGTATGAGTTCTTCAGCAATCATAAATATTTGCTAAAAATTAAATTTAAAATAAGGATGTCAAATTTAAAAACAAACAAAAAACAAAAATCTGGTGGATTAAATTAACAAAGCTTTAAAATTAACACATTTATTTTACATTAAGAACATTCAAAACATGGGATGTAATTACCTAGTTTATTCAAGCACTTTCCATAATTTAAATTTATTAATTTTTTTACTTAAAATTACTGGCATATTTAATCTACCAGAAATTAATGAATAATAACATGCATCTCAAAATATTTATCAACAAAATGATAAAGAAATAATTAGAAATAAAAAAACAAAAACAGACTACAGCTCTGTTAAAAAGAATCAAATAGTGAAAATTATGTAATAAATTAACAGCTTGGAATAGTTATGCTAAATCATTAGTAACAGTTTGATGTGGACAAGTCATTCTGATGCTCAGCTTAACAGTGTTATTCATATTTACCTTTCCCTTGGCATGAGGAATGCCTAAAGGACATTGGTAAACACCACCCAGCAAGGCTGCTAATGCACTGCTGTATCCAGAAATTGCTTCAGGTGATGACTTCAGTTTTTCCATTCGTTCCATACAACGATCCAACAGAGGAGTTAATTGAGATGGCAAAGCAACAGCAATGCTGCCTAGACACCACGAGGCTGATAATCTTGCTGCATGACTTGGGTGAATTAAAACTGACACAACTGGCTCAATGATGCCTAAAAATTAAAAAAAACTGATATCTGAACCAGTTATATGTTTTTACATAATTTCATATTTTGTTTTATTTATCTGTAAAAGAATTGTAAAAGAAGTCACTAAATACTGTAAATATTATTATTCATTTTTTAAAATGAATGGACAGAAAATAAAAAAAAAAAAAAGAAATAAAATAAAATAAAAAGATGAAACAATTACACCAAAATAACAGTAAGGAATGTGATTTATTGCTTTATATTACAAACATTCAGAATACTTAAGATACGTTCAATGAGGGACAATCTTTAAAGTATGCTTATATAAAAACAAATTGTAACATTGTATTTTAAACCCAAGGAATAAGATTTGCATTTTCATTCCTTTTGTTTTGTCAACATTATAAATCTTTTTTGTTTAAAATTTACAAATATTATTCTTGTGAATCAAAAAACCAGTGGCATTGATTTTAAAATTTAAATTCAGATTAGACAGACTCACCAGTGGCTGGTTCCTGAACCAAGGGGCTAGCCGATGAGCCAAGCCGCAGGACCAAACAACCTAACTCGTGAAGTGCACAAACGAGGACATGTTGACTAGATGATATTTCAGCATTCTGTGACTTTCCCTCTACAGCATCCGCAGTAGATTCACCTACATTATATTTATTACGTTTTAAAAAGTAACAGAAACAGTTATTTTATATTAATGGAAAAAATACTGTTGCCTTTTCAATTTTTTTTCCCAGTATTTTTTTTTTTTTTTTTTTGCTGCTCTGATCCAAATAAATATTAACTTAGATAAAGGACTAAAATGAAACAGCTTATAACATAAAGAAAGGATTTTTTTTAACTAACATTCACAATCAGTGGTTATACTGGCTGATTTAAAAAATAAAAAATAATAATTCAAACACTTTAAGCTTATGTTGATTACCATTAACACTAAAATATAATTTATACTGCATTGTATAAAGCAACTTACCCACTGTATTCATATGTTTTATAATAATCTGACATATTTCTTTTGCAGCTGTTATTTGGGCTTTCTCTCCCAACATTTCCCCTATTACAGATCGGAGAATAAACAGAACACATTTCCTTGCATAGACTGCATCCACATGAGTTGGGGTTGCCCTGGGGTTGGCCACCAAATCCAAAATGTGGCTAAGAAAAATGGAAATATTTCTCTCCAACCAAAGTCCACCCATACATCTAACAAATTCAACATAGGACTGAAAGCAAAATAAAAGTTAAATTTCATTCACAAATCAAAACAAATATATTTTGGTGCATATAACACATTTTTAATCAAATTCTGAAGAAAAATGTATACTTTACAGTGATTCAAAACAATACGCATGGTTTCTATTTTTTCTTGTTTTTTCTTTCTACTGAAGTAGCATCACTGTATTACTTAATAAGCACTGATAAGAAATAAAAACCTACTCAAAATGCTATCAATAATAAATAACATTTCTAACAAAACAAAACCCTATTCAAAATCCTACACTAGTTATGAAAACGTTTCATAATATACATTTTTTCTTAATTATTATTATTAATCATAAAGGTTAATTATTTCCTAACTGTCGCGTACAACGGAGTTTAACTCTTACATGTGTAACACCAACTCTTATTTCACGATTCACGTTGGTACTTCCTTTGATCATTTCTCCTGCTGTGCTACCTTTCCACAGGCCAATGCCACCTTTTAAGAAACCTGACGCCAGGATGTTCAGAACATCCGTAAGTTTCACATTTTTCACTTTTGCTGAAATAACACAAAGTCATGTTTACAGTCTTGTGCTCATTCAGTACAAGATTTTTAAACCTTTAGTTGCCATACATTTAATTATTAACCAATGCTAGACAAATAACGTGCATTTTTTTTAAAACTGTGGTAATATTTAAAAGTACCATTTTCTTGAAATAGTCAAATGTTACAACTTTTTGCACAAATATTTTGTAATGTATTTATCAATAATCTGAAATTACAAAAACAAATTACCATTGAAAATTTTTGGTGGAGCTTGGGTAGTTGCAATCAGATTTCCCAGCAACTTGGCAATAGCACATCTGACATCATAATTGGATCCATCAAGAGATCGAAAACAAAGGGAGGCAACGGTTTCCAACTCATTTTGATACATAAATGGTGCTTCATTCACAAGTTGATACATGCACTGAAATTTTCAAACAAAAATAATAATAACTGAAATTATTTTTAAATAAGCCATGACAGTACTGCATTCTTTGTTATTAAAAAGTAGAAAATATAACTGACATTAATGCAAACTTATCAACTAAAGAAACCTCTGGTATAAAATTTTAATTTAAATTTAAATTTATTTTATTTTTTTTATTTTTTTATGCTGTTGAATGAAAAAAAAAAAAAAAAAAAAAAATTAAAAAAAAGTATCTAATTAGTGAATAATATTCCAAGTGTTGCTCTTTAATAAACATTATTTACAACACCATTTAAAAAATTGGTTTTTCACTCAAATAGTTTTATTTTGTATTTCTTGATATTACGTAATATATTTATTAATCTTTCATATAATAAATAATTATCAAGTATCAAACTGTATCTATCAAAAGTAATACTTAAACCTATTTTAAATCTTTTTAAATAAAAGTAATTAACAACAAGATACAGACCTTGGCTGCTGCCCACCTGACAGACATTGACCTATCTGTCATTGCTTGTCTTGCTGCCTTGTAGATGTCTTTATGACAGTTGCTTCCAACTGAGCCTAGTCCAACAACAACTTTCTCCAAAGTTAACATTATTTCACACCTTCCCTGGGACTGAAAATATAGATTTAATCAAATATTCATCTGAAGACACTTGCATACATAAATATCATTGTGCTAAAAATTAAATAAATAAAAAAAAAAAAAAAAAAAAAAAAAAATTAATATGCAGTATTAGGGCAAATCCAAAATGATCCATCATTTTTTTAAAGTATATTTAATTTCTTTTGTATTATTTATTCCCTAAAATATTTAAGACAAAAAACCCACAAAATATTTTAGGAACTTCTGCAAAAAAAAATTCTGCTGACTATTTTATTGTTATCATGGATACAAACACTGTGAATAACTAACTGGAAAAATTAAATTCGAAATAGCCTAGTAATACAAATAAATATATAAACAAACAAAGAAGAAAAAACAAAAGAAAAAAATATTTTTAAAATTCAAGAAAGAACAAATGGTTAAAGATGAAAAGAAATAAGAATAAATCATTGTAACAGAAAATTAGAAACAACAATAATTTTAAAGTTAACTACATTTTTATAAATTAGTTATTAAGTTCAAATTTTGTTTTAATTATCTGTGTAATTATCAGACAGTAAACAAATTATTGTAAGGAATAAACAAGTTCTTACCTCTGCATTTTTAAGAGACTTGATCAAAATCTGAACAGTTTCCTCATAAGAGCGTCCAACCATTCTACCTAGCCTGTCATACATTGCCCCAAGGCAAGCAATAGCAGAACTGAAACAAATAAAAATAGAATTAAAAAAATAAATAATAAAAATATATATTAAAAAAAAGAAAAGAAAGAAAGTAAAAAGCAAGTAAGGTAATATGGGTAGTGAAGAGACTGCTAACATCATTACTTTTAACTAGGGATGAAGCATCTTATAAAGGCAAAACAAATCTTACTAGAAAGTTTGCTTACCAGCTTTTAATTTTAAATTTTCTTTTATGCAAAATCATAAATGCTGAATAGTTTATTAAGATGTTAATGTTACTAATAAAATTAAATTATATTCATCAAGGGAAAAACCTTTTTTTTTTTTAAATAGAAGTCAGATTTCTCATGACCACTGAATGTCAAAACTTTTTATTCAGTAATTATTCACAGAATTAACAAAACCACAGAATATTCGGATACAGTGATTTCAATTACCAGTACCAGCATACTGTAATAAGATAAATATTTTATGAAGTATAAACTAATTAAAGGTATGGCTAATCAACTGACATTAAAAGTGTAATAATGATTAAGATATAAAATGAGGTAACTACGTACAGTCGAGTTGGCAAGTAGCTTGGAGAATCATCCTTAGTTCTGATGATGTCATTACATTTGTTGATGGTTTCAAACAGATCAAAAGTATCTCCTACACTGAACAGGGTGGCCAGACAACGGGCCAGTAACTTGCGAGTTGGAGGTCCTGGTGACTCACTGATCTGTGAAGTTAGTTGTTCAACAAGCTTCTTTTGACTTCCTTTAATGTCAGACTGAGTGAATAAAAACCATAAAATAATTAAAATCAAATCTGGAAATGAAAAGTAAACTTTTTATTTAAGCAATTTTTATAATTTTATTTGTTCTTAAAAAAAAAAAATAATAATAATAATTAAAAAAATCTGTTAGTAACAGCAAGGGTAAAATAAATTTAACAAAAATTTATAATGCCAAAAAACTATTTCTAAACAACCAAAATATGAAAATGTGAATATTTGGTTAGTTCAATCAGCCACAGAAATTAAGATAAAAAGTTTACTATATCAGTCATCAGTGAGTCAAAGACAGTTTACAATTTTGTTTGCTATTAACTCAGTCTATTTGAGGGATGGTTTACAGAAGTTTAGTACTAAAAATATAAAGTGCTGCTGAGTAATTAACTACCAAACTCTGTAAACATTAAAGAGGTGAGCAACAGTTTTTTTATGTTCACCAAACACAAATACACATTTCTAAATTATTATTTTCATTGATGTGGAAAAAAAAAAAAAGTCTGTTCAAAATGAAAAATAAAAGAAAACACCATTAGTTTTCTCCCTTCCTGTATTCAACCTTGGCACAAAAATAACTGCATTTGCCATGATAAGAATTACAGGCTTACAAGCCTAATGGAATTCTCTACTGATTTTAGGAAAACATCCTGTGCCAAGTATGTTCCAAAAAAGATGTTGATTCTCAGCCAGAACAGTTATCAGATTATTCAGTTACATAACATTTTACACAGATTATTGTTTTCTATTACATGATACAGGTATAGCAGAAAATAGTTATTATTTCTGTCTTTATACATTTTACTGTACTAAAAAAAGAATGTTAGGAAGTTTTTTGCTATGTTATTTTTAATAAATACCTGAACAAATATTTAATATAATTCTTTATGTTTTGAGTTCTTATTTTATTGTTTGTGGCAATTTATCATCTCTCATAACAAAGCATGACTATAAAATAATATTGTTACAAAAATCTGATGTGCCCTTTAACCCTTTACAACTAGAGTTGTGACATTTTTGGTATATGATGACTAATAGCTAAACTTTTCTAATAATAGCTGACAGTTCACAAAACACTAGAGCAAAGAGATCCACCTGTATGCAATGACACTGATTTCAAACATATGGCAATGTCCAGATCTTTTTTTAAATTGCTATACTTTATTATTATTAAAATTGGATGGCAGAACAAACTAAATAAATAATAAAAAAAAAAAAAATAAAAAAAAAACATTCTGACTTCGTATGTAAATTTAGATGGGCTTTCCATTTGTAATTAATATCTGAACAGTACTCAGTAAATTAATGCAGTGTATACTGAGTTTTATACAGGCCATGCTGTGTTCAATATCATCACAGTTTTATTAATTAATGTTCGATTTTGTCTCCATTGTTGTGAGATAATATACTGAGTTGTTTTGTTTTATGTGGTCACCAGATATTGGTTACATACATATTTTATTTTTATTTTTATTTTTTTCTTAATTTAGCTGAAAAGGGAAAAGGGGCTTGTACAGATCTGACAGTATCTACAAATCTAAGTCAATGCTATAACTTGGAATTATAACCTATTCTTTTAAAAAAAAACTCTGAAATAATACTAGAATTACTAGTTTAATCTGGTGCCAAGTTACATTTTTTTTTTTATAAATGTGTATCAAGTAATTATTATGCATTTGTCCACCTTTTGCTGATCTATACCACGAAAACCATTTAAGTAATGATCTAAAATCCTTGCTAGAATGTTTTCATGGAACCCTACTGGTATATAGAATTGAAATGAAATCTGAAGGGGGATGGTAGTGGATAGATTTGACATTCAATGATTCAAATGTTGTTTGTTGTGTATTATCATATATGTTTGCATGCAACAAATGAATAATTAATGATGCAATAAGTGAAAACAGCATTTATTTACATTTGTTCATATCATCAAAGATAAACTTTATTCTGTTGCAGTGTCTGGCAATACATTCTGTAAACCTGCTATACAATACAAACATTTTCAAGTTAGCTACAGTAAAATAAAAATAATAATAGAGTCAGTGTGATCTTCCCCAAGTTCACATATAAATAATATAAAGTCAGAATTTACTGATGTAAACTAATTCCTCTCACTAATAATAGTAATAACTGATCACTTAACATTGTTAATTTGATTATAACACAAAATGAAATAAAATTTAGGATTAGATGAAGGCAGAAAAATATCTTTCTTTATTTTAAATATTAGATCTCCAAATTACAACAAGTAGAATAAAAAATCCTGAAATAATTTTTGTAACCAGTGGTTAGTCTTATTGAAACTAGTAGTGAATCAGTAATATCCAACAGAATTTTCACATTTGGGAAGATTTTGCCCTCAGTTTCAGCAAACAGGTTAGGATATTATCAGTTTTAGAGTAACTGTTTTAATGAGCAACAATCAAGGCGAATGGTTGGCTGCATGTGTACACATGTGTAACTCTGTGGAAGGAAATAGTATTCAAAAGTCATTTTAAAAATTTACACCCCGTTAATTTATAACAGACAGTGTTCTAAATTGCCCAGTTAAAAAACTGTGGCTTGAATCAGTCTAGCAAACTGTTGACGTCATGACATCATGCAAGTAATAGACTGAAATAGGTTAACCATGCAATTCTTCTGAAAAAGGTTCTTCTTAATGGAAACTAGTTTTGATCTGATACAGTTTATCTGTCTGTATGCTCAAATGCTACATCAATTGATGAGGAAGAGGAAGGAAATGCATTAGGAGTATTTCCTTATCACTTGAACTGGAATATTATGGAAATGATTTGTTGATTCAAAAGGCTATTCACACTATTGAAGATGTAAAGGAAAATGACTAAGATGATGAAAAGTACCTTGATAACTGATAAAACAAATTCTGAACTGATCTTTGTTAAAGAAATGGTTAAATGTGTCAACTAACATTTTTTTTTTTTTTTTTTAATGAATAACATATCAATAGAAAATTGCTTGTCTGCACAATTTCAATGGTAGACAGTTATTTTTAACAATTATACATTCTCACTGACATCTGCAGACCCAAATGGAAACGTTCTTTTAATAATCATTTTTGGGTAATGTTATTCACAGATGATGGTATTGCTCTGCAACCATGTATAAACACTTTGCGTTAAGCAGTGTGATATCATGTCTTGTTATATAAAATTGTGAAAGCCTGATGATGATTTTTTTAATGGCAGGGAAAAATGTGTTATCAATTATTTTAAATGTAATAAAAACTGTACCTCTAATCAACAAAATTTGTTTAAGGTTCATCCACATTATAAGTGTGATACTTGGGCAGCCAAATATTTTCTTAATTATTGTTGCTCTTTAAGATTATTTTTTATTCCAGTTAATCCTTTGAAACCGAAGCTCTTACACAAACATGCACCTTATATCTTTGAGCTCTCTGGCAAAAAAAGGTTGATATCAGCAATATCGATTTTCAGTCTAAACAAACCAACTAGGTGAACATCTAATGATCATGGGCTTATTAATAAAAATGACACATAGTGGTAAAAATATTAAACACAAAGTTTTAAATATGTTTTTTTTATTTACATTAAAGTACTGACTACTTGGGTTCAAAGGGTTAAATCCAATTTAATAATCTCTTTTATATAGATTCAGACATGGAAATGGTCAGAAATATTTCAGTATTTTTACTGATAGTGGATATGTTTGAGTACTTTAAACCTTTTTATTCAGTGGGTTGATATTTCAGTTGTATAAATGAGCAAAAGGTCTTTATTATGCCTTTTCACCAATCCTGTCTGTTAATATAAACAGAAATAAAAATTATTCAAAACAAAAAGATTTAAATCAAATGTACCTTCTGAGCAGCTCCAAGAACTTTGTCCAGAAAACGTAACCATTCAAAGACAAAGACAGGTTTCTTTGATTCCTGGATTCTCTTCAAAGCCTCTTCATTCAACAATAGGCTGTGTGCTAGTTCCATTCTGATAAGTTCTCTCAATAAAATGGTAACTTAAAGAGGTTACAAATCTGCCAAAAGAAATAATTTTTATTACTGTTTTGTGGGGATGGGAAATAGTAGCCTATTATAATTATGTTTATATATTTGTGTGATAATATGTTACAGAACACCATGTAATTAACCGAAATAATTTAAGTACTTATAAATAAAATATTAATAATAATCTAAACAAATGATTATAACTGAGTAAAATAAAGGATAAGGATAATAATAATAACAATCATGCACTAATAACAAAATACATTTATTTTTTATTGATATTAAACAAATCAATTGAGGCTTGGTCCAGCAAAATCAACTGCTTTCATTTCACCTAAACACCTAACACATTAATTTCTAATGTTCTGTAAAACTGTCTGCTTTATATGCATGAAAAACATGGAAGTGAAATTAATTTTAGAAATTGACAGCCACACCACTGATGAACGTGTCAAGTACATGGATAAAACAGGAAATGTAAGATATTTTTATAATTACAAAATGACTTTGAAGGAGTACTAAAAAGGAAGATCTATAACAGAATAACATTACCATTTCTTCCACTCCATAATTATTAATAATATAACATTGATTTTACACAACTGAATATTATGAATAACTGTATGCACCACAATAAATTATTTTATTAATTAAACAGTCATTTTTCTTATCCCTTAACAGTTCACAATATAAAAATATATTTGAAATATGGGTATTAACAGTATTCTTCTCTGATGAACATTCCTGGTAAAATACATAAAATTCAGTACTGTCATGTATATTACTGTGTACATTTCATGTCAAAATATGTATAGTGAAGCAATTATAAATGTCATAAAATAATAAAAGAAAATTTGTACAAACAACCAAATAACGTTTTTATTTTTGTCATAAGACATGTTAATATATGTCATTACAGAGTTCTTTAACTGTCAGTTTAAACTCATTCACTTTTATCCTAAATGTTTTGTATCCTTATTAAATATAAAAATCAAATATTTATCAGTTTCATTTTATAAACGTCGAGGAGAAAAACTACAAGACTACGGAAGGTAATAATTAATACAAAGAAACCAAATTTATGCATATCATATTTTGACAATACATTATTAACCATAATTTCTGCTTATACTAATTACTGGAAGGGGATCGGTCCAGAATTCCATCACATGAAAACAAAAATTTAACATCACAAATCGTGAAATTTTAACTCTGAAGACAGTAGCTAGGTTTGCCACTAACTGACTTACTTACGATCATTTCTAATATCGAATAAAACATAAAATAATAATATTAAAAAGATTGAATGAAACTGAATTCGCTGTTCTTCGGAACCCGTTGCTCATGCTACACTGTCCATGTGAAAACATTACGCCAAATGCCTTCGTAATTTTCTTATACTTCATTTATTCAGTTTTAGTTCATAATTTCCTATCATTAAAAAGTACAAATATTAATAACTCACCCTGTCAGTATGAAGACAACTGGAAATCCTTTCGAATTTAAAATCTATCACAACATATTGTCACTGAACAGTACATAATACATACATAATACACTTCCATAGAGCTCGTATAATGGGACAATGCGCATGCTCAAATTAATACCAATGACGTCATGTCTGTCAAATTTATTGAACGAGAGGTCATGAATTAGTGTGTATGAGGTTTAAGGCACATGAACCACGAACTGTGTCATACTATTAATTAGAGAAAACAGCGGATTTTAATCAAAACCAAACCATATAATTGCGGTAAAGATCCGATTCCAAGATTCCAATGGTTTATACACAATACAAAGTAAACGCGCCTAAGGAAATCGAATCGAATCAGTCGTATGCCATAGAATTTTCCCATTTTTGGAAAAATTTTCCGAGCATTCCAACAGGCAGCGCTAGGATTATTTAGGCTTTAGGATTTATTTTCAGGTTTAATGTTAGACAAAATAAAATAATTACTGTCGTTATTTTTCAGTTTATGTCTATGTGCGCCTTGTCAATGCAAGTTTTATTGAATATTTCGCCTGCTTTTTAATTTCTTTTCTTTCTTTTATTTTATTTTTATTTTTTATTTTTTTTAAAAAAGAAAGAAAGAAAAAAGTAGTAGTAATAAAAATAAATGAATTCAAAATATGTCTAAGTTTCAACTAATACTTTTTTCTTTTCCCTGGAGAAAAACTACAAATCGTAGCAAAATATTCAGTAAAACTTGTGCTGAGAAAGCACGAACCTGAACTGCAAAATTACCAGTCACTCTACACAGTTTTTAAAAGCTGGAATTATTTCCATAATTCTTAATAGACAAAGGCCATAGAAAGAATATCTGGAGTTAATGTACCACGAATTATATGCTGTTATCGATCAGCAGTAAATTATATTTTACATGCATCTTCCAACATCCAGGAAAGCACCTGGTATTTGATGCACCAGTCACTGAGATACCACTGAAATGGAATATCCTGCTCAACGGGGACAGCAAGCCGATGTTATGACCAGTTGTGACTCAGGATGGAAGGGGAGGGGTGGGGAATCTATTTTTCTATTTTATATAATGGCACATCCTAGACATTTTTTTTGACTACAATCATCTGGCGCCATATTTACAGTTAAGAACCACATATACCGAATATTTCTGTGAAAATAAAGCTTTAGATATAAAGTCAGTGTCTATTAAATTCAAAAACAAAAACTGATAATTAAATAATTATTACATATAACTTTAAAGGATGGGTTTAAGGAACTTGTGGAAAATTTGTAAAAGGTAGGGAATTCAATCTGGAACACGTATTTCAAGAACGTGTTTTTAAAAAATTTATTTATTTATTTATTAGTCCAGTCTCTGCGTAGAGGTTGCTCAAAGGAAACAGTGAAAACAAATTTCATATCAGTCAACAGCTTCTTTCTTGTACATTTATTAAAATTCAGAAATGTGCTCTTTCAGCCAGAAAACAAAACAGTATAAGAAACTGACCTTACTAGAGCACCTTTTTCAATCCAGATTTAGATTTTATTTTTAATATTATTAGTAGCTGTTGTAGTACTAATAGTTTTGGAGTTTTATTATTAAAAAATAAATAAATAAAACATTCTCAAACATTTGTGAAAAATCTAGTTAATTCCATTAATTCATAGCTGCCAGGAACACTTATAATGATAATCAAATTAATATTATTTTAATCCAAGAGAAATGGGAAATTGTATGACGCTACGCGACGACTTATTATTACTCATTTATTTATCTATTTTTGATTTTATATGCACTTGCCTATGAACAGGAAAGTATAGATGTATACAAGTTAACTGAGAATAATTGATTCTTCTACTTATCTAGCCTTTATTCACTGAACATCAGTTACTACTGTTATCTTAAACTATGAATTATTTATTTAGTTACAATAAGACTGTAACAGTTTTGAAAGTAATAAAATATTTAGAGTTAAAAAACCAAATTTTTTTTTTTTTTTTTAAATTAATTTCTTTTTTTATAAAATAATTTTTAGAATTTATCTGATTTTAAATTTTATTTCGATTAAATTTTTGTTAAGTAGTTTTTAGATTTTATAGTGGTTATAAAAATCTGTATTCACTGAAAAATCTTTGATGTGGTTCGACTTGAATTGCTCGTAATATTTGTAACGTGGCTTCGAAACTGTAGTTAGCTGTAAATCAGCTTTGGACTAAGGAATCAGTTATTGCACACTGAACCAAACCAGATACACATACATCAGTTGTATCAGAAATGGTAACGGAACGATTTCTAAATATTAATTAATTACGTTCTTCCCCCATTAAACTGTATTTTCAAACTGTAAGACTGTTTCTGTGTTCCCAGCTTCTGTATTGTCTTGCTCATCGGCAGTTACATTCTTCCTAACCTATGACAACAGTTGCAGTGTCATGCAAAGTGGCCGCTGTTAACCAGTTTTCTCTCGCATAAAGACTGCTTCTATATGTCATTTAATTTTTAATGTCTGTCCATATCTTCTTGATATCTTTTAATGCTACGATTACTAGACTTGGTTGTATTCGGCGCATTATCACACAATCCAATGCAAAAACAATAACAACAACAAAAACGAAAAGAAAAATAACAAAGGAGAAAAAAAAAAAAAAAAAAAAAAAAGAAAGAAAGAAAGAAAGAAAAAAGAAACGAAAAGGAAAAAAAAAAAAAAACACCAAACAATACTAATTTTAATAAAATAAAAAATCACAATGGGAAAATACGAAATAAAATTATCAAATTATTTAATTACAACCTCTGAAAAATCAAGTAATATATTAAAATATTTAATCCTATTATATTTTCCATATTTTTTAATGCTGTTATTATTATTATTATTATTATTATTATTATTATTATATTTTCTGTTTCTTTTTTCCTATTAATATTATTACTTTTTTAATTCTTTCTTTCTTTCATTTTTTTTTCTTATATTTTTCTTCTTTTTTGTTTAATGAATTTTATATCAAGTTTTACGTAAAAGCGTATCATTGAAACTTTTTACATTTTAACAGCCGCTATAATAAAAGCTTATTACAGATTCGCAGGAGGATCCTTATTTATTCAATTATGATTTAG
The DNA here is from genome assembly GCA_012295275.1 of Chrysomallon squamiferum. Lineage (NCBI taxonomy): Eukaryota > Metazoa > Mollusca > Gastropoda > Neomphalida > Peltospiridae > Chrysomallon > Chrysomallon squamiferum. Next base: position 2,518,205 of record CM022665.1, on the reverse strand, counting down.
AATCTGTTTTTATTACCCAACTATTTTGATTATTTTTATTCATGTCTGCATTGGTTTTATTCACATCATACAGGAAAAGAAAATGATTCCAGATTGATCAGTGTTCAAAGAAAAACTTTAATTTTATGCAGTATGCAGTTGACTATAGGCTAATATAAATAAATATTAATGCACTGTTATTGTAATTAAATTATCATCAATATTTATCACACTAATTAAAATTTCACATTAAATCTGTTTATTAGTTTGATACTGAAACTTTCCTTACTTCCTTTCTTTGTTTCTTATTTATTTGTAATACTGAAAGGCGACTAACGTATATTTTCACTGGAACGGGATATTGTTATAGATAACTATGGAAAGCTTTAGAGGCCCTATTTTGTAATTTTTAACAAATAATAAGACTGTATTATAAATGAAATCGGCAAAAAATTTAATCAAGATACGAAACCAATCCGTTGTGATAAAGGGTAGCTCTGTTAGAAGTTTGAAAATACCCTTTTCAAAATATTTATTTACTGGAAAATAATACAGAACATTTGTTTATAGTGAGTTAAATAATTCAGACATATTTAAAAAAAAATATATATATATTAACTGTAGTTAATCAAATTATATCAATTATATTAAATATAAATCCGATGTTTTTAGTAGGCCCAAAGCTTTAACATCATTAGCTTGTGCTTAAATTTAGTCCCGACTGGATGACCACTGACAAAAAAATAAAAATAAAAAATAAAAAATACATGACAAGACAGGTCAGTCAGATACATTTATGAATTAAAATTGTCCAGTGTATTAATTAACGTTTAACTTATGTGCTGTTGTTGTCGTTTTTTTGTTTGTTTTGGGGTTTTATTTAGGGTTTGGGGGTTTTTCACAGGAAAAAAATAGAAATAAAATAATATCCATTTTTAAATCAAAATGTCTGCTTTATTAGTTTGCAAATTTACTTTGTGTGGACACTACTGTTAGGCACTAACAAAAAAAAAAAATATATATATTTTACTTGAAAATAAATCATTTCTATTTAAATTTCAAGTTAACATTGCCTGTCAGTAAATATTTACATGGTGTTATTGTCTGACGTTTGAAAACGTTTTTCTTTTGAAATACTGGGTAATTATTGTTCTTACAGGATGACTGCTTTATTGCTATTTATGATGCTGATAACTGGAATTCAACACTCAGTGACCTTGGAGAATCGAGAGCCAGACCATTATAATAATGTAATTATATTCCTAAATTTTGGATACAAAAGCCACAACGCACACATAAACAAATGGACTATATAATATTTTACTTGTACTTCGATTCTGTTAAGCATAAATGATTTCCAGAGTTTAAATATACATTAGCCCTGCCACTTTTATCAAGACAGACTCTATTTCATGCGTGAACCGCAAGTTTTCCCTAAAAAAAAAAAAATAATAATAAATAAAAGCAGGGTATACTGAGTAGAAAAAAAAAAAAAATTATACAGTACTGTAAGTAAATCATTTTACACACACACACACACACACACACACACACACACACACATTCTTTATCAGCTTCTATCACATACACATGAAGTTGTTTAAAAAATGGTGGAAAATGTATGTTTATTTTTAGAGTGACATCGAATCAGAGTTAGATCTGTCTGAAAGAGGTAAACTATTAAATTTACAGTATGCTAGCCAAATTAGATTTAATGTATTTTACATACCACACAGTTTGAATATTTGTAATTAATAACTCATTTCATCAAGTGATATTTAATCATATCATTACATTAACATCTTGAACTTTTATTTCTTTTTACTTTAATATGGTTTTCTCACTGATTCTCTGTTTGAACTAATAATTTTCCTTGGTTCAGTTTTATGTTTTGTTATCAAATTCAGAGTTACTGATGTTAAAATGCCTGCTGTCAAAGTTCATTATTAAAATTTTGCTGCCTAATTTCATTAATTGTAATTAAACCCTAGAAAAAAAAAGAAAAAAGAAAAAAGAAAAATAAGAAAATGTTATCACTTGTTTGAAGCTTTTTTGTTCTTGTTGTAAAAGGCTTAATTAATAGAGTCACTACAAATCAGTTTAATAATCAGTTAAAACTTATTTTTGTTATGTTGTGAACAGTCAAACAGAAATAGTTGTAATAAGACATGATATTCCACATATGGGGCAAAAAGCAAATCATAGGCTCACTGTTGTCAAGCCTGTGAAAAAGAAAATAATTCTTTGTGTATTCGGTACTACTATGATATATACTCAAAAGTGCATTATGATTGAAACTTCTCAAACAGATAATTCATAAAATTAAAAAAAATTATTACTCTACAAAAACAACAAAAGCAAAGTAAATATAATGTGGTAAACCTGCAGTGTTATTTGAACTTTTTTTTTTTTTTCAAAATGTTTGAAAATAATAATAATAATAATAAAAATAATAAAAATATAAAAGTCAGGTTCAAAATTCATTTCAGTTATAATGAAAACATTTCAGGATTTATACTTATTTATGTTAGACAAACAGTTGCTAATAGACTGATTTTCTGAATTAACTCATACTTTATTCATAGTCAAGAACACGTTATTCTTAAAGAAGTTTAAACTTTTAAAAATAATATTCAGCTAAATTCATAGACATAGATACATATATGTAAGACATTAATTATTATTATTTTTATTTTTAAATAAATTTTTTTTTATGATTATTAGATGTAATAAATATTAGTATGTGTGTTTGTGGGTGTGTATAGTCAGGATATGTGTATAGACACCTGTATGTATATTCATACACATACACACACACACAGATACCTACACATATACATATGTATACATATGCATTCTGGTTTGAGGATAATTTTAAAGTGCAAAGTGTCCTCATTTAGATAAGATCTACTGTATGTGTATAATTATGTAGTGTGTGTGTGTGTGTTAGTATATTTATATATATGTATATGTATGTATATGTGTGTATATGTATGCAAATTTATATGCATATGTATATGTGTATGTTTATGTTTAGATAAGTATGTATATGTTTAGATAAGTGTGTATATGTATATGTGTATTTATGTGTACTCTGTATACATGTGTCAGTGTAGGGGTGTATGTATATGTGGAATAAGATTCAAATTAATTTTCTAAAAACAGATCTTATAATGGATATCACTTTTATCTCAATTTTATTGTAGATTTGGACCATGACAGTTCAGTGAATACTTATGGAGATCCAAAGGTATTTTCTGGAGTGTTTGGTGAAATACCTCTGAAGGTATTAGAGAGTAAGCCTGGAAGTAAAGTAACGTATGGTGATGCTTCATTCATTTGGTATAAAAAGGACTCTGCAGATGACTGTTATGCAACATGTCAAGCTGAGAAACAGATTGACTGCATTCGCTATTACTTTGATCTTCACACTCACAAATGTGTCATGATGGCTACAGTTTATGGCAGTTTGTATAATTTTATTTATTTTCACAACTAACTGAAGAGATAATAAATGATGACAAAGACACATTATTAAATGCAAATTGTTAATATGTTATACATATTGTATACAGTCTAAATTCTGATTATGTTTTGAATATAAAGCACACACAAAAAAGTTAGAATATTAATTTTATGGTTGATTTGCAGAGGTTCATGTAATGCCATTTATTTTAACAATATCATATTATGTAATTCATATAGTGTTATGCAGAAAACAAAAGTTTGACCATATGTCATGTGGAATGGCAGTTAATGAATCTCTGCCATAAAATCATTAGCAGTGAAGAGATATGCTGTTAATGAAGACTTTTTCAAACGAGGACAACCAGTTATTATAAAAGTACACTGATAAAAGAATTACTGTGTTCATCATACCTAAACGTTCAAAGATAATTTTGTTTCAGAATGCATTATTATTTGGTATTATTGCCAAAAATCTGCTGATATTGGCCTGTGCAATTACAATAAATTTATTATTTATTCTTAAAAGTACTAATGATTGGTACAACTGCCCCTTTTCAATTTGCATTATGCCTAAGAAATACTTAATCCAGTTTTAATGTCTGATAATCTTATAAATGTAATTCATATTTTTATTTATTGTAGAAGACTTTGATTCACTGTATGTTGAAGAAAAGCCCCCATGGCTGTATTTGGGACAATTTGCAGACATCCCAAAGCAAGCTTTAGAAATTTCCCCAGGAACAGAACTGACATCTGGAGATGTTGCATATGTTTGGCGAAAAAAGACCACACTGATAGGTTGTTACAAGGCTTGTAAACAGGAAAGTACCATTGGATGTATTCGCTACTACTATAATACTCAGGATCATAAATGCATCATGATGGGAAAGATTAAAGCAAGTATGTAGTGTTCCAATATTCACAGAATATAAATGTATATTAGCATGTGTCATAGGGTTTGCATATTTCTTTAGTGTGATCATGCTGCTTGCTTTTATGCATTATTTGATTTGTAGCATTTTGATTATGCCCATTACCTATTATCTTTTTTATTTTTCTCAATTAAATACAGATATCATTTCAGTCTATTCTTCTAGATATTAAATAATAATTAAAGTGAAAATAATTTGTTAGGGTAATTGATCTTTCATCCTAAAGATAAATAAAAATGATTAAATTTATTTAATCTGAACTCTTCTGCAATGCTACTTTTCAGAATCTGTGCACCCTGCAGTTCATCATGTGGACAAGGACAAAGGAAAGGTATATTTAATTTATTTTATTACTACAGTAAGATCTCTGTATTCACGACAGTCAACATTTTAGAAAAGCAAACAACAAAATATACATTTTCAATATTCTTCTATTCCTACTTTATATTTATGATAAAATTAATTAATATTATATAAAAAAATAAATGTCTTACAAAAGTAATATTTACACAGACTCATTAATAATTTAAATTTGTAAATTTGACACAAGTTGTACAGCATCAAGTATTAATATTATCATTATAATTGTGTCCATTATTTAGATACAGAGTTAACTTTATTCTCTAGTTCACTTAATTGACATCAAATAAAGTATTCAGCACTAAGAAAGGTATCTTCACGTGTTGCTGTTTGTAATAATTTATGAAAAATAATAGTTTTAAATAATTTGATGAATATGTTTGTTTTTTTCTATTCTTTTACCATTTTGGTGTGATTCTTAGACTGAAATAGGTGAAAAGAGTATTAAGTCAATAATGGATTCTGAAAGCCATGTTCCTGATGAAGTTTTCAAACAAAGACGTAAAGATGTAGTGAAGACTGTTGAGCTGTTAACAAAAGCCATAAATGGCCTTCGAAAAATAAATCCTAATGTTATTAACAGAGTGAATTTAGTGGATAGTACTGCAACAGCACTAGCTAGGCATATTTTTGAACTGGCTAATTATCAGAAACAAATGACTTCTACACTGACCAGTATGAATAAAAGAATATCAACTTTTAAAGACAATTTGGAAGTTGTTAAACAGTCCAATGAAAGGTTGTCATTCAAGCAAACTTTACAAGATACAGCCACTCCAGAATTCACAAAAGAAATAAATGAACTGATGGAAGAAATTAAAAAACTCAAAACTAAACAAGAGGTATATAGCTTATATTTTAATACAAAAAAAAAAGAAGAATTATTTAGAAAAAGAAAATGATGCAGTTTGTTATTTAAAACTTCACTTCAAGAAAAACAAAATGGTAGACTTTTTGTTCTTTTCCTTCATTTTGGATAATTTTCTGAAAACAAAATTAGTTTCGCAGAATATTAAATGAAAATTTATAAATGTTAGTTTCTTTATTGATTTTTTTTTTTTTTATTAATAAAAATTTAATTTATCGAACTTAACTATTACTGTGATAATCCAAAACCTTAACATTTAAATGTTATGTTAAAATGGCATCGGTTTTTATTTTATCTTATTATTAATATTTCTGGACAATGAAAAATTTCCAAGTACAAACATTTAAGAAATGTAATTCAGAGATTGAAATACTTCACTAAGGTATATTGCACCCACAGTATTTATATTTGCTAATTCACTGACGAAGAGAGCTCCAAGTAATCTTCCAAAATTGAGAAATTGTCCAAGTTATTTAGGAATGTTATTAAAATTGTTGCTACTTGATATTTTCATTTACCAAAATGTAACAAAAACATAATTCTTAAAGATGGGTATATTTTTAAGGGACAAAGATTTAACTAAAATTGAAGAAAAGGTTCAAAATTATTTCTTTTATATTAGAAATTATGTTAAGCATTCAGCTCATTCAAAATAAATATAAAATATTTTAATAGTACTCACCATTTCTGGGCCTAAATACATCTATTTTTAGAATATAAAAACCAAAACAAAATACTAACACCACTAACAGTGAAATAATATTAATAAAACACAATAAATTTTCACATAACTTATATGATCTAGTTCAGATCACTGGCATTTATACGAGGTAGAGTGATTAGAAAAGACTTAATGAGAATGATGAAATAAAGTTGTGTTTGTTTTAAAATAATGATTTAAAGAAATATTCCAGATAAATCCTACAGTATTAAAAATGAAGAAAAATCAACAGATCCTTGCTGAAGCCCTTGAAGCCATTGACAGTGAGATTGCAGTTGGTGAAAGACAACTAAGCCAGGTTATTAAACGTAACAGTGAATGGGGAGGCCGTCTCATTGCAGAGGAGGAACAAAGAAAAGTTATGGATTCTGCTGTTCAGTCACTGGCCAAAACTGTCAAGCAAATTAGAATGGATTTACAGAACATGCATAATCCACATGTAAAAATTAATTGCATTTGTTATTTTTAGCTATTAAAATATATATGCAGAGACAATATTTAAATAAGGTTAAAAAATAGTAGATCATTACCAATAAATACAACAAAAAAAATAAAACAAATTCATTGTAAGATAATTATAATTTTATGTAATAATAATTCTTAACATTTGGCACTTGGTAATATTCTTTATATCATTAATTACTAATGTTAATTTAGTTAGTCCAAAAGCATTTTCATTTATATTTAGAATTTTATTTTTAGTCACTGGAAAATGTTGAAAGATACAATCAAATAAGACGGACAAAGTCTGCAGTTCATCTACTGGACAAATCTCATGAAAAGATGGATAATGATTTATCTCATGCCAAATCAGATTTAAACCATCTTGTGAAAGATGTCATTGAAGCACAGAATGCTGCTCACAACACCAGATTAAGTATCATGGCTCTGGTGGATACAAAGAAAGTCCTCAAGATGGATTATCAAAATCAAAAAAATGATATGGTATATAATAACTTAAATAAAATTTAAATGAAAGTTATTGAACTTTAAATATTTGTCTTAGTAAAATATCTCCAAAAATGTAATAATAATTCATAAGGAAAGCAGAAAAAAAAAAAAAAGAGAGAGAGAAAAGAAAGAAATTCTGCAGCCTTTAAAGAAATCATTTTAAAGTGTTACTGGTATCCATAATGAGTATAGCATTTAATTTGAAATTATGTATAATTTAAATAAGAAAACTGTGCCTAAAACTAGATTATTAACATTGGACATTATACTGAAACCAGAATCAGATAATAGCACGAATACAAGTGGTGGCTGGTGTGTACAGAAATGTCCTCTCTGCTCTGCACAATCTACAAGTGAAGCAAGCCAAAATAATGCATCAGCTTCAAAAATTCAACTCAGAGATGAATGGTATGTCCCAGAATCTGTTAAAAACAAAGAAGAACTTGGTAAGACACAACATATTTATTAGTCTCTCTTTTCAAAGTACCTACTGGTCCAGAAATAAAATTATCATACTTAGAGGCAAATGAAATTCGGTCAAATTTCAGTTATACTTTGTAGGAAAGAAAAATACTTTTCCAGTTCTTTTAAAAGAAATTAATGAAAATAAAAAACTGCTTTTCTGCTCATTAACAGCTAGTTGTATAAAATGAAATATTTGACAAATGGTCAAAAGTTGTGTTTTTTGGGGGGTGGGGATGGTTAATGCACTTGCAAAAAATTTAAGACAGATGAAATGTAGTAGGCCTAATGAAGACTTGAATACCTGATAATAATGGTCTCAGAGAAGTAAACCCTCATATTTGGTGGTGTAAAATCTTGAATAGTTATTGAACTTAAGTAAAATATGAGACATGTTTCACTGGATTGTTTTATTCATTTTCAGAAAACATCACAAGATTTTCCACTTCTAACATCAATGAAAGCATTTCAAATTAAACTTCTGTATCAAATTGGTCAGCTCAAAAAAGATCTGTTTCAAATCAGAAATCACCTTGATGAAGGTAATATTTGTTATTAGTTTCCAAATTACATATTATAACCAGTGGGTCTATCGCTTTATAACATTTTTGCAGAACTCACCTCAGATTTTCATGAAATTTTATACACCAATAGTGTTCCATGAAAGAACACACCAGCCTAACAGTTTTCAAGATACAAGTCACCAAAGTTGGACAAAACATGTCACAAGTAGCATAATACGTGATTTAAAAAATACCACATCTTGGATCGGGGTTGACCAAGTATCAATTTATAATTTAAAGAAAAGAAGAAAAAAAAAACACATTCTAACGCAAATTTGTTAGTTGACCATGACCTTGAAATGTGTAATCTCTTTTAAAACTTTTTTTTTCAGATAGAGACACAGGTATATATTTTTTTTTTTTTTTTTTTTTTTTAAACCTGAAATCTCAAAGTAAACACTCAAAGAGTTTCTGAGCATATTATTTAGACACTACTATGCTGAATGTTTCTGTTGAATATCGGGACAACAATAGTCTCTGTATGTGATCCTTTGTAAACAAAAATCTACTACTGTTTTTTCTTGCAATTTCAGTATTATCAGTTAATAGAGCATAACACTGAATTAAAATTTTTACATTTATTTAAGAAACTGACTATTAACTTAGAATAGTAACATTTTTGATGGTGTATTTTTTATGCAGGTCAAATGCATGGAACCAAAGTGACTATTCCCCAGGTAAGATCAACTTGACTGAAAATCAAAATTTGGATACAAGTGACATACAATTGTGGTTTTAATGTAAATCATGAAATTCTCAATTATTTTTCAACTCATAACACAGATGAAAATTATCTGTATTTGGTGCATAGTTTGTGGTTTTGAAATGTTTTTTTATTGAAAACAGATCACTGAAAAAACTATCAGGTAAATGATGCTGATAATGCAAAAGGTATTTTCAGTAATCTTTTACTTGGTCAATATTTTAAAAAATAGGACATCATTTTACTTGTTAAAAAATGCTGAGCTCTGTATATTATGTGTTATTATTAATCAACATATCTTAAATGTTAAAATGAAGAGTTATCTAATTTAGGGGTCACCATATAAATCTGTTTTAATCCTTAAATTTATTGTCTTATATTTTTTTCTCCTTTTCAGGCAGATCAAAGTGCAGGGTTTAAAACTCTGAATATTATAATACACAAACCAAGCCAATAGTCAGGGTATTCTATAACAACTTAGTATGAAGTTGAAATTACCAACTCCTTAGAAGAGGCAACAACAGAATACCCTTTTAAGAAAAATGTTGAAATGTTTCAAAAAAACAACATGAAGTTATATAAAAGACGTTTGTGTTTTGGAGTTTGTTTTCACCAATATGTTATTCTTTGAAATTTGAAAATGTTTTCAGTTGTTGTTCAGACTTAATTATTAAAGATGTTACAAACATATAAAAAAGAATCACAATTTTTTTTGCTTGAAATGAAGTATAGAACGTCATATACATCTCCTAATTTGTATCTTTATTGTCTGTAAAAAGAAAACCTGTTTGTAAAATTCTGTCAGGTTGTAGGAGATATTAACTAGAAATTTTTTACATTTTCTGTTTTAGAAAACAAGCCATGTAAGAATTTGTTTTGTTTTTTCCTGTATTTACCACGTTATAATTCCTGATTTAATACATATTACTGGTTTCAGAATTTCTACTGTTGACCATTGGTTTTAAGCATTAGACTTTAATACACATAGCATCTATATGAAACAGTAATATAATAATATAATAAAACAATTTTTAAAAATGTCATACAGTGTAAGTAAAGAAATATGTAGGATAGGCTGCGTGGTTTGTTAGTTTAGAATGGTTAAAATTTATTCTGATCTTGATGGAACCTGGATTGAGAGAGGGTTGCCATAATCATATAGTAGGACTCAGAATAACTTATGAGGTAACATTTCAAGTGGAAAATGAAGTTCCAATTTTTTTGATTTGGAAAACCAAGTCCGTGAAATTGGTGGTTGGCAGTATAAAATAATGTTATGGAATAAAGAATATCTTTACCAGAGGTGAAAAGAAGGCTTGATGTTGAAAATGTGATGCCAGACATGACCACTAACAAACATGTACATCAAAAAGAAAGTGTTGCATTAAAGAGCATTGATTATTAAATAAAAGTTGTACACAGAGAATGTTTTAATTTTTAAATTCTTTTTCTGACCAATTTCTTTCACATAATGGATAGAGAAGTTATGGTTGAAAATCATATAACAAAACATATCCTGAAACAAATTTTCTAGTGTTACAGAGCAATATTATATTACTATTATTTTAATGTGGAACATACTTAGTGTTTTATAATTTGATATACATTTCTGAGTGCAGAGATGATAAAGCACCTTCTTTGGGGATTATTTTAAAATAACTTTATAGGAGAAGTATGGAAATGGTAGAGGTAAGCAGGCGTTCAGCTTTGCCATATTTTTTGTTTCCAGTTTATGCTTAGTTTCTGTACAAGTGTGGAGTCAGAGGTACTCATTTAGTTGCAAGTGGAAATAGTTTATTATATATCTCTTTGTAACTTTCAGAATGGTACAGCCTTGTGAAGCTTTGCACACTAAGAGTGCCTTCTGGTCAGTGAAGAAATAAATAATAATAAGAACACTCAGCTTATGTCTACTCCCCCTTCTTTCCAATCTTGGCATTAGCAAATTCCTAGTTCCTAAAACCCATTGCCATGAGGAGAAACCAATAAATGAATAGTATATATCAACATGCTGATCTACACATTGATAGAACTCGTCACAAAATTAAACAAAACAACAAAATATCTTATTACAGATTTCCATATGAACTGAGTTCAGTGCTGCTTTGAAATGAAGTACTAGTATGTGTATTCTTTTGTAGAGGCAAAATATGAAAGTTCTTAGATTCTTTACAGTAACATATTCATTGGTTTTCTTCTATCATTGGTATAATACAAGACTATTTTCTACAAAAAAACAACAACAGGAGTCTTATTTTATTATCAATTTGGAATGTGTGCATGGTTGGCTTTTATTACAACGTAGTTGTAGTCTGGTTGCAGTATAAAATACACTGAAAAAGACCAAATAAATAAATAATAAACAAACGAACAAAATAAAATAAAAAATGAATCATAAAGTATGAAAAACTGGGAGCGATTTAAAAAGAGAAAGAATTCCGATCGTTTCCCCTACAAATTACTGTTCTAATGAGATAATTTCAGTGCACAGGAATAAATATAGTCATGACATTAAAACTGTCTTAAATAAGTTACTTCATTATTTTTTAAGTAGCATTTTATTTTAAAATATATACACGTTCAAATATAACTCAATTAACTACGTAAAATATCTAAATCCAATAAACGTATTTAAATTCTTAACTATTTGAAACAATTGTTTTCTTTTTCATAGGTCCTTTCTGAGTTTTTAAAGCAAATTTACGGAGTATTAGTTATAATAAATAAATATACAATAAAAATGCTTTGTCAGTTTTTAAATTATCTACATGCGTTTGTTTATATAATGGGCAAGAAAAGGAGCGGAAGTTTAAAACTCCGGAAAGATCACGGATATATTCATACGCGCTTTAATCATAATTAAAGTGTAATAGTAACATAAAGTTACAAATTCTTTGTTATTGTTCTTTTTAAATTCTAATTTAATATCGATAATTTACTATAATAATAAAATAAAAAAAGAGAAATCATCCTAGGAAGATTTTGTTTGTAGCTATAAAAAATAGGCCGTTACCATAGCAGCGAAGAGGCGTTGAAAGTTGTCCTTAGGTACCAAAAAAAAAAAACTCTTATAACAGCAACAAAAGTTGAGTTGAAGTTGTGAAGTGTAATACTAGTAGAGTGACAATGTCAGCAGACGGGCGAAGAAAGTTAACTCCAAGAGAAGCTAAGGATTTATGGGAAACCCGTGAGACATGGTGTGTTGTAGAAGCTTATCGAGATAGGAAACAAAAACGAGTCAACACCAAAAGGTTGGAAAGTCGTTTATTTGGAGATTATGTTCCAGAAATTGTCAACGAAGAAAGATGTACATGGAAAGTCAGTGAAGAAAAACATAAAGAAAGACGACATTTCAAGCAGCAGTGTAAGAAATTTGAATAGTAACATTACTTTTTATTGTGTTAAGTATTCCAGTTTAAACAACAATTATGATAGCATTTACTAGAACAACACATGCATGCATACACATCAACACAAATATACAAATAAATTATAACTCATGCATGGAATGTAATGTAGCTTGCATTCAATGAAATTAATCTGATAGTCTTGAAATTTCATATTTTGCAATACCAACAATAACCAACTTCATTTTATATTTATTTTTCAGTTGAAAGCAATCTTGAAATGTAATGGGCTTTATATGATGGATTACAGACAGCAAGTCTTTTAAAAATACAGCATGCTAATCAGAATATGGACGTGTGATTTAAAGAGAACAAGAACAATTTCATATGCATATGTACATAAATCTGATAATTTTACCTACAACAGTATTATAGAAATTTGCTCAATATTTCCTTTCAACAATCAAGTATTCTTGTTTCTGTGCAATTTTTAATAACTTTATTTTTAATTTTGTATTTTATTCTGTGTATAAATATACATTTTTTATGCAGGCAATTTAATCAAAATGTTAAAAGCAATATATTATTGTCAGAGATGTTAATTTTAGCTTACTCTTTTAAAATTACATCATTGCAACATTTACATCTCGTTTACATACATATATTAGAAAGTTGGAGTTATGTAAAACTTTGACAATATGCTGATGAATTGTAATTTGAAAAATTCATATTGAATAATTTACATAAAACAAAGTCTCAAATGACAACACAGAATCTCAGTTATTTGTACACAAATACTAATTCTGTCTGCATTTTATAAGCAGAGACCTAAATGGAAATAACCAACAAATATTTTAATAGTAATAAAATGAATTGGAAGTTGGTGAGTTGGTACTGCTTTGTCATTTGAAGAGAAATATTGTTGAACATGAACAGCAAGTTGGTGAAAAGTAATTATATACCATTTTTTTTTTTTTTTTTTAAATTATAATTGATTCCTTGTCACATCATTGTAATAAACAAATATATATATATATATATATATATATATATATATATATATATATATGTGTAAACTGATTTGTACTTAAAATAATGGATTTATATGATGTATGTATAGGGTTTAATTTTGTTTGTTCATTTAGTTTGTAACATCTGCATTGTAATAACTGAAAATCAAGTTTTTGAAATAAAATGTATTTGCAGATATTTTGTTTCTAATCAAATATATTTATAGCAGAACATTTAAATAAATTTAGTTAATAATAATTAGTTACCATGAGGTTCTATGGTGATTTTTTTTAACACCTTATTTCCTACTTGTTTTTGGTCAGTGAGTAGAGGTTAGACAGATATGGACTAAGGATGAGGTAACTCTGATGTCAGATGTTCTGGGCCACACAGCACACTGTAATAGACCACAATAGCCATTATGATAACTTGTTGCCTTTATATATGTGATATGCATAGACACAAGAATTTTCTGTGATTTGCAGAAATTTTATTTTATTTGAATCTGTGAAAGATATGAATATGCCATAATTTTCTTTAAGGGATGGAGGTCTGCTTTTCAAGTTGATGCTTGGAGCTTGTTTATCATGATTTGTAGTATATGTCAATCTAGCTGTACTGTTTAACATGGAAAATATGACCCATCTGCATATAATTAGGGTAAACCTGAATGTCCTGAAAAATGAATGAAATTATCAAGATAAAAGAATCTGACATCTGGTTAAAGGATATTGACAGTAAAGAGAAAGTGTTGATCAAATTGTTTATAAAGAGCAGTGAGCATACCATAATCAGAAAGGAGGACTGAAAAATGTCATTTGCTTGGTCATTTTTGGGGACGGTCAACAAGAGGGTGACATTCTGTGCATCCTGGCAATACTCTGATCAACAAGGGTCACAAAGGGATAAGAAGTACTTAATGAACATAAAATTTAAAACAATGCCAGAAGAACTGCTATTATGATAATGGAGGTTGAGGGCATACCTATATACAGTGCACACACCCATACATTCAACAAACTTGTCACATCAGAAGTTACCACTTCCAAAACAAATTTCTCATCTAGATAAATGTTTAACTTCATTTGTGCAAAATGTTAATAAAAATCTGCCTTATAGCAACTGTTTTTCAAGTTTCCCCAAAAGTACTGGATCGAAGGTGCCCCACATGATCAAACACTGCTGCATTATGTCTGTACATTATTAATTACCCATAACTTTAGCTAAGGTAGAATTTTAATCTCATGCAGTACACTTGTTATCCGTAACATTTCAGAGTTACCATGCTTTTTAAGGGAGATGTGAGAATTTAATGAACTTTGATCAGAGTATGTTTCAATAAAGCTTGAAATAATAGATAATTACAAGAATTTTCTGAAGTTACAATTACTCTATTATTTTTCAAGTATTTATCATCTAAGTATGGTACTATTTTATTTTATTTATTAGAATGTATTTATTTTGTCACATATCTAAACATTGTAATTCTGTATTGATAAAAGTCGTCATCATCTACTGTTTCTAAACATTAAAAATACAATTAAGTAATTTTTTCAGAAAAAAACCCCAACAAAACAGGCTTCGCCCAATGATCTTCCTAGTTACTGCCATTGATATTAAATTAATAAACTGATGCCAACTGCTTTGATAAGCTAGACTATCTAGACCCTGGGAATAAATAAAAATAAAAATAAATAAATAAATAAATAAATATTAAGACAAGCCAAAAATGAGCTGCGATATTTTATATGACCTTTATTTATTTATTTATTTATTACTATCATTTTTAACTTTCATTGACGTCAGTTCGAAAGAATCTTATTTGAATTTAAGAATAACGTCTTTACGGTGATATAAGATTTTCAGATTTTGACGTTCGTTTTATCAGTTCAAATCCTGTCACTTTTAGTGTCATGCGCCCCACTCCACCGAGTTGTTTTTATTAGAATTAAATCGCTCCCTCTGGGCGCATGCGCGTTTAAATGCGCCAAATTACAAAATGGAGGAACACTGTAATAAACAATGGGATGTGAAGGTTCGATGTCGCGATAGGAAAACATTGGCTTGTATCACAGATGCAGTTAACAAACAAATTAGTATACTTATCGAAGAAAATTCCAGTTTATCGGTACAGGAAAAAGAGAAACTTATACAAAGATTTAAAGAGGTAGGCTGATTTAAGTGATTAGCTTAAAAATTAAATAATAATAATAATAATAATAATAATAATAATAATAATAATAATAATAATAATATATATATATATATATATATATCATAATTAAATCCTTAGAATCATAAAACTATGTCACGGATTCATCATGAATTTTATGTGTCACTGTCATCTTCAAACTTAGCATCAGCTGTCTGAAAGCGCTTATTAAGTTATTATATTTATTGTATTTCAAAATTGTAATCTGGACCATCCATGTAGTATCATAAGTATGTACTGATGCAGTTCGTACTCATAGACGTATCGTCGATTTATCGTGTGTCCAAAAAAAAAAAAAAATAATAATAATAATATATAAAACAATCTTCTGATTACATATTTGCTTTACTTTTAGTTTTACTTCTTTTAGGCTTTACTAAAGCAATTGAGAAGATTGAAGGAAGACAGAACAATTATTAAATTGTTTGTATCTCTTAAAAAAGAAAGATAACTGTGTATATAGATATAGATAATATTCAAGACATGGTTCATAAATTTTAATAAGGATTCTTTTCTGTGAATTTTGCTATCATTTGTTTCTTTTGACACAAGAACAAATGTAAATTTCATATAAAATATCACAGGCCATTTTTGGCTTGACAGATCAACCAGTTTTTTAATTTTATACCATTCATACTTTAGTAGTGGTTAACATACTCTATCTCTGTATCAAATAACCTGCCATTATATTTCAGAGAGATTCCTGCCTATTCCATTTCCATTCGAGCAGAAAATAAAAAGCATGTACCTTTCCAAAAATAGAGAGCACTACTCTCTTGACTTGTTTTGATTATCATTAACAGCAGACATTGAAATAACCTGTTAATAACTTGCCTTTTTTTGAAAATAATGAACTGTATTTTTTATTTTTATACATTGGTAATAATACATATATAATAAGGATTATGACTGAAATAAATCGTCTTCTTCTGTAGTTAGATGGTGTCCAGAAAAACTGAAACAAAATATGCAGTGCAAATCATAAATTGTTTTTAACAGTAAAATTTAAGTAATTCAGATTTGTAGTCGGAATCAAAATCAGAATAGTCTTAAGTTATTGATAATTAATGTATCTTTGGTAAATTGAAAACAATAATTAGTGATTTCTGACATTAAAATAAATGCTGAAAATAACCAAGCACTGCAAATGTGTTGATTTCCAGTCATGTACCAAAGACAAAGAACCAAGAGTATATCTGAATAGGTAAAAATTATTAAATTAACTTTTAATTTCTTCCAGACACAAACTGCCATCCCAAGTTATACATTATATGTTAATAAAGTCAAAAATATTAATGTTAATCTGCATCCATTTCCATGAACAAATGTATTTGAGATGTGCTCACTCTGTGAAACCAAACCAAAACACTTTGTAATTGGTATGTGTTTAAACATTATGTTTTAATGAATTGTTTGAGATAATTATTAAGTGAAATAAAACTGCTGTTGTTCACAATTCATATTTTTATTTACTTTTTTAATATTTTTTTATAAATGTGGTAAATTAATGTGTCAAATACAGGTGTACACATTTTTTGCATTTTTTTCTCTCATGCTGTAATTTCATATTTTACAGTATCTCATTCAGCACTGCCCACAATTTGTGAGAACACAAAATGAGTTATGCAATGATGGTGTGAATGAAATAGTTGTTCACGCAGTCTGTGTATCCCTGGTGTCAAAGCTGATAGAAAGAAAACACTGGCTAATTCGACAAGTTTTGACAAACATACATTTTACTGGCTTAAAACACCAATTTGTTCTGCTTTGGTGATCATTCATAATTCTTATATTATGTTATTACTACAGGTCTATGATGCTACCTTTCTGTGTAACATTGCTTTAGAAAAAGAAGATAAAGAAGAGAAAGAAAGTACATCTGGTAAGACCTAAATTTCCTGCTCGATTCAGATTTTTCATTTCTCATTGTAAATATATGTAAAATAGTAAAAACTTCACTGTTCCATATAATCTTATTATCAATTCATGAAATAGTAAATTAACATCTGTTCCTCACACAGTGCAGTATTTATAACTGCTATGATTATTATTATTATTATATTTTTTTAATAGATTCTGAATCGTACAAAGAGCAACGAAAGTACTTCAATGAAGATGTTGTACCAAAACTGGACAAAGTCATAATGTCTGTTGCAAAAAAGAGAAAACATACTAATAGACTTTGTCGTGAAAAAGCAATTGATCTATCAAATTTGACATTGTCACACTTGGTAGGTTTTAATTTTGTTATTTGTTTTGAAAATTATTTTGAAAAAAATAATTGAGTAATAAAGCAAAAAGATTAATGTAATGGATAAATTTCCCACTCTGGTTTTTTAAATACAGTTATCCTAAATTAATTCTGTAATTCAGGAAATAAATAATCCTGAAATTTATGAGATGGCTACCCTAGACAAATCAAAAACACAACAGCAGATTATTTTGAATAGTCCATTGCTGCTTTATAAACTGTGTTGGTATCTTTGGAATTAGTTGATTGTCTTGTTGCCTTTATTTTTATAGTTGGCCTGTATGTTTATATTGAATTGTTTTCTAAATACTAAAATCACAGGTCTGCTTTTCAGGTAAAATTAAAAATAATGAAAAACAAGGAGATGCAAGACAGCACTGAGTGTGGAAATTGTGATCTGTTAGATGAGTCACACAGTGAGGCTGCACTTTCCTCCAGTAGCTGTCTTCTTACCCTCACAAAAGTAAGTAAACATGTTTTGATTTATGCCACTGGAATAATTACAACTGTAATAGATTACTGCAATAAAATCTTTTGTTGAGATTCCAGTGAATCCAAAATAACTCTGCTCATCTGATTATCCAAACAAGATGACAGGAATGCATTACCCATGGTTCAATTTCATTGGCTCCTTGCTAAGTCATTGAAAATTTGCAAGATGCATCGACTTTTGTGTTCAAAGCTCTGAACAATAAGGCACTGCAAAATATTCATAATCTTTTGGTAGATTAATAGCTGAACAGTCATCATATTCTTTTGATCAAGACTTACTGATTGTACCACAAACTAATATGCATTCTTTTTCCTTCTTTCTCATTAAAGCACCTAGAATCTGGAACACTTTACAATCATCAGTTAGGGAATTGCAGACTGTCAGTGGTTTAAAGTCCAGGCTTAAAAGTTACCTTTTAAAAATGTACATACACGAACTATTCATTTCAGTGTTGTTATTCCTCTGTTTTATATTTTATTGTGTCAGTTTAGCAATACTGTGAAGCACATCAGAACATTATTAACAGAAGTTGCCCTATATAAAATAACAGTTTTATCGTTGTTACAAGGATATATATTTTGATTAAATATAACATTTAAAAAAAAAAAAAGCAGTATGTTTGTGTTTTTTGTCTTTTTTGATAAATAAAATATTAATTAATCTTGGTTTTAGCATTTGCTGAAGACCCATTAAATTAATGATAGTAGTTGATTTTGTAATGAGAGGTGAAAATTGTTGCTAGATTTTTTTGGCTACTCTTACTGTTAACATAGAACAGCATTAATTTTTATTCGCCAATTAACTGACCACTAATCCAAAAGTAATCATTCAGAATAGAGGTATTACTTTAAAATATTTGAATTTATTTTCAGTCTGTGGTTTCAACTGCTGATAAATGTCAGAGGCTCAAGACAGCTGTTCACATGTACAAGAAGTTAAAATTATCAAAAGAGAATACCAGCACATAAAAAAAAAAAAGTAGCAGAGATTAATCTGTCAAAAGATTATTAATTTTTACCTGAATCAGGTACCAGCCAATAGGTGGAAAAACACATTTTCAATATTTTAAGCCAAAAAGATCACAGTTCTAAACATTTTGAAAAACACTTAAAATATTCCTGCCGAATGACATCAAGATGTTTGTGGCATAATTAAATGTTATAGTTCGTTTTCAAGACCGCTTATTATTTGGTCACTGAAAGTTTTTTCTGTGCAGAAAAATTTGAATGCATTTGTTTGAAGAAACCTTCACAAAGTACATTTCTAATCTGAAATGCTGACATTCTGCACAAAAGATACGGAAACAGGGCAAATACATGTATATTGAAATTCTGTTTTAATGTATTATTTGTAAAAAGTGTATATTAATATTCTTTTAATATGGACTAGTATCCCTTCTTTGTTTTTAGGTGATAAGATTTACATTTTAATCTTGCAGAAAAGAATTTAATGCCTTTTAAGAACATATATTCTTAACTGTTCTTTTATTGTATAAATATGTTTATCTTTTAACAGTGAATTGCTTTAATTTTATAAATGCTTATACTAGAAAATTTTACAATCTTCATTTTAATTTTTTAATCTGGTATTTGTGATCTTCACAACAAACATTAAAAGTTTGATGAGTTGATAGATCAGCAAAATGTAAATGAATAATTAAAAATAATGTCATCACATCTCAAAACATCTAGCTGTTGAATATGTACATAATGAAAGGCCACACAATACCATTTTACTTTTGTTTCTATTTCTTTTTTCCCCTGCAAAGTATTATTTCTTAAATTTTAACATATATTAGCTGTTTGAATAAGAAGTAAAATCTACATGGCTTCCAAAATGTTTTGATGTTATGAATGCCAAAACATAATTACTTTTTAAAAGTTTTTTTTTTGTTGTTGTTTCTCCAATTTTACCAAATAAAACAAAATTGAGGATGCATGATGCCATTAACCTTTTTAACATGTTTCATAAAGAGTGGGAATAAAAGATAAGAAGAAACTTTCATACATTCTTATGCATGTTTTTATTGATTGTTGAAGTGTATACAATTCTGAGGCCATTTGTGTGACCTACCAAAGGTGAAATTATCTTACCTTACATTAATTTGATTAAATGGCTGTATACATTTAAGATGGAAAAAAAAAAAAAATCTGAATTGTTTCCATCAACATTTATAAATCTAAAATTCTTCTTTTCTTTTCCTCCACGTTTCTCTTTCATTACATTTTAGAAAGTGTTTTAGTTTGTATCAATAAAGAAAATGAATGTTTTAGTGAATTTGTTTTAAGAGAAGATATAAGCAACACTTGCCATGCAGCAAAACATTTTATTTGATTTTGAGTGAACAGTACAGTTACCAGCTACAGCAGTGGAGTAATCCAGAGTCTTAGTTTTGGGCTACATTTTACTTCACTTCTAATGTTTTCACTATACTTATTATCTAGTAACAGAAAACCAATATTCATGCTTGATTAATTAGAGATGTGCTAATTACTTTATTGTCTATACAGCATTTATTCTTGTTTCCCTGTTTTTAATCTACCAGTTTTAATGATGTATCCTGCACAACAGCTAATCAAAAAAGGGACCAGCAAGAAAATGCATGCTAGTGAAGCCTGAAACCGACTGTCTATCTCACATCACTTTAAATTGTAAATGCAGACCTGCTGGGTTTTTTAATAGTGATAATTTAGCAAACGGAAATGAAATAATTAGTTACTAAGTTAATTTTACTGTTTCTTTTGCAGAATATGTTTGTTCTGCAAAATATGTACAATAATCAGCACATCTCCTTTAAACAGTACTCTCACACCAAACTACATTATCAGCTGTTAGTTACTGTTTTTGAGCAAACTGGATCCACAGATTCCATATTTCATCAATGAAAATAATTTATGTTCAAATTATTTCTGTCTATACCTTTTTAACTATGAGGGGGTGTTTCTAGGAACTTATTATATCTTAATATACAGTAATTGTGCTGTATGATCATGAAAAGCATTATAAACAATTAACAATTTATACAGCTGTATTAAATGGATTATTATTACAGTTTTCATTCTATTCTAGAAAAATATAAGTAAATGCAAATCTGGTACAAAACATAAGTAAATAACAATCCACCGGATTGATGTGTACATTCATCTAAATAAATAAGGTTCAGTGTAAAAACAAAAATTTAATGTATTTGATGTTGTTAGTGATCTTTTTGTACTGCAAATATATTAATCATTCAAGGTCATTTTCTGTCTAAACCAATAATAAAATATAGCTAGAACAATGATTTAATTTTTCTTACGGAAAGGTCAACTTGAATGTTTTTGTCACCCACGGCTAAAAACAGCACAAATAGATTCTTCGTTGTTTTTATATACTGTTCACTCAAGAAATGACAAAAATTAAATTAAAAAAAAAAAACGAAGAAGAAAAGGGAAATGAGAAAATAAATATGCAACATTAGTTAAATAATAAGGTTGACTTTACTGAAATACTCAAAGTTATAAAATAAATTTATAAAATTTATAATGCCAAAACGTGGTCCCACCAAATGCAGTTTGGATATTTAACCACTTTACAATACATTTTTATGAGATGTATTTCTCAAGTTATTATATTTTTGTAGGTATGACTGGGACAAGCCAGTATAAAAAAAACCCCAAAAACAAACAAGGTAGAGAGAGAAATTTCTGATTATTCCAGATCAGATTTTATAATGTCCATGGTTCACAGACATTTTACACTTCAGCCTGCTAAGTTTTTTTTTTTTTTGCTTTTGGTCTCTATTTCACACCAATAAAGTAAATGAATAAAATCATTATTTTCATTATTATATGCAATTAAAATTAAAAATGCATCTATATTCTGTTTTTTTTTTTTTTTAAGTTTGGTGACACCTGTTATAAAGAAAAAGTGAAAACAAAACTGGTCAGAACAGTTTATATAATAACTGCCATGAAGTTATATTTAAATGACATTTAAATAACAATATACTTCCAATTATTATACAAGTTGTAAAGCTTTGGCTAATAATAAAATATGAGAAAAATCATGAAAATGCATAGAGACTAAGAATGCAGCAGTATTTGGAATGATTTATTTTATTTTAAATTTATGTATCAAATGACCTTATTTTTTTTATTTACTTTATTTTTTTTTTTTAAATCAGCCTCCATGCATTTTTTTTTTTTTTTTTTTGTCATATTTTATTATTAGCCAATATTAATCATTTATTCATACTACAAAATATATTATTAACACTGGATTCAAAGTATATAAAGAAATACTTTTGATGATAATTTAAGAAAACCAGCTTTTTTATTGATTGTTCAAAAAAAGTCTTGAAGTTATGAAGTGATGTTGCTGGGAAGAAAGAACAAATAAAGATCACAACTTAACTAGGTAGAATGACTGATACAGCAACTCTGTTGATGATTTATTCACTCTTGTCTTTGGTTGACATACATCACATTTAATTTACATAAATACCTTTATCATCATCCACAGGTGATAATATATCTTACAATTGTTAATCTAAAATACAGAAGATGCTTTTCACAAAATTATAAAAGGTTGGATTAATTTTAAGTTGTCTGTGGTGCATAAAACATTAATTATGGATTATTCTGTTTTATTAGCTCTATGTTATTTTGCACCAAAGGTATCTTTAAAAGCAGCCAAATAATATTTTTTTTTATCCTGTAATGCATCATTAGAATAAAGACCACAAATTTCATGCAAAAATACCACATCCTTATTCCTCTTCAAATAAACTACTGCATTCTCTCATGTTCCATGACTTAGTATTTAAATGTATTAAAATAATTGTTAAATTAATGGTACCAAATAAATAAATAAATAAATAAATAAATAAAAAAAAAAAAAAAAAAAAAAAAAAAAATTATTTTTAAAATACAGTTTTTGATTTACCAAACCTGTGTGACTACACTTATTTATTTTCTATTTTCTGGAAAAATGCAAGAAATGCACTATTAATATGCAACAAAGGTAATCTGTGAAACCACCAGTACATAACATCAGTAAATAACAATATGTCTGATTAATGCGTGCAAGTTTGATAAACCAGAAAGTTACCAACCTTAACATGCCATGTTTGAACATATAATAAAACAATAAATTTAAATGTAATCCAGTGAAAGACATATATTTCAATGCTGATTAGCTATTGTTTGACACAGCGTGAAACTGTAATCAGTTGAATGTTTTACTTAAATTTCAGCTAATGCCTTTTAAAAAAACTGATTGTTATAAATTTGTTTACATATTCTTGTGAATAATTTGAATATTGTGTGCTTTAATCAACAGTTTCTTTATAAACGAATGATGTGTGTCTTTTATCCAGTAATTACTTTTGTAAGTAAATGAGATGCAAAGACAGTTTTTCCTATTTTACGTATTAGTGTTTCAGACTTGCTGAAGAGAAATGAATATTTCCTTATGTGACTGCCATCAACATTCTTATGTACATACAGTATTATTAAAGCAAAACAATTATTTCTGGTAGGAAATTGTTGACACATATAATAATAATAATGTATAATTACAAACATCTTTTCTTATTATTGATCAAAAAAGTCAGTCTGACTTTGTGGCAAATTCCAAGTTTTTTACTTTAGTTTTTATTATCTATAAACAATAGATATGCTGAAGTACATAAATATATATTAACATTTGTTTCAATGGATTTTTGAAATTTAAATTACAATAGGTTTTAAACAATTCAAAGTTAATGACTTAAACAGAACAATGACAATTTTAAAGAAGCATAAAACCAAAGATAATTATGTGGAAACAGACAGGTTTGTAATTTACTTTGATGATACATAATGAAGTCATTGAAAATTATTTCCGTATCATCAAAATATATTTCAAAGAATTCTAACTTCACATCAACGATTAAGATAACTTAATATCCACAGAAATTTACCAATGGAAACAGAAAGAATATGTAACTTAATGGATGGACGGAAAGACAAACATCATCATGCCACAGTAATCTTCTCATACTTTCAAGCATTTGCAAAATGAAATAAGAACAAAACTGAAAATGTGCATATTTCAAATGGCATATGATACTCATCTCTGCTATCAGATCCATCATGTTTCTTTGGCATGCAGAGGTATTTTGTAATAAATGTTGGTCACAGACACAATAAACAGCTTAGCTGTTTTCTGCTGTACAGATGTGAAGACTAGCTTCCATGTTACCATTCTGAATCACCTGTTGCTTTCTGGAATACATAATCTCTTCCATTGAGATTCATTATTCCATCTTTTAAGTGAAATTTCCATTTATTTTTATTTCGATGTATCTGAAAGAAAATTTTAAAAGTCAGTTAAAAAGCATTTACAGGTTTTAAATTTAAATTTAAAAAAAAAAAAAAATTCATTTCGTAATTCTGTTCATTTTAAATGTTTTAATAACTGAAAGGAATTTCTGTTTCCATTACCTTGTCATACTGACACACAACCACATTGTCTGTATCAAACAAATCATTTGGATCTTCTTCACTGACATCATCACCACTGTTTAAAGGTTCCTGTTAAAAAAAAAAACCTATCTTTACAACCTATCTTCACCTATAAGTCAAATGTATTATATAAAAATTTTCTTTTTTTTTCTTTTTTAAATAATGGTTTCATGAAATAAAGAAAGCTGTATGTTGACAATGACATTACTACTTTTCTCTATAATATTTATTGCCAATAGAAACAAAAAGTATTACATGTGCTTCATTTAAAGTAGTTTTTACAAATGCACAATGATTTTGCTAAAAGACCCAGTGGATTAGTTTTGCTAACATGAAATCAGTGAATGATTTTTCTTGTCCTGGTATTTATAAATACACAGGAAAGAGCAACAGGTGTTTAAATGTGGAAACAATATGGACAGTGGTTACTGTTTTAATACTTGCACACTGAAACGACTTCCAAAATTACATCAACATAATTAACAAATACCAGCTTTTGTACTGGCTCAGTAACCAACAAGCTATTACATGGATTAACTTTGACATAATTTCTATAAAAACAACAAAAAAGAAATTAAAAAAAAGAAAAAAAAAGAAAGAAAATTACATTCTTCGCTAGAGTTATTAGTATACAGGCTTTTTTTGAACTGCAAATTATTTCAAAGATGTTTATTTCCATATATAATCATGCTGAAACGCAAACAAAATTCTTATGATGCTGTATTCAAGCTAAATATTATTGCTTTGCCAAAGAAAACCTTAAATATGTGGTAGAGTGTTAATTTGGTATGAATGAAAAACTGGCACAAGACTGAAAACAGACATATTATAATATGGATGTGATTATGAAATAATGCTATTAAAAAGAAACTACAGTAAAAATGTACGTTGTTGTTTTTTTAATTCAGATTTACCTGTATCTAAAAATGTTATTTATTGCTACAAGGAAGCACAATGCTACTGTAATACAAAACATTATCATGTGGCAATAGTTCTGTTCAATGTTTCAGAAGAAAAGTCTTGTAAACAACCTGATAACATAAATGGCATGTTGTCATCATTTAGTAATGTTACATGCAATCTTTTATTGAAAGTGATAGGTAGAATGTTCAGAACTCTCTCTGAAATGAGAATGCTTACAGAAAAAGTGCTGATCTTGTTGCCAGAGAAACTGGTTTACTTACAAGATGTATGGTACAGATACTGAGCTATAAGGTTATAGATTTTCCATTTCTTTCCTCTTTCTCACCCTTGTTTGTTTTTGTTATAACTAATAATTCAAATACAAAACCTGAACACAAAGAAAAGAAAAAGAAAACTTCTACAGAACAGTTTCACATTATAAAATATTTTTCAATAATGTATTTGATATCAGGTTGTGTAAAATACAATCTATTTACAACAGAATAAAAGCTAGAAGAAGAAAACATTCTGTTAATATAATGTTTCTTATACTGACTTCCTCTTGTCCTGCACCATCTTCCTCCTCATTATTTTCATCATTGTCATCATCATCATTCTCATCATCATTGAACTCATCTTCTGATGAGCTAGTGTCACCAGTCCCATCAAACTGTACCATACCCGGTATTGTCTGAAATCAGTAAACATTATCTGTTGTTGGCTATGTATTAAGGAAATAATGATTAAAATCATACAAGGAACCAAGGGAAACATCACCAGGAACAGTGAAATGCATCAGAAAAAATAAATGACAATGTACAACTAATTTTTATATTTATTAATATTACTGAAAATGAAGGAAAAGTATCCATAAAAATAGAACTGAAAATTAAATTCTGTATTATATATTCTGTTAACTTCTATCATATTTAAGATAGAAGGTTCATTAAAAATGTCCCAGCCCCAAAATAATTGGCTCTTGGTGTCTTTCTTTTGTTATATAACAAATATAAAATAAAAAATATATATCCTACACAGGTTTTTAAATTAGTGATATAAGTTAATTTGTTAAATTGTAGACGAAACTTTGAGTGATTCCATCATTAATTTATAACTGTATTCCATTCATGAAAATATTTATTTAAACTATCAATACAAAGATGGACACACAGAGTAAATGACTAATTGTTATATCCCTAATAATTAATGTCACCCACCTCAGTAAAATAACTACTTACAGGATTATTTTGCTGTACTTGTGTGCCAGATATCTGAACATTAGATGGCTGGATATTGCTTGGTAATATGGTCGTCTGGTGTGGTATTGTTATTGTGGATGTTTGAGGATGTCTTTGAATCTGATGTTGTTGCAAGTGTTGAGGTAACACCTGAATGTACTGGCCTCCAGCTGAGGAAGGGGGAAATAAAAAATTTAAATTACAGAACTACTCTCATTATGCTATATATGTGTACAGCTGTAATAAACATATAACTTTATTAATTAATCCAAACAGATGAAAACTAATAAATAGTTACTGACAGCTAATGACATTCTTCCAAAACATGTATTCTTACTGTCAGACATGATAATTCTAACAGACACTAGCATTTACCTGTTGGTTGTAAAGCTATTGTATTAGCATTCTGAAGAGCTGTAAACTGCTGTTGGAAGAGGCCTTGTGGAAGGGCCATTGTTGCTGTTGCTGCTGCACCCTGCAATATAAAGTAAATTATTAGAATTTTATATATCAAGCATTATTTTCAAATTTAAGAAAGAAAAAAACAAAAACAATATAAGAATAAAAAAAAGTCTAATTTTTACTGTTATTTCACATATGATTTTGACACACGGTTTTTCTCATCTGTCGATTTTTATGTATTTATGTACACTTAAAATGTTGTGGGTTAATTTCTTTTTATTAGCTCACCAATAACAAATTAAATATTAATGTAACTGTTTGACATTTTCTCACCATATCTTGACCAACACTTGTCATCTGTAGTGCAGGCAACTGTAAAGACTGATTGATTTGATGTGATGCACCTGGCATAACTAAAACAGAATAGTATAGTAACAGAGTATTAAACAACACATTAATCTACATAAATACTTCTTTTTTTTTAAGTCAATGGTCTATTAAGCATCACTTGTCCTCAAAAAAATATTAAATTTTAAAGAACTTAAATGGTATAAAATCTGCAGATCAAATATTTATAAAATTTCTTATCAAGAGTTTATGATATTGTAAACTAAAACTTTTTTTTTAAAACCACAGAATTTAAAATATTTATAGTAAGAAAGATATAATGTGTAAAACATGGACAGAAACACAACAAAACCTTGATGTGTGTGTTGTTGGAGTAGTGTTAATGGATGTTTCTGAAGCAAATTATCTTGTTCACTGACAACTGGATCCAAAGCTTTGGATGCTTGGAGCTTACTCTCCCATAGCTGAAACAGAAAACAAGCTAGCATTTATAAGTACATCATCATGAAATGCATGTCTGCCTGCAACCTACCTACCTCCGTACGTGTTAACATTTATAATTAACTAGCCTTCGTAGTATATGAAAGTATGCCTTTTTGTGTGGAATGTGTCACTGGAGATATTTTTCCACACGAAAACATCTTGTATGGATGAAAATGTGGAAATTCATACTTTAATGAACACCTTTGGGAATGCATTATAATTATCAGTACTTTATTTACATCAAAGTAATGTGTTTATTGAATTAACTGATAACTAATGTTTAAAAAAAGAACACATTTAAACAAACCTGTTTCAACTCCAGCAGTACCTGCTCATCAACCCCCTCATCCAGGAATGCTTCTTTTACACTGTTTATGACATCTTCCACAACAGTTTTATACAGAGGCCCCTTAAAGAGTATGAAAAATTTACAAAAATTAAAATTTTAAAACATACATGATTTCCCTCCAAAATGTTAAAAATACCTCAAAAGATTATTAATTTTTCTATAATAGTGTAAGAATGAAAACTAAAAAATGGAATGGAATTAAACAGATAAACATTAATACTGTCCTGGAAATAAGACAGATGGTCTGGTAACTGTATATATATTTTTTCAACTAGCATTAAAATAATACATCTTGAGTTAACAATAAAATACATATATTATTGTGTATTTATAATTTTAATAATATCTTTGTTGATTTAACAAAAGGCACATGTTTTTGTACATTTTTCTGGAATTTCTGTATATATATATATATATATTTTGTGGGTGGGTGGAAATGGTAGTGATGTTTGTACAACTGATCTTATCTAATAACAGAAGAGCATTGCTTCAAAACATTTTCTCTTTTGCAATTCGTCACAACATAAAGAATGGCAGTGTATGTCAGCTGACCATAAACATTTTTTTCTAGGATTTTCAGAAAAATAATTTATTTTGCTTGAAACTGTCAAAACAGCTGACAAAATAGTAACTCTAGGAGTCCAATAACAAATTTGCTCTTTTGCTTGAGAAAGATATTTTTTTTCTCTGCTGTAATATTAAAATGAAAATGATATTTATTTTCATACTGGTGGCGAGGTACAACACAAATTTGGCATTATCTCACTAATAATTTTTTTTTTTTTTTTAATTTGTCAGTAGTCATATTTTCAGAACCTTCCATAATTTGTTAATTTTTTCTTACGTTTCTTAGTTAAACAATACAGCTATTCTTGGAAGTATTAAAACACATTTTCCTCATTTTGTCCAGTAATTTAGTGTACTCTGATATACTCATTTATTTTTGAGAAACAGATCTTTATTAAATTATACGGGCAGCTATTTCGTGCTGGAGTAACCAAGATCAGAAAATCTTCTTATCTCCAGGTTGTGCACATCAGGTTGGTTCATTAGTAACAGTGTAATGCAGGAAATGTTTGACAGCAGACATTTCAGATCAAGATGTTAGGGCCAGACCTTTTTTTCCCAAGGATAACATTTTTATCAAGCAGTGATGGAAATAATAGTGAAAATATGAAATTCAGTGTCATTTTAAAATAATTTAATGGTGTAATATCTGAAGTTATTATTATGACAATGTAAATTTCATTTCACAGTTCTAATCATATAAGAGCAGAAAAGGCTAGTTTTCAATTATTTTGTTTCTGTAATCTTAGTAATTAGCATGACTGAATTAACCTAGAAGCAGAAGCACCATGTGAGAACAAAATGCTTGCAAGATGAATGCAGAAATCAACTTTTAACGACCTGACAACTCTGTTCTTTACACAGAAAGTGTTTCATGGCACATAATGATTAGTGGTGTTATTAGTAACAAGATACAGATAGTATCATCAACAAATTTAGAAAACATAACTTTTAATATATAGTTTTGTTATGTTTTAACATTTGAATTTGATTATCTGCATGTAAGTAATGTTATAACTTAAATGTCAGACATACTTGTATTATCTGACAATATAGTAAATGAAGAAAAATAAATTTTAAAAACACTATTTACTTTACTATGTTGGTAAATAATTTTTGTTGTTTTGGTTTTGGTTTTTAAATTAAGGCCCCTCTATAACTATGCTACAGGATCCACTTTAACTTAATGTAGCCCTGGTAATCAGACACTAACCTCACAGAACATGAATTTAATAATAAAGTCAATGTTAAATTGTGAAATACACCAGGATTTTACTATGCTCTGAGTGTGTAATAACAATGGTATTGTTTGAATGACACTTAAGTTAGCCAGCATTCATTTTCAAGAAACAGTTAAACAAGCTGTGTAAATTGTAATTGCTGTAATATATATTATTATTATTATTTTATTTTTGTTTGTTATACAGCAGATTTATCAAAACAAACAATAATCCGACAAAATTTTTGAAATAATTTTTAAAATGACCTGAAAGTAATAACCCTATGTACAAATTGCTAGGCAATGCTTGCATCGTTTCATTTAAAACCGAGTAACAAATTTTATTTTCACCGGCTTTGTAGAAGACCATAAATGCGGAAAAGTATGTGATCAAAAAAGAAAATCAAAATTTTGAAAATTTAACAAGTGAAAATGACTTTATATAGTTTTACATAACATTTTTACATCTGTATTGGCAGTAAAACAAAAAAATCGGAATAAAACATTCAGTAAAACTTCAAAGAAAGGGTAGATCTAGGCTAAACTGCCTGATCACGAATGGGAGCTGGTTTATATTAGAAACAAACATCTTGTTATGTAACACATTAATCATTTTTCTTATTTTTATGATGACAATGAATGTTTAAAAAAAAAATTAAAATTAAAATATAAACTGTCGCTGGCCTAAAGTTCTGTTCAATATACGCAATAGTCTAGAACGGAGTATTCATGGCTAACCTATATATTAAATTAAATTACACCTCCAAAAATCTGTTGTTTTTTTAATAAGATAATAAAGCTGTCATTTATATTTATATTTTCGTTAATTACTCACCACAGAATTAGAAGTTGCCATATTTTAATATTAATGATAATAAAATTACTATTAAATCTTGCACAGATTTCAATGGCAAGCGGGCTTCTTGGAAGCCAACCTGCTCTGCCACTGTCTGTCTTTTATACTCAATAATAAACCCTAAGCCTCTATAGGGGGGTCCGAGTATTCCTCCAAATCCCACAATAACGTGATACTTGGAATTCACGCGAGAGATCACGAATATTCTCGAGATGTGCATCATAGTATAAATGGACACTGTAGGTTTAAAGCAGGATTTTTTTCAATTTTTACTCTTAATTTTATTTACTTTGTTATAATTGACGCTTCATTTAACTTTAATCACGCTGTTCTCTGTACTTCAATGAGTAATGAACAAACGTATTTTTTTTTTGGCAGTGTTCCAGTGTTTCTTGGCTAACGTCAGTAAATCATAAATTAAATGTAACGAGAAACGTCACGCTATATTATATATATAATATAGTATATAATATATTCATAATTATTGGTTAATTTCATAATAAAATATTATCCCTTTAAGAAATAAAACTATGATGGTATATTTTATTTTAATTTTAAAGTCATTATTGTTTAGTTTCCACACGCGCGCGCACAGAATTTTCAACTTAAAAGTAATTAAAAATACTAAAGTTCTAATAAGTTAAACAACATCAAAGCGTCATTCGAATTGTACTGTTTATGAATCCGTCTACAATTTTCAAACTCGTCTTCTGGCATGAATATTTAGTATATCGTAGTTTGCTTCAACTTTTCAATTATGAATTATGCATTTCATTCCGCTATACTTTAACACAACTCGTGCTAGAGTTAGTTCAGTGCTGAACCTATCTCTTCTATTCAGTATAGAATAACATAATCATCCTATATAAATTGTGCAAGTTTCTGGTCAGGGAAATAAAAGATAAACACCAATAATCTGTAAGAAAAAGCTGTAAACATTGACAAAACTGTAGTATTTGACATGCAGTTTTTAATATTCCAATCTACGTTACTGTAGTGAACATCAAGATAAGCATCCAATTTACGTTTTTAAATTCTATGTAATAGTGATAGTACATGACATGAACATCTGGAGTGAAGAATTATACTTTCCAGTTTTGAAAAATCATGACATCCAGTGGGGAATGTGTCTGTAGAGTGTTTCAAACAGACACTGCTCAAAATACTCATTGCACTGGAAGAAAAAAATTTGACTGAAGCTGTACATTGCTCCTTTACTTCAAGCCTATAAATGTACAAAAAGTTATGGTACTGGTTATTCTCAGCATTTTAAAAAATATTTCATTGAATCCTTGCTTTCAGGAAATGCTTTTCTGGGAACTGATTTGAATGGTTTATATATATAATGTGTGAACAGTATTTATCAAAAATAATGTATTGAATTAAATGTAGGGAACCATTTTCCTCAAAGTGATTGTTAACAGGTTTACATAAACAATAATATTTTATAAATGGTTATTTATGACATTTTACTTTATTACATTATTATTAGCACTTGGGGTGGGGATAATAGATTTTATTGACAGAGTAAAGCATGATTGATGAAATGTTTCAAAACATCTATTTAACCAACACCTATTTTGCAGTTACGTAAAATTATAAGACCACCTGCTTTAGCTTTCTTCAGCAGTGGACTTGATATCATTACAGAGCAAATTAGAAATCAGTAAACAATTTTTTGGAAGTGAACACAATATATGTCTTAAGTCATTTAAATATGTATATAAGAACAGTATATGCACAATATAAACCGTTTTTATGTTTTGTGAACAAGTTTTAAAAATACTGTAAATCATAAAGTCTTATTCATTCTCCTCACTGGATTATACAGTGAAAAAAAAAAACCAACAAAATAATAATTGCATAAATATTTATTACTTTGTAAAAATATATCTGAAATAAAAGTTAATCTTGCACATGGAAAAGGAACAAGTTGTAAAATTGTTTCCAAAAAATAGTTATCAAAATAATTTTGGGGTAAAATGTTATTTAGATGTTAATCTGTGATACACTTGTATAACAGGTTAATTCTTGTCATTTTTTATTAGTTTACAATCTCACCCTAACTATAAATTATAATTATAGTACAAAAATGACAGAATTATGTAGATTATCAGTAGTGATATATGGATATGTCTGTATGAAGTGTGAACAGTATGTATGCAAATTATTATACAGGTGTGCATTTCTGCTTGTGGGGAATGTGGATAAATACATATAAAATCAACTTCACTCACATTTACTGAATAATTTGATACATAAATGTGTATTAACATGTTGTCTTTTTTTACCCTTATAAGCAGTACCTCGAGTGCACACAGTGCATACACATGAAAAGTTTAGACACAAAAGCCAAAAAATGCTGCCACCTGCAAAATGGAGTCAAGTTTATAGTTTCTAAAAATTCAATTAATTTTGTGAAAAACCTCACAATTCCAGTAATGTACACTATCAAACCAAATACTTTATAAAGGTGTGTACTGCAACATGTTGATATGTCAACTATCAGTTGAATAAATTCCAAAGAATTCATATTTATCTGTCTTCACTAGAAAATATCTGATACTTTTATTTGGCCGAATGACTAGAAGTCCATTTCAGTCATTAGAAAAAAAAAGTTAATTCACAGATCATTGCAGTGACTTCAGAAATTCTCTTTATTATAAACAAATTTTGTCCCATTAGTATCAGATTGTGAATATCTGTTACAAAGTTTGTGAAGATCTGTTGAAAGACTTTTTGGTCCACAGAAAAAAACTCCAATCTTTTCTCTGAAAAAAAAAACGAAAATTCTTTGCATTCAGAATTATACATAAACAACAGTTTATACATAAATATTAATTTTATCTTTCTTTACATGATTGTTTATGAAAGTATTGTTTCAGCATTTGTCAGTTTCTGAAGATTGAAACTTATAACTTTAGACCCTGTAACTGGACATCTCATCTCTGAGCTGGCAGTTTTCAAATAAAAACAAATACTGTGACATTTTTTTACAACAAACATAAAAAAACCACATTAAATATATATATATATATATATATATATATATACAAATTATTTGTATGTGTATAGTTTTATGGAACAAATTGAATTAACAACATAATAAAACTTGTTAAAAACATGTTGAGCTACAAACCCAGGATTGTGCTGGACAAATGACTTAAATATGGTATCCCACTGAGGTCTGCCGTAGTGAGTTTTGTGTTGTAAACCAGTAACAGGATCAGTCTCATTCATTTCATCATGCAGAATTATATTCTTTGCCTGAAATAACAGTTTTATTAACTTCTTAATTATTCCAATTTTTTTGAAAATATTCACTTAAAAATATTGCATAAAATTTCAAAAAGAAAAATAATAATAATAAATAAATGAATAAAAAAGAGAATTTAGCTTGTTGATTCAAGATCATTTGTTAATATTCTGAAAATGAAAAAAATCAGAGCCAGTTCATTATGAAAATGATTAAAGATATACAAGAGAGATAAGAGTTCAATGCTAGAATATATAAGAAATCATAGATGTTCCTACATGATTCAGATCCCAGCCTCTTGTTAGGTAAATGTTGTAGAAGAAAAAGTTGTTTATTCCCTGCTGCTGCATCCGAGTTTCAAAGAGAGGAGAAGATCCTGAAACCATTCAAAAGCTTGTGTGTCAGGGCAGATCCAGTACAAGTAGACTTTCTTTAGAGTCAGCTCACATTTAGGATCTTGGTATTTGTACCTTTTAAAAATTACATTATATCTACACAGATAATTAATAGAACTACAATTAAAAAAGAAGAGAGAAAGAAAACACTGATATTTTCACTTGGCTGGTAAAAGATTGAAATTAATAATTACTTTTGAAATACAAAATAACACAAATCAACAAAGTGATATTGATATGGTAATAACTCGAGACTCATTAGTTAATTTAATAATTCTGATCATAGATATGTGTTTCGATGTTATAAAAATAACAATACAAATAATTTTAGGATCAATGCAAATTTTACTAAAGTATTTATGTAACAGTATTGCTTGTTACAAAATAAATACTTAAACAGGTAACTATTATTTTATAACAACTGTTGGGCCATGTTAATTTTGCATTGAATGGTAAAATCAATAATATTAAAATTAATATAAAAATAATTCAGATTTAGTTTTTCAAGCTTAAGTCATTAATCTATTGGTTTTTTGCTTACCAGATATGCTTCAGTGCAGATGCAAATGGCGTCACACCTATTCCTCCAGCCACTAACACTGATACTTTATAATGTAGAAAATCCTGTAAAAATATAAAAATCTAAGCTCTGTTTAGACAGTTCTATCATTCAACCAAAATTTTTTATATATAATTTCAGGAAAGTTAAATATCAATTTTAATGCACCACATCAGTTCTGAACAGCACAACAGAAAACATACTATTGATAGACAGTTAATATTATTCTAATTTAAAATACAGCATTAAGATATTAAACTTGAATTAAATTGTTAAATGTTAAGCTGGATGAAATGTAAAATGTTTTATGTCTAAATAAATAGAATTATATGTCATATACCTCGGTGACTGTACCAAATGGTCCATCAATTGCTATTCTGAAAACAAAATAGTTTGGTTATATTCTAAAAATTCATATTGATTTTAGTAAGAAATATTCCCAAATTATAAATATTCATTGTTAAGTGATTATTTTCAGTATTTATGATTTATTTTTAAAATGTGATGATACGGAAAAAAAAGAAGAATTTCTTACCATGAAGTAAAATTATTACATTTACATAGACAAAGATGATTGATAAACAATTTAAAACTAAACACAAATAAATTTACTTTGGCATTTTCCAAGCATCTTGAAATTCTGCTTCATCAATGTAACAAGCTTTTGCAAGTGATTTTGTCCAATCCCCAACTTGGCGAATATGGACAGAAAAGAAGTCTTCATCTGGAGACTAAAAATGATACTGAAGATTTAACATTGAAAACATCCCAGTGACATGCCTGCACATTCTCAACCAAAACAAATTCTTTTGTTAAGAGAGCTTTGTAAATCTCATATATTTTTATCAGTTTATTTTGTTTTATTTTGAGTTGGCCTTGTTTTATCTTGTTTTTATATTTTAAAGTAATCTTTACACTTTAAGAAATTCATGGAATTTTTATAATAATTCAGCATAAATAAATGTGTTTGTGTTTAGAATTACAATCAATCAGAATTACAGAAAAATACATAAATATGACTTACTGAAGTTAGTGTAAATGGATGCCATTCCACACGAGAAATGCAAGGACACTGCATAAACACATACTGACCAGGTTCTGACTTGAAACCACTTTTCTTCATTTGCAGCTCAAACACTCTGGAAGGATGTTTTATCACCTACATGATAAGAAAAAACAACAAAATATTTTCAGTTGAATTCAAAAAGCCAGTTTACAAAATTTATTTTAGCCAAATAGGATTAACTGCAGTTAAACAGATTTATGTTCTACTGTCTGTTCTAATTTCAGAGGTCATGATCAGTGTACTAAATACTGATGTTGCATTGAAGTATCTCTGAGAATGATCAATCTGAACCTTTCTAGTCATTAGGGAAGGAAATACTATTTCTAAGGCAAAAATAATTTTAAAAACACTTTTTTGGGTCATGTGCATTGAAGTTATATTATACATTTTTTTTTTTTTTTTTTTTTCCTGATTGCAAAATAATGTCATCAAACTAAATATATCAACATAATTGCATATATATCATGCAAAGTTTTTCTTTGGTATAGGTCATTTGTATTTTGCAGAATGATAACTCATGATATGGTACAACAAAGGAAAAAGTGAGGATCAACTCCCTAATGTGCCACATCCATCAGTCATGATAATACACCCTGCCACGAGATGGAACATCAGGAGGTCTGGGCAGCCTTACACTGAAAATTCAGTATCATTACACGTGAAAAGTGGTCTGATTCAGCAAAAACAAGGCCAGACCTCAAAAATAACCCCTGTCCAGTTGAATGCTGTCAATCGTGGATGGGAATAAATCCAAGGCTTTATAAATGCAACAGTTTCAAAACTTGGGCTGTACCTGAAACTGCTCATTTAGGGAAAGCCTGCTGCTATCATATTATTTTTCAGTCAGAAGAATTACTGGAACATTTCAGCCATTTAATTGCCTGTTTGAAGATTTAACAATTTGTTTTTAATTTTTAAAATAATTTATTTGGCTGCCTTTGAAGACATCAGATTAATTTGAAAACAAAAATATATAAAATAAGTAAAATATAGAGGTAGAAATTCTCCTAAAGATATCTCAGGTTAACTTGAAAATCTAAATTTTATTTCTGGATATTTAATTAAATGTTATTAGTCATTAACAGAACACAAATAATTTCTATATATATAATAACTGACCTTTGTTATAACAACTTTTTGCATGCTGTGACAAAATCGTATTGCACGTTCTATGAGGTATAACAGAAAAGGAAGCAATACCCACTGCCAAGTCTGAAAATAGAAGAAATTGTCTTATAGATCACTGAAAATTATATGTTAAACGATCCAATACCAAAACAATCACATGACACACAATATATGGCATTTTTTTTTTTTTTTTTTTTTTTTTTTTTTTTTACCTTGGCACCTTGGCCAGCAAATTGAGGTACTGTGCAGTTGACATCTTTACCCCACTTTTCATATTTTGTATAACAGACTTCTGGGTTGTGTTGGGAAAGATTAATTTGATGTCTGATGATACCTCTACAAAGACAAATCACAAAAGTCAAACTTTAAAGGATGATGAGCTATTCATGTCGTCCATTCTTTTCTTTTTTTTCAAAACCAGTACAATAAAATAAATAAATAAACAGACTAATATAACTAATGTGAAATATTTAAACATTTATTTGTAAGCAGTAAACACAAAACAGTTTTTTTGCTACAATTAGTTGACATTTACTCTGCTAAGTCATCTCTATTTTTTCCTCAGTTTATATAGTTAGTCTTAAATCAACATCAAAGTCCTTTTGTCTGCAGTTTATTAATAACTTAACTGATAGAAATGTTATTATCCTGCTTAAAAATACACAGGATCATTATTTTAATTAATATTTTTGTTTATGAATTAAATTTATATATTTATTATATTCATGCTTTTCAGTTGAACATTTAGCAATAAATACAGTAAATAACAATTCAAACAGTAAACTCACTGAACTCCATGAAATATAATAGCTAAGTAAAAAATGACAAAGAGGTGATGGGTAAACCAGAACACTTCAAAATATGAATGCCTGAAAAATAAATAAATTTAAATCAGTCACAGAATGATAAAAAAAAAGTTTTACTTCTTAATATTAGAAAAGTGACATGAATATATTATAAGATTTACTAATGATATTAAATTTGGTTAGAATTTATATATTACATCTTGAATGATTTAACTGATTCAAAATAATTTTTACCAATATATCTGCTAAATTAAATTAAAATATGTTACACATATTATCTGAAAGACTAACAAAAATTGACCTTATCTGAAGAAATAAATTAATTTGAAAGATTTTATATCCAAAACAATATGTCAGGTTGTATAACAAAATAAAAAAACACTGTCTGAGGTGCCTACCTCTCTCTAACTAGAAAAACAGTATTTAGGGTTTTTTTTAGTTATATACCTTGAACTTTCAATTTTTTTTTTATCAAATGAAACTTGTAGCATTTGTCCATTAGTAACAGCAGTGCACTTATGTGTACCTTTCAAAGACAAAAAAGGATGTGATACAGCTTTTGATAACCAGCCTGTTCAGTTAACTGAGAAACTAAATAATGGTATTTAATGAGAATATGATTAATCTGTAAGTGTTCTGTTTATACCTAATGAATTCAGTGGATGATGACACTATGAGTATCAAGGCAAGAGTAGCAATAACTCCAGAAACACCAGCCACAGTTTTAAACAACTCAAGAGTTGTGGCCTATAAAACATATTTTAAGCAAACACATAAAAAACAACAAAAAAACAACATTTATATTTATCAATAAAGTGACATATCGTCTAATACAGAAATCTCTTTTGTTCTTAATAAAATCATTTTTGGTATCTAATATTTCCTATTCTTTAAGAAATGTGTATATAAAATGTCATTATTTAAGTAACTATTGAACTCTTCACACAAACCTAATGTATTTAAAACATAGATTATAGTTCAGTAGAACTACAGAATCATACAGCTAAAGCTATTCACTTACAGAACTGGGATCTCTGATGGGGTTAACATTTGGAATGTTTGGAAGGTTACTGACTGCCTGAGCAGGTTTTGAACCATTATATGCTGCCAACAGCTCTTCAAAATTAACACAGTGTGCAGCAATGTGTATTACTGAAAATAAATAAATAAATAAAATTAAAACTTAAATAAAAAATAATAATAAGAAAAAAATAAATGATAAGAAAAATAAGCCATTTAAAAAGGAACTAACTGTATTATTCTGTACAAATAGCATAAAAAAAAAAAATTAAATCACAAGTAGTATGATGAACTTATTTTTGGAAAAAAACAACAACAAAAAAAAAATCACCAACTGTAAATAAAACAAATATAGACACTGTTTGTTTTCAGTCAAATAAATACCAGAAAATATTTTTCTTATAATCCTTACAATACACATAGAAAATGTTTAGATATAAATTTATCAGAAATATGCAGCTATTTATTTAAAATCAAATTTTTTTTTTTTTTTAAATGATGGTGTGGGTTTTGGGGTTGTTTTTTTTCTTCTGAGTATTACCTGTATGAAAGCAGACTGCATAAGCAATGTATCTGTGATATGTGAGATTCTTGTCCAACAATCTGCTTGCTCCACATCTCTGAGAAACAAATAAACATACCAGTATGTGGCTACTCTTACAAGCATTTCAGCAGCAATTACTATAATCTATTTAAAAACAAAACATTAACAACTTTCAGTTTGCCCAAATATTAGATTTTCAATACAAGGGTGAAAAGATACTTATTAACAAAATGCACAAGACAAATAATATGCAATACCTAAAGTTTGAAATGAATTTTATAACATCTATAAATGTTTCATAAACAACAAAAACAAACATTTCATTATGGTTTTTCATACTATACAAATATAATAGGAGTAAAGTATGATACATCAATTGCTTCTTTTTTTTTTTTTTTTTTATTATTATTATTTTTTAAAATTTATTTATTTATTCATTCCATGTTTCAACTGCGATGATTTTCAGAATGCCATTTTACTGTCTTTTGGAGCAAGACTTGTTTTGACACTAGTGTAAAACTAGTATGTAATTTCAGTTTTCATTTTCACATCACCAAAATCTCAACAGCAAAGCAATGGATCTCTGTTTATTGATGCCTGATCATTAACTATTCTGGCAAATAGATGTTAAGATACTGCTTGTACTGTGTAATATGAATACAACTTTCAAACAAGATCATGCAAGAGGTTTAATTATTTAACAGCTGAGTAGCAGTGGCAGAAATATTTCACTAAAAATCACAGACAATAAAACAATGTCTGTAAGACAATGACAGAATTCCTTTGTGCAAACAGTGACCTGAATCTGAACTAGATAAAAGTATGAATGTTAATGACTCACTGTAAAGTACTGACCTCAGTTATTTGGACAGAATTTCAAACTGATCACTATAACAACAACAAAAATTAAAAAAAAAAAAAAAAAAAAAGAAGAAAAAAGTATTTTCTAAACACCCTTCTTTGTAACAATTGCAAAAAATAAAAAAATAAAAAAAATAATGAAAGATGTTAAAAGCTAAAATACTAAAGTAAAGGTGTCCAAATGTGCCAACATATTTGTTGCAAAACATCAAGAAATTTTGGGAAATTAATACAAAACCTGTATTCAGTATTTTCTGAAACACAAACAGTTGTATAGCAATTTGTACTCAGTCTTTAAAAATTGTAATTTATGTCAAGAAAATAGAAAACCATATTTCATCATTAACTGTGTAAAACAAAATATTATAAACATACTTATTTAAAATAATAAAATTTCTGCCATCAAAGGCAATATTCAAGGTATTTTGTATATATTCGGTATATTGTCAGCTTCATTTAAGTTTGGATTTTATCTTTAAACCTATATTATAATTGTCACAGTCATATTGAGAATCATAATTCAGTTTTTTATTCTGTTTAATTGCTAGACTTTGTTGTACTATTATAATATTATTTCATTACTCCAAAGGAAAAGAAAAAGAAATTATGAACTCACAGCACAGGCTGCTCGGGTAAAGGAAAGCAAATTACGACACACAGGCACTAACAACAGCATGCAGTTCAAATTCAGACAAGCTGCACTGGCTCTAGCCCAAGACAGTGCATCCTAAACAAGAACAATACACACATTCTCTTTTTATTATGTACATTTACCTGCCTTTGTGTACCTAAATTCAGCATAAATGCAATTTATATATGGGGCTAAAAACTACAAACACATGACAAACATTACTTCATCATAAATATCATAAAAGGACATATGTAAATAAATGTTTTAAAACATAAATTTTATTTGTAAGTGCCAAATAAATTTTGTATCTGTTTTCATGGAGATATTTCAGTAATGAAGTATACAAAAGTAAACATAGAAAATTACAGTTTCACATTTTATTTCATACTGCTTTTATCTCCATTTCTACCCTCCCATTAGGAATGTTTTTCTTTGATATCTCATGTAAAAATAATTATTTAAAAAATCTATAGTTTAGAATCAGGTTTGCTAAAAAAACAAAAAAACATTAAAATATGTGTGTGTGTGTGTGTGTGTGTGTGTGTGTGTGTGTGTGTGTGCATATATATATATATAAAATATAGTATAATAAAGAAAAAATATACATATATGTATACCCATAAATAAATTAAAAAATGAAATATCTTATCTTACTTTTACATAAGTTTTAAAAGAGAATTTACATATTACCTACATTTTATAAAGAGCTTATTTTTTATTATAACTAATACTGTCAGAAAATTATTTTGAATGCTGAGTATGGCTTACAGAATTCTAATCAGAATAGACAACAAATTAAATTTAATTCTGTGAAATCTGATTCTGCCATTAAAAGACTTACCCCTACCAACAACCGTAAGTAGAAGAATGAGTCATCATTCTTGTATTGTACAAATGATGCAGCAAACAGAGCAATGTTGACGATTAACCATACTGCCTGAAATTCAAATTAAAAATAATGTAATAAATATAAGTATTTGAATTGTCCTTTAGCTTCACAAAATAACCACTCATATTTATCATAATTTGGCTTGGTAAATCTATCATAAAATTAATGAATGAAGACATGCTGGTTTACCAAATAACGCACATACATAAACAATGACTATTAACCAATAAAAAGAATGCTATCTTATAACATGTATTTGGAGTTCTGCTGAGTGTCCTACAAAAAATGAACTTGAAAGTTTGAAAGAAATGCTGACAAACCACCACTTTCGTTGATTGGTTATTAGATACGTTTGACAAGCAAAAGTGAATTTTATACAGCTGTATCTGACATTTTTAAAATTTTAGAACAAGCAGTAAATCAATAAACTGTTGAAAAATATTGAATAAGACTTTTGGTAACAAACAAGTGGTAGGCCTAAACAGCAAGATTACCAACAAAAAACAAAACAAAAACAAAAATTATATATAAATAAATAAATAAATAAATATACTTCTTTCTTTTATAACTGACCATAGATAAACCCTTCAAACATTAGTCTAAAGTTTAGAGCAGTAACTACTACTTCCTTCTTTTTTTTCCTTATTATTCTTTATATATATATTATATATATAACAAGAAAGAAAGGAAAGAATAAAGAATACACACCAAAATTAACCATCTTGGTCCTTCGTTTAATAACTTATTTTTCATAGTTTCGTAAAGGTAAAGATTACATCTGAATTATTATGAAATCGTTCACACCTGTAGACCGTAAGTGTCACGAGTATGAAATGTACACCGTTTTTGTCACCACCGGA
Organism: Chrysomallon squamiferum; assembly: GCA_012295275.1. Taxonomy (NCBI): domain Eukaryota; kingdom Metazoa; phylum Mollusca; class Gastropoda; order Neomphalida; family Peltospiridae; genus Chrysomallon; species Chrysomallon squamiferum. The sequence continues at coordinate 2,475,016 of CM022665.1, read as the reverse complement.
AGTTAAATTGTAAAATACTGCCCAAAACAGTACATTAAAAAGTGTTATTATTATCATCAGATATCAGGATACTGTTTAACACGTATTATTGTAATTATGTTTAAGAGCCATGCTCCACTACCTGCGCTTTCGGACCATAATACTATAACTAAGGGCTTAGAATAAAAATAATTATTTAATGAATAAACAATAAAAACTATAAAATATGATTATCACAGTCGTCTTGAGATCACTGAATACTGAGAGTGAGGATGGATACTTTCTTTTCAATTAACATCTAACGTAGAGCTGTCCATGAAAAATGAATTTATATAGATTACCAATATGCTCATTAAAGACATAATATTTATATTTGGTTTCCAATTAATTATTAGTCGAAGAATAAAATAAAAAAAGGAAACGTGTCCAACGAAATGATTTCGTCTTTGATTGAGAATGAATATAAACGCACGCTGCTGCAACATTATTATGTGACCTCGTCTAACCAAACATATTACATTGTTAAATTAACAAGCATAACGCAAGCTTGTGGAAACTGATTAATGACGGCTGCGGTCGAGTTGGCGGACATAGTGGACATTGTTGACATGGTTGTTGCCAGTATTGTGGATATCGTCGACATTACAGTCCCCACCAATGTCACATTAACCGCCGTTTTAGACTGTTTTGTCAGACTTCTTTTTGGCGAACACACGGACAAACAAACATACCCATTCGCTTTTATTTATATAGATTCTGGAATTAACAGGAATTGATGCTGATTTGTTAAAATAAGAAATTAATTCCGGTCATTCTGTCTAACATTGTTAATAATAAAGTATGACAATAATAATGTATTACACGGATGCCATTTTTTAATCCAGTAGACAGATCCAGTTGTAGCCCCGTGACTTTATTTCATAATCGTAGATTGTTATGCGTTTCTTTTGTTTTGTCAGAAACAATGCCTAAATATGCAGTGGTAAAAGTGGAAAATGTTCACATGGCACCAAAATTAACTGCTAATGATTTGGAAATACAAATGTTCATGTCTAAATTTATTTCTTTTGTTTATTTATCTATTCATTCATTTATTTTGTTGTTGTTGATTTTGGGATTTATTTTTATTTAAATAAACAGATCAATAAATAAAACCAAATGTTAATTTTTAAATAATATTTATAAAATAAAACATTTGGTATTAAAATTCGGGGCTTCACTGCATAAAGCAGATCGATATGCCATGTTATCAAAATAGTTGAGGACGAACTCTGAATTACGTAAATATTAACGGAACATCTCGGAACGTTGGGATTTGAAATACGTTTAACGAGCACCGTTCATTGATTCGCTGATAATTGTACTTATTTTATGTATTTCAGTTAAAATTAAAAAATAAATAAACTGTAAACATAAATTATTTTAACCCCCAAAAATAAATTTTAAAAAGCTTAGTTATAATAATAATAATAATAATAATAATAATAATAATAATAATAATAATAAAGAAATTAATGAAAAAATTCATATATAATAATAATAGTAACCATAAAGATTTTTAAAATCATATCGATGTTCACCAAAAATGTGTCAAAAAAAACAAAACAACAACAACAACACACACATACAAGAAAACGTTAATAAATAAATATACAAATTTATACGTTAACAAGTTGAGAGAAGTCTACGCCAATAAAAATACAGAAATCTGATCACGTGTTTAGAGCTCGCGCGAACATTGATAATTCACTTTTGCTTGTCTAACGTATCTAATAACCAATCAACGAAAGTGGTGGTTTGTCAGCATTTCTTTCAAGATAGTAACACAAACGATGAATGAGACTGTGGGTTCTTTGGTGGATGTGCAAAATAAATATGAAGAGTGGTACTGTAATGTATAAAATATATATTTTTTAAAACTATTTCAATCATTCCGACGTTTTGTTTCTAAATTTTAAATCATAATACGTTGTGACGGTTGTCAGTTATTCAACTTAATTGTCAGTGTGATTCAAAAATTTAAGCAAGTTGCCTCAGGCAACTCGATTTATAGTGATTGTTTTTATCAGTTTTAGAACACTTTCTTAACTAATTTATAAAAAAAATTATATTTGTTTATTAATATTTATTTTATTTACTAGTATTTATTTACTTTTTGGTATTTAAGTTAAAATTATAAAATAAATAAATAAACTGTAAACATAAAATTATTTTAACCCCCAAAAATAAATTTAAAAAAAAGGCTTAGTTGTTATAATAATAATAATAATAATAATAATAATAATAATAATAATAATAATAATAAAATAAAAACCGTTAATAAATAAATATACAAATTTATACGTCAAAAAGTTGAGAGAAGTCTACACCAATCAAAATACAGAGATCTGATGACGTGTTTAAAGCTCGCGTAAATATTGATCATTGTTTATTTTGTGACGGTTATTAACAGAAACGATGAGTAAAACTGTGGGTTCTTTGGTGGATGTACAAAATAAATATGAAGAGTGGTACTGTAATGTATAAAATATATATTTTTTTAAAAAAACTATTTCAATCATTCCGACGTTTTGTTTCTAAATTTTAAATCATAATTAATACGTTGTGACGGTTGTCAGTTATTCAAGTTATTCAACTGTCAGTGTGATCCAAAAATTTCAGCAAGTTGTCTCAGGCAACTCGATTTATAGTGATTGGTTTTTTTCGAACACTTTCTTAACTAAAAAAAAAAAAAAAAATTATATTTGTTTATTAATATTTATTTTATTTACTAGTATTTATTTACTTTTTGGTATTTCAGTTAAAATTAAAAAATAAATAAATAAACTGTAAACATAAAATTATTTTAACCCCCAAAAATAAATTTAAAAAAAAAAAGCTTAGTTGTTATAATAATAATAATAATAATAATAAAATTAATGAAAAAATTCATATATAATAACCATAAAGATTTTTAAAATCATATCCATGAACTCGATGTTCCCAAAAATGTATAAAAAAAAAAAAAAAAAAAAAAAAATAAAAAAATAAAAACCGTTAATAAATAAATATACAAATTTATACGTCAAAAAGTTGAGAGAAGTCTACACCAATCAAAATACAGAAACCTGATCACGTGTTTAAAGCTCGCGGGAACATTGATAATTGTTTATTTTGTGACGGTTATTAACAGAAACGATGAATGAGACTGTGGTTTCTTTGGTGGATATGCAAAATAAATATGAAGAGTGGTACTGTAATGTATAAAATATATATTTTTAAAAACTATTTCAATCATTCCGACGTTTTGTTTCTAAATTTTAAAATCATAATACGTTGTGACGGTTGTCATTATTCAACTTAACTGTCAGTGTGACCCAAAAATTTCAACAATTGTTTTTATCAGTTTTAGAACACTTTCTTAACTAATAAAAAAAAAAAAAAAAAAAAAAAATTATATTTGTTTATTAATATTTATTTACTTTTTATTATTATAAGTTGAAATTTACTTAATATTTAAGCTGTACACACGTCTTTTTGATAAATAAGATTTTTTGTCATTGTTTATTAAAAACAAGAAGCTATGAAATGATAAGAACTTTTTGTTGTTTGTAAGTATATTATATATGACACATGTATACACCGAGAAAATCTGGTCACTCCTAAATGTTGGTCCACATTTAAATCTGGCTAAAATTTGTTTGGGGTTTTGTCCAGGAACCTTTCCTTCACCTGTGTGTAAAACAGACCCACTCTCACAACATTTTTCTTAAACATCAGTATTACCAAATAAAGACTGTGTACGGTGGTTCCTGTTGAGTTATACTGTATATAATATGTTTAAAATAAGTTATACATACACACACAAAAAATCAACACAATAACAAAATTGTTTAATGAAATAACAGAACTACAACAGAAATAGAGTAGTCAGGATCAAAATTAATAATTAAATTTATGGGGGTAATAATCATTTCATATTGCCTATATTGAAGGCATTTGGGTTTTGTGTGTGTGTGTGAGAGAGAGAGAGAAAGAGAGATGATTTTTTAGCAGGTAGAATATCAAATTTGAAATTCTGTAGAGTTGTGTTATTCACAAAATGCTAACAGTTCACTGACAAAAATATATTAATGTTTCATATTTGTTTCATAAAAAACGGCAGTTACATAACTAAGTTTAAATTGATTTGACTGGCAAACTTGTATATATATATATATATCAAATGGAAGTTACATTGTTTTTTGTCATAACTATCTAAAGAAAGTTTTTATTTGTGAGCCCAGGGTAATTAGGTTATTATATATTTCAGGTTTAATTGTAGTGTTTGTCTGTGTCCAAAAACGAGAATGATTTTTGGTTTATGTCAGCATAAAGTGTGTGAAGAATGCCTTTATGATGAAGATAATAGTATCAGGACAGCTTTGGTGTTTTGCCCTATATGTCAGAGTCTCTCTTTTCCAGCAAGCAGGTGAACACCTTTATGAACACCTTTATGAAGATGGAAGATTTATCCTCATGACACCGGCTAAATTCTTGTTAAATAATGTACAGTTAAAAACACTTCCATTGAAAATGTTATTATCATTTGGAAATTTATCTCAGTAGAGAGAGAGAAAAAATCAATAATATAAATATATTAAAAGTACCAACAATTTTTCTAAAATTGTGATACAAATTCATCATCATATATTTTAATTTATTCTGTGTTTGGTTTCAGACCATGTGTTCCACAAGATAACATTGAAATGATGAAGTGTCTTGGAATACTAAAATGTCCTAACAATGGCTGTGAAGTAGAGGTATGGCCATGGGAACTTGAAAATCACATACAGTAAGTAGTGTCCTGATTGTGTGCATGATACAGGGCCATAACATTTTATCTGACATACCAATACCAGATGGGATTATGGTATGCTTTTTTCATCATAGTGATTTGATGACTTATTCGACAAAATTATACTTCGGTGATGTTTAGTAAAACCTAACCATTCTTATCATTTCAACAAGATTTAATTGTTTTGGTATTAATCATTTTGGTATTTCTCAGTGCTTTATATGGTTCTCAGCAGCTGGGAATAGAAGAAGCTGAAAATGGCCAAAATTCTGTATATTTGATTATTTTTGGAATATTGTCATTATTGCTCTAAACGAAATATGAGCATAAAACTAGATTTGAATGTTTCATAATTCCATTTTATTACCATGCTATAGGAGTCATATTCACTGTGTACACAAACATAATATCAGACCATTTTTTATTTTTTTTTCCATTTCATCAAAAGTTCATTTTAATCTTAAGAATGAAATAAAGTGCCTAACTGTGTACTTTCCATCATGCTGCCTGTTAAACAGTGTCATATGTCTATAGAAAACTAATAATTTCTGTCCAGTCATCATCCATACCAGATTTCCTTAATTATTTGACATGTGTTTGTTCAGGCATGGTGTGTTTTCTTTTTTTTTTTGTACTGCATCTGGTCTGGTTTAGTTTTCTAAACAAAAACAAAAAAATGGAACTGTTGGAGTAAAAAATCTTATCTTATTTTTCATTTATTTCTTTCCATCGAGATTAAAGAGGCAAGAAATATGGAGTAATCCTTTATCTTTTTTACAGAGTATCTTATTTTATTTTTCTTCAGGGGTTGCGAAAGGAGACCAGAAAAACAGGTTTTGCACAAGAAGCATAAAAGTCGCCGAAAGGAAAAAACTAAGCCAAAGATTTTACCATCTTCTTGGCGCCGTTCCCACAGACACCATCGGTCAGGAAGACTTGTTTAAACCATGATTTGGTATTATTATAATCCAGTTCTTTCATGTCATCATCTTTTTATCTATTTGTTTATAAAGTGATATTCATCATGAAATGTAAATTATTTATTTTACAAAATGAAATTTATACATTGTTTTAATTCAGCTAATTATTTATTTTATTTATTGAAAACAATATATGAGACAATTATTTGATGAAATGAAATATTTACAATACATATTCAAATGATTATATGTAGTGGGTGTTAACTGTTCCTGTTAATATGTACATGTTATTTTCTGGCTTTTACGCATTTTTGAAAGAAAAAAAAAAAGTACAAAGTCCAGTTGTAATTGGTAACATAAAAATAAAGATTTGTTTTATTATTATTTTTTTCTTATCCTTGTTGTGTGTTCATTGTTCCAGGTATGGTATTTGTAATGCAAATTTATTAAAGAATCATTGATATATTTACTGAACTGGCATGTGTATTTTTAATGTTCTTCATGTTACATGATCTACATGTTTAATATAATCTTTCTTTATAACAAAAAGGACTCATTAAAATCCTAATTCAGCAAATAATATGACCTTTTACAATAATACCTTAGAAAATTTGTCTTGGATTATATTAAAGTACCTATTTTATTCTTCATCTTTGTATATTTGTTTGATATTTTGAAACTGTTTTATTTCCATTTTGCCATATTTTTTTGCTAATGACATAGGATACCAAATAATCTGAGGGTCAGTACTTGGATTGTTGGTGCTGAAGGTCATAAGAATTTCTCTTTTTATCAGTTGGTTTCAAGTGTTAATAAAATAAGTCTTTTAACTTTATAGTTTCTCATTTTCATCAGATTGAAATAGCAAGTATTGAAAGTATTGGTTCTTGAAATTAATTAAGTCATGACATAGGTTGTTTTTTGTTTTATTAAATTTCATTCCTGAAATTTTATCCCAGTTAAGTATTCCTAACATAAATATAAAAAGAAAAATGCCACAGACACTCCCCTGAGACATGTAGATCCAAACTTTGGAAGTAATGTCCTGGCTTTACCAAATAATATTTATGTGTCTGACACACTATTCCTCTGTAGGATATTCTCTCACATACATATATGTTGACTAGTATCAGGGTTTACTAAGGTTTATATTTAATAATCAATAAAAATTAAGTCCACATATTTGATATTTCTTTATTTTAAATTTTAATACAAAGATTTTGATGTCTTGCATTTTTGGATATGTTTTTACAACTTATAGTTTTCAGTTTTGTAAACTATGGTTGGAATCTGAATTTATATAATTGGTGCTGGAATGTAAATTTAAAGGTTTTGCTGTGAAACATCAAGTATTAATCATTTTATTTTTACCCATGCATTTTTTATTTATATAGGTATACTTTTTAAATACCTAGAAAACATCACATATAATAAAATGGATGTTGATCAGCAAATTTTGTATTAATGATGTACAAATGGAAACTACATAATATTCAATAAAACAGAATATAACTAATATAAAACATGAATGTACATATCATTAACTGATAAATTTATCAATCCTTACTGAACCTAAAGTTTGTTTATATCTAAATAAAGAATTTTTATTATTATTTTCTGAAACTATTTTGTTTTACATAATATTACAATATTTCAATTAATTGACAGGTAAATGAAAATAATGTTAACAAAAACATAATGATTATAAGAAACTTATAAAGTTCTTCACAAATACGGAAGACAAGCATAGTAAAATGAGAAAGATTAAAACAAATGTAAAAGAAATGGAATAGCTACAGAAAACAACTATGATATTCACATAAGAGAATGAGGATTAAGATGTTCATTAGCAAAGCAAAATGAATGAAATTAAGCAAAATATTTTGATAATCTGATTGTTTCCAGATTCTCATTTAAACAGTTTTAAATTGGCAAATTGCATTCCATTAGATATAAGTAAATTTAATTACATTTTTCAGGTTAAACTATCCAGACCAGTGGTAAGCAAAGTGGTCAGTACTGACACCTCCAGTTTAATGGGACTATTCAAGAGATGGTTAAATGTCTAGAGCTCAAAAGTGGTCACACTAGTTTAAGAAACTTCTGATTCATATGATCTTTTGATTATTATATATTTTTTTAGATTTTAAACGTTTTTTTTTTTTTACCTTAAATTAGGCAAATATATTACTGGTAATATTTACTTATTTATTTTACACACTGGGGGTCAGTGATCTAGGATTCCACAAAGTGGATGATGGTCTAAAATGTTGCCAACCCCTGATCTGGATAGTTCTTACCTGTCAATAGTACTAACAATTAAAATGTATTCATTATTAAGATTTATATGAGGCACCAATATTTTATTGCAGAAAAGTATCTATTCAATCCAAAATTTAAATTGTATTAACAACAATATTTATAATTTTTAAAAATTATTTCTTTACAAAATTAAGTGATTTCCACATTTAGTAAATGATGATATAGAATGTTTTAAAGATGTGTTTTTAAGTAATAAATGAAGCAAAATTAACAGTATTCTTTATTATTTTTAATTAAATGATTATCTGTAACCGTTTATTTTGATGCAAATAAAAATGATAATAAACATAATTTAACCACATTTAATATCCAAGATGTACAATATATTTAATAAACATATACACTGTATATGTATAAATGTAAAAAAAAATGGAAGAAGACTAGACTTCCAACAAACTATAAAAAAAATATATTACTCTTAATATCTGAGAATAAATCACAGTCCTTCATGAAGTGGATGTCAAATTTGTGGCCTGAATGTATTACTAATGAGCAACATAAATAAACTAAGAACAATCAAAAGTTATTGTAAAATTAAAGTCTTGTCATTTGAACAGGTCCTCCATCAGGTTCTTGTCTAAACTCATCTTTAATTTCCTGTGGAATTTTACTAACATACCACTCATGCCTCTGTAAAGTTGCCAAAACACCACCAAGGTTTCCTTTTTGTACTTGATGGTGATACTGCATTGGTACTCCACATATGTCTGTCAGAGTTCCACCAATTGCATGCAGCACAGCCTCAGGTGCACAGGTATCCCATTTCTTACAACCCTTACTGGCAAAAACGTAAGCATGAACTTTGCCTTCAATGAGTAACAAAACCTGTAGAAAGACAAAAAATAAAATAAAAATGTTAGGAAAAACTCCATAAACTTCAACAGCCACTGAAAAAAACACAAAAAAACCACCCTAATTGTGTTTTTTTAATACAACATAAATGAAACTGAACAACAAACTGCCTAACTGTTTACCCAAAGAACATTTTACTACATATGCCAAACACGTCTTATTTAATGGCTGAAAATCCAATATATATCAACAAGTAAGTATTTTAATGGCAATCACAACTGCTGCAATACAGGATTACAATGTTACTAAGTAAATGTTACTAAACAATGTATTTTATTAAAATGACTATATTATTTCTAGGAATGTATTCTGATCAAAAGGCACAGCTGTTGATGATTATGTGGTATTGTAATCATTGTCATCATCAGGATAATATTAATACATGAAAATAACATGAAAAGTAATAATTATTTTAAACTCACCTTGTGACCAGCTCCACCAACTCTTACTACTTTTGTGGGTTCACAAGCCTCAACAGCTTCCGTGACCATTCTATTTGAATGAGATCTTGATGTTGTAATTATGTTTTCATTTTCTGGTGGAAAAGCTTTCTCAAATCCAAAGGCTCCTATCAAATAATACACCAGAATATTATAATAAATAATATTTATTGGCTCTTCAGCAAATAGTGTTTACAGTTGCATTAGGATCTATCTGAGCTGATACATGAAGAACTATAGTCAATATGAAAAACAAAATTTATCCAATGCAAAATATAGGTATTATTAGATCATATATGCATAATTAAGTTTTTTTTGGAAAAGATTAATATATTTTTTGGAATTACATAATTACATAATATATATCATTAAAAGTAGTTAATGGTATTTAAGTAAAATGGCCTTTACTTAAGTTTAGTTTAAAAACAGCTATGTTCTTTGTATTAACACATACCAGTTTATTTTTTAATATTAAACATTCTACCTAATCCAATAATTCCCCAGATACATCTCCCTACAATGGCATCCTTGCCAGCCTGGTAATTGTAGTAAGGCTGGTAGATCACACCAGCCATAGCCTTGCCCTTCACAGAAATTCCTATCAGTACTGTAACATGGTCAAGTAATCCTGAAAAAAATTAATCCTGAATTTATAATCTGAAACAAAATATTAAAGAAAGAGATAATTTCAAGTCTTAAGGGTTATGATTATCATTATATATATTAAATTAGTATGAAAATTCTGACACCCTATTGCTTGTAGAAGCATTTTTACTAAGGATGTGTAACATCATTAACAAAATATAATGGGGGCTGACTGAAAGTTTTGTCTGTTATTTTAATTACTGAGTGGTTTAACTCGAACCTAATGCAATTTTTTTCATAAAATATAATTTATTAAATGAGATTGTTCATTATGGTAGAAAACCAGCTCATTATGTGACAATATGTTTAGCTGAAACCTTTTTGAATGCAAAAATATTCTATCCTGTATTTATTTCCGTCTTCACTATAAACCATATCAATGTTACCTTGAGTAAATTCTGATGTGCCATCCAAAGGGTCTACCCAGATCACAATCTAAAAGAACATACACAGATAAGTTCCAGAACATGAAACAAACCATATAATAATTTATGTTATGAAGTTATATTTTCCTAAGATTATCACTGATTAAAAGCTGGAAATGCTGAACAATTCGTCATATCTTGTTACCTCGTCATCTTCAATTTTCTGTAGATTTTCAGGACAAGTTTCTTTCAGAACCTCTTCTGCAAGTTCAGATTCTATCATTGATTCATCCACCTTTTCATAGGGGCTGAGTTGCTAAATACAGAACAATTTAGAAGTGAGTTAAAACTTTTTGTTTTAAACCATAAAACAGAACAGTTGTAAAATCTTTTGAACAGTATTTGATAAATTAATATCTAGGGTGTCTATGGTGTCTGTGTGTGTGTGTTAAATTTTTATTTATTCTTTTGCTAAGTATTTTTAGATGTTTTAGGTAAGAATTTATGCCATAGATCATTACAAGAATGAATGCTATTTTATAATTATCAGTTGTGGAAAAATGTACCTTTTTGTTAAACCATGAAAAAAATAAACAGAAATAAAATAAAATAATAAAATCAAAGATAGTTAGAAAGAAAAGGAAAAGTAATAATCAATGAATAAACAACACGAAAAATAATAAATTTAAATCTAATTTCATGTATATTTGTTAATATTCTCAGTGCTGATATAAAACTGTGAAACACATAATCAGTAAAAAAAAAAAAAAAAAGAAATAAAGAAAAAAATGTGACCTCTTCTCCAAATATTGACACCTTTGGAAACTGTCTGTGCAGTGAGGCAACTATACACCTCTGAGCAGATCTGTCAGCCTCAGTCTGCAGGTCATTTTTACCCTGAAAATGTTGGTAACAAATGTTATTCTGCAGATAACTGAAAAAAACACTAATGTGAATGCTTCATTTAAACAAGACTCAATCAGTCAATGGAAAAATAAAGAGGTTTTGTCCCCAGTGATATAAATGTCCAAATATTTAATAATAATTAAACAGTGATTGACAAATCACGAGATAATTCAAAATGAAACACTTGTTATAAACTGAATGACATTCTAAAGTAAATTAATCATAAACATTTAATTTGCATATTTATTTCCGTTTAAAAAGAAATGTCACTGAAAATCAGTAACTACCACAACTATTATTAATGTAAAATTTGTTTATACGTTTGTATTCGTATTTTTGGGTTTGTCAGAAATGAAATTATAATGAATTCCATCATGTTTTAAGCTCAAGATATTGTAAGATTAATTGTTTTTAGTTTTCAGTCATATATAATGATGGTATGAGATATGAGAATCTGCTCTATCATGTCTAACCAAGTAATTATTACCATCATAACTGTAATTTTTACTGCTGGGCCAGGTAAGTTACAGTTCATGTTTTAATCTGAAATTGTAGGCATTTAAGACTAGTTATGTCCTATCAATGTATTATACGATAATAGTATTAATACAATGACTATCATCATACTGTTGACACTGAGTTATTTGTGAGTTACTGAGTATCATTTTGATTATCATTATGACTGTCTGAGACTGAGATTGAACATAAATTTATGTTTTAAAACTAATTATAATATAAATACGATATTTTCGAAACCTTTTCAACTATGCCAAGATCGCCCCTTTTCAAAACATCTCGTATAATAGTTCCTGCTCGTTTGGATACCGAGACAGAGGCTGAGACTATCCGCATTAACAGCGGAATATTTTTACTGGCAGCCATATTGTTTGCAGTAAACAATGGACTGGTATTTACATGTTTTCGTTTACTGGATTTTTTGAAAAGCGTAACAAATTAGAAGATTATGCTTCGGTATAGTTGTCGTAAAAATAGAATTACAAAGTTCACGATGTATTTATTTGTTTTGGGGTACATTTGCAGATAAATAAGACGAATTAAGGGAATAATAAGATTTTTTGTTCACTTAAAGTTATTGCTTTAAATGTTTTAAAATCCAGTTCATTTTTTCATTGTTATTAGGGTCTATATAATTATTGCGACATCAACGTGGTGAAAAAAAATATAAATATAAACTGTTCTCCATTTACATATTTTATTGTACTCTACTTTGTACATAGCGTAATGAATAAACAGAACAGGGAAACAGTGTAATACCAAATGTTCTATTTCCGGTTTTTCACGAGAGACAACATGACAGTGTTGACGTTTATGGTTATATTCATTACAAAAATTATACACTGATTCAGGAAAATAAAATTCGTAAAATGTGGTCATTATTCAGTAGAGATCCTTCAAAGGATTTTAATTATGAAATAGGTGAAAAAGTTAGTGGTCTGGAAGAAAAGTCAATTTGGACATTACATCATGGTAAAAAGAAGGTGTGTGTTTAACAGTAAACTGAGTAATAACAGTACAATGAGTACTAATGTAAATATTATTATAAACTGTTTTCCAGTATCAGACCGTATGTACATGGGAAAAAAGTCTAAACGTTCCAGCATTTCTAACATGAAGAAAATTAAGTAAAATATCATCATTTCTTTATATATAATTATTATTATTTTCTTATCATCCATTAATGATTAATTCAATTCCAATACTTTATATAATTGATTATTGTTGTTGGTTTTATTTTCTTTCATACTCTCTTCCTCTCTAGGCAACTGGTGATCCTGTTTCTGTGTTTATGTTTGATGTCAAAGCTGCTAGTGAATCCCAGGTATTTGATTTTAAGCATTTATTAAACACTTAATTTATTTGTTTATTTGTAACTGATATGATTATCCTATGTATATATTTTTAATGAAAATAAAATGAATTGTATTTAATAATGTATGTTTTGTTTTTTATTCAGTCATGTAATGTGGAATGAATTTTTTTTTTAATTTTTTTTTTTTATAGAAAAGTAAATGAAGAGAAAAAATGGTTTCCATCAATATTATTTTTAACTGCATAAAACTATAATAAAAAATAATATATTCTAGGTACAGATAGCTAGGGCAGCCTTCAAACGGATCAAAACACTACGGCATCCAAATATTCTCACTTTCCTGGATGGATTACAGGTAATTAATAATTGTCATTTTAATTTGTTAAACAAAATTTAAATTAAAATTGATTTTGTTAACTGTATAATTCAAGTATTGATACCTTTAAATAGGTGGTCATGATAAAACAGCTATAATAATATTAGAAATTGTGTCAGAACAAATCAAATAATAAGAATTATATTTTTTAAATATTTTGATTTAGGTGTATCACATTTGATTATTCATACTGAATTTTAATTTAATGATGTAAAATGGAGGAAAATGTGAAAATGTGTATTTTCTATAATTATTTTTTGTTTTTAAACATTATTTTTAAATTTATTTTTATCTGCATTGTCTCGTCTTAGTATTAAATCACAATGTGTTAGTAAATGCATTATTTACCTATTCATTTCAGACAGAGAAAGTATTCTACATTGCCACTGAACCAGTGACACCTCTTGAGACACACCTGAAGAATAATGAGGGTGATGCAAAAAATGAGCTGGCAATATCTTGGGGACTTCATCAGACTGCTGTTTGTATTTTATATATTAATTTTATTTTATTATGAATCACAGAGCTTTTAAAAATCTAGCTTCTCATATGTAAATATAATTCTCAGATTGCTTTCTTATTTGATTTTTTTATGTTTTCAGCTCATAAGTTCTGTCTTTTATTTAAAATCCTTACTAATTTCTTTCATATACAGGCTTATTAGTCTAAAATATTATTATTATTATTATTATTATTATTATTATTATTATTATTATTATTATTATTATTATTATTATTATTATTATAATTATTATTATTATTTTCTTAAGTACATAATATTTCTGTGAGAAGATTATCATTGTATTAAATTTTTTTTCTTAATTTTCAGAAAGGTCTTTCATTTCTCATCAATGACTGCAATTTAATTCATAACAACGTCTGCATGTCATCCCTGTTTGTTGATCAAGCTGGAGAATGGAAGCTGGGAGGTGTGGATTACATGTACAGTTCACAAGGTCCAGACAGTCAGCCTCCTATAAAAATACTTCCATCTCTTGAAAAATATGACCCTCCAGAAAAATCTGATTTAAGAGGTGCAAAAGGAGGAAAATGGTAATTACCTGAGAAAACAAAATCTAAAATCCACATTGATGCCAAAGTTGTTGTGAACATGAAATCAGATTTAGGTCAAAATTATGTACTAGTCTGCAAAAGTAATTTATTTTTTCTGAATGTGTAATGGCTCACCATAATTGATGTTTATTAAAAAAAAATGTAAGTATTATTGTTTGTTTGAAACGTGATCTTTTTTCACAAATTATATTTCTTATTTTAATTCTATTTTATAACAGATCGCTGTTATTTAAAAAGTATACTGATAATTTCTGTTTAATTACAGATATTTTTTAAAAAGTTGCTTCAAATTTAAGAGAATCTATTTAATTTCTTATTTTTTTGTTTGCCAGGTCACGTGATATGTGGGGTTTAGGCTGTCTGATATGGGAAGTGTTCAATGGCACATTGCCTCGCACATCATCTCTGAAAGCTTTAGGCAAGGTAATAATTTTCACTTTGGACAACATATTGTTTGAGAATTTAGAAATGATTGTGTATTTTTGCTATAACCACAAAATCATAAATTTCAAATGCCTCTGATATTTGCAGCATTAGTAACAGGCAGTATTTTTTTTTCAGAATTTTTAAATTTTTTTCACATTCAGTTGAAATGTAAGTAAATGAATAGTAAATTGACATGCTGAATGTAAATGATCTCTTTTTATAATTTAAATTTAGAAAATAAATGAAAAGAACAACACAAAGATATATTGTTTTTATGAATGGAAATGTTTTATGCTATGTCCAATATAGTATCTCTCTAAGCTAGTGCTCAGATTTGAAGTCATTACATATTGTGTATGTATGTATGTGTGTGTGTGTGTGTATATATATGTGTGTGTGTGTGTATATAAGTATGTATATGCATATATATATATATGTGTGTGTGTGGGTGCCTGTGTGTCTATATATTTTTTATTTTATTTTTTTTGGTTTAGATTCCAAAATCCCTAGTTCCTAATTATTGTGAGCTGGTTAGTGCTAATCCAAAGTCGAGGCCAAATCCAGCCAAATTTATTGAAGATTGCCGGAGAAAAGGAGGTTTTATGGACAATTCATTTGTTACTTCAATGTTGTTTCTTGAAGAAATCCAGGTGAGAAGAAAATTAATTTTTCTATAACTATTTTCATTGTTATTTTTATGTTTAGCTTCTATTAAAAACACATAATAATAACTTTGTATTAAACATTTTTTTTTTTTTTTTTTAAATTTAGCAGTGATTTATCAGATGGCAGAAAATAAGAATGATTTTTTCTAATTTAAAAGCTGAGAGGAATATATGGTTACTGAAAACTTTTTTATTTAAGCTTTCTTTTTCATCTTTGTGCATTGTCTTTTTATAATTTACATGAAAAATTATTTCTTAATCAGTGTGTTCTTAGGGCAGTCTTGAAACAACATCTTTTTAATTAAATTTTTAATTTTTTTACTTGCTGTAAAAGTATTTGATAGGTAGGCTATTGCTCATAGGTTATATTTTTAATTATTTATTTGTTAGATTAAAGATCAAGCTGAGAAAAACAAGTTTTTCTGTAATTTGACACCTTCACTGGATTCATTTCCTCCACAATTTTGTCAACACAAAATTCTGCCACAGCTGCTCAATGCATTTGAATATGGCAATGCAGGCTCTTCAGTATTAGCACCAATGTTTAAGGTGAGTGTTGAAATAAGTGTACAAAGCCTGCATTTTTAGTGCAGTCAGGGTTTTTAGTGTCAGTTTATAACTAATTAGGAAAAATGTCCATTTATTATTTATAAGTTTTAGTGAAGAAAAGAAATTAATATTTGCAACCAGCTTTTTCCATTAGCAAACATTATCTAAAATGAATGTATATATATATATATATATATATATATATATATATATATATATATATATATATACACATACACAAACACACACACACACAGACACATATACATATACATATACATATACATATATACATATATACATATTCTGAAAAAACCTAACAATATTTAGGTTGCATTAATGTCTAATACTGTTTTATTTTTCATTTATTATAAATTTGATTTTTAGTTAGCTAAATATCTTGATCCTGAGGAGTACCAGAAGAAAATGGTTCCATGTGTAGTGAAGCTTTTCTCATCCCCAGACAGAGCAACAAGAGTGAAACTTTTACAACAGGTAACATTTTGATCCAGTGAAGTTAATCTCAATAATTCTTTTTAATGTTGTCAATATTGAAACAGCCATATTTTGAATGGATATTGTATTACTTGTTCCTAGAAATCACAGTCTACTTTAAAGATATAAAATAACTTGAAATTTTGAAATTTAATTTCAGATAGAATTTTTTGTTGAGCATCTGCAAATAAATACTGTTAATGATCAGATATTTCCAAGTGTTGTCAATGGTTTCATGGACACAAATCCTGTTGTGAGGGAAGCAACTATTAAGGTAATAAAAACTTTAAGTTAAACATAAATATATTAAAGCAAATCACAGGTATGTATTTTTGTATTGTCCAGATATATTCATTACATGTTAAAGCCTTATTCTTATGATAGCAATTTAAGTCTGTGATCTGTCTTATCTTTAGTTACAGTTATCTCGGATATCCACTTTGGCATCCTCATCAAAGTGTCATACAGACTTTATGCAGTAACAGTTCCTTACCTTTCTATATATCTCAGCATGAAAAAAACCCAAATTTATATACCATAGTATACCCCAGATCTTGCAAGGCAAATACAACGTATGTTGCCATAATGTTAAAAGAAACTTGTAATGAACATCTCTTCTTCTTTCTTCCTTTTTTAATATTTTTTTTATCCTACATGCCTTGGCATTTAAAAAGGCAGTGACTGTATATACTTTTATTTGTAGGCAATGGTTCATTTAGCATCAAAACTGAATTACAAAAATTTAAATGAAGAACTTATGAAGCACTTTGCAAGACTTCAAACAAAAGATGATCAGGTATGAGATATATGTTATTTTTATGTGGTGTAAAATTTTAATTCCATAATAAATCTTTATTTAACGTATCAGGTTCTTTGTTACATGATTTATTGATGCAAAATTAATTTCTTTTTGATTTCCTTTCATTGAATTTAATTGTTTTATATATGGATTGATATTTGTTTAGTTAATAATATATGATGTTATTATTTACTTATTCATTACTTTTTAAAATATCTTTTTATATATATATTTTTTATTAATTATTCACAGGGAGGAATTCGGACTAACACAACAGTATGTTTGGGGAAAATAGGTCATTATTTAAATCCACAGGTACTTTTAACATTTTCTTACTGTGTTAATAAATTGCTGTGGTATTGATTGAATCTGTTATTTAAAAAAACATAAAACTTTAGTTTAAACAGATGTGACTTTGATCAAAACAGTTCACACTTGTTTACATATAGTGAACTTTTGACTGAATGTAGCATTGATTAATAAAATTGATTTGTAATAAATATTTTTTCCTGTCAGCCATAAACAGTTAATTAGATTTGCTCTAATATTTTGTTGTTTTATAAATAAAGTGTGGAATGATTACTGATCTGTATGATTGAATTTAATGAATGAAAACTAAAACTAGGAAGTTTATGTGTTACAGAAAATGAACATGCATAAGATGAGATGAAACATGACAAAAAATAATTTTAAAACATTTCTGAAAGATATATGAATTTAAAAAATAAATAAATAAAACAAATAAAATACTAATAATAAATGAACAAATAAATAAATGAATTATTGTCCACATCCCAGTCAGTTAATTTTAAAACTTTTTCAATAAATAAAATTACTAATAAAATACTTAGATTTACTGTAGCATTGCTTAAAAGTTATTATTAATTTCAGTTGTTTTTTAATTTATTATTATTATTTTTTTTTAAATCAGATCAGACAAAAAATTTTGTGTTCTGCCTTTCTGCGTTCATTAAAAGATCCCTTCCCACCTGCAAGACAAGGTGGGGTGCTAGCCATGGCGGCAACCCAGAATCTCTACAACCTGAAAGAAGTGGCTACTCGCCTACTGCCTGCTCTGTGCTGTATGACTGTTGATCCCGACAAGGGAGTTCGTGATCAGGTTGTACATCAAACCAGTTAAACTAATTAAAATATTTTACAGGATTTATTTTTGTAGTGATGAACAGAACAAATTTAGTTTGAAATTGGAATTATGCTTATTGTTTTTAAGAAAGAGAAAAGAGAATAGTTCTTACTGGCAGAGAACAGCAGTTTTCATACTCTGGATATCATTATTATTTAAATTGACTTGTAACTATTAGTAGCGGTTGAACATCCCTTTTCCAAGATGCTTGCAGCTGAAAATGTCTCGATTTCAGAATGTTTCTGATTTAGCATTTTAACAAGAACTTGAGAATGTGGCCAAGTCTAAATACATTTATATTTCAGTTTTGCCTTTGTTCTTTAAGTGCTAAACAATAGGAAAATAACTAATGGTTTGATCTATTGAATTGTTTCAGATTAATACCATCATTCTGTTCATGACTAACACAACAGTGAATTTTTTCATTAATATCTTCACACGTCTGCAAATGTTCTAAATGTGTAATCACTGCTAATAAATATAATGTTCATTTTCAGTCATTTAAAGCTATTAAAGGATTTTTGACTAAGCTAGAAAAAGTTTCAGAAAATCCTGAACTGCTTGAAGAAATGGGTAAGATTTCTTAATATTTTTTATTTAAAATTGTTAGACATAAGATGATTGATGAAATTAATTGCTTTCAAAATTGAATGTTATATATTTAAGATAGATCTAAACTCCAAAATGGAATAAAAATATTTATTCCTATAATTTGTATAGTTTTAATTAGTAAATAGATTTGCATAATTATTAATTAAATTACTTGTTTTAGAAATGTTCAAAACATTTAATATAATCATCTAAAATATCTCATAATATATGCACATGTCTTTGTCCTTACTGTAACTCTTTGATGGAAATGGCTTTTAGAAATTAGGCTTACACTGAAGTCTTTGAGGTTGGGAAGAAGAGTCCCTGTATGAAAAATGTTTTATAATCAGAAAATTCTTAACCCCTTCATTTCCAACACTGTTTTAACCCCTTGTGTACCTTTAGGGGTTTGTATACAGAATATGTAGGGACTTGCATCACATATTCGTCCAACCTGGGCAATAGCTAGGCATTGTCTGCTTCGATCATAGTTCAGATGTTTGCAAATAGATGGCAGTCAGTAATGGAAAGAGGTTAACTGAAATTTTTATATGTTTTTAACAGATATCTTTTCCTTCATTATCTTTGAATCATTTTCAATAAAGTGTCATTTTTCTGGACTAATTTATAAACAGGAGAGTAGTAAAATAACTAATTATTTTAAAATTCTAGAAAAGGAAGTGACAACAGGTGGGACCACAGCAGGTGGAGCTGCTGGTTGGGCTGGGTGGGCTGTGACTGGCATGTCATCACTCACTACCAAGTTTTATCAGAAAGCTGCTCCAAAACCTGCTGGCCAAGTTCCTTCAAGTCCAACTGCAAAACCTTCAAAAACAGCAGCAAACGTAGGGCCTGAACATCACAAACCTCAGCAGCAGCAGGTTTCTAAGCAAGCAGAGGAGAGTGAAGAAAATGAAGAAGAAGAAGAAGAAGAAGAAGAAAATGAGGGTGCTGGCTGGAACACTGAAGACTGGGGTGATATGGAGGTTAATTATCTTTAATATTTCAACTTTTAAAAAAACAAACAAATAATAATAAAATAAAATAAAATAATAGTGATTCATTAAAAAACTAAAAAGTATTTATTAAAAAAAAAAAAAAAAAAAAAAATTAAATTTTATGTCAATTACTTTTATTTTGGAATTTTTTGTTTGTAAAACCTTAACAATCTCTGTCTTACGAAAAATTATCAAAAGTCATAAAATTTCTTTTTCTGTATTTTGCAAACATATGTCATCTTCTCAACCTTAAAGTTTAAGTGGGTTTAAAAAAAAAAAAAAGAAATTAAAAAAAAAGATGTTATCCACATAGGAGATTGGAGATTCAACCAAAGAGGTAAAAACATCATCTGAACATGATGCAGAAAAAGAAGAAAATAATGGCTGGGACGATGATGATGATGACTGGGGAAGCTTAGAAGACACTGGTACAGTAAGTAGTAGTACTGTTTTACCATAACTGAAATATAGCTGGTTGACATACCTTTGTTAACACGTTTAAAAAAAATATATATAACTCATTAGATTCCAGACGTAGCAGTTTGCAGTAGTTTACTCAGCACGTAGTGTGTAATAATCATTACAAGAAATGGGGGAAAGGTCTAGAGATCCTCAAAAGATTATTATTTTATTACTGGCAAAAAAAAAAAAAAAGTATTTACAAACAATGATATTAGATAAATGACAAACGATAGTTACATTACATGGTGTAACTATTTGTAACTTGTCTAGTTTCATCATTATTTATATTTAATTTCGTTGTTAATTTTTATGTATATACTGTCAGATACACATAAAAGAAATAAACATTATCTGAATATTAAAATGAAACTGCATGAATTTCAGAAATTGATATTTTTAAGTGCACTGAAGTTAAAAGATGATTACAATAAATTACCATTTAACATTGAAAAATAGAAATCCAATTCACAGTTTTTGTTTTTTTGTCTTAGAAATCTAGAAGCAAACAAGAACAGAATGATTTCACATCTGACAATTCAGGTCTTCCGTCAACTGGTGCATACAACTGGGGAGGGGATGTTCAGAATACAGAAGATGAATTTTTTTCAGCACTGGGAGTGGCCAAGGTATATATAATTTTTTATAATCCCCTTTTAGCCTTTTTTTAAATTTATGTTCCTTTTGATAAAAATACTACACATCATGTTTTGGTTACAATCCACAATAATTTTTAACAGTATTATTAATTTGTAAAATTCTTTTATTATATTTTATTATAGCCATCAAAACCAAGACAAACAACACCACAGAGAAATGCAACTCCACCAAAAGAATCTCATAAGAAAACTGTTGCACCTCAAAAAGAAACTTCATCGGACTGGGGTGATGCTGGTGGCTGGGATGTTGATGATAACAGTGGGTGGAATGCAGATGACTGGAATTCAGCAGGTAACATATATCAAAAGAATTTTTTTTTTTTTAGAAAATTTAACACTATACATTGCTGGGTATAGTCATGCTAATCCTAAAGTATTGTTTTTAAATGATTGAAATATTTTAATTCTAAGCAAGATTAAGTTGTTTTACAAGAAAATTTTATGTTAAATACGCATCCCATAATTATAATGATGTAAAAACTTATGGTTCATTTATATTTTATCTCTTTCTAATGAAAATATGATGTACTAGATTTTTCCATTAACTGTCATTTGGCAGGAAATTCAAGAGCAGACACATCAAAGAAAAAGGTAGATGAGAAAGAAGAAAGACGATTGCAGCGTCAAAAAGAGTTGCAAGCCAAAAGAGAACTGAAGAAAGCAGGAGCTATGAAATTGGGTGCTAAAAGAATTGGCTAATACACAGAACTTCAGGTGAAATAAAGATGATGACATGTCCAGAAACATGGATTAGTTGTTATGCAAACTATGGTTTTTTTTGTTTGGCATCTGTGATTACTGTAATTTCCGAAGGAATCTGCTGCCTGGCTGGAGTTATTTGATATGACAGTTGTCCGAGACTGGACCAGAAAGTCACGATTCCTCATTTTCAACCAAAGTGTTTTCTCCATTCTTATGGAATCTATCTAAATTTTGATAGACTATCAGAGTATTTATTTGTTTTAGGAAATAAAATCCATATTTGAGGCGTAGAATAGGAAACTTCAACAGTACTGAAAAGAAACTGTAAATATTTAATTATTGGTGATCTTTTCAGATTTGGTGCATAAAAAGATAAAAAAAAAAAAAAAAAATACATGAATGAGAAAGTGTGTTTTTTCTTGTTTCAAATGCCAAAAGATTGGTTAGTTATATATATTTTATCAGATTTTTATTTAACATCAATTCATTTCTTGGAAAGGAAGGTCAAATACATTTAAATTATTAGATATTACAAATACTTTTGAGTTCATTTCAATGCAGAATTTTTGTTAAATGTCTCCTAATTATCAACACCAACATTTACTTTGTCTTGTTCAATACATCAAATAAACATATATTCAATACATTAGATAAACATGTCTCATTCTACTTTATAGTTCACAGTGACACATAATAGTTGTGCAGGTAAAATACAATCTATAAATAGTTTTTCACCCCAAAAATAAAGCTGATGGCAAAATAAAACATCAATACAAGCCATTTTGGTAATATTTTATATGTAAATATCTAAAAATCCATGCTTTTATAAAATACTTCATCAAAAACAAATACATATGTATTTGACATCATATGTAGAATGTATCATTCTCTGATGATTCCTGGGGATAAAAGTTGGATTTTAGGTTAGGGTTATCTATACTGTTAAATTGTCAATCATTTGTCTTTTTGTCAAGTTAATTTGCTTGACACATTATGTGAATAAATGTTGTTTATTGATAATATATTTTTGTTAGGTTGTATTTATTTTAAAATACAATCACATTCATTTCAAGTCAGTAAAATAAATATCTGATTTCAACTAATTTACAGTACATTTTATTTTTATCATGTATATTATTTTACAGATTCGTGATCAGCTGAGTGCAATCTTCTGATATATGTTTGAAACATATATCAGAAAAACTATTAAAATTATTGAACATAAAATATTTGTTGGATTTTTTTTTTTTAATATTCCGATTTGTTGATATTTTATTCTGTATCACATATCAGGATCATTGGATTTGTATGACACTACTCTACAACTGATAAATCAGTGATCTGTCAGGGAATTTTAATCTCAATAAAATAATTAGCTGGAACTAAAACTAACATGTTTTGTACACACACAACAAGCAAAGTTAACCAAAACATTAACAAGTCTTAAATGATGCTTGATGGTTAACCTTACAAAAACAAATTTCCAATAATATTATATGAATTTTGTTTACTTTCTTGTAATTTATCCAAGTATTACCTTGTTAACATCATTTCTTGTTACATGTTTCTGACATAATACAATCCAATCACCATTTCTTATGCAGTCCCAGTAATAACCAAAGGAGGTTAGATTTTAATATTTTTCCTCCCATAATAGTAATTTTTAATTTTTTTCAGTAAATGATAATTGGAGTGATATATAGAGTAGAAAATGATAATAACAGATAACTGTAGTTTATTTGGTTCATTAGTCATCCAAAGAATCGTGTTTGTTCAATTGACGTTGTAAATTAATGGTCTTTCTTTGTAATGATATCCTTTTGGTCCTCAGCTCTTTCAAAACGTCTGTTAAAAAATATAAATAAAAATATCAATGTCAAATTATATAATTAGTAAAATTATATAATTAATAAAAATATGTATTGCAGAAAATATAATTATTCTTACTTATTCAGATATAAGTATAAAAAAAAATTTACTTTTTAAAGATGTATATATACATACATGCATACATACATACATACATACATACATACAAACAATACATACATATATATATATATATATATATACACACACACACATACATATAAATATAAATGAATCCATAATGTATTAGAAATATGAAAGAAGCTGGCTTAAAGTGTTGGTTTGACTGAATAAAATAAACGTGTATGTGTGTGTGCACACACACACACACACACACACACACACACATATATATAAATATACAATTTAAATGTATAATTTCAACTCAAAGTGCTTCAAATCTTTATTATTTAAACCTAGCACATATTTTAAAATGGCAACTTCAGTAATAATTTTAATTTATTGCCAGTACAATTAA
This sequence comes from Chrysomallon squamiferum, assembly GCA_012295275.1. Taxonomy (NCBI): domain Eukaryota; kingdom Metazoa; phylum Mollusca; class Gastropoda; order Neomphalida; family Peltospiridae; genus Chrysomallon; species Chrysomallon squamiferum. Next base: position 2,450,656 of record CM022665.1, on the reverse strand, counting down.
TCGGCCAAAGTTTGGTCTGTTAAAAAAATCTGAAAGTCCTTATGAACAATTTTTTTTTTTTGACTGCTCTAATTAACATCCCCATGCTTTAAAACAGTAGCAAGTCAAGTTGTACCTTCTTCCAGTTCTGGATTATGGGTTATATTTTCTGCTATTTTAGCTGATTTATATTCTGGAACTGGTCGTATTCTCTTACCACTGCTATTATAAGACCATTTCTTTTCTAATTCAAGACGATTAGTTTCCTATGAAAACAAAGAAAAGGAACAAGAAATGTTTGGTAATAAATACACAAAAATTATGTAATAGTAACAGGGGATCAACTTTCTGTTCTCTACACAATATTTGGAAGATTTACCTATTATGAGCATCAAGGTAGGCTTTGAACATGCTTTCACCCAGCTTTCTAGAACACTGATCATCAGTACAGTTTTGAACTGGACTCAAAAGCCATACATGAATAATCCTTTGATGGAAACATGCATTATTTTACTTTATGGGAGTTTAATATGATGTCACACCCATTGGGCAATTTCCCATCCAAGCCAGTACTGTATGATGGTTTTATCAAAGATTATTTGCCTTTTTCCCACCCTCGTAATCAGTATGTACACAAGACAGTACAACTGTAGATTAATACAGGTAAAATTTTGGTTGCAAAGCATCTTGTTTTTAATAATAATAATAATAATAATAATAATAATAATAATTATTATTATTATTATTATTATTATTTTTATAAAGAGAAAAGTTGGTGCAACTTTGGCGTGTGATCTACACCAAGCAAATTCTACTTTGGTGTGTGATCTATGTGCTTATTTTAATTATTATTTTGTTTATTCTTGGGGGTTTTATTAGAATTTATAGGAACAAAGTCTAAATAGTATATGAATTTGAATAATTTTATTGATGAATTGAGAAATGCAAGAAAAAGATATTGAGCATTCTTCCTCATCTGTAGCCAATAGAAATAATCAAGGTATGATTGGAAGGTTCTTTGGTTCACTACTCTCATCTTTTTGAAAATACAAATTTTCAAATCTAACCAGGTTTTTTCAATTGCCAGAGTATTGGAAATTTAGACAATTTAAATTGGAGTATGCTTGCTATTTATCCGAATAACCAAATATTCTGCAACTTCTCTATGAATCACAGAGTGGAATACAAATGAACTACCACATCAAAAATCCATACAGAAATGAAATTTGCCTGGATGTGATGTTCTTATATATGTATCATGCATTAATCTTAAAGCATTTTAAGATCTTCCTCTGATCTTATAGAAATATCCTAGATTTTTTTTTTTGCTTTTGTTTTTGTTGTTGCTGTAGACCGCCCTTTATGTTGTAGATCACATGCCAAAGTAGTTTCATGGTGCGTAGATAACACGCCAAAGCAGCACCGAAAAGCTTGATCTAAATGCATATGTAGGCTATATTTACGAAAATTGTTTTTGTAGCTCTGATATTGGTATCTTTGTTTGATCCATTTTGGCAGTTTCCCAAAAAAAAAAAAAAAATTCTGTATAAAATTGTGACTGAAATTAATAATTAAAACTGAAATATGTAAATATAAGTTATGATATTTAATTATTTGTCGACAAATGTTTCACCTTTATTCATTTAAGTTAGAAATAATAAATAAATTTTAATCCTGTACCCGTCTCAACTCGTCTACTTCTTTCTGGAGCTTTTGTGCTGTTATCTTTTGGCAATTTAATTTATACTGGTGAGATTTATAACCAATCAAGGCTGTTTTGTTTGAATACTGAGACATTGTTGCTTCAGAAATGCACGTGCATTAATCATCGTTAATTTGGTACTTTCTTGAGAAACACGTGCACCTATTTGTAGACTGGTTTCATTTATTAGGTACCGGTTAAATACTGTTGTTTACAATATTAATCTAACAAAGGACAAAGAAACAGAAGAATTCTTGCTTTTAACGGTAATAAAATAAACCTGGTTTTTTTTTTAACTTAATATATGAACTGTTTACTGTTTCTGTGTATATATTTTAATAGATTATTGGCAAAAAATATATATATATATGACTGTAAATACAGTTGTTGAATAAGCTTGACTGATAAAATTTTCTAGACGTAAGTAAATAGCGTATTTTCGACTACTACACTATGTCGTGCTGTGTATACTGATAATTGATATTATAGGATTCCATGACTATAGTTACAACACAGTCATTTCTTCTGACAGTAAATGTATATTATACTTTATTATAATGTACGTTAATATATTTAGTAGACGTTCCAAATTGTTTCTCTCTCTCTCTCTCTCTCTCTCTCTCTCTCTCTCTCTCTCTCTCTCTCTCTCTCTCTCTCTCTCTCTCTCTCTTAACAATTGTAAAAACCAATACCTTGAAATGCTCGTATCTGTTAAATATCGATAATAATTATTATATTCTATTCTTTTCTTTTTCAGTTGATAATTAAAAAGTAATAATGATTTCCAGCGATGAAAGTTCAAGTGATAATGCTGTTAACAATGATTCAAGAAGAAATCAATCAGTTTCTGTGAAACTCAATAAAAAACATTTAAAACCAGAAATGCAGGGAAAAGATATGAAAAGTAAAGTTGACAAAAGTCACGCACAAGAAAATGCCAGTGTAGTTAATGTGAGAGATAAAAAGAAAATGTGTAAATCTGATTTCATTAAATCAAATACAGAGTCGTCTTTAGATTCTGATAGTATATTAGACATCTCACCCATGAAAAAACAAAAAATGACAAAAAGAAAAATGAATTGTTTTTCTCATGAAGTTCATTCATCCACAAAGAAGACTAAAATGGGTGATTCTCGTCTTGATAAATTTGATTCTAGTCTGTCAGAAGACAATGAGCCCAGTGTGTCACAAAAAAGAAGGAAAATTAGGAAAATGAGAGACAGATATCATCTGTCATTGCAAACTAATCACAATAAAGGTTCTCATATAGAAAGTAGCAGTCACACAGATACAAATGATGATCTCAATAGCGAGAATGTGGATGTAGAAAATGAAAATTCCAGTGATGATGAAGAAGAAGAAGAATTTGTAAGATGATTAGTTTTTAATATATATTTTATAATGCATTATTACATTTTTTAATTTATTCAAATTATAATAATAAAAAAATAAACATTTTAAATTATTATGCATTTTTGAATCTACAGGCTCAGAAAATGAAGTTAATTTATTTATTTCTTTATTTCTTTATTTTATTCAAGCAGTGGATTTGGATGTATTTTATTTAAATGCTGAAACAGTAATTTCTAGATATTCATAATAAATTTTACATACATATAACTAGTTAGTTAGTTTTGTGTAGCCACACTTTTAATTGTAATTTTTCATATTACTGAAAAATTACAGTAATGTACATTAGATTATGTTTTTATATTTCCAGGCTGCAATTAAGAAAGGTAAGTTGTTAAAATAACTATATTGTTTAAATTTTTATTGCATATACAGTACTATATTTGTTGTTTAAGATACATGTTATTCAGTATAAGCATTTGTATATAACAAAACTGAATATCAAAGAGCTAAAAGAGTTTTTTTTAATACCATGATAATTTTTATACTAAAACATTTTTTTACAATAACAGAAGAATATTTTAGACAAATAGGTTCACTTTATTTTTCCACAAATGTAATCTATAAATCTGAAAAATAATTTTCAATTTCCTTCTTTCTTCAGAGTTAGCTGAAATGTCATTTGAAGAACGAGTAAAACTTCGAGACAAAGTAGGCATTAAAGTGTAAGTAAATTGAAATTCTTAAGTGGCATTTCTCATTTTTTTAAATATTTGATCATAATGGATAATTTTGATTTATTTAATTAATATAAAAGCTGAATGTAATTATTTTAACATTCTTTAAGTAAATTAAATATAAACAAATTTAAATGTTTAAAAAAAATGGGTATGTATCATTTTTAAAATATGAATATAATTTAAACTGGATATATATATATATATATTTATTATTTTCACAATTACACCTTTTGTTTCCAGCTATAACCAAATTGTTCAGGGTGAAAAGAAAGTAAAATCTGAGCAGAAGAAAACTTTTAAACGAGAAAACAAGAACAGGTATTATTTTTCTTTGTAAATTGACTTCTGAAATAAAGGTTTTTTTTATTATATTTTTGTTTGTTATTTTGCCTTTTTGGAACTAGTTTTAAATTTGTAATCTGAACCAGTGGAGGTCAGTTGGAGAAGATATTTCATTAGATTTAATTTTCAATGTGTTATTTATATTACATGAATCTATTTTGTCTTTTAATAAATTTAATATCTTAATTTTTGTATCCTAATACATTTTTATTTCTTTTTCAGACCAGTGGAAATATCTTCCAAAAAAAAAACTTCAGTCCTCCGTAACACCATTCCAGTAAAGAAAAAAGTAAAAAATTAATTTTTAACAAAGTTTAATTTAGAAACAAATAACATTTTTCTAGATCTAAGCTTTGCCTTCCATTTTATTCAGCATATTTTATCTTTTATTTGCTTTTGAATAATTATATGTATATATTTTAGTATTTTAGTAAAATTAATTAAATGGAAAATGCAAGCATTTTCCTGATTTTAATTTTAAATTATTTGCAGATAATTCGAGATCCACGTTTTGATGATTTATCTGGAGAATTTAATGAACATCTCTTCAAACAATCCTATGGTTTTATTGATGAGATCAAGGCAAAAGAAAAACAGGTATTGTCCATTGATCATTTATTCTGCCAAATAACTTCAGTTTTATTATTGGATTATAACTTTTCTAATTAGGAAAAACTAGGAAATCTTTATCTGATGTATATAATTTTTGTATATTGGCACAAAATTTGTAAAAAAGTTGTTCCTAAATATCTTTGTAAAATTTTAACATGTTTGAATTTTTAAAACAAATTTTTGTGAATATTGACCTTATAATGTAGAATAATCTTGGACGATTTAATTACATTTATTTATGTAAATAACTGTTCAATTGTTTTCAGAAACTGGAGAAGCAGCTGAAGAAGGAAAAGGATGAGAAGAAGAAAGAAAATATAAAGTATCTACTTGGCCGAATGGTAAAAAAGATATTCAGTTATAGTTGCATATTTTTAATACTTTACAACTACAGTTTTATTCAATTATTATTTTATTTTTTTGTCAGTATTTACATAACCAAATCCTGGCTGTATTCATTTATATTTTTAGAAACAGCAAGAAATAGCAGAGAAAAAGAAGAAAGAACGTGAAAACTTGGAGAAGCAGTGGAAGAAAAAGGAACTTCAAATGGTTAATGAAGGGAAAACTCCCTTTTTCCTCAAGAAAGGTAATGTTGTTTTGTTGTAGTTTTATTTATTTATCTTTTATTATATTATATATCTTTTTTCAATCATTGTTAAGTTTATTAAATTGCTCGAAATTATTGCAGCAAAGTTTAGAAATTTTGAAGACTTAATTACATGTTGTTTAAATCAGCATAATTTTTTTCAAAGAAATCAGACTTAAAATTGGCTTTTATCACTTTCATTAGATTATTCCTGTACATTGTTATTACATCTGTTTCAATAGTTTTCAACTCAATATAAGCAATATATACATATATTAAATTCCTAATGTATAAAATTGCATCCTGGTTGATATCAGTTAAAAAGAAAGAAAAATTAATGTTTAAAAAATGTATTATTTGAATATCAATTTAATAAATTATGTTGATGAACTTTTAAAATTTATTTCATTTCTTAAATGTCATAAAACGGTCTTTTGTCATGAATATTTTTTGTAATATGTTAATGTTTTGTTTCTTTTTTCTTATTTTTTTTAATTTATAGGTGATTTGAAAAAACTTGAACTGGCTGAGAAATTTAAAGAACTGCAAAAAAGTGGAAAACTTGACAATTATTTGAGCAAAAAAAGAAAGAAGAATGCAAGCAAAGAGAAAAAGAAGCTGCCCATTTGAATATCTTTGTTATAAAATCTGTTTAGTTATGAGTTAACATGCAAATGTAAAAAAGAATGTTAGTATTGTTTGTCAGTGTTTTTAGAAATTAATTATGTATTTATGTGCAGTTACCCTGAAAGGATAAAAAAATGGTAAGCAAAATATATTATGTTTAAATTTTTTTAAATATCTTGTTTGGTACCATGTACTTTTATGAAAGTTTATGTAATAAAATTGAAACTGTAAATAGAGAACATTAATTTTTATTAGTTCATGGGGTTTTTTTCTGCAGTAAACGTATTTGAAAATAACTTGCTTTTTTTGTTTTGTTTCACTGGCTAATAATTATGTTACATAGTGAATTTTACTAAAAATGGATGTTGTTCTAACAGTTTATTAACAAAAAAGAAAAAATTTCAAGTTCTATTACCATTTTATTAATACTTTCAGCACATATTACATATTGAGTCTTCAATATTGGTAAAGTATTAGAAATATAAATGAAAACTATCTACAAATTGAATCACTGATACAGTGATAGTTTACAATGCTCAGCAAGTTAACAGACCTTGGTAATTGGTAAACATTTTGACAGATAAAAAATATTATAACATACTTTGCTAAAAACATAATTTATATGTTAGGTTAGCATACAGCATCGTAATTAAAAAATTTAAATGGATAATGTGAACCAAATGAAATAAGAAAGCAACGCATTGTACAAACAATATGTTTTATTAGTCTATTTCTTTTCTAAAATATTTTTGAATATTTCAAGAAAAACACATTAGGTTCTACAAACCTCTCAAATGTGAAAGTTATTCTACTTGACACATTATATTTAATCACAAAAATAATATTTTCAACATTCAGACTGGTTAGTACAGCAAGACACAATTTTAGGTAACTGAAAAAAATGATTCCACCAATTTTCAGTTAAATGTTGATCTAAAATTATAACCGTAACATTTTTGCTTGTCTTTGTTCCTCAAGTTCCCTTTCTTGCTGAGCAACAATCTGTTGACGTTCGTCAAGAAATTTAGAATATTCCTGTGCATCGAGGCTTCTAACAACTTCAATACCCAGTGAATGTGCTTGCGCTATTATTGACTTGCATACATTTTCCAGTTTCCAATTTTCAAAAGTTGGATCCTCACTTTTAATCTTTGCAATTTCATAAACATGTTTCAGTGAGACTTTTCCTGCAACTTCTTGTCCTGAAACAGAGGTAAACATTAATACATTACAAAAAAAAAAAAAAATAAATAAAAATAAATATTAATATTAATAATAAATAAATAACAACAAAAATTACAATAATTACAATTAATAATAATGACTAAAAGAAAATATAAATGTTCGAAGCATTTTGTGAATTTTTTTCCTTGTATTAACTGCTTAGTTTTTGTCTTTTGAAAAACAATAATTTTGTTTTTAATTTTATAATTTAGAGAGAGGTACTGTATTCACTATTACTATTAATGTGAAAATCTTTTAACTTCTCATAATTATTATAATTATAATAACTACAAATTTAAAAAAAAGAAACAAATCTAAGTAACATTTTTTCATTCTTTTTAAAATGACAGATTTAAAAAACCTGGTTTCATGGCTCCCTTCTGAATACCAGCCGCCTGCTTTAAAAAATAGCTTGTCATTGGTTTGTGAATACAAAGGTCAAAACTACGATCAGGCTGTAAAAAAAAGAAAAATATTAATAGAATTACAAGAAAAAAGAGACTAACTTCCACTTCATTATCTTATCATTTATAAAATAAAATAATGTCTATGCTAAGTATAACTACTACTTACATTGACTTTAATTCTGGCAGGGAGAGGCAGACCTGACTTGACATCTTTAGTTTTTTCATTAAAATCTTTACAAAATGCAGCAATCTGAATTCCTCTCTGCAATTATAAATAAGTAAAAATAGTATATATATATATGAAGATAATATTAACTAAAGCTATGAAAAGCCTAAAAACAAATGAAACTTATATCATGTATGATTTTACGTTTGTAAGGTAAATTAAAAAAGGTATAATATAATAAATAATGGGTTCCTTGTTTTTGTTTTCCTGTTAAATAACACTATAACATTTTATTAATTATTATGATTTTTTATTTGATTTTTTATACATGTATTGTGTGTGTAATTTGAATTTATCCACAACCAATGGCAAGTACCATGACAGCCCTTAACATTTGGACAATTCCCACTGCAATAACACCCTGTAACTGCCATACAGTGTTTGCCTCTGGGCCCTTCCCATAAATCCCATACTCAATAAAAACTATAAGAAGAGATATTTCTTGGCATTTTAAAAATGTTTTGTGTTACAAGTTCTGTCAACAGAACAATTCTCAACTACATGAGTCAGCATCATCAGTGCTTCCTTATTTACATGACATATTTCAAGGAACGAGATGAGTATTTTATCACTTGGGTATCTCTATTATCTTAACTTTTAAAACAGAAATTCAGAATTAAAAATTTACAAGACTATGGAGCTTAGGTCAGCAGCTGCCAAATGTGCAAAGCTGTGAAGTTCATTTACATTTGACTAATTCAAATAAAGATAGTTTTGATTAGTTATTGGCCACATTTTTAGCTATGGGCTTAATTACTTATGTAAAAATGTTCTAAATTTTAAAGTTGCCTTGGTGCCCTAACATTTCTGGCTTAATTTATGGCAAGTATAACACATGCACTTCGAACAACCAAGCATTTTCTTCTAAACCTGACTGGTATTTTTTGGTAATTTTAAAGTAAAGAATTTTGAAAGATGGGTTTCAGAAGTTTAGACAGTGGCACAAACTGCATTGCTTACCAAAGCTACTATTTTTTTGTGTACAAGCCCCTGCATGTATATACATATGTATATTTTTTTATTTCATACAGTTATTATACAAGTGCACAGGGATTTCTTTTATCTAGACAATGGCTGGTGTAAATAATAAACAATATTAATTTTGGATGTAACATTAAGAGATATATTACTGATCACAAGATGTTGCACAACTTCTGAAAGACACTTAGATCAATCAATGTTGTTAAATCATCCGGTATTTAATATAAAACTAAGTGCACCATGAAAATATATGTACATCAACTACATGACACATCTACTGCTACTAATAGATAAAAGCAGCAAATTTCCACTAGCTAATGATAGAAAATTCAAAATCATGTTAACAAGTTCTAATGTATAACAAGTCTTCTTTTTTTTTTTTTTTTTTTTTAGTATCATTAAGTGAAGAATCTTCTAGATATTATTTTCGCAATGTCATTACTGATATTAAATTATTTTTGAAAACATGTTTAATGCGGTTTAAAAACATATTATGTTTCATTATTATAAAAATTATAATTAATGTTTGTCGTTCTGATATGCCCTTTTTTTAATAATTATAAATGGAAATAACACTACTGATGCAAGCGATCTTCACTAGCTGTTTGTGTATGTTCTACCTGTCCCAGCTGTGGGCCAAGTGGTGGTGCTGCCGCTGCTTGTCCAGCTGGAATTACTACTTTCAAGAAAGGTGGATGATATACTTTCTGAACAATTTTTTTAGCGCCCTTTGCTAATCTTTTTCCACCTTTCGATGCCATACTTTTTGCATGTGTTCGTGAGTTATTTGCCCTTCAAGAAAGTAGACTGTTCATTTACAAAGAAGCGTAATATAGAAACACATTTAGTTTAAAAATGGTTACTTTGTCGAATGAAAATTAAATAAAGCGTTTCATCTAAAATATTTTGCACAGTCGACAGGTTCCTGTGTAATATTAAAGTTACAGTAACGTACGTAACACAGTTTTACATATTTATTATATGTTATTTCGTTAATGTTAATGCTTTCAGTAAATATATTTTTGGACAACGCGCGTGGTTTTTCAACTTTTTGCATGTACAGTCGTCAATTGTACAGCAAGAGTACAATGGAAGAATTAAATCACAGTGATGAAAAATTATTATCAGTGTGATTTTAAAAACTTTTAAGTAGGCACGTTCATCAAAAATTTAATAAACTGCAAAGCTAAATAGTTTGATTCAATCACACAGCTGCAAAAATAACAACTGATAATCGCAGATTCATTGTGGAAATTGATTTTTTATTATTATTATTATTATTATTATTATTATTATTATTATTATTGTTTACTTTGGATAATGACATACAGAATGTTTTTTTTTTTTTAATATACTAAATTCTCATTGTTACATATGGTTGTTAAATACAGCTTTCATGTTACAATCCATTTTGTATTTATTACTCAATCTGTAAGTACATAACATAGCTTTAAAAGTTTCAAACTTACTACATCAACTAGGCTATAGAACAGACAAAGGTAGTGTCAATACATCAATAATCTGATGTTTAAACTTTGATGTTACGTGCCTGTATATTGATAATTTTTGCTGTTAATTGTAATAAATATTTTACATAATAATCTAAAACATTAAAAGAAGAAACTCAGTATTATCCTCTTTCTACAGATGTTGGTTAAGCTTGCCTGTAATTCAGCTGAACACTTGTCTGCACAATTGGATTGATTTTTGCCTCTGATGTTTGCCACTTGAGATAATTTAACCGTCATTTATCTAGACATTTTGCCATTTGTATATTATATATTTTTATATATATCTATATTTTATTAACTTGCATTGAATTTTAACATTTTAAATAATATTTCATTTATGTTTACTTGATCGTATGTAATATTGTAAAGTATATATGTAATATTTAAAAGTACATATACATAATGTATATACCAATACATCTGAAAAAGATATGTGAGTGGCAGCCCAACTGGTGATGATTCTAGATAATTGACTGGCAAAATTTCTCCAGTGGTAAAGTGACTGCTTTTTAGAGAAATGATCTGTACATTATACTAATTAGTTTTTCTTTAATACAGATTATCAAGACAAAGAGTTACAAATTTCCATAGAAGTTTTTTTTTTTTTTTTTTTTTTTTTATATATATATATATATTAAGTTACTGTTGATAAATTACAAATAAAATAAATAGATATATATTTAAATGATTGAAAAGCATTAGTTTCCATTCACTGTAACAAGACTAAAGCTTGCACATAAAGCAATGTAGTATAATCATTTTCAAAATAATATAAACTTTTTGTCTGTGGAGTTTTACTAGATCTGTTGATATTTTATGTAATATCTCTTGAAATTGTATATTCTTTAAATATATAAAAATGAATGAGTAAATTATTTTATAATAATTTTGTTTTTAATTTAGTTGGAGAAGAAGATGGTAGATTGAAAAATGTTTTGAATTTGAATAATAATAGTTAAAATATTTGTACTGATAATTGAATTTTTAAAATATATTTTTTGTAGGGAATGACTGAACCAACTGAATTAAGAGGTGAATAGAAATTTATACTCTCTACTTTTTATGGTCCTGTTTTTTAATTGTATGAATTTAATTTTAAACTGAATGTGACAGTTAGTAGAAATTGTTAAATAACATTCTTTTATTTTTTATTTTTTTTGTTAAATATTTAGCTGACACTTATTACTCTCTCAGCTTTTCTGTTTTTGAAGACGTAAAATTTATAAATATTTTTCTCAGTTGGGTTATGTTTCTGTAGGTATTTAGAAGTATTAGTTATTTTTAATTATGGAAATAAAACTTATTTGTTTAACTTTCTGAGTGTTTTTTTTTCAGATCATAGCAATGATGAAGATGAGCAGATGTCAGGCCATCAGATGGTGAGATGTTCTCTGATTTATTTCTTTATCTTCCTGACAACAGTTAATCAAATAATATTATTAAAAGTGTTTGAAAAATAAACCACAAATTAAGTGTTAATAAGAACTGAGTTTTTAGAGATTTGGTTCCATATATTTTTATATGTTATCTGTTATGAATGCAAATACAGTTATAAAATTATCAGAATTCTTTTCGTCCTAAAATTAATAAAGTAAAATTTTGAACTTACATTTCAGATTATGTTTTTGTATTTTTACTACATATCCAATATCACAGAATGTTAACATTTTTTCCATTGATGTAGTTTGATGAAGATCTCCAGAGGAAGGTGATGTTGCAGCAACAGCTTCTAGAAGTTGAACAGCGTCAGAAGGAAGCAAGAGCACTGCAGCAGACAGCTCTGCCCCAGACAGTACAGCCTGCAATGACAACTCTGCCCCAGACAGTACAGCCTGCAATGACAACTCCAATTCCACCAGCAGCTGTCCAGCCATCACCTTCAATATCTATACACCAACCTCCATCCGGACCTATTACTCTGACCCCACCAGGAGTACAGCCATCAATAACAGTGCCCATACAGCAGCCTGCACCTTGTCCAGTTACCATTCCTGAAGGTTCATACATTTACCATACAGATAAATTAATAATGATGTATATTAACAAAGTACAATTTGATGTTTGTTTCCCATAATAAAACTCTCTCTTAAGAAATTTACCTTACACATAGATATAATAATAATAATAATAATATTTATTTATTTGTTTCCCATAGAGCTTTTTCTCGACCCTTTTAGACATTTATTTAAAGTTTTCTCATGCTCCAAATATTAAGTTATATTCATTGCAAACAGCATACTCACTAATGATTGAACATTTTCTAATTTAGTTAAGTAAAACTGTAGCTGACTTCTTTGTTGCATGTTTGTAAGTACTTATAAAAAAACAAAGCTACAGAATATGCATTTTTAACTGTCACTGACCTAAAGTCACTTGTAAACTCATCAATGTATAAAATATTTTATGATAATGTTTCACAGTTTCATTGAAAATGATACCCATATTTTTTGTTCTTTTATAAATGATAACAAATAATTCAATAATATTGCTTTATTAACATTTCTGTTATCATTATTATAGACTGATTCTTCTTCATTTAATTATTAACTTGGGAAACATAATTAACTTCTATTTTTTTAAATCTAGCTTTAGCAGCATAAATGTGTTTAATTAATGCTGATTTTTCTGACTTTACAGTTTTCTTAGAACTGATATTTACAAACAGTCACAGAAGTATAATTATAAACGTATGCTGATGTTTGAATTAATAATTTTCTTTTTTAATAATTTGATGTTATTATATCATTACAGCTCCTGCTGGCCAGCCTGCCACTATTCAGCAACAAGGGTCTGATCACCCAAGAGAAGACATGAGTCCTGAACTCATGCACAAAGTGATGCAGCAGCAGCAGCTGCTTGAGATAGAAAAGATTCGAGAACAACAACAGGTAACCATTTCACCATCATTATTAGCTTCCAGCTATGATAAAAATGGGTTTTAGGAATGAGGGGTACACAAAAGTCCATGAGTTTTGGGTTGTACAATAGGAGGTAGACACTGTAAATCCTTTTGTACAGAATGGTTTTTTTTTGTGTTTTTTTGTAATCTGAAAATGTGGTTTATTAATTTATCTGTTACATGTGTCTAATTTGTTTTTATTATAACTATTTCTAAGTCAAGAAGATTATATAAAAAAAAGTTATTAATTTGTTGAAGAAATATTGTGTTTTTGAGTTTTGATAATATATATCATTTGTGAGAGCTCAGAAAAATATATAAATTTAGTTATAGAAAGAAGATAATTTTAATAGCTGTTTTCTGTTCTTCATGTTGTTTGATGTGATAACTTAAAACTTTTGTCACATCCTTTAATAATTATCTTTACAAAATATATTTCTTTTATTTTTATTCTTCAAGTTATTTGATGTAATAGTTCAAAATTAAATTGTTTACAGTTATCTGTACTGAATATGATATTTTTTTAAATCTTCCTGTTGATTTGCTAAATAGAAAGATTAACCCATTTCATTATCTGAATGGCCTTTTACGATATATCCAACACATATAACCATAAATAAAATGATTCTGTTCTTTCTTTGTTTTTAATTTTATTTTTATTCTTAATGTTATTGTTTTGATAGATGATACAACACACTCAGATTGTTTTGATTGATGCCCAGCAACAATCTGGTAAGAAATATCTTCATATCTTTCCTATTTAAAAAAATTTTTAAGACATTATTATGTTTACTTGTAAATGAACCTTTATAATAATTAAAATAAATGTTTTAAAACAAATAAAACAAGCTGTTTTGAGTGATGAAGTGTATTAATGATGTCAGCAACATAGTGAATTTGTGTTTGTAAATAGCAGTATTGTTTATATATGTGTTTAATATTAATAAACCAAGCAGTGTCAGAGAAACTGAAATGTAATTTTGCAGATATTTTTAGTTTTTTTTTTCTCATTTGTTGAATATCTTTATTACCAGCTCAGCAGCCAGTTACAGCTCCACCTGGATCACCTTCGGCTGCTATTCCACCCCCACCAGTGGCAACACAGCAAGCTGTACCCACTGGCTTGGTGGGACCTGCCACCACAATACCTGCAAGAGTACAGCCGACTGCAATTGTCCAATCGCAAGGAGTGATGCCCCCACCACCACCTCACATGCCTCCTCCTCCACCTGGCATACAGCAGGGGCTGCGGCCTCCACAGCCTGTACCTCCTCAGCCACAGAGACTTCCTCAGCCAATACTGGTTAGTCTACAGCTTAAACAACAGTAATAAGTGAATAACATCTTACAAATCTGCATTTATTGGAGATTCAGTGCACGGTTATTTCATGGTAAAGGAATGAGATGATTTGGGACTGCAGTTGTAATCAGAACCAAAATGATTGCTTAATAAATTGCTTGAATTTTCTATAATTAGAATTCTCCCTCCCATTTTTTTTTTTTTAATCTTTTTTTAATCGTTTTGGTTTTGTTTTGCTAATTTGTATAATAAATGAAAACAGTGTTATAATAAATTTGTTTATATCACAGAATGAGTCGAGTAATGCCCCTCCTGGAATGCCTCAACCAGGCGACAGAGTTATTATGGGTGACCCCATGGGTGAAAGGATGGGCCCACCTCTCGGAGAAAGAGTGGCTGCTCCACCACCTGGAGAAAGAATGGGACCTCCACCACCCCATGATGAAAGGATTGGTCCACCAACTACACACACAGAAATACTAGCACCACCTCCACCCCCCCCACCACCACCACCACCACCACCACATGAGATGATGGGAACACAACCTGGAGAACTAATGGGAGCGAAGCCTGTAGAAAGAATTGGACAGCCAGCTCCCACTGAACAAATTGTTGCTCCAGCACAAGGGGAGAGAATGGGTGAAAAGTTTACTCCTGGGCAGAATGAACATGCAGCACCAACCCCAGAAAGGAAGGTGCCTCCTCAAGAACCACCCAAGGAATTTCGTCTACCATCAGCACTGGAAAAAGTTCTTGAGTTCAAGAGTGTACGTGCTCAAGAAGTGGGAGTCAGTCCAGAAGAGTTAGAAAGACTGGAGAAAGGAGGTAAGAAGCAAAAGTTTTTATTTCTTTATTTATATTGTTTTTGGCATTACTTTTATTACTTTTATCAAAGAATATTCTGTTTGCATAGAAGGTGCTTTTAAAATATACAAATTAAAATTTCAAAGTTTTTTTTTTTTTTTAGTTCAGATCTTTATGTAAACTTGGAAGAAATATTTTATTTCACAATGAATTGAACACGTTTGGGTGTTTTATGTTTTTTTTCTTGTTTTCTCAAATCTGTCATGATATTTCAGACATAATTATGGGTTAAAGACCATTAAAATTAGGAAAGAACAAGCCTTTAATTACCATTTTGAGTCACTAACTGAAACAGGAATTGTTTATATGACTGAAAATTAAAGTTGACAAATGTTGTGATAGCTAAGTAAAATAACCAAATGTTGGGTGTTTTTTACAGATGATCTAAATGCAGACAAGTCCAGTGATGAAGGGAAAGAGGAATTAATCACAGACATTATTGAAGAGGAAGAGGAAATTCCCAAAACCACAAAGACATTGAAAGAGGTATAGCTCATGGATTACTTAAGACATTACATTTTTTTATTATGATATCTATCTTAATATTATTATTTTTTTTTTTTTTTTTTTTTATGATTACATTAAACTGGAGATATTTTTGTGAGTTTAAATAAATACATATTTGTTTCCTGGTATTTTTATTTTTTACCTTTTAATTTATAAAAAAAAAAAAGTAATTATGGTGCATTCAAGATACATAACTGATTGGGTTTCAGATTTTATGTGTTCATAGTTTTAAGATTTACAAATGCAAAACAACAGTAAAAAAAAAAATGTACAGTGGGGAAATCATGGAAACATGAACATTATTTTATTTGTTTTAGTCAAAAAATAAGAAGAGGAAGAAGAAGAAGAAGAAGGCGAAGAGGAGTAGAGTTCAGGAACAGAAGAAAGCTATGGAGATTGAGGACAGTAATAAAGAAGAAGAAGAACATATACAGATAGAGTTAGTGTTTAACTTATTTTCTCAGTGTATTTCCTATTAGGAATTAAGTGAAGTTGTGAATTAGTATTTTAAAACCATGTTGTACTGATAAGGGAGAGTTTAAGTTACAAATGTTGTAGGGGATTATCATTTTTATAAATTGTTTTCTCAGAAAACACTCATTCTTAGTGGTAAATATACTGAAAACAAATTGATTAAAAATTACAGTAATTTTTCAGTGCTTTGTGTTTGAAATGAAATTCAGTCTCAGATTTGCTGAAAAGATATTGTGATGGCACCTTCGTTAAGAAACCCAATTTTCTTGTTAATAAATGCACAGATACATGTATATATTTTAATTTCACATGAAATTGTTTAGACAAATATTGTTTTAGGTTTTCAATATGGTTATTAATCTGAAACTGTCACTTAATCCTTTTTTTTTTTTTTAAACTTTAATTTGTACATTTGCAGCATCCCAGTATTAAATTTAATTCTAATGAATGTGATATGTAAAAATATTTATTTATTTGCTAACTTCGAGTAAGACAAGATTTCTTAATAAAAATTTTGTTAAAATATTTTTTCCAGATATGTACAGGAACAGCTTGATCTAGAACCCACAGATCCCAGTTATCATACATTTGCTATGATATTTGAGGCTTTTAAGGTAAATAAATAAACCACTGAAAATAGTTCTTAAATTTTTGGTTTAATAGGTTTAATTTTATCACATAGTATAGTATTGTTCTTCACAGTGTAAGGTTATCTCAAAATTTATTTAATTTTTATCTGTGATTTCTTTTTTTTATATTATTATTATTTTTTTAATTTGTCATTCATCTACCCAAAGTTTGAAAATTATTATAATTACCAGAATTATTACTACTATTAATTTTCCATATTGTCTTTACGAGTATTATTATTATTATTACTATTATTATTATTATTATTATTATTATTATTATTATTATTATTATTATTATTATTATTATTATTATTATTTGGCAGATTGCTGAGCCAGAAAAACCCAAGGATTCATCTAGGTCGGAACAGAAGAAAGCAGAGGAAGACATCAAAAAGGCCCAAGAAGCCAAACAGAAAGAAACAGAAAAGAATGACGATGATGATGATGACGACGATGACGATGAAGAAGTTAATAAGAAAAACTTTTTAGTTTTATAAAATGAATGAGTACACTTAAGTAACTCAGTATCGTTATCATAAGTTTTTTTTTTGTTTTTTTTTGTTTTTTAATTGAAGAACATATTATTCGTTAATTCTTTTTCATAAATAATTTAACATTTTCTGCTTGGTTTTCATTTATAAAAGCAGGTCTTTTATTTTTAACAGCATTAGTTATTTATGTTTAAAAATTTATCTCACTGTTGAAATGTTTCCTTGAATGAGTTCACTAATACATTTTTTTTTTAATAAAATTGAAATATTTTTTCTAGGATGTACTGCGTGAAGATAACGTTCCAAAAATTTCAAAGAAAAGATTAAAAAAACTAACTCGACTTAGTGTTGCTCAGCTAAAACAAGTAAGAATTTCAATATCTTATTAAACACTCTTAAATTTTAAATATTGTTATTAGATATAATAAAAATTATTATCATTTAAACATATTGTATTATTGTTGTTTTTAATAAATAATCTCATGTAAATTAGTTATATAAGATAGTATAATTATTAAGATTAGTGAGAAATGGTATTCAAATTGTGTATGTTACTGTATATTGGCAGAAGAATATCAACAGTTGATAAGTAGCATGATGTGCCACTGTAATTAAATATTGATTGAATATCAACATCACCAAACTGTTGTGAGAAATAAAAGAACCATATAGTTTGATTCAGGAACAAGGAATGTTGATTGTTGTTAATATTTAATTTTTTTAATAAATTCTGATTTATTTCTTTCAGCTGGTGACTCGACCTGATGTTGTAGAAATGCATGATGTAACTGCCAGAGACCCTCGATTGTTGGTGCAGTTGAAAGTAAGTTTTTTCTTTTCAACTGTTACCTGTTCAGTAGAATAGTTATAGACAGTGTTTTATATTTAAATTCATTTATTATTCATTTTTTTTTTTATTAATAACCTATTATTAATTCATACACATTCAAAAACAGCCTGAGTAAATAAATAAATAAATAATAATATTTAACATGGTCAGTATTTTTCATTTTCTTCTTTTTTCGCGTTCTGCTTTGTTTCTGATTTAATATCTATTCATGTTTGTATGAGATTAAATGAACATTTTTTTATTTGTATTCAGGCAACAAGGAACACTGTTCCTGTTCCTCGACACTGGTGTTACAAGAGAAAATACTTGCAAGGGAAGAGAGGAATTGAGAAACAACCGTTTGAGCTGCCTGATTTTATTAAGGCAACTGGAATTGAAGAGATGAGAGCTGCACTGGCTGAGAAGGTTTGTTTTCAAGTCATTCACTGAAAGCAGACTTCTTTTAACTACTACAATCTCAAAAGTTAACATTTTATTCTCTCTTGTTAATTTATTATAACAGAGTTTATTATTATTTGTTTTTATTTAGTCTTGTGTATTAAGATTATTAGTATAAAAAACCCACAAAAAAGCCTGGATGGCAAGTATCCTGAATTACAGAAAACCTTGGCTGTGTTTAATTTCACTTTGTCATTTATGAGTTAAATACTGAAGTTCAAGACTATAATTTTTCGTTATGTTTTGTTTAGCACTTCTTACAATTTACTTTCTGGTTTTGTATCAAGCTGTTGTTTACTTTTTCAAACTCTCTGAAAGGTAACTTAACAAAAATAAATTAGAGTAATAAATTGTCATTTTTGGAGTAAATATTAACAAATGGGTACATTGTAACAAACAGCTTAGTTTGCAACTGTTGTAGTTAATTCATAATGAGTGACATACACAGATTTTGACTATTATAAGTTATGTGTATATGCAAGTTCTCACTTTGATCATGTAGGAAGATCAGAAGACACTGAAGGCTAAGATGAGAGAACGTGTTCGTCCTAAGATGGGTAAAATAGACATTGACTACCAGAAACTACATGATGCCTTCTTCAGACATCAAGTGAAGCCCAAAATGACAATTCATGGAGATCTTTATTACGAGGTTTGCTTATTTTTACAATTTAAATGTGTGAGTATAAACTCTGTGTGCTTGTGTGTGTGTGTGTGTGTTGCAGCTCATGTGAATATTTAAAAAAATGCTTACCTCAATATCCTACTTTTTTTCAGCTAAAAAGAATTGCATACACAGAGAACTGAATGTAAACTGATAATTTAAACTTTAAGTTTTCTAAAATTCCTTGATTAGCAAAATTTCAGAAAAATTATTCTTAAACAAAATTGTTTTTTGTGTCAATTATAATTATCAATGAATAAAAATTTTGTATTGTGTATAAGTGGTTTATTTTTTTTCAGGGAAAAGAATTTGAAACTCGTTTGAAGGAGAAAAAACCTGGTAATTTAACTGATGACTTGAGAATAGCACTTGGCATGCCCATTGGTCAGGTAAGAAAGTTTTCACAAACACTGTTTTAAAATATAACTGATTGAATGTTGATATCTAAAAAAGAAAAGTAATCAGTATAATTTATATTTGGATATTACTGAACAGGCTTTTCCTTCATAGTTGATTTAATTAATTAAAAAAAAAAAAATGATTAACAAAAATAATTTATAAAGACACTTTTTACTATACAGTTTACTGAAACAGAATTTGGTTTATTATGAATTAATTAAGTTAAAAAAACATCATAAATGCAGTAAAATATCATATTTTTAAAATTAGTTTATTTAAAGTTCAGTTTTTGAATTATTATGAATTAATTAAATAAAAGAAGCTGTTAATGCAGTAAAATATTCCAGATAATATATCGCACAAAATTTAAATTTAAATATTTTAATTATTTTTCAGGCTGCTGAAAAAGTTCCACCACCTTGGTTGATTGCCATGCAGAGATACGGACCTCCTCCATCTTACCCAAACTTGAAAGTTCCAGGTCTTAATGCCCCAATTCCAGAGGTGAATTTTAATATTTTGTTTTTCTCTTCAGAACTTTTCAAATTGTATATTTTTTTTTTAAAAACAAATTTATTAAGACCTTTGTTTTCACACATCTGACTAAATCTGGTTTGATCTCATAAACTGTTTTTTTTATTTGTTTGTTTAATGAAGAGGTGGGGACACAAAATATCAAAATCTTCAGTATAGTTTTTAAATTTTAAAAACATTTTCTAGAATTGTAAATATTATTAATTCCAAATGTTACCTTACTGTATCAGAACAATAATTGTGAATATTAGTAAATGTTTGGTAAATACTGTCTTTGTTTTGAATTTTTCAGGCTTGTTCTTTTGGTTACCATGCAGGAGGTTGGGGCAAACCTCCAGTAGATGAACATGGGAAACCACTGTATGGTGATGTGTTCGGAACCCAGGGTGGAGACTTTGCAGTAAGTTATTTACATCCTGTGTATTGTTTTTCATTTTGTAACATAACAAGATGCGTGAAAATTAACACTGTCATCCTGTTCATAATTATTTTCAACTGCCAATAGCAGCAAATAGAATGATTATTTTTTTTTTTTTTACCAAAAGTTGATGACATAAATGTGAAAAATTTGCAGAATAATTTTGATTCTAAAACATGTAACTGACAATTTATAATGATGAAACTGCACTTTACCAAAGGGCTTCTTCAGTTTGTCCTTATTTATTTTGTTTTTAATGTAATTTTAAAATGTGTCTGTGTACAAATAATAATGTTTAAATCAGACTCCAGTAGAAGAAGAAGAAATAGATAAAACTCAGTGGGGAGAGCTTGAATCAGAGTCAGAGTCGGAAGAAGAGTCTGAAGAATCATCTGAGGAAGAAGACGACACTGGACTCGTCACACCAGCTGAAGGGTAAATATTTCACTTTAACAAACAGCGCAAAACTTCACCATGATCAGAACTTTGTAATCCAGTGTTTCAGTAAGAAAGAAAATTATTTGAAAAAAAAAAAAAAAAAAAAAAAAACATCAAAAATAACCGATACACTTTTTCTCCTAACAAAGTAACAGTTATTATTTTAAAATTTTAGTTTTTGTGAGAAAACTGAAGATTTGTGGTTTAATATTAATTGTTTTATTTCTGTTTTTAATTAATTGTTTTATTTCTGTTCTCTGTTTCTCTGAAGATTTCATTTTTGTAAACATTATTTTATTTCTTTTTAAAAATAATATATCCTCTGTTAATTTAATTGAAGATTTTTAGAAATTAATTATTATATCATTGTAGACTGGAGACACCGAGTGGTTTGACTTCAGTTCCTATTGGAGTTGAAACTCCAGAAATGATAGAGTTGAGAAAGAGGAGAATAGAAGATGCCATGGACCAAGGAGGAGACACTCCTGCTCTTTTCACTGTTCTGCCAGAGAAGAAGGCTGCAGTGGGTGGTGCTATGATGGGATCAGCTCACGTGTATGACTTAGGAGCTGTAAGTAGCACATAAAAACAATAGCAACTCAAGAACAGTATACTTGCCTAGAGAGATAAAACAGATATAAAGTGAGGAATTCAGAATTATTGATATGCTGTGATATTTTTTTTTTGAACTCCAGATAAAGGTCTTTACAAAAGATTTAGCTAATGGAAATGTATCCTTTGTTTTCAGATTCTGAACTTAACCTTCAATTTTTAGTGGTTTTTTTTTTTTTGTATGCTTTTAACTTTAAAGAGAAGTATAAATGTGATTTTGTGTTTCAAACAGGATTTATAAAACACTGAGGTACTGATTTCAGTTTCTTAATGAACAAATATGTTTTGTAGGTTCCAGCAGCAAAGAAGGCTGCAGAGAAGGTGCCAGCAGAGGCTGTCGAGGTGTCCTTGAACCCTGAAGAGCTTGACCTCGACACTGCAGCCATGCAGGCCAAGTACGAACAGACAGTGAGAGAACAGCAGTCACAGCTGGAGAAAGAGGATCTCAGTGACATGGTTGCAGAACACGCAGCAAAGCAGAAGGTTTGTAATTTATTACCTTAATAACAGCTTTGTGTTTCTTAAATATCTCTGTTACCATTAGCAGTGGTCACTTGGTAGATTAAATTTAAACATGTTATTTATGAATTTAAAATTCTTTTTAAATATATGTGCTGCATGAACTCTGCAAGATATTAAAAGAATGAACTTTTAAGATTTGAATTCACAGACATCCTAGTATTCTTTAGATTATTTCTTAAGTCTGCTGAAATTTTAGCCTTGTTTTGACATGCAGGTTCATCATGTTTTGTGGGATATTTAAAAAAATGCTAAAATAAGTAACATTTGTTTCATCTTTATTTTTACAGAAAAGAAAGAAACAGCAGCAGGACAGTGGAAAATCAGCAAAGAAATACAAGGAATTCAAATTTTAATTTTTCCAAATTGTTTTACAATTTTTTTTATGTTCCTGTAGGTGCAGTTTGAAACAAATATTTGTACATCAGTACAATCAAGAACACTTTTCAAAATTTCAATTGTTATGTTTTCCATGTTGGAAATGTTTTTTTTTTTTTTCTTTGTCATTTTGGAAATTAAACATTGTAAAAGTGGTTAATTTTGTTTATTCTTTTTTTTTTTTTTTTTTAAACACCCCAGAAGTCAATATTATGTTAATATACATAGATAGAAAATGTATTTGTTATGAAATTATTATAATCTCAGGTAGCTGACTAGTAAAATAAACATTGTGTGAGCCATGTTAGAAACTGTTCATTTTGATCACAAGAGAAAATATTAAAAAACCTCCATCAACTTGTACTAAAGTGTACAGTATTAAAAGAACAGATAAAAAAAAAAAATTTCAGTTATTTTATTCCATAACAGATAATACACTACAGTGTTACAAAAAACTAGCAACTAATAAAACAGTTCCATAAACTAAATAAAATTCAGGCCACAACAAACAGTAAACTTTGGATTTCAAATAATAAAATATGTTTCAAACAGCTAATTAACACAAAAGTTTGATAAACAAGAACGATTTTAAATCATTGCTCAAGAATATAGTCTGTATGATATCCCAAATGTCTTCAGTGTGTTTTTCCATAGGTATCAATGAAGTGCATCCTAATACACTGAAAATACTAGAAATAATCAAATCATTTTTCATTACATCTGTTTAGCTGTATCTCTGTATTTTTAGATGGATGTTGCATCCTAAGTCAAAACAGTATGTGAAATAACTGATGTTTAAATCAAACAACTAGAGATGTGCCCACCACCATACACCTTAGAAATGTTTGTGTACGATTTCCTTAGCAAAGTGACAGGCATTTATTTTAGTCATGTGATACTAGGAATGTCTTTACCATGTCAACTGTAAGTACAAGTGACAAGTGAGGTCTTAATGTGTGAAAATAGCATTAATGTTACTACTTGTTCCATGTTAATTTCCAACTTCTTGCTGGAATTATTGTACCATTTCAGTTACTCCTGTTTATAATTAGCTTTACCATCACTTTACTGTTTGTTTTAAATCTACTTCATTAAAACCATTCAGTAATAAGGCACTTGTTTAGTGTTACAGATCTTACTTGATTTTAACAACATGCTTGTACAAACACAGTCTGCAAAGGAAATAACTTTTTAACTTGTGTTTAATTTCAGTTTATTAAATTGTCAGTATTAAAAGCAAGACAGAAAGGGTATGGTGACTGGCACATCTCCATTCTGTTTTAATTTTTTTAATTTTTATTTAGTTGGGATGACAAGAACACAAAATTAAGTTATAAATTAAGTAGTTGTAGTGCATAATAAATTCAAGCAGTGTAACTGTATTAGTAGAAAAAAAGATTACATACGTAATACACCTTCTTTGTTAAATTATCTCGTCTTTCATTTGGTGATCAATTTCATGCAAAACTGGAACCATCAGGTAAAATAGAGTAATATTTTTATTTTTTTATCAGGTTTTAATTTCACTTATTTACTTAATTTTAGAATTTTAGCTCAAATGTAAAACATTTAATTTTAACAAACATTTTAAAAGATGAATTATAATTTAAAAACATTGATGCAGTAAAAAAAAAAAAAAAAAAGTACTGAATTTTTACAATTGTTAGCAAGGTTTGCAATATTTTTTCTATGCTTGAAAGTTCAGATGAGAATGTATACCTACATGTGTTTTAACATGGGGATGTGAGCGTTATCTGAATATTGAAGTATTTGTTGTCAAGTGTGTGTTTCTGTCTGTCTGTTCATCAATTTGTTTGTGTGCTTATTTAAACATTTACAGAACATTTTAATAACAGATATTTGCATATATTCAGACTACTGGTATTTTACCTAATATGCATACAAAATAGCTAGTGAAAAATTTACAATATTATCAATACAAAATAGTTAATACATTTATGATTTAATACTATATCTTAAAATGATATTGTTATTTCAAATATATTACATGCTCATATACTTAATTAATATAGTTGGTGAAATATTCACTTCAAAATAAAAACAGTACAAGAATAATAATTGTCAGAAGTAATAGCCTTTAACAATACTTGTAGCTTAGTATGTCATACAATATTCCAGTTCTTACTTGTTTATATATAATAATACAAAAACAATAAATTTAGTTTGATACATCAGAGTACCATATAATAAATATTTTTTTTAAAAATCAGCAATAATTTTTTCTTCTTACTGAAATTCTCAATTCATGTTTACATAAAATATTAATATTTTACTTTGATATTTCATAGAAATTTCCTGCTTCACATTTGGATAAAATATAAACAATTTTTAGTTTGATATTTCATGTAATTTCCTAATGCATGTTTTCAGAATTAGTAAAATATTAACAACATTTTAAGTTAGATATTTTGTGATTACAGATGTATAATATTCATCCTATTAGGATTAGTAAAACATTAAATACTAAGTTGCATGCACACACTTAGAAAATATGAACTGCAAACATTAAAAGCATAAAACAGTGATTTCCAATAATTATTCTTTTCAAGTCTTCATGCTTGCCACTGATGTCACACCATTATTAGAACTCTGTATAAAAGAAAACAAAAAATAAATAAAGTAATATTAAACAAATAAATAAATAAATTAGTAATAATAAAAATATTAGTATATATTTTTGGAAACTATAAAACAAAGTGTCTTGAATGATTAAAAATAGTTAAACATGCACTTGAAGTTAAATAATTAATTCTTTTTATTAGATAAAAGCTGAATTATTGCTCAAAATGTATGATAAATGTAACAATTTGATTTTTTTTTTTAAAAATTTATTAGAGGAATGTGTTAATTAATCAGGTATAATTACAGTTAAATTATTATTATTTATAAATATTATAATTTGAAATAAACTAAAAGTTTTTAATATGTTAACTACAGCTGACATTCTGTACTTTATGAATGCTTATAGCTACTGACACTGTAACAAGTTCGCTATTAAAATATTGTTCTGTCTTACCTCAGTGCTTCATCTACTTGTCATATCAGGGTACAAAAACTAGAAAATTTCAAAATATACAATTCCCCACCAATCCCATCCCCATCAAATAAATAAATAAATAAATAAATAAATAATTTAAAAATAAAAAAAATAAAAAACAAATATAAAAAAACATAAAAAAAACCTTCAAATTATAATTTTAAATAAAATACAAACATGCAAATGTGTGCAAAACAAAATAACCATGCAAAATTAACTTTGTTTTCAGCTGATGTCACGTAATACTTAATTATAGTCACAACAGTTACAAATGATGTCATGCATAGTAAAATATTTAGCTGTCTAGAATTGTTTTTTTGTCCATTTTACAAAATGCACCAACTTTGATGGAGCCAGTGTTTTCATGTTTTTATCTGTTAATACAGCTTTGTTATGCTTACAAAAATGTATGATTACATTATTAAATTGTTGTTGGTTAAATAAAAAATATTTAATACTGAAAACATTTAAAAAGATAAAACAATAAATAAGTACATAAAAGAAAAAAAGAAAAACGAAAATTGTTAGTAATTGAAAAACAAAAATAAAAAATAATAAAAGTAAATGAAAAAACAAAATCATTCAAAAACATTGTACAAATAATTTTTTTCTTTTTAAAATTTTCACATTAAATATACAAAAAAAAAAAAAAAAAAAAAAAAAAAAGTCTTCTTGATAAACTCACTGACATGGTAGATTAATCATCCAAACATAAATACCATCATATCTGTAGACTGGGATCATGAAATTAACTCTATTTAACCATCAAGATTAGTCCAGGTACTTTATAATTCTGACTTGTTGGCCAATCCTGGTGATTCACAGTTTAGAAAGATTACATCTGCAGTTGAACTGAAAACCTGGATAATGTTCCATCTAAAAAATACCATCCTAACTTGAAAAACGAAAACTTATATTCTGCTAACAATTATTGTAACTTCTGTCAGGTATTTTTATACAGTTTTAGTATATTTTTTTTTTTCTTAAAAGTAAAATTTCAAAAATGCCATTCTGATTTGAAAAACAAAAAACCTTATATTCTGATGGATAGTTTAATATAGTTTAAGAACATTTTAGTTATTTATTTTTAAAAGTAAAATCATCCACACAGATATGCATCATAATACTGTATTTCTGCAGTCTAAAATAATACAGTAATACAAAATAAATAACCAGTTTTTAGTTATATTAATCTCCCAAATAATAATTCAGGTTTGAAATTGTAAAAGAACTGAACAATGGCAAAAAGTCATCAGATTAAGATTTCGTTTTAACAGAACTTCATGTCTGGAATAAATTTAGGTTAAAACTCAACAGATGGGAATGACCATTATAGTATAGACTGAAAATTAAAACTGAAAAAAAAGAAAAGAATTAAAAATATTCAAAGAATCTGGAATAATATAAATGAAACCATCTTAAATCAAGTTTAATAAACCACTAGATAGGTAATCATGTTAAAACTGAATGTTTTATTTTGTAATTAAAATAAAATAAAATATTTTATGCTTTATATTATCCAGTAATATAAATTTCATTTTTTTATATTTAGTTATAAGCTAACATGTATGCATGTTGAGTGTGTGTGTTTGTGTGTGTATATAATATGCTGGTTTATAACTAAAGTAAAAACAATGAAAACAATATACTGTGTTGTTTAAAATAGTATGGCTATGAATTGTGTGTGAACGTACCATTTGATAATAAATGAAACAAAGACTTGTAAACAATTAGATGCTATATCAAAAGTAGCACCATTTATTAAACACGTCATTATATATGTATATTTATATTAGGGAATTACCTTCTTCCACTTTCATATTACTGCTTCATCAATGCTTACAATTTGTGAACACAAAACAAAACATCACAATTAACTGAATATAATTTGGTCATTATCAGTTATTACTAACAATCAATCACAAATTTTGCATTTTCTTATTTATATAAAGCTATAGAAAGAATGCACAAATATGTTATAAATCTTTGTACACATTTACAACAATGAGTATAGCAAAGATTTTTTTTTATCAGTAAAATATTCTGAGGTAAAAGTTTCACTTTTCATTATATGATTATACTTTATTGACAGTGATGCCTAAAAAAATTAATAACAGAAAATTTTGTTTAAAAATGAATAATAATAATAATAATAATAATAATAATAATAATAATAATAAAATATAAGAAATAAGAATCCTACATTATTATATAAAATAATGTTCATAATATTTATACAATAACAAGAACATTAAAATTATAAATTAATAATAGCAATAATAATAACAATAACAATATAATTTAAAAAAAGAAAAAAAGAAAGGAGAAGAAAAAAAAGAAAAGCTATACAATAATTATGCAAACTCAAACTGTAAGCATGTCATTTCTGTGTTATATTTTGTGATAAATATTAATGCAATATATATAAAAAGTGGAATTGTTTCTAGAATCCCCACTGTTACATTTCTCAGTGTTAGAATGACAAAGATGGTGTTTCTTTTAACTAACAAGCTTACTTTGGCCTGCTAGAAATGAAATAAAACAGAAAATATATAAATGTAACTAGCAAAACAATATTATTTTCAATTAGCTAACACTTATTGTGTCTACTTAATTGTTTTATTTATTTATTTTTTGGTGTAGGTATATTTAGTGTCATTTATAAGATTCAGTAGAAAACCAATAATTAAGCCAATATACAAGAAAATAAAAATCTGAATATAAACATTTTTGCATAAAATTTGTAAGACAATAAAATAAAGAATTTATTGACTGAAAAAACATTTTTTTTTTTTTTAAGAACAAAAACAGATGATGATGATGATAATAACAGTGATCAAGAATTAAAAGTTTTAATTTCTTTTTCTGTTATTTTTTTTCTATCACCCTGATTAAGTTACCTAAAACCAAAAAATAAACATTATATCCAATTATTTTTAAAAGAAAGAACACAACTGCATCTTTATTCTGCATTTAACGAAAATTAAGTATTTTATACATATATAGTAAATTGGAACAAAAACTGAAGAACTAAGCCATTTCTAGTTTACAAATTTTTCTTTTTTTTTTTTTTTTTTTTTTTTTTAAATTTCAGTAGCTGAATTACAAAACATTTTAAAAAAACATACCCCCCCAAAAAAAAACCCAATGATAATCATATTTATCATCAGATCATACACAAACTTAAAACCTGACATTTATTAAAATATTAAATATATATCACCCAGAATTTGTATGATTATATATATACATATATGTATGTAAACAATCAAACATAATATGACTTATTCTTAAAATTAACAACATTTGCTAAAATGTTATTAATTCTTCATAAACAACAAACTTTTAATGTTACTGTATATAAAATATTTAAAAACCAATCAACTGTTCTGGTCGATGGATTAGCTTTTTGCATCAAGAATAGTTTTTCAAAAAATCTACTGTAAGACTGTTCTCCCATGCTACAAAACGAAAGAATTAAAATATACACTTTTTTCTATTATGACAGCTAATTCCAAGGTTTGTCAGTATATATTATTACATAATCACTGGAAGATTATCAAGGATGTAAAATAAGGCAATATCTCGTAATACAATACAGCAGTTTGATGGATCAGTATAAAATATGATTTACCTGATGTAACGAGATCTGATAATCAAGATCAAGACTTACATAATTTCTATGACATGCATACAACAACCAAACTTTTACACTGATTTTTGTATGTTTAAAAATTTAGAACTAGTACTTACAGTATACAATGAAGGCTTAAAGAATTAATTATATATATTTATATATTGGTTTTGGATTTAAAAAAAAAAAAATAAAAATAAAATTAACATTGTGCCAATTTAACTGTTACCATTTAATTTGTTTTTATTAATAATAATCTTAGAAAAATAAATTAAATACTTTAGCTTTAGTTTCTTGAATGTTTCAAATGTCTTAATAAAAAATACCAGCACAAGGAAAAGATATGTCAGGTTCTGAGAAGAATTTAAATTTTGTTCACTTATGTTACATTATGTTTATCAGTTTTCTTCTTTACTGTTTTAATATGTTTATTTATGTAAAAAGGTTTCCAGTTTTAAAGTAATTGGCTACTGACTATAAAACCAGCAAATATTTTGTTCAGTATTGCATCACAAACAGTTTTTGCAATTTTCAGAGATCACTGTACAGTTGTATCAAACAAAATGTTCCCTGCACATAATATATATGTTTTAATGTTGACAAGTTCATAATGCCAGGATTCATTTAAAAATAATTAGAAAAAAAAAAAAAAAAAAAAAAAAAAAAAAAAAAAATATATATATATATAATAAAGGCACAGTAAATTTAAAACAGTTTCATCACTGCATTTTAATCATATCTTTTTTCATCAGTTTTACTATTATCAGAATTAATAAAATACAATGTCATAAAAACCACATTAAGATATATATATGTATTTTAGCCGTTAATTCAAACATTTGTTTTTGTTATTTTTTGTCGTTCCTTTTGCAGAAGTTGTCCAAATGTGAATTTTTTTTTTTTTTTTTTTTAGAAACAGAATTAAAAACGTGTTAGGATCAATTCTTCAAGTCACTTAAGACCACCACAAATAAGTACACACTGTTCAGCACATTCCAGTTCAGAAGTAAATTTTGTTACTCTGTTCTTCAACAGGAATGTTTTGTCAAAATACATGTGAAAATTAGAAATATACAGGACAATATAATACACGTTAAAAATTTACAAACATCAAACTAAAAAAATAAATAATAATAATAACAATAATTTAAAACATTTATCCATGTTGCTTAAATTAATTAAAAATATATAAAATACTAAAGTTTAAAAATCAGCTTTACTGTGCATGTTGTGTTGAAACATTATGAAGTTTTTAATTTTTATTTTTTATTTTTTTTTGTACCAGTTAAAATATTAAATACCAAAATTATTTCCGTTGACACAAGTGACATTGATTAAGCAGAGCTGTCTGTGTTTGGATTCTGGTTCAGCCACTGTTTAGTAGAAATATACAACTCGCTATGGGTAGGAAGAAGCAAACTGAACCAATTAATTAATATTAAGCAATACATTAATTATGACTTTGTGATTATAATATCATTTAGTTATATATCAAGTGTGGTATTTCTAATTAAAAAAGAAAAAATAATTTACTTGTTTTTATAAATATATCTCAATAAATTACTAATGTAAAACTGACTAATGTGACTTGCTAACAAAATATTCAAAATGTCTATCAAAATTAACACGTAACTAAACTTCAGTTGTGGCTTATTTTTCTGTTTATGCAACAGGCCTCCAAACTTGTGCAATGCTGACGTTAATAAATAAAACATGTAAATAAAACATGTAAATAAAAAATAAATAAAAAATACCTAAGATATATATATATATATATAAAATTGTTGTGACCATAATAAATGAAACCTGAATGTGCATCTTAGTTTTATATTTACTCATTCTACTGTGTTATTGATATTAAAATATCTGTGATATTTAATCAAATATCAATAATATCAAATGTTTGTGATCTAATCATATATTCAACTTGAAAAAAAACAATTCATAGCTAAAACTTCTTTATATAAAATAATTAAAAAAAAAAAAAAAAAAAAAAAAAACATTTTATAAAAAATAGAAGTAGAAAAAATGAGGTTTGATTATCAACTTTAGTAACTTCAGACTTATGTTTTTATAATGAAGCCAGCAAATTAAAGCATGAATATGATAAATATTGTCACTATCAGTTATAGCATTCACTGATTTCAATATTTCGTTCAGAATGACATTACAAATAATTAACCACAAGATTAAAATAAATATAAATATACACAAATAATGTTAAAATAATAATAACCATGTGAATTAATGTTATGTGTATGTTACGATAAATAAAGATTATTTGCCATTTTCAGCCAAATGATTCTTTCAGACTGAATTAGTATGTTAAATTATGATTTAAACAGAAATTTAAAAAAATCCCAAAACATGAGGACCCTTAAAATAGTGACTTAAAGGATTACATGAATCCAAAAAAAAAAAAAAAATCTTTAGTATCACTGTCACATTTCACATAACAATGAAATTAGTGTGAGTTCTAAATATAATTTTCAAAAAGATTTCTAGTTATGTGTTAGGCTTGTAATGCCAACAAAGATGTATTTTTTCAACTTAAAACCACTTTTGTTATAATTAAAACCATTAAAAATAATAATAACATTTTTTAGAAATTAATTTTAAATTATATTGTAATAACTTTTGATGATAATTTCATTTTGATTTTACTTTTAAAAAAGAATTAGTTAAGAAATTTTCATCTAACTGTTAGTAGTTAAGTTACATTAACTAGTTTTTTTTGTAGAAATAACATTTACTATCTTTTGTTAATCATTTAGTATCTTGTGGTTAAATGATTTTCCAATTTTTTATTTTTTTTATCATCCAAATTTACTAAAATTCCGTATTTATTTTTTATTCAGAATGATTTCCAGTTCAGTTTTAAAATGTTAATAATTAATTGACAAATAAAGAGATGGAGTTGTCAGAATATCTAAAAAAATGTTTCTAATGCTGTTTATAGTTTTAGGAAAAAGGTAAAATAAACTATGAAGTAAAATCAATTTTTTTCATATTAAGATAAAAAAATCTGTTATAAAACAATTAAAATTGTAAAGAAATTTTAAAAATTAAAAAAGAAAACACACACACATGTGGACTATGTCGTGCAATTTTTTAATATTTCACCTTAACTTTTTAAAAAAAGTCCACTTATCAATAAAAATTTAACTGACTGCTCATCTGAAAACAATTTCAGTCCTGTAATAGTTAAAATAATCAGTATCTTTGTAACTTTTATTTTTTTTTATGTTCTATTTTAACCAGCATGTAGTCAAAATACAAAACTAGTCTAATTTACCCAAAATATTTATCTTTTTTTTTTAACTGAAAGAAAACAAATTGAGAAAAATCTTCAAATCCACACAAGGAAAAAACCCCCAAAACCAAAGACTTTTAAAACTGCTGATAAAATGCAATTAAAATTTTTTTTAAAAAGAAAATATGATGAAAGAAAAAAAACATACATGTGGAACATGATTTTTATAAAAATGTGTTCAAGTTTCACAGAAGCCAGAACAAGATCATCTAAAAATTAAAGCTACTATGTAACAAAATTAATTTACCTGGAAGTCTGTATGCTGTTTTTTCCTATCAATACTAGTATATCCTTCTAGGCGTTACCATATTTTTTTATACTAACTTAAACAAATATATTTATATAGTTATTAATGGAATTAAGTAACTGACAAAAACAAAAAAGATGATATTCTAAAATAAAATAAAGTTATACATATTGAAAAAAAAAAAAATGGTTGATTGTTTTAATATTTTCGATAGAGCAACATGTTTTAATAATTTCATGTGCACTAACTGAAAGATAAAAAAAATTGTATGTTCTTGTTTTGATTTTCAGCATTCTCCAAGCATAACAAATCTATAAAATATTCCTCACAACAACATGCACCAAACACAGTCTGTAATATCTGTTTATCACACAACCAGGCAGTACACCAGTTATACATTACATATATTGCATAAGTATCAGCTACATCTTTAAAGGTTCCTTTAAAGATGCACAATCAAATAATGAATCTAATTTGAAGGCTTAAGCTTGGGAATACAAGCTTATAATGCGACTGATATTCTAGGTAGAACAGCTTTGTGTGTAAATATTCCAAAAAGAACTAAATATAAACCATTGGACTAAATTAAAGTGTTTTTTTTTTTTTTCATAGCACATGTCTCAGTCTGGTGAAAATAAATCTTCTGCTACTGATGTCGAAACTTTATTGAGCTTCAACTTGAAGTTTCTAAAATCAAATAAAGGCTGTGATGTGCTGTACATAGTAAACACATCAGTCTACACAGAACCAGTCTTGAGATCAAGGCTTGGAATTGTAGAGTGCATAAAAGTGATCATACAACAACAACAACAAAAAAAATGTATATGTATATGTATATATATATATATATATACATACATATATATAAAGAAAAAATCCCAGAACGTTTGTGACACAAATCTAGTGTCAATAACAGACATGCCTCACAACAGCTTTGCACTCAGGAAAGTGTGCACCATGTGACCATTTTACCAAAAACCTACAGTAACAAAACTCAGTCATCCAAGCCGGCACCAGCAGTAGGAGCAACAGCAGCAGCAGCAGCAGCATCAACAACAGCGTCAGATGGTCTAAGATTTCAGAATATATACGTGGGTCTATACAAACCATGCAGTTGGTAATGTCAGATCTATGAGATGAAGAGAGCACGGAGAAGGAAGATGAGAGAGATTTTTACAGAGTGCAGGAGATTAAGCACATTCATGTCTTAGGCTTGTCACGTAGCTTACTGAAGTTGTATGTCTCATTCAGACCTTTCTGTCCTATCTCCATCCATGGCTGCAGGTTGTTGTCCTTGCGGTACTGTTCCCAGCGCTCGTCGTCGGACTCGTGGGTCAGGTAGCGCATGCCCACCTGCGCCTCCAGAACACGAAGGTCACACCACATTTGATAGTCCTGTTGAAACAACATTTCAAACGTTCTTTTAAGTTATGCAGAAAAACGTATCTTCAGTATTTAAAAACATTCTTTTAAAATTATAGAGAAAAACATTTCTTCAGTATTTTTAAAGATTCTTTTAAGTTATACAGAAAAACATTTCTTCAATATTTTAAACATTCTTTTAGATTATGCAGAAAAACATTTCTTCGGCATATTAAACATTCTTTTAGATTATGCAGAAAAACATTTTTTCAGTATTTTAAACATTCTTTTAGATTATGCAGAAAAACATTTCTTCAATATTTTAAACATTCTTTAAAATTATTGTTTAGAAACAAAGAAAGAAAAGAAAAGAAATAAATATGTCTATAAATTAAATATGATTATTCAAAAGAATTCCTATTCCAAGTAAAGCAGAATTCCATTTTATATTTTTTTTCTCTTTGTGCAATGAATCACTGGAATGACTACATTGGATAGATAATCAGTAATCCAAACTTCATTCACATAACACTGCACATTCTTGTCACTGTGGTTGCAGTATCATAACTAGAAAATACCAAATAAATTCATTATATTCTATATCACTGTGCAAGTACTTTAAGTAAGTTAACTCATTAATATCCCACTGTTTCTAAAATAACAAGACAATGCTTGAACTAAGTCTGATCTGTATTATGTTTCTATGGAAACTGACCTGCAGAAAAACGTGTGAGAGAGATTTGTCTACTGTGAATCTCTTTCTCATCTTCACCTGCAGCAAGTTAGTTATCAGATCAATAGCTGTAAAACAAAATAAATTATTTTCACATTATTTTTTAACAAAACAGTTATTATGATTATTTAAAAAAAAAAAAATAATTATTGCAATTTAAAAAAAAAAAAAAAAAAAGGTTATGAGTTTTATTGAAAGCAGTGTCTTTACCGTGTTGTTTTATCCAAACAGACAACATAATTTGATGTGATTTAATAAATAAATAAATAAATAAATAAATAAATAAAGGACAGAAAACTATTCCTTCTGTTATCTTATTATTTTCAAAATGATCAAATTTGAGTTTATTTTTTGTTGTTCATTTTTGTCTGTTTTGGTTTAATTCCAGAGTCTATTTTGACAACTATTAATTTATCAGTAATGTATTATCAACTTTCACAATTTATGAGTAAATGTTTAAAAGTTAATTATCTCAGACAAGAACTGAAACACAAATGTTTACAACCCACCTTCCTGTGAAACATCTTTCCATGGGTTTGGTGGGTACATGAAGGATGCATTCTGGATTTGATCACTAATCTCTTCATCCTCATTGAAAGGAAAGGTTCCACTTAAACTGAAATAACACAAAATTTACTTTTTATGTACATCACACTCTTTTTGGGAGGAAGGTGCAAAACCCTATATAAATTACCTTTCTGAACTGAGATATTTAAAAAATTTAAAAAATGTAATAATGATGATGATGATAATGATAAGGATGATGACAATGATAATAACAAATAAATAAATATATAAATAAATGAATTTAAAAAAAAATGTCAGCATTTCGTAATTAAAAGCTGAGGTTTACTGAAGTTTAATCATTTGAAAAATATTTAAATTTTAAACAATCATCCTGAATGATTTTAATATTTATATATATATATATATATTAAAAGGTGCTTTTTTAATAATTTTTTTGTTACAACTTTAAAATAAATGAAAAATAAGTATTATTTAGATAATAACCTGACATAGATGACCACTCCAACTGACCACATGTCCAGTGATCTGTTGTAGCCTTTTCTTTTCAGAACTTCAGGAGCTGAAACAAAAAAAAAAAATATATATATATATAAATAAATCTTTATCAGTTCAAATCAATGTACATTTAAATAACAATTAAAACATGTTCATGAATTAAAATAAATAAATAAATATATAAATAAATAAATAAATAAATAAATAAATAAATAAACAATTAAAAAACTTATCACACCTAGATAAGCTGGTGTTCCAACTACAGATCTTCTAAATGACTTCTCTCCAATGATTCTTGCAAAACCAAAGTCACAGAGCTTCACCTAAATAAAAATGTATATAAAAAATGTTTAAAAGTATATAAACAACTGGGAAAATTACGAAAACAAAATCACCAGAAAACAAAAGCATCCAAAATGTTTGAAAACACTGTCACCCTACTGAAATAATACAATCAAATTAATTCAGTTATCTACAAAATAAGAGTAGTAATTCTATTTTCACCATCTGACCTTTTACTTGTTAATCATTTATTTGTAATATTTAACTAGATACCCTTTGTCAGCCTCAAAAAAAAATTACATACCAGCAGTAGAAGTTATATATTCTAAATACAGACACTAACACAGTTGGTTGGTTTCAAAAGGATGAACATTGTTTCTCCTCTAGAACCAACAGGAGAACAGTTTCCACATGTCACAATAACATTTTTATTTATTGCACACATTAATAATTAAGTAAAATAATGCACCACTGGTGATATTACTTTGTTCATCATTTATGACATGCTACAGTACAGATCGATGCAGCAGAATACATGAGATTTATTTCAGTGCACGCAGGTAAGTTTAATCACCTGGGGGAAGGCAGTTTCTGATGACAGAAGAACATTTTCAGGCTTCAAGTCACAGTGCACCACACTTTTGCAGTGCAAATGTTTCAAGGCAACGAGGATCTGAAAAAAATTAAATAAAAGTAAATACAAAAAATAACAATGTTTAGACAAAGGCACAAAAAAATAAATAAATAAACACTACAATGTAAATAAAAAATCAAACAAGTAAAATAAACAAATAAATAAGCATAAAAAAAACCCAACATAAATAAATAAAATAAATAAAAAAAATTACATAAATAAACAAATAAACAAAAATAATAATGAAAATAAATATCCAAAACTGCCATAAAAAATGTAAATAAATGAATAATTTATATTTAAATAAATACAGAAAAAGGTAAATAAATAAACAAAATAAATAAACAAAATAATAAATAAATGAATTAAATATCACAAAAATATAAAAATGTTATAAATGTTTCTGTAAGAAAATGACATTTTTTTGGCCAGGCAGACAGTTTTTCCTGGCAGTGATGTGTAAATCTGAAGTTAAATACCTGGTAAAATCTGGTATTTACCTGTGATATAAGGTACTTTGTGACACGTTCACTAAGTCGTCCCTTAGGACTGGACAGTATCATTTCTAACATATCTCCTTTCAACTTCTCCATCACCACAAATATCTGTGAGAAATAAAATTAAAAACTCATTAACAATATCAACACTAATAACAACAGTAGTAGTATCAGTAGCACTAATAATAATAATAATAATAACAAAAATAAATAATAAAATAAAATAGTAAGAAAATAATACAGTAATTAACTTGATTATGATTAACACACTGTCATATCAACTGATACCATATCTTTATTAACACCTACATACTGGTCTTATATTATTTAAAAACAAAATTAAATGCAGAATTATACAATAATTAACTGACAAATAAAAAAAAAAATAAAAATAAAAATAAAAATAATAATAATAATAATAATAATAATAATAATAATTAATATCAAAGTAAATGTTTGTGTATCTATGAATAAAATAGACTAATGGATGAATGTATGGACAACTATTATATTCTGTGCATAATATTTTCAGTTATCACTTTTTTAAAAACAATACCTTATGGATGAAATATCACTTTTGTTCTTTTCACCTTTTCAAAAACAAGTTGTTTTCCCCATTTTTCTTGCAGTAACATCATGCTAACTGACAATAATGAATACTTGAATTAACAATTTTATGTAAAATATCAAACTCACTCTTTCTGGAGTTTCAAACATCTGTTCCAAATTCACCACACCTGGATGGTGCAAGTTCTGGATAAAATAAAAACAAAACTATTTTATAATTTAATTTAATAATTTCAAGCATTTGTCCCACAGCTAAATAACAAAAATGTGCTAAAAAAAAAACCAAAAACATTCAGATTTAAAACTGTTAATATTTTATTTATTTTTATTTATTTTTTAAATGAGAAATAATGAGAAAATCAAGTAAATAAAAAAAGAATTTTCACTGAATTAGAAATATTTCTCCTCACCTGCAAGATGGAGACTTCAATTTTGAGTTGTGCTTCTTGTTTTGTGGGAAATCTCATTTTGTCTATGACTTTGATAGCCACATCACGATTAGACTTTTTGTGACGACCTCCGTAAACAATACCAAACTGACCCGAACCTAGAACATCTTCTGGAAATATCTGGTACAGCTGACTGATATCAGGCTGAAAAATACATCACATATAAAAATTTCTTCATTTGTTTTTAGGTAAATCAGCCTCCTCACCAAAAAAAAAAAAAAAAAAAAAAAAAATTATAGAGATTAAAGCATCACCATACTTTATAAAAAAAAAAAAAAAAAAAAAAAAAAAAAAAAAAGAAATTAGAAGGTAAAAAAACTTTCTAAAAAAGACATTTTCTATGAATTCTGAATTATTAAATCAAATGATTTGCAACACTGTCAAGTAGCAAAACTTTTACTATATATTTAATCTGTAGCATTTTGTTTTATCTATTTTGAAACTAATACTTTTTAATATTCTTCTAAAACTACATTTCATATGAAATTAATATTTTTAATTAAAAATAATTTTAGACATCTGTAACAGTTATTATATTATTTGCCAAAATAATGTCTATACTTTTTGTGATAAAAAGTTCTAAAATAAAAAAACATTCACCTGTTTATTTTTCATTGATCCACTTCCATTGGCAACAGTACCTTTGTCATCTACAACAATTAAAAAACACACGATTATTTATAATCATACAATTATAATTTTCACACACGCACACACACACACACACTTATCAAATTTCCCTTTTAGTATCTATTTTACATTAAACTCTTTATAAATAACAGTTACATACAAAATGATACAACAGTAATATCATTAATGAAACGTCTTTGTACTGCTGATTGAATAATTTAATCCTTCTGCTAAAAACAGTTTGCTATATTTAGTCAGTTACCTTCTGTAACGCTGGATGTTGGAGTCAGTGGCATCAGGGCCTGCCGCAAGGCCTGTTCCCAGTGCTTGGCCTGTTCCAGGCCTATGCCACTCTCGGGGGAACTGACTATGTTGGTTTGTTGTTGTCCATAGCTGGGGTTTTCACCAATGTTGAATGTAACGTTTGGAGTTTTAATCTCAAATACGTGTGGAGCTCTGGACAGCTCTGGCGCAGGTTTAAGTTTAGCAGGTTCTACAGATATAATGCTGTTTAGTGGTATCTCCTAAAAAAAAAAAAAAAAAAAAATAACTGAAATTGCCTGATAGACGTGTATTATAATCCACAATTCACAACAATACAGAATTTAACAGAAGATACTGACAAGTTAATGATACTGGAATATTTTGTTAGAAAATACCACTGTTCAAATAACTAGATCATTTTGGTAAGAAGTAGAAAAATGTTTGCTTGCTAAATAGGATTTAAACAATGTTATATTATCATTATCTGGTAAAACAGATGTCAGTTAACATTATGTGTTGCACTGTTACCCATTAGACCTAAACCGTGAAATGAGAAGGGTCAGTGATGTATTTTTAAATTGTATTTATGACAGAAACATATTCACGATTTTCCTGTCAGCTGAACCTGTGCTGTTTAATTATGTTGGAAGATGATTCTGTATTCCTTTATTCTTTCTGTCCCGCTGTAATTTAATCATAAAATATTAAAGTAAAATGTCTCATACCTTAAAATATCGTTTTGATTGTTCATTTATGAACATCACAATGGATTTGGAGTCAAGTCTCCAGTAATGCCTCTTCCTCTGCAATGAAAACAAGTCATATAATGTACTGTCAGTCAGATAGAAGTCTTGTGAATAACCTGTCTTCAGGATGTCAAGAAGAGAAATACAGTTTTTAAAGGTCTCTAAGAAAAAAATAAACAGTAACAAGTGTTAGAATTAAAAAATTAATCATTATCAATATAATTATCATGATAACAATGAAAAAATAATGATGATGATGATGATGACGACAATACTCAAGATTACATTTTTAATTTCAAAAATTATATTCTAAAAATGCCTGAATTACATCTGAATTAAATAATGAATAAATTATTATTAAAAAAAAAAAAAACCCAAAAACCAGTAACATATTAAACTTGTACAAATGCAATATTATCACAGTTCCTGGACTGGTATGCTTCATTACAAATGTCTGTGACCAAGCAATGATGTTAATACTCAGTAATGTTTCTAAGTGTAAATCTTACATAAAATAAGAATTAAAAGTACTGACCACATTATCTTTATCAGTAAAGTGAACCATCCAGCCTGCTTTGATAATCTTAGACCCAGTCTTTTTTGTGTGTTTCACTGACTGGACAACTCTCATCAAGGGGATGTTACTGCTCTGCGTAGGGCTGAATAAAAAAAATAAAAAAGTTATTTTTTTTAGAAACAAATTTTTAAAGCAAATGTTTCAAATGTAAAAACATAAATTATTAATTATTTTACGTACATTTCTGTGGGGGCAAACATAAAATATGTGTGTAGATGAAAATGCTACAGTAATACAGAAATAATAATACTTTGACACACTCAATGATATTTGTAAAAATCTGTTGAATTCATGTTTGATTTGTAAAATGAGGATATACGTGAAAATGTATTACAAATAATTTATCAGTTTCAAGACAACTTAAATTCAGTAAATAATTATACTTCAGTATCTGAATTTAAAACAACAAAAAAGATAAGAAATAAACAAAATTTAAAAGAAAAGTCAAACTGAAATAATTTTAAAGCATAAGCAAGGACTTTTGTATTTAACTTTATATTATTATTATTTTTATTGTTTCATTTTACACTTTATTTTAATTTATTCTTTATTTTATTTATTTATTTATTTATTTTTATTCTATTCTATTTATTATTATTTTTTTATTTTATTTATTATTGTTATTATTATTATTAACACAATAAGAGAAAATAAAGTTGACAATGAAAAACCTGAGTGGTGGTTTCTGATCCACTTCTTCATTATCATTATCATCCTGCTGGTTGTTGTCATCCTGTTGTCCTGGATATTCCAGTTCCGACTCGAGCTCGCTGATATCAGTGACTCCATCTCTGTCACATTCTGTCTCCGGTTCAGAGATATTGTCAAGAGAATCATTAAAACCTGTTAATAAACATTAGTTTAGTTTTATTTATTCATTTATTCATTTCTCATTATTTTTTTATTATTATTATTATTATTATTTTTATTATTATTATTATTATTATACATTTTATTATTGCAATTAAAGTAAGAACTAAAAAATGTAAATTGCTAAAACAATTAATGATTGATGTTACTGCAAATAATAATAATAATAATAATAATAATAATAATAATAATAATAATAATAATAATAATAATAATAATAATAATGATAATAATAATAGTAATAGTAACAATAAAAATCAAATCATAAATAACAAAATTTTTTTTACGAAATAATTATTTTAATTTAAGGTTCACAGAATCAGTAAAATGTGTCAAGAACAGACAAACAAATGAACAAAAAAGATAAAACAAAAGAAAAAAAAACTAATATTAAAATTCCTGTTTCCTATCATGTAAAATTTACTTAAATAATGTTTTATATAATCTTCACAGAACTGAACAGCAAAATAACCATTCACAGAACAAGTTATATATATATTTTGTTTTTTTAAACTAAAAAATAACAAATAATTTAAAGTAAACATCCTCAAAAGTAGACATCTTACTAATTTCTCAACATATAAAATTCTCACAGTATATTGAATACAAAACTTAAAATCTAATTCATTACTATGAAATAATGAGGATGTTGATAATACTAATAATGATGAAGCTAATTATGATGATGTTG
This sequence comes from Chrysomallon squamiferum, assembly GCA_012295275.1. NCBI lineage: Eukaryota > Metazoa > Mollusca > Gastropoda > Neomphalida > Peltospiridae > Chrysomallon > Chrysomallon squamiferum. Next base: position 2,408,372 of record CM022665.1, on the reverse strand, counting down.
ATGATGATGATGTGAACAAAAATAAATACTCAGAAATCAGCTATTAAGATAATTCTGATTAAAACAGTCAGTTCTGGTTATTTTACCTCCCACACGGTACGGCAGTTCTCCTGCGCAGTCGTTAGGAACCAGTGGAGCACACTTTCGATGACAGTTGAATTTGCAGTCTGCAAACAGATCATTTATATGCATAACACACATATCGAATAACATCTCACATAATAAAATCACAGTGCATGTAATTTTAAAACAGTTTCAGATGTCAGCTAATAAATCAGTCTGATACAAATTTATTGAAATATGTTTTTTTTTTTTTTAAATTATAATCATTGGTTTTGTCTTTAATTTTTGAAGGTAATTGAAAAAGTTTTATCATTATTTGGGTATATCTGTATATACATATAGTACATTAACAGGACATTAAACTACAATAAATTCAAAAACAGTTTTTATCACACATAAAGAACAAAAATAAAGATAAAACATAATTTTCCAGAATCTGAAAAGTTTTACCAAGCATACCTTAAGAATACAAAAACTAATTTAAAAAAAAAAAAAGTGTCTGCTAGTATTATTATTTGAGCATCATGATCATCTCAGCATTTTCATACAACTGCTCCCTGAAAAAAGGTACATTAAATTTTCAAATATTTAGTTGTTATTATTTATGCACTAAAAAAAAATCTGGGATTATTTGGATCTCAGTACCTTTGCATTGCATGCCTTGTCTAAAAAGTCCTTTCAGCAGTCTCTTGCACCACTGGCACACAGTGGGACGAGTGTAGTTGTGGACGACAAACGTGTGTGGAACTTTGATTCGGGTTGCATATTCTCGTTCCAGCCACAGTGGACGTCCACTCCAGGACTTTGAACGTCCAGTGCTTGGAGAGGGTGGTGCTGTAAGGTTTGGCTTTGACAGAAGGCTCTGAAAAGCAAATGTGTTTTGTTTTTCTTCATGATTTCAGTATTAAACACTGTAAGAAAGTTTCACATTCTCAAAGCAAACAAAACTAAGCTTAGCTTGATGACCAATTCCTCCACCACTGTGTTTTATAAATATGCACGTACTACATACATACCACCATAGGATTAATTTTCTTTCTTTTTTTTTTCATTTTTAATGTGAAAGATTCAGCCACCTATTTTCCAATAAAGCTAATAAAAGATTAATTTTAAATAAAGTGTACCGACAGTCACAGTTAAAGCAATAAGCAAAATGACAAATTCAAACAGATATTTTAATATATTTATTTATTTATTTATTTATTTATTTAATTAGTTTTATTTTATTATTAATATTAATTAACTTTATTTTTATTATATATTTTTATTGTTTGTTACATATAAAAATCTTTATTAAACAGATGATATTACTAGTACAACAGATAGTAAAACTGACATGGCTTATCTCTTGTAAACAGACTAATGAAGATGTGCTTATCTAAATCTTCTTTAGGTCGACTTAACACTATTTCACTGTTCTGACACTTTTTTCATTTCTAAGATAAAGTTTATCTGATACTGAATACAAAAGGAAAAAAAACAATCCAGCTGTAAATTTACTAGTGATATGGAATGAAAATAAACATGACAGGGAAGGACAGAGGAGAGAGAGAGAGGGAAGGAGAGAGCGAGCATGAGAGAGAGAGAGAGAGAGATGGAAGGAGAGAGTGCAAGAGAGAGAAGGAAAGAGAGAAAAAGAGTGCAAGTGAGAGAGGGAAGGAGAGAGAGAGAGAGAGAGAGAAAGGAAGGAGAGAGAAAGAGGATAGAGGGAAGGAGGGAGAGAGAGAGAAAGAGGATAGAGGGAAGGGGAGAGAGAGAGAGAAAGAGGATAGAGGGAAGGGGAGAGAGAGAGAGAAAGAGAGTGCAAGTGAGAGGGAAGGAGGAGAGGATGAGAGAGAGAGAGAAAGGAAGGAGAGAGAGAGAGAGAGGATAGAGGGAAGGGGAGAGAGAGAGAGAAAGAGAGGGAAGGAGAGAGTGCAAGAGAGAGAGAGGAGGAAAGACAGAGAGAAAGAGAGTGCAAGTGAGAGAGGGAAAGAGTGCAAGAGAGAGGGAAGGAGAGAGAGCACAAGAAACAGAGTACGAGAGAGAGAGAGAGAGAGAGAGAGGGAGATAGGGATGGAGAGAGGAGAAAGAGAGAGAGAGAGAGAGAAAGGGAGGGAAGGAAGGAGGAGAGAGAGAGAGAGAGAGAGAGAGAGAGAGAGAGAGAGTGAGACAGAGAGAGAGAGAGAGAGAGAGAGAGAGGAGAGAGAGAGAGAGAGTGCTACAGAATGACAGACACAGAGAGGGAGGTATATTAGCTTAATATTTCTGATGTGTATATATATAGTTTATTTTGTTTTGTTTTTTTTGTTTTTTTATTTTACTTTGCTTTTATTATTATTCTATAAACAATAACTTGTTTATACGAAAACTAATATGTTGAGACTGAATTACAGCAAACAATAAAACTTCAAAGCATTATTACTGTTATTTGTTCTTGAATTTTTTTTTTTTTTTTTTTTTTTCATCTGTTGTGGTTGGTTTTATAACTTGATAATAAATCTCAATGTTTACAACCACTGTTTCTTTACATAACTGAAAAACTTTTCAAAAATGCTGTAAAAAAATATTTTTGGCAGGTTACCTTGATGTAGGATAGCATGAAACAAGACCATAAAATTACATACATTTATGTTATTTAAATGTGCAGTAAAATGTTAACAAGCAAAGGTGCGAATGCTCTGCAGTGTTTGCCAGTTTGTTAATATAAATAACACAAAGAAAAGTAGACCATTTTATTACAATGTAGCACTATGTTATCTGCAGTAATACAAAACTGAAACAAAAGCTGGTGGTGAAAATAGGATTTTTAAAATAATTACTTCATAATTAATACTTAATTAATAGAATGCTATATTTTTATTTTGTTACTATGATTTAAAGTAGTTTGTAAAAATATTGCTATTATTGATTTGATTATTATGTTTCATTATTACTGTTATTATTATTTTTATTATTACTGTTATTATTATTTATATTATTACTGTTATTGTTATTGCTGCTGCTACATTTTAACTTCAGTTTTATTCTGTACCACTCAGGTAGAGACATCTGTCCAGAGCAAGTACTTTAACAACAAATAACTTGATAACCTTTACCTTGATAAACTAAATAAACTGCCTGATAAGATTAGACATATTAACAAACAATATAAGATAAACACTAAAACCAATTCCCACTGGTCACCTTACTTGTACGTACTTTTACTATTAATAATGACATTTAGAAATACTCAGGTTAAAAAAATATATATTAAATCAAAAAAAAAAAAAAAAAAAAAAAAAAAAAAATGTAATCTGTCTGATGAAGTGATATATTTCGTTTCCAGTATAAAAAAAAAAAAAAAAAAAAAAAAAAAAAATAAATGTTAAGAATGTTTGGTAGTTATTCTAAATTTATTACTTAATGAGGAAACAAAATTATTATGTTTTACAATATCAATGTTGTATTATTATTGTTTTTATTACTCCTGCTACCATTGTTATAAAATATTACAATGACATTAATTTTTATTATATCATCACTAACCATTATTGTTATTGTTATGAAATATCTCAATAAACTTTAATGTTATCACATTAAGTTGTAAAAACTGCCAATAACAATTATAATAGTAAAATATTACAATAATCTTTTGTTGTTATTTTTTTAATGTCACCAATAACTACATTATTATTATTATTTTTAATGTTATATTTCAACAACTTTTATTGTTACTATTATAAAATATCTCCTTTGTTAGTAATAACCATTATCATGTTTACGATCTTATTAAAAAAAAAAAATTACTGTTATAATTCTAATATATATTTTATTATTATTCTTCAAATAATCATTAAATATAACTATTTTACAAAATGTTATAGCATTCTTTATTATCACTACTGAAAAGTTATAAACTGCAATCAGTTACTTTCATTATTATTATTTTTTGTTGTTTTATGGAAAATATTAACCCAAACTGTATTATTTTAAAAGCTATAGTCAATAAACTTTATTAACATTACTAGTAAAAATTTATACCAAGGACTCTACTGTCATTGTGGAAATGTTAAAATAAATTACAATTATTAATATTGTTACTGAAACATAACAACCTCCAAAGTCTTTATTGTTACATTATTACTGAAATGTTTAAAACCCAGTAACTTTTAGTATTTTTCAAAAATGTTTTAACAATTATTATTATACCAAAATTATTAATATATTATTATAACAAAATTATTATTATTATTATTAATTATTATTATTATTATTATTACAACAAAATTATTATTATTATCATTATTATTGAACTCTTAAAACCACTAACCCACTGTGAGCTTTCTGTTTGTTCACTGTAAATTACCTGATGGTTTTCTTTGACATTGTTCTCCACAACAGGTAGGGTAAAAGTTCCCTTTGATGGACTGAAACCAGAAGATTTATGCCGGCCAACATCAAACGTCACAGAACCGCTGAACACTGTCGGCGATGTTGCCTCAACAAAGAAATAAAACTTTTCTACAACCATTGATCATTTGAGCTTATCTACCAAACAACCATGTCACAGTGGAAACTAGAGGAAATTTAGACATTTTTTATTTCATTAAATTTATAAATTATAATTTTCCCCCGCCCTTCTTAAAAAGCAGCTGTTAGTTTGACTAAGAAATAAAATTTTGACTATTTATTAATATATACATATATATATAAAACTGTGATATTATTTTTAAATGGTTAGTATTAATGTACATGCAGTTAAAGAATCTTAATATTATATATATATATATATATATATACACAAAGCTAAATCTAAGCACGAATCAAAGCAGTCCAGTTTGTGAGAAACATGCATTTAATTAAAACATGAGCAAAATGTCAACAAAAACACAACAAATTCCTCTCTGTTGAAACAACAGAGAGGAACAGCAGATGGTATTTAAAACATTTAACAGTTATTGACTTTGGTTTGAATGTGTAGTGCAAAACAAATTGTGGGTGGATAGAAAAGAATTCTGATTACACTGCAAAACAACACTAAATGTTAACTTTCATAAAAACACATCACTGACACAGACAAAGTAATGCACCTTCATGTAAATAAAGTAAAACTATAATAATAATAATAATAATAATAATAATATAATACTTAACATTTCCAGTTCCATGTGACATTATTATTATTATTATTATGAAAAAAAAAAAAAAGAAAAAAACAACCAAAACAACAGCATAAATATTTAACAAAATAAAAATAATTATTAAAACAATTGTGTAAGATAAAATCTGTAAATTGAAACATGAAATAATAAAAGACAGAAAGAAACAAAAACAACAGATTTACTGTAGATGGTATAAATCAAAATAAATACTTCCCATTGTGATAATCATAGTGGTTACAGTGTAAACATCTGTTTCATAACAAATTCATAAATCTTTCCAGCGTTATTTATGTGAGATTTGTGAGAATGAAGTGCGGTAACGACAATGATGAATGTAAATATTCTTAACACTGAGACTCGTGTTTATTGTATTTTATAGTCATTACAAGTTATGTATACTGCATCATTACAAAAGCACGTAAGTAAACAGTTTATCTCACCCCACAAATCACGTTAAAAAAAAAGTTTAAATCCTGAACTCACTGGTGACCTGTCTACCCCCAACTATGACAAACTATGGATCCATTACAGTTAAATTATTACAGCTCATCTTAAACTTTAAATAGAAAATCATCAGATCTTTTCAAAAAAAAAAAAAAAAAAAAAAAAAATTAAATAAATGATGATGATGATGATGGTGATGGTGATGATAATAATAAAAATTTGTATTTTTTCTTTTTCAGAAATTAATCTGGTTTTCTATTATTTAAAAAAAGAAAGAAATATAATAATAAAAAATGTATTCTATTGAAAAAAAACAACAACACCAAAACAATTCCACTAAAAAACTAATTTAGCTAAAATAAACTCAGGTATTACTGCTGTCAATTGCTGTTGGAATACAAGATTCTAATAAAGATGGCAAAATGTTACTGGAAACAAAAAAATTAAAATGTAAAAAAAAAAGGAAGTAAAAAAATATAGGATTTACTTGGTGAAATCACCAGAGACAACAAAGTATTGTTTTTAAATCTATAATGTCATCTTCAGCTTTTTCAATGATTTTACAACCTTTGTAAAATGCTGCAAACTGTGTCTTCATGTTGTTGTTTTTTTAGACTTTTTTTTTTATGAACTTCCTGAGAACAGCTGGTTTCATTATTGGTATTACATCAAGACAATAATTTCATTTGATTTTTCTAATTTTACAGACTGACATTTGATGAATTCAAAGCGTATTTTCTGAAACAAAAATACCAAAAATATTTCATGTATAGATCTTACTTTTTTTCTTTTTAAATCCAATTTTTTTTTTTTTATTATCATTTTTTTTTTTAGAGATATTCTGCAACGTAAAATGTTGAAACTATTTCACATGTAGTAAACAGTACTTTTAAAATACATTTTTGTTTATTTCTATTTGTTATTTTTAAAATTTCTACTTTTAAGAATTCTTTACGAGTTTTAAGGTAAAATGCATTATTTACAACATAAGAAAACAAAGTCTGCTGATGACCTAATTAGGTTTATTTAAGTAGGTTAACTGAATGAAGCTGCTGCCTTTGAAGGGATGTGTGTTTTATAAACTACATCTTCATCTGTAGTGTTCTCAAGAAGATTTCAAAGTACTCTCTTAAACAAAATAATATTTAAAAATAATAATAATAAAAAAAAAATAATAATAATAATAATAATAATAATAATAAATTTATAAAATAACAACAACTGTAATAACACCAACAACAACAATAAATACAGATTTTGTATTAACAATGATTTCTGGGATAGATTCAAGTTAAACATTTTATTCTGTGATGTTTCGTTACAATTTGTGTTTTTTGAAATCTTTAAAGAGTTAACTGGCTAAAAGCACATGTTAATATTAAACAGTCAATTATGAAACAGTGATTTTGAAACAGGAAAGAGCTGTCTAAAGCAGCTAGCAGTTATTTCTGGGATGGTGTTGAGTAAATATATCAATAAGGAAGTAAGTGAAGTGCCTATTACACAAATGACAGTTATAAACAGTTTGAGGATTTTAATGGGGGAATTTTAAACCTATTTGGTTAACTTTATGTAACAGACCTGTGACTTTATCATACTTTAAAGCGAAAATATCCTGTTACTGGTACTTACAAGTTGCCAAATTATCTTTTGTGGTTTTTTTTCAATTTACTGTTCAATTTGTATTATCATTCACCCTTTGCTCATACATTTTTTTTTTTTTTTTTTTTTTTTTTGATAAAAAAAATATAATTTATGGTATATTTTTTTAATTCATGAAGAAATTGAATGTGATGTTTTTCCTATTTACTGTAATCATATTTTTCATTTAGAAATGTGAGAACTATATACAATTTTGTTCTTTCGTTTTACATCTAGACACTGAAAATCAATACAAAATCAACCATCATCAATCTGTTACAGTTTCTTTACCATTATTCTTTTAACAAAATAATATCAAGATAAAAGTGTGACAATCCATGCATTCTCATAAACATTTATATTTTATTATTACACTTTATGATTAGTAAAGATTGGTGATCAATCAGATTTAAAAAATACCAGTTCGAAATATTCTGGTTGTTTAAATATACTGTTATGTGTTCTAAAATGTAATAGTTAATTAACAGATTAAATATAAAGTTTATCCATCACCACATCAACCAGATAAAAGAGAACATAGCTTATAACATACAAAATTCATTTTCAGCTAAAAAAAAATCAAATAAAAAAGAAAAAAACAAACAAAACAAAACCAAAAAAACAAGCAAAATCAACATGTAATAAGCAAGCAGACAGACCTATTTATTACAATAAAAATCAGTTAATATACATCTTTATTTTTAATGACATAAAAAAAAAAAAAGTAAAGAAAATTACAGAAGAAATATAAGAATACAAGTTTTCACTCTACTTGTTAATAGTTTTTACATTTTGTATATATTCAAGTTATTTTCCTTTGAGCATCCTGTTGTTATTTTTAATAAAGAATGACAATGAAGTAAGCTGCTGATGAGAATTCATGATCAGGGACATTTCTTCTTTTTATGTGACTTCTTTTAATACATGAAGACATAAAAGTTAACTTGACAGATTGAGTATATCTTTGCAGAATTGTTGCATTCTCAGTCTGTGATTTTTTTGGGGTGTATTTTCTATGTACAAAAGGATGTAGTGAATGAGAAAATGTCAGCCCCCGTGCCTCCTCATTAACTGCTGATTTTATTCTCATACTTCATTGTTAGAAAAAGACAAGAAATAAAATAATAATTTGAATATGTAGAAAATGCCAGAGTATGAAATAAACAGACAGAATGAAGAGTAATAAGCCAAATTAAGGAAATAAAAAGAAATCTCTGGAATACATTTTCTTCAAAAAAAAAAAAAAAAAAAAAATAAAACGAGCTTGTTCAGTTGTGTTTCTTCTCTATTTATTGATCATGCCAAAACCATTATCTTCATTTGATATTGCTAAAACTAATGCAGCTAAATAATTTTAAAACACTGATGGAAGTTGTTTAACAAATCCTTTCACAAAATATTATTTTGGATTTATTCCATTGTCAGCCATTAAATTATTAAAAAATATGCAAGTTAACCATAAAAGTTATGTTACCTATTTTTTTTTTTATTACTATTATTATTATTATTATTATTATTATTATAATTACTGTTATTATTTGTTGTTGTTGTTGCTGTTGTTGCATTTTGTGCAAAAAAAAAAAAAAAAAAAAAAAAAAGACCTTGGTCTCATGTATTAGGTTCCACAGGAAATCAATTGCCTTTCAAGGAAGTAAGAAAATGGCTGTAAAACTGACACTGCAATATTTTATAGCCAACATTTACAGATCATATTGTTCTGAGCATTAAACAAAAAAATAACGAAATAATATTCATAAATGTAATAATCATAGTAATAATGATCATGATGATGATGATCTAAGATAAAATAATAATAAAAGTAATTAAAAAGAATAATAATAGTATTATTATATTCCAAAAAATGTAAAACAAAATCAGTGATTTTTCATTAATATTTTTATCATTTATATATAATAACTATACATTTTTTTTTTTTATTTTTTTTTTTTTTAAATTTAGCATTATCAAACAATATCAGTGGCATATTAGGACTGACATTCAAGATTAAATTCAGGAATTTAAAAACAAAAATATGCATGTATTATAATGAATATATTCTATGAATAAATCAGTATTTGTTTAACAACAATTATAGCTTATAATTTAAAAGTAATGTTTTCTTGTGTACTACTTGGCAACTGATGAGAAATATTTTGCATGCAATATTCAAGAAACAGGAAAGCCTGTATGGTGATCTTTGATTAACAACTTGTGGGGCTGAAACAGACACACTGCTGAGAACTGATCCAGCAATCCTTTGTGCCTCAGGCAAACAGTGTAATCACTAAGCTAACGTTCTGATTGGAATGCTAAAAGTACATGACGAAAACACTATTGACCATGCAAAATAAACTACAATGATGTTGTTGTTGTTGTTGTTGTTGTTTAAATGGCATGATTTGAAATTTCCTCTTCACTGCAGACTAATTGAAACATATTTTAACAATTAATTTTAACTGTGAAAAAAATAAAAAAAATAACACATCAGACACGTCACAATGGACAAGTTCTTCCAGTGCTTTACATGTAATGCTTTTGTTTTGTCTAACCTGAGTAGGGAAGTGATAAAAAAAAAAATAATAATAATATTTCATGCCTGTGTTTCCCCAATTAATTTTAAAAGTAATGAGAATTAAAATAAATCCCACAGACAAACACAGCTGACAAATGGAGCATTCAGTCTAATTACCAATGTCAGTGGAGTGGAGTTGATAGGGTGCAGAACTCTGCCTGGAGGTACATTACACAACAAACTTGAATAACCTTCATCTAACCAAATCAGACATAAACTGTCTACTGACCCAGTTTGTAAGTAGCAAGTATGTAGAATTTAAATGAGTTTAAAACAAAATTAGAAAATAAAAGCTACGAATCAGTACATGGGTAGTGTGAAAGCCTGACTGCTGTAAATAAAAAAAAAAACTTAACAAATAAATAAATAAATGAATAAAAAAAAAAAACTGAAACCAAAATAGAGAAGTAAAAAAAAAAACATAAATTAAAAAAAAAAAAAAAAAAAAATTCTCTAACAAGAAAATTTAAATCTTTCATTTTTTTGGACACTTAAAATATTTTTAGATTTAAATTTTTTAATTTTAAATGTTTCTCAAAAAATGTCTTTAATATATGAACTGATATCAACTGAGTAAGTTCTGAATTATGCTACCAGATGAAGGTCATGTTTGAGTATTAATTCAATTTCTAAGAAAGTTTATTTTCTGGATGTGTGCCAGGCACTGTGAATGAAGATAGAAATCACAGAAATGAGGACATGTGAACATGACCATCTTCATAATGAAGTCAGCATCTCTAATGCCAAAGTTTGTGCAAACATATCTGAAACCATCTTCTGTGTCTTTTGTTGTTGCAGACCTTGATGATGACATCCAATCTAGCCATATGTATTCAAGAAATCCTGAACTACCACACATTACAGATAGGGCTTGAAGATCTGCTTGAAGATCTGCAAATTGAAGAGAATGGGCCAGGATTCTCCAAAATGATTGATTCCTTTTTTTTTTTTTTTTTATGACAGTGGTCCTGAAAGTGAGGCTTTTTACCTGTGACATTTTTAACAGCACTGTCTCACTTGTGTCCACCAAGCTTAAAGCACTGATGAAAAATAAACACACTGGATTAAAGTCTTGCACTTTTCTCACAGTGCATTCACCAAACAGGTGTTGTTAACGAACCAACACAAACATGTCATATGCCATGAAACAAAAAGTCTTTTGGATCTTATTTATACATTTTACAGAAGAAAACTGGATCTTAAATTAACTACATGCTATGTAATTGCATTTGTATGTTTTGTTATTTTAAAATTTGGACCATAAACATTAGAAGTAAATTTTGATTTTGTTTTGTGGGACTGTGTGTATGATTGTATTATATGCATGTGCATACATATGTGTTTGAGAGTGTAAAAAAAAAGTTCCTAATCAGCAACTTTATAAATATACCTTGTAACCCATATTAGCTGCATACAGCATACCAACAGTTTTCACCTAATGGCAAAAAGATTGTATGCCTCACTATGCCAGATCAAATTTGAAAGTGTTATTTTTGTTCATGAATAGATGCATACAGAATACAGCCGTGGTTAAATATCACTTCACAGTACCTGTACATCATTTGAAATTTTGAGAACCAAAAGAACATTAAGTAAAAACATCACTTAATAATAAATGAAATAAAATGTCTATAAAATAGAATAATTTGTGAACTAGTTCATGTTACATATTAAAAAATTTAAATTACATAGCAACTAAAACAACCCCATCCATAAAAAACATTTTTTATTAAAAAAAATAAAATAAAATAAACCAGCAATCACACAGACAAAAACCCATAAAAAACAATAAATAAATCAAAAGAAATTGAAAAAGGTAAAATTGAAAAAAGATATATGCACAGCTTTTGATAAATCCTTTTAATGCAATATTTACTGATTTCAGAAAAAAAAAAAAAAAAAAAAAATAAAAAAAAAATTGTCCTCTATTTAAACTTTAACATCTGATGACCAAAAAAAAAAAAAATCTCATGAAAAATATTAATCTTAGGACTAGAGTTCAGTGTGTTTTAATAATGGTTATTTGTAGTCCTTTGGAAAAAAAAAAAAAAAATTTATCTAAATAAAATACCAGACTTTGCTAATGGTTTTAAAATGTTTGATTTTACAAGTGCCCATGAACTAGAGAATTCATTCTGGGATGAATTTACTGACTGAAACAACAACAGCAGAACCTTCTCTTGACTTTCTCTTTTTTCATTGAACTAATCTGGAGTTAAACTAAAGACAGTTAGTTTATTTTTTTTTTAATTCTCTAGTGAATTTAATACGAGCCATTTACTTGCACAGATTCTGTGAAGCCATGCCACAATGCACTAAACTAACTTGTTTCTCATCTGTGGCTTCTATCACACCTCTTTTAATGAGATTTAATTACACTTCATCGCCAGAAATAATGGACTGGTGATTAGACTGGTGATTAGGCTGTTGAAACAGATTCAGAAAGATAATGTTCACAGACAGTAGAAAAATTGTGTGAAACAGAGATAAGATGTATGTATGTACATAATAACAGTGACAGAGAGACAGAGAGAGAGGAATATTTGTACAGCTATATATGTAAAAAAGCATGTATCTCTGTATGTGTGTGTGTGAGAGAGCATATGTGTTTGCATAACAGTGAGAGAGAGAGAGAGGACAGAGTGATCTGTGTAAATGTATATATGTGATAGATGCACAGAAGAAAAAATGGCCTTACAGTTAAATTAATATTCCCAAGGTTTATCAGATTAAAAAAGAGTGATGACATAAGAAAAAATACAACAATAGAATACAGCTTACTATATTAAAAGAGGTATACAGTGCAATACTGCTTAAACCCAACCTAGTACATATTTAAGAAAAATGTATTTTTATTATTTTATTGCAAAAAGTAAAAATAGGTAAATTAAATAAATATATAAACTGATTAATTATAAAGAAAACAAAATCACTGTTTTCCCATTAAAAAAGTTTAGAACATTTTTAAAAATACAGTGTATACCAAATGTGCCAAACAGACAACAAGACCATTAACCAATAAGAAAAGGGCCATAACCAGTAACAAAATTACCTCTCTAATGAAATCTTCACACAGAGAAACTGAATAGAAATGCTGCAAAATGACAGGGTTTTTTCTTCTTAAAATTAATTTCTAATAACCATTTACATTCTTTAATACAATTACTGAGTGTGTGTGTGTGTAAAACTCCACATAATCTTTTTCTGCTTTAGTATAAAATAAAGAAATAATAAAGCTGTATTTTTTATCAGTTTTTTTTTTTTTTTTTTTATAAAAGGAATAAGCCAATTAGGTTCATTAGGATGTCTATAGTTAATAAAATAGTATTAAAAAAGAACAAATAAATGATCTGCAAGAAACATGTCATATATAGGAATTACTCGTGTTGTTGTTAGGTTTTTAAATACATGCAAGTAATGTATATACAAAAACAAAAAAAAACATATTAGACAAGGAGAAAAATTAATATTTTTACAAAATAAATATATAGTAATTAGATCTGTGAATATTGTAATAAAAATGTTATGTTTGAAACAGACATTATTACTAATTAAATTATATACAAAATATACTCAAACAAAATGCTTAATCTGCATGCAAGGAGAAGGATTATATGTGTATTATACAAAACAGACAACCATGCATTGTGACATGAGATGAGTGATTAGCAGTACATGTGACCATACCTGCACTGACACTTAACAAGATTTTATCTTCTACCAGTTTGTAAGGAACATTCCCTTTTACATTCACATATTACAGTTAAACAAATCTTCTACTGGATTTAACATTTCTGCCATTTTAATCTCGCTATCATAGATGGTTGCTCTACCCAATACAAATTTAATGACATACTTGATTTTTTTTTTTTCTTTTTTAAAACCAGTATCTTTGAAATTTAACAGAAATGTTTTCATAAAGATATTTGTCATTTTTATTGAACACCTAATTTAGATGAAGATGGAAAATCAGTACATTTTTGTTTTAATGTTCAGATGAACATTTTTGCTCTCTGTATTTTGATGTAATATTACTTTTAATGGTTAATATGACCTAATGTCATTATTGTTATTATTTTTGCTAGTAGGGTTACTTTTGAGGGTTGAATTAACAGGACCTAACGTTATTATTTTTGCTGCTAGGGTCCTCTCACAGATGAGTTAATTCGACCCATTATTATTTTTTTTGCTAGTATGGTCACATTGATGGCTGAGTCAATCTGACTCGGAATCGCTATGACTACTTTTACTGAAAGGGTCTCTTTAATGGTTGAATTAATTCGACACAATGTCATTATTATTATTATTATTTTTGCTAGTAGGGTCACTGTGGTGATGATTTTTAACAAATCAAGGTACAGACATACCTGGTTCTCTGTCTGACTAGTATCTGGAACTGGCAGTAGTGATGGCTGATTTGGTGACAGGCTGCTAGATGACTGACGTCGGTAGCGGTTGTGGCTGCAGTTGTTAGGAATACGGTACGCACATCTCTTGTGAAAATTAAGGCCACATCCTGAAAAGTACATTCACTTGCTTAATTCTTGAAGATGCTGGGGTCAACGATCTTTGTAACTGCTTGTTAAAATTCTAATACAGGAGTGTCAAACATCTGTTTGATCAATGTTTCAAGTGAGGCCATTATTGAAATATTTATCTGAACCAATTTTTTTAACATCTATAAGGTTTATATCTGGTCTGTGGTGTTCCTTAAATTTTACTCCGATTCTGTCTCTGTATTAATGATATATCTCTGTAATTTCAAAATTTTAAATCTTATCCTGTAGGTGAGGTTTTAAAAAATGGTTTTATCACGTATGGTAATTGAATAAGATTTTCTTGAATTACTTACTCATTGGCCTTACTGATAACTGATCAATAACAGACTTAGTTCATTAAAAATGTTCAGTCTTACCATATATGTTCAAACATGTATTTAAGAAAGATAAATATCTTTGGGTCACACTGACCAAAACAGATATATTTTATTAATAAAATAAAAAAAAAATATCTTGAAAGGCTTTACAAAAGAATATTTAAAAAAATAAAATAAAAAATAAAACATATTTTTAAAAAATTAAAAATTAAAATAAATAAATAAATAAGAACAACAACAACAACAGTACATTAAAAATGACAGTGGTAATTCAGATAACAAACAAATTCTCAGGTCAATATTCATGGCTGTTTTGTTTATATAGCAATATCAATAAACTTTATTGTTTAATGATCAAACAATTATTACAGTTATTTTTAAAATGACAGATTTTTATGATGATAGCATATAGCTGGATAATCTGAAGTATATTGGTGGAAAATGGAATTTTAAACAATTATGCAGCAATAAATACATCTTTTAAATTTATTTATTTTTTGCAGCTGCTACACTTGTTTATGACAAATATTATTACTTATTTATTGTTGTTACTAATGATTTGTCAGTATAAGTGTTGTCATGGAAGTTGTTTTTTTTATAACTGTTGTTTCTCTGGGTTTTTAAATTATTATTAAGTACATGATTCCTATTGTTATACCACACACTTCTCAAAAACAAACAAAACATCTGTCTCCACTGTTCATTCTAAAATTACATTTTTTTTTTATTTGTTAGTATATGCGATTGCACCAGACATACATCTTTCTAATATACAAGTTTCAGATTTGGCTTTGTGTTCCTTTAATTTCATTCTTAAAAACATTTTCACCGTGATATATGATTTTTCTTTTTAATAATCATTTCATGAGTAATCTAATAGCCATTGCTTTTGCTTAAAATATATCACACATTTAAAAATTCTGTTTATGTGAATTCATCCCTTTATGAGGCCGTTTGTATTAAATAACAAATTTAGGACACAGTGAGGCCTAACTGTCTGTTTAAAAACAAAATTATTCCTCAATTTTAAACCATTCAATCATTTAAAGATACATCAACCTGATTTTTTAAAGTTTCTGTTGGAATGGACAGAAATGAAAACGAACAGTTTTAAGAGTATTTTTCATTATTTTTTTTATTTTTTCAAGGTACTGATTTTTCATGTGAAATATATTCATAGCATCATGACAGCATTATTGCACCACCATTAAGTAAATAAAATATATTTCTATAGATCATAGAGCTGCTTTAACCCCTACAATTTGGCCCAGTTTATTATAGGGTTGGGGTATGGGAATACTGCTTAAAAATCATACAGGAAATAATAAAAAATATTATTATGTTAAAAACTGATTGTAAATTGTTTCAAAAAAAAAAAAAAAAAAAAAAGAATAATAATAATAATAATAAAAAAATAATAATAATAATAATAATAATAATAATAATAATAAAATAAATAGTAATAATAATAAAAAAAAAAAAAAAAAAAAAAAATAATAATAATAATAATAATAATAATAATAATAATAATAATAATAATAAAATTAAAAAAATTAAAACTGAAACTGAAATTTAAATTAAAAAAAACGAAAACAGAACTGCAGCTAACACACAATTTCCTCACTGGGTGTAATGCAAGATATCTCTTTAGAAGTTTAATCTGAAGTACATGTGTCACGGTGCCAATACTTAAAGTGCTCATTATCATGTCTAGGGGTTTAATACGCTATGACAAGGACTGGTACATTTTACATTCTGACAGTAAAATACATAAACAGCTACTGCTTATTTATATACAGAACATATTTATAAATAAAATAAAAAAATAAATGCAACTAAATTATTTATGGTTTTGTGGAAACCCGAGTTGAAATAATTAAAAATGGAATTAGTCATGGGATGATCAAGTTATTACATTTAATTATATATATGTGTATGAACAATATACAATTAACAACTGCCTAATGACATTATCACAAAAACAAGGGAGAAACATTTCTTACGTGATCCCACTAACAAATGCTTATCAAAGCAAGGCCAAAGTTTCAAAAAAAACAAAAAACATAGCGCAACCACCTGCTTGTTGCAGAACATCTCCCCATCTCAAACCAACCCCAAATCCATATACACAAGATCTCTGCAGACATCAGTGAAAACAGCAGAATCAAAGAGAAAAGTGAAGCCACACAGTTGGACAAATTTCAAAACTGCATTAATTTGTCATGCTAAACTCGCCATATCTTGGCCAGTAATTAATGCAACTTTAAAAACTTGCCTTTAAAAGTGTGTTGTCATGTATTTTCCAACTAAAAGGATATTATGGAGTGTCAAACAGAACTTTGATAATTTCTAATAACCATTTACATTCTTTAGTACCATCAGTGAGTGTGTATGTGTGTGTACAATTTCATGGACCTCAGTTTTCCGGATTTCAGGAAAACTGGACCAAAATCTGGAAAAGTCACCAAAATTTGATGTATACCCAATTTCCCACTTGAAAGCCTACCTTAAAGTAAAATCAAGTTATTCTAAGCTCTGCTATACAATTACAGCAACCCTCTCTCAATCCCTTTCCATCAAGCTAAGAGTACGTTGTGTCACACCCACAACCATCCTTACCCAGCAGAGTTCACCCAGCTCAGCCTTCATTTTTCTTTAAGACATTTGCTTATATTCTTTTTATGTGTGTATATTGTTCTTATATTATTTTATTACTGTATTACATAGATGTTAAGTGCAGTGAAGTTTAATGTTTCAGTTAATTTTTAGGGTTAATGTTTACATTCACAATTTCCAAATGTTGTTCTACGGTTGGTTTAACAGAGGCTGTACCTATGTTTGTATTTACTACTTTTCAAACAATACTTCTTATGTAAATTCACACAGTCAAAAGCAAATTGTATCAACATCTTATGATTTTGTTTGTGTATATAGTGTAAAAAAAACACCAAAACACCCCAGAAATTCCAGCTAATGCTGAGTACTGGAATAATCTTGTATTCCATTGAGTAACCAAAGCCAAAATATTTGTCATGATACGGAAAACCAGAATTAAAAGACTGTGGAATTCTGTTACAAAAGTGTTTGATTTCTATGAGATCATTAACCAGTATTAATTTTGATGCTGACAAAAAAAAAAAAAAAAAAAAAAAAAAAAATTGTGATGGCTCTCTTAGTGCAGGTTGGAGAAATGACTTAGCAGTTTGGGTCAATGTGAAAAATTGTCAGTCTCTGGAGAAAATGCTGAAAGGTGCCATTTAGTATCGACATATCTCTTTGTAAACAAGAGCTTTCTCGTATTCACCAATTGCTAATGAGAGGTCTGATAGTTTTAGGGGTTTTTTTTTTCTGTTTTTGTTATTTAATTTTTACTACTATTATTTAACTTTTTAATTTATTTTTTTACTTTATTATTTCATTTTATTATTATTATTATTATTATTATTATTTTTTATTTTTTTTTTGGTTTGGCTTATGAAGACAAGATGCAAGGTGAAAATCACTGTCACTAGTGACTTTTAAACAAATGACATTTCTAACATGGCTCAGCTTCTTAGTCAATAACTTCAGGCTGGGTTTAGATTTGTGCATGAATTCAATTATAAACAGAGTCCTTGGGATATAAATCAGATATTAAACAAGCTGCCAGTTCAAATCAAACATATGTTGCCCACAAAGTAAATTAAAAATAATTTCTCTCAGTGCAAGAGAGAGACTCGCAGTGCAGTTTAATGTCTTATAATTTGAATCTGAAGCTATCCTATGTTTACAGAAACAGGAAGAATAATGTTTCTCACTGACTTGGCTGTATCTGATGTCAGTTTTATTTTACAGTGAATGCCTGCTAATGCTTCAGTCGGTGTAAAATCAGTATAACAGGTGGCCAATTTGTTTGAGAAACTGATATTAACCAAGGAACAGGAAGATCTGTAACTGTACATGTCAGTTTTAACTGTACATTAAGACAAATTCCAATTCTGTGTAATTGACAGTTGGATATGTGGAACCAAGTGATATGACAGGATGTTGTAATTCCCTGTGATATGGGTTCAAGTCAGTGAGCTGGGAATGAAAGAAACATTTTTAAAAATGTAGGTAATTAAAATGATGAAAAAACTAAACAGAAGATGGTTATAAAAAAAAAATAATAATAAATAAATCATCAAATTTTAAAAGAAAAAATACGTCATCAATAATAAATGAAATTAAGAAAAAAAAAAAATAATAATAATAATAAAAATAAAATGAAATATATACAACCGAAACCTAAACATACATTTCAAAATATAACACATGTAAGAAAAATTCATAACCAGGAAAGGAAAAGTTAGAAAGTTTCAAAAAAAGATTATAAAAAGGATTAAATACAATTAAAAAACAAAAAGGACAGGGGAAAAAAAGCTAGAAATTTAATTTTTACCTTCACATTTTAGTCCCTGCTTGACAAGTCCGAATAGCATCTCTCCACAGAAGTCGCAGAAGTGAGGCGACTTGTAAGAATGTACAAACAACAGATGAGGTCGAATCTGCAGTTCCTCCATAGTTGCCTGGGCTGCAAAATAACACGACAACTTAGTTTTAAAATCTGTGGTGTTAAAAAGATATATTAATTTGATAAAAACCTTACAATCAATAAGAATGTCCTGACCTGTCCTACATTGGCCTTTGACAGTATGTGTTCATCTCTGACATCTGCTTCTTGTGTCATTATTCAGCCTGGCTCTCTAACAGTCTGCGGTACAGCACAAATTGAAATGAACAGATTAACAAGAAATCTTATTTGTCCTCATTTCTTATCACTGTTCATATTAAATCCAGTGATGCTTCAAGTGTAATTACCTGTTTAAGTTAATTTATTCATATATGCTGTAGGTGAAGCTTTAGTTGCATATAATCAGGGGCAAATCCAAGATTTCAGAAAGGGAGGAAAACAATTGTAATGTTGATGATATATTAAAAAGAATTGAGTGTCATTGTAAAGAAAAGAAAAAAACAAACAAAAAAACAAAACAAAAAAAACAATAATCAGAAAAAACAAAACAATAGTCAAAAATAGTAGGTGTTTGCTGTATGTACCCACTTTTGATCTGCCTGCAGAAGTGGTTTTATTTAATTTTTATTAATTAGATTTTTTAGTTTTGAGATTGACCCTGTCAAAGTGGTACATGTCACTGCTACTAGGAGGTTTAGATAACATTTGACTAGAGCTTGACTGATCAGCGGTCACTAATCCATTCAACGTTTGAAGAAATAGCAAACTGACAGCAACCAGTATAAAAATATGTAATGCTATTTATCTTTAATTATCAAGATCTCCCTCTGTCTCTGCCTTTGTCAGAACAGACACAGATAGTAAAAATAGTTGGGAATTATTTATCCAAGAGGTGGATTAACAGATGAATGAAAAAGATGAACACATATGTTCACACACACACACACACACACACACACACACATACACACACACACAGAGATTATATATACATACATATATTAAAGCATACCTTACAGAACTAGGACACAAATGTAAATGAGTATTGACATTCTTAACCTGAATGACTCAGACAAATGATAATTAATGTTACAATATTTGAAGCTCGAACATTAATTGTAATTCAGACTAGAATTTTTCAACACAGGGAGTCTGTTTAGGTGACTTTGTATGCATATTACTCCTGTGAAATATTTCATTTCTCAACCTGTTAAACCGACTTGCTTGAAAAACACCTCTTTTTTTTTTTTTTTTCCAGAAATAAGTAAATGTCTGAAAGACAAACACTGGCCCTGATTCATGTGCACAAACAGATTAATATGGTAAAATCATTAAAGATTTAAAAAAAAAAAAAAAAATTTAAAATAAAATAACACCTTTCTAAATTCTTATTAATGTAAAAATGCTAAAGTTTGCATTCATCAATGCTTGGGGATCATAGCATGTCAGTATGACCTCCTCCCCTATATCTCTACAAAACACTATAAATTTATCTGGTCATGTGATCTGGTTTAAAGATTGGTGGTCAGTCAGTACAATAATTCAAATTCCTAGCAAACTCGTAGGTAAACAGGAAAGTCAAATACACTCATGACTGTACTGTATTTTTTCTTTTATATTCTTCACTTTCTAACTGATTTAGAAGAGATTTTTTTTTTCTTTTAAAAAATTGATAATTAAAATTTCTTGGGAAATTCAGTGTTGAAGACAGCTGCAGATTTGAAATAATTATTAAAACACTTGTTGAAATGTTTTTAAAAGTCAGTATTTCATAAGATACACTTTTTTTTTTTTTTTTTTCCTTTTGAAGTGGTTTGGGCTTGTTAAAAAAATAAAAATGTTTTTATTTAAAAATAATCTATTGCTTTATACTGAATTAAATCTTTCAAGTGAATAAAGTACTATGTGTAACGTTTCATTACAAACTTCTATAGCAATGAAAGATGTCAACACTGATTCTGTGTCTAATAAGCAAAACCAATATGAGAGATTAATGTTGGGCCCAGAACAAATTAAATGTCATAAGAAGAATTTTAATGATAAAACAAAATGCATAAATATAAGTACACAGTTAAGTCCAGATGTTTTAAAACTGAAGGGAACAGCAAAACGGTTTGGAATTTTGAAATGTTTTTATTACTGGTTTTTACTGCAATTTAAATGGACAAAGAGTCAAAGAAAGAAAGTCTTTAAATGAATTTTCTTGTCAGTTGGATAATTAATTTTAAAAAAGTCAAATAAATAAATTTTTAAAAAAGAAAATATTCTGATTCTCATCTCTAGTCTAGAACTTAAAAAAACAAAAAAAGTGTGGAAACTATTAATTTTTAAAAATGATACAGCATTTTAAAATATAAATCAAAACATAACAACTACACATATTAAATACATACATACCTTCCTCCCTAACTACCTACAAACCTATATAAATAAAATAAATAAAATAAATAAATAAAAAAATACAAAAAATGTCCTACCTTTTCTTTGAACTACATATCACAAGTCAAAAGTAAGAAACTGGTAGAAACAAAGAAATAAAATCAAATGAAACCTTGTGAGTTATTCAGACTGCAGTTTAAAGAAATTAGAATTATTCTCATTTATTTTCAAACTATGGAGGAGGAGGGAATGGAAGCCAAACAAACAAAGAGAAGTTACAAAAAATAAAAAAATAAATATTTTTTAGTATGTCATTAAGACTTCCAAAGATAAAAGTCCTGTTACACAAAAGGTGAAGAAATGGGAATATTTAGCAAAAATGGTCAGACCTCAGTTTTAAATAATACTGACTAATCTTGTAGTATTTCTACTCGAATATTAGCTTATGGCACAATATAATACTGTTAATGAAAATAATATTAAGTTTCGCTTCATATGTATATTATAAAGATAACTAAAGGAAAAGAAAACAAACAAAATGTGTTTAAAAATAAATACATTTTTAAAAATTCAATCCCCACATTATATTATATTATATTATATTAATTATATGGCACAGCAAAATTTCAAATATTCAATTCATTATTGTCACAAAACTTCAATTCAACATTATTTTTGTGTTTTTGAAATTCTGAATACACAACTGGGGAAAAATGGACAAACTATCTGGCCAACCATTAAATTACTTAACCATAAACAAAGTAAAAAAACAAACAAAAAAACAACACACATATTTTAAAATGAAATAACCTATCAACTAAATAATACTGTTACCATGCATTGTGTTCAGTTGTTCATTATTTAAAGTTCACTGATATCCATTGTACATACAGTGGATATTTATATCATCTTTCTAGTATCCTTTACTGGTTGAATATTCCTGCATGAACTGATTGTGTATATACTTGATTATTCTTCAAGTATTGAAGATTTCAAATTAAATTCAGTTGAAAAATTGAGATTCACAGGATCCTATTATATATCTATGGTTTAAAATGTAATTCTCAATTACAAAAAATAAAAGAACATAATAATAATAATAATAATAATAATAATAATAATAATAATAATAATAATATATCAAACAATCAATCAGTCAAAAATCAAAATACAAAAATAGATTCAACACTTACTATACATATTTGTTTACACTGATAAATACTGTTTAATGGAAAGCTGAAAATTAACAATCATTTAACATTTTTCAACTATTTTTGATATATTATCAAGCAAAAGGATATTTTTGAACACAAGAATGATGTATACTGAACATTAATATGTACCTCTAGCAAATAACTGTCACTGCAGCTAACGATGATCAAATCACTTGCTATAGATCATTGCCAGTGAAAAAAGCAAACAAGAAAATCAATCAGTGTTACTGACACCTGCACTGATAAAAAAAATATTTAAAAATTAAATTAAAAAAAAAAGAAAGAAAGAAAGAAAGTCGATGATAAATAAGCTAATTTTCTGCATGCACTGCTTTATTAAATAGAAGAAAAAATTTTAAAAATGTATTGCTATTATTTTGCTAGCATGTTGAATGTGCGTCTTCTCAGCAAACGACAGTAAAATATGAGTTTTTCTTACAAACTGTATTATTACACCCATCACCAAATTAAACAAGAAAATGAAACCTAGACAACTGCATAATCAATGGCAATCACAGGTAGGTGCTGACACATGGTAATTTGACACTGAAGCTAAAACAAACAAATTGCCGTAACAGAATACACAGCAATTAGCAATATTCACTTGCAAGTCGTGTGGGTATAATGGCTGGCAGGTACTATTGTACTCAGTCAGAAGCTACCAGACAAACAAATGTATGTTCAGTCATATTTCAAACTGTTAAAATTATGAGAAGATGTCAACTGTGTTTGTTGTGTACAAGAATGGAAATCTATGATTCTACAGCAGCAACTGACTTTTTACAAGCAACATTTCCTTGACAGGACAGTATATGCCACACACTTTGATATGGCAGGAACAGATGCATTAAAGAGAATTAATCATATGACCCTCCATACATCAACCCTGTGTATTAAACTCAGATATTTTCTTTGAAACAACAAAGAAATGGTATGACACAGATAACTGCATTATCCATCATTTTTTCTGCCACTGTCTTCATAACACTGACAGAAAACTGTACCTGACCGATAAATAATTTAGCATGAAGTTCATGCTATAGAATATTGGAAAACTAAACTAGATCAAACAGAATAAATAAATAAATAACAACGTTAAAAACAACACAAAACAAAACAGGTAATAAATTATAATAATAAGAATGAAATGAAGCAAGACCCAACAATAAAAATAAAATTTTAAATGAAATAAATAAAAATTAACAATAATAATAATAATAATAATAATAATAATAATAATAATAATAATAATAATAATAATAATAATAATAATAATAATAATAATAATAATAACAGTAACAATGACAACAATAAATGAAATAAACAAAACTACCATTGCTACTACTACTACTACTACTAATAATAATAATAATAACAGTTAAGGCTCTACTATACAAATAAGCTAGTTTATAGTCAGTTCTCAGATATACTTTGATACATCAAGGGTTACAATTATCACTGAACCTGTGGGACTGATGTATCATAAAGCTGAGTATTTTCAGTGACTGAATATTTAAAAAACAAAAAACAAACAACTATCGGTTTCATCCTATCAGGTAACATTGCCAGCACATTAATGTCTGTCCTTAGCTGCATTAACCTCAGATATGTCAGTCAAACCAGTAAACTGGGTTTAATTAGAAAATGTTTAATGAAGTGGGATAAGTAATCACCAAGACAAGGATGGCAAAAATTAATTACTTTTGTAATCAAATCCTTGTGATTATACATCCTGAACCATTAGCAGTGTCAGCTGCAACAAAATTAATTATTTCATCATACCCAGACCGCGCACACAATGATGACACTATCTTGAAACAAAATGTCATTGTCATGATTTAATGACATTTACAGCATGATTACTTCACTCCCGTTTCTAGGTTTTACTGGCCAACCACGACACACAGAACTTAAATTACAAGGATGTTTTGGTTTAGTCTGAAAGATGAGAAATAACATACTACCAAACTTAATAATGCAATGGTGAATGAAGTAAGTTGTACTTGGTTTCACTGTTTTAAACTGAAACAACAGCTCTGAAATGTTTGTTCTAATAGGAATCTAATTTTCAGTGTCAAACATTCTGATTTTGACAGTTGTTACACAATCTCAGCACTGCCTGAAACAACACAGTACGACTGCTTTGTTACAATCTGAACCTCCTGCTGGAAGTTAACTGACTTTCCCAAGACAATTATGTTATTTCTTCTCATAATACTCTCAATACTGGATTTTTATTCTGGACATTCTGCTAAAATACTTAAAAGGATATAAAAAAAAAAATAGGTGATATCATACAGTGAATCTTTCATCAAAACGGACATGTGAGAGAGAATAAAATAAATACAATAACATTAAATCTGCTCATATGACAACACTGTATTAATTTGGCTAACAAGATAGAGGTGTTTATGGTATGGGTGAGAACAAGCTGGTTTTCTGACAAAATCAAACCAGGTGTATGTTTCCTTTAACAGACCACCTGCTGAACTCACCTACGCCCCTTGCTACAGACACAATCACTGTCATTATACTAGCTGAATTCGCTGTAGATAAAATAGCCAAGGATTTCTTTTCAACGAAATTATTTTATTCTTCAAAATTAAGTTGCATGGATTTTGGAATGTTCATCATGGTGACAGTTACAACACTAAGATATTCTGTAAGGTCTGCATTCTTAAAATCTCAGTGAATTATGTACAAGACTGGAAAATCAGATAAAATCCTTACAAAATGTGATAATTCAACTCAGATCCACAGAAAATGAAGAATAATTTTCAGTGTAATCATATTGTTAATTTAACAATTCACAAAAAACAAAAAACAATAATAATTTCTTTGAGGAAATTGGTGGGAAAAAATTCATCTGACGATTGGATATTATTGCGATTACTAGCCACTGTAACTATTAATATCACTATCATTAAATATTTTTTGAATATATTTAATATTAATTTTCATATTTAAGCAATTCATTGTAATATTCTACTCCAAAGTATTTGTTGCTCTGTTCACCTTCATTCATATTTGACAATTCTCCAAACTTATCTAGGACTTATAATATTGTCTTGAGCAAGTCGTTACTGCCATAAAAAATACAACAAGCATTTTATCATTATACTCCTATTGTTCTGCACAAATCATTGTCTCTATGGCAGACAAAATAATTTGTTTAACTAAATGGCTGATGAGAGCAACTGCTGCTGAGTACTCTGAAACTGTGGAGGTCATTGTTGGGAGCACATCCCTCATTTCAGATTGAGTGAGGTACAAATTTAAAAAAAATTGAAAATGAATAAAAAAATAATAAATAAATTTAAAAAATCATATATATATATATATATATATCCTTAATATCATGGGAAAAAGTATCGTTGGTTCTTTTCCCCTTTGTTATTTTTTTTCTTCCTGCTGAATATGTAACAATCAAAATGTACCACAATGCAACAGTTGTATGTACAACAAGTGCTCAGAAGTCAAAACATTATTTTCGTTGCTTCAGCAAACTCAATTACATGCCAGCCCATGCGGACTCACTATTATCTGATGTGATTATACCTATGTACACATTAGTGTAGGCTTTTGTGTTGCTTTTGCACAGTAAAAGGCCACAACATATTTAAATTTTAATAAATATATCAGTGATAATAATTATTTTTAAATAAAAGTTAAAAAAAAGATAATAATAAAATGGAATAAAATAAAACAAAGTAAAATAAAACAAACTTGAAATAAAACAAAAATAATTTGTTATTGCATAATTAATAACGGAACTGAAACGATGGATAACTCATATAAGTTATGGATTGCCGTGGGGGTTTTTTAAAAATGTATTTCATAGCAATAAATGAAATATAAATTTAATTAAAAGTGAAACATCATGGTAAAAGGTAATTATGTTTTTCTTTCTTGCTGAACTAAGCATTAAGTAATAGGTTCTCTGTCAATTATTGCAGCTCTTTGATCTTTTGGCAAGAGCAACTCGGTTTTTAAGTGTGTGTAGACACTGACTTGCAGTGACATTCTCAGTTTAACTTAAAAGTTCTGTCTACATGAAATGAGGTCATAGACAAGAAAGACCCAATTAGCTTTGACAAGGTCACAAAGGAAACTGTTGATAGGAAACACAATGAAAAAAAATAAAATCAATAAATTGCAGATACAGAGACCAGCCGTTAGCAAGGATATTAGTTTTCTTGCAAATTAATGTACCATGTTTTCTTTGGCCACAATAATGGATTTGGGCAATTTATTAACATTTCTAATGCATATATATTATGTATTTAGCAGATAGAATTTCAAATCGTTGCAGAAGCCTAACGGTTTTTATACTCTTGCTACTGATTGTTCAAACGTAGTGACAAGTTTGCCTATAGTAAAACTGTCAAATGGAAGTTGTGTTGTTATGTCATTTTTAAATTTTTTTTTTTTTTTTTTTTTTTAACACAAAAATATTGGATTAAATGTGCAAAATCGTTTTTTGCTTGAATAATGTGGGGTACTTATTATTATTGTTATTTTAAAGCAGCTGTAAAACAATGTAAATGAATGCAGATGAATGCAAACGTTGCATGGATACAAACTTCATTACTGGTTTTTTCTGCTGAATTCCAATATCAGGGCAGTGATATTAATGTTAATGTGTCTTAATTTGTTAAATTACTGTTCAAAGTATGGCAATGTATTCACACATATTTTTATTAATATGTATACAGAGAAAAGCAGACAATAAAAGGACTGAACAAAAAACCCATGGCAAAGGAAATGAACAGATACATATGTTGATAAAAGCTGTTATACATCTGTTCATGCACAAAAAACATACTTCTTTATTAACAAATACATGGCTTGTATATTAAAAGGTAAACAACTTGACAATCAATCAACAAGAAAATGAATACAAATGAAACAAAAAGCATCTTTGTGTGTTGAAGACAAGCCATTACAAGTTTTGTGAAATCTGTCGGTGACCTGTTTGAAATCATTCACACTGTATGTCAGTACCTCATGTCCTCAGGTAACGAGTTATGTCAAGGGCCGTGACCTTTTTACACCTGCAGATCTTAACAGTGTTGTCAACAAGGTGGACAAACCAAAAAGTCTCCAAGTTTTAAATCTACATTTCCACTGAATTAAAAAACTGATTTAAAAAAAAATAAATAAATAAATAAAAAAATAAAAAAATAAAATAAAATAAAGTAAAAGTTTTGCTTTTAAAATAATTCAGTATTTTACATAAGAAACATTCGAAGAAGTCTTTCAACTCCAAATTAAATTCACATTTTCTGTCAGTGTTTATGCTTGAATGCTCTCTGTTCGTGGTCATTTTAAAAATCTACGTTGCACATGATGTGACAGTAATGTAAACATAATCAACACAAATCAGGGAGAGAGAAATGTAAATCAAGCAATGAGTGTCTCATTCTCAGCAGTTTCTGTGAGCAATCAGTCATGTTTTTCAGTAATCTTCTAAATTAGACAAACCTCACAGAAATCAGCCTCAAGTACTGACAACGAAACCATTCAGAAATCCAGACATGTCTGAAGATACAGTTTGCTATCACTGTTTTCATATTTATTATTATTTTTTTTTTTTAAAACACTTTCTGCAAATATCACATTATGCAAATATAAATAAATTTAATAACCACACATTATAACATTTCAGAAAATTACCCAGTTTTGCCCTGATGTGAAATTAACAAAAAATAAAAAATAAAATTTAGTTTAATTTCTAGCAGTATATAAGGAAATCAGAACAGTTAAAATAATTATCATAAAACATAATAAATATTTGTATTCTGAATTTGCAATTACAAGGGGTCTAACAATGGTCATCTTAATTTATAATTATGAAGGTATACATTTATATATATATACATATACACACAAACAAGTTGAGCAAACTATTATTTATAAACAAAGTATTAAATACCAGGATAAAATGTCAGTTAATAATGCACTTCAGTGAAACAGTCAGGACAGATTTACATATGAAATAAAAAATAAATTTCATGTATCATCAGTCTTGCAGATTAGGTTTTAAAAAAATGAATATTATAATGTCACCATCAACTGTTAAAATTTGCATGATGATAATTATCTATATTTTACTATGTTTGCATTTGAAGATTGCTGGTTATGAGTATATATATATATGTATGTATATGTGTACATGCAAATTTTAACAGTTGATGGTGACATTAAAATGTTCATTTTTTTAAAACCTAATCTGCAAGACTGATGATACATGAAATTTATTTTTTATTTCATATGTAAATCTGTCCTGACTGTTTCACTGAAGTGCATTATTAACTGACATTTTATCCTGGTATTTAATACTTTGTTTATAAATAATAGTTTGCTCAACTTGTTTCACTTCTACATATGTATCAAGTTGTTTCAGCTCTACATCTGTTTCAAATTGTTTTAGTTTCAGCCCCATTCTTCTACTGCATTTTATGCCAAATTAATTTTAACAACAGATTTTATTGTAAATCTTTTTTTTTCCCTGTTAATTAAGTATGAGAATGCTGTACATGTACAATATTATTAACAGGTGGTAATAGCCTGGTCTGTTCCTAAGGATGTTGTATTACATAAGGGAATTCTGCTATACATACTGCTCAGGCCAAACACAAACAGATTAGTCTGACACAGGAATAACAAAATAAAGCCACTTTCAGTAAATCACATTCACTGTTTCTCAAACTGCTTCATACAAGTTTAAATAACAATGATTATGATGACAATATGGAAATGGTTGGCAAGGTGCTAGAATCAGACACCAAAGAAAGCAGTGAAGAAAATTTGAAATCTGATTTTCAGGTTCAGGAAACAGAAGATGAAGAAGAAGTAGAAGTAACAGATAATACTCTGGATGAAGAACCTTCACAGAAAACAGAAGAAAATAATTCTCCCAATAAAAAGAATGTTAATGAAAACCATGATAATGATGTTGTTGTACACGAGAATGGTCACAACCCACAATCAGGAGAGAGAAAAACAGTAAAAAGAAGAAATAAAATTAAGTTCAAAGCAAATGTTGAAAGTGCTAAAAAAGAAACATGAAAAGTTTAAAAAGCTAACATTAGAAAACAGACGAATTTACAAATGTCAAGTGTGCTACTATGCAGTGATTATTATAATGTCTTTACTTCTTCTGTCACTTGATGTTAATGGTTTAAGAGATAAAAAGAAATTATTAAGTTGTTTTTTTTTCTCTTATTTACAGACACTAAATGTTGATATTGCTTGTTTACAAGAAACACATTGGGATAACAGTTTCACAGAACGTAACAAAAACATGTGGAATGGGGTCATGTTTTACAATAAGTCAAATGGTAATAATTCCAGAGTAGCTATTTTGGTTTCTAAAGAATATAAAAAAATAATGTAATATCTAGTGAAGTAACAAATAATGAACTAATATGGAGGTGTATAAAAATGTTAATGAATTTGTACAAGAAATATATTTTAATTTTGACAGAATAGAAAACATATATTTTAATAAACACATTTCACAAAAATTTAGAAAATTCAGTCAAAGCTGTAATTTAACTGATATTTGGCTCTACAAACATTTAGGTAAAAGATCATATACTAGAAGTCAAGTTGTTGAAGGCAAATTGAGGCAAAGCAAAATTGATTATATTTTTTGTAGCAGAATCATGATTCATAAAGTTATTAATTGTTATATTAAACATACCACTGTCAGTGACCATAGCTGTGTATGTATTAGAATTGATATGTCTGAAGTAGAAAGAGTGCCTGGAGTATGGGATTTCAATAATTCATTACTAAATGACTTGTAAGTCAATTGCAAAATCAAAAGAAGTTTTAAAGGATGCTTCTGAAAATCCTTTCAGTGACAATAATAATTTAGTACGGTGGGACAATTTAAAATACAAAATTAAAAAATATGTCAAAAACAATAATCATGGCTATACTTTAACTGAAGAACTTAAAAGGAAAAAAATAAAAATTTATGAATCAAATAAATGTCAAGGAGCTATTTTAAGATCAAAAGCAAATTGGGCAATAGATTCTGATAAAAATGCAAGTTATTTTTTAAATTTAGAAAAATATGAACAAAATAAAAACTAAAGAATTAATTTTGAATGATGGAACCATTATTAATCAGACATTACCTATTTTAGAAGTAGTCCAGTTTTATTCTAATTTGTATAAAAAACAAGAAACTGATCAAAATGAAAAGGATACTATATCAGATCCAATTAAAAATCATTTTACAGAAGAAGACAAAAACAATTGTGATAATGATGTAAGTCTTAAAGAATTATAGGATGCATTAAAAGGAATGGCTAGAAATAAATCACCTGGTTTAGATGGATTAACTGTTTTATCTTCATTTCTGGAAAGAAACTGGTCTCTTGTATTTTAAAATTGTTAAAAATATTGAAGACAAAAGTGAAATATCAAAAACTATGAAGAGAGGTGTTACTTCATTATTTTTTTTTTTTTAAATAAAGGTGATAAAAAGATTTTTGAAAAATTGGAGACAATCAGTTCAGTTAATGTAGATTACAAAATTATAGCCAGAGTTTTAGTATTAAGAATAAAATTAACTCTTGACTCAATTATATCTCCAGAAAAAAAAAAAAAGTTCTGTTCCTGGTAGAGACATATCAGAAAATATTGCTGTGATAAGAGACATTATAAATTACGCTGAATATGAGAATATACCTTTATATTTACTTAATACTGACTTTGAGAAAGCATTTGACAGAGTATCATGTGATCTTTGTTTCGATTTTTAAAAATATTTGGAGAACAATTTTTAAGCTGGATCAAAATATTATACAAAGATATATCAAGTACTATTAAATGTAATGGTCATTTATCTAAATTCTTTATAAGAGAATGTTCTGTTAGACAAGAATGCCCATTATCTGCTATTTTATGTATCGTAGTTAATGGACATTTAAATATTTTATTAAAGCATTCTAAAATTAAGAAAATTAAAATTTAAAAATTCCGATGTTACCTCTTTAATTTATGAAAATGCTGATGATGTAAACCTAACATTACAAGATGACCAGTAAATACTTTCAAAATGGCATCCCGATATTGTGCCTGTTCAGGGGCAACTGTCACAATTATTAATACAGAACTGGAGTTTCTTTGATGTTATTCCAGTACAGATTAAAAATCACGCTGTGTGCATGCTAGGTTTGTTTATCAGGCCAAACAGAGAAAAGTTAAATAGAAAGTATTTTGAATGTGTGGAAAATATGCAAATTAACATTAAATGGTAGGTCTGTAGTTAACAGTATGCTTTTAGTATCATGAATTTGGTATATTTTAAATGTACAGAATTCCAAAATGGGCAGAAATAAAATTAAACAAATTAATTTTCAAAATTTTTTTATGAGTTGAAAAAATATTTCAAAAAAAATATAACACAATAATTGGAAAAGCTAAATAAAGTAGGTCTTAATTTCCCAAATACCGACTTGAGAAGTCAAGCTTTTAAGTTAAAATGGTTAAAAAAAACTTTTTTTGATCAAAAATGTAAATCTATATGTTTAGACATATTTTCTTTTACGATATAGTAACAGAAAGAAAGTGTATTTATTATGAAACATGACAAACGTGATTTATGTTCACTACCTCCAGTTTAAGCTGAATTGTTATTACCATTTAACAAGGTAAGTGAAAATGGAAGACTTCAGTCCACTACGATAGAACAAATACTTATGTACCAATTGTTTAATAATTATCTAATAAGGTTAAATAATAAATTAATAAAATATGATATATATATATATACATGGCCGTAACTAGACTCTTTTTGAAATGAAACAGAAACACTTAATTCAAAAAACAACTTGAAAAATGGAAATCCTTGATTCTAGACATTTCCTGGCATCTTTTTCCTAGTTCAGTAATCACAACTTTCTATGATTTAATATTCGTATTTTCTACTTTACCAGGCAAGAGGGAGTATTTTGAAATCCATGTACACAAGTTGTGCACTAAACAAACACCAGAAGAATTAAAAGCAATTACATTAATGTCTCTGGTAACACTTTAGAAGACTTCCATCTGATGCTGGGCCCAGCTATATTGTTGAACGAAATTTGTTTGTTTTAAAATTGTCAATTTTTGTATGAGGCATTTGCCTCAATGTAGTTATGGCCAAGACATATATTAAATCTGGCATATGTACAGCTTATGACATTGTTTACTGTTATTCCAGATGATTCTTACCTGTCAAGCTAGTATTGAAACGATACATGAATATTTTTCACAAATTAAAGAAAAAAAGCCTTTCAAAGATGTACAAATTTATTTTACAAGCCAATCCACAAGAATGGAAGAGTGTAATAGAAGTTGAAATGTCTAATAAAGAAAAAATGTCTTTTGAAAATCTATCTTTTAGAAATGGAGGTAATATAGTAACAACCTATAGGGTTTACTTCTAAATTTTGTTATACTATATTAATAGACAAATATTTTGAAATTATGGGAAAATTTATGATATAATGTTGATATGGAAAAAATACGGATAAATATTAATTCAAATTATAATACGAATGTTATTATAGATCAAGATTTTAAACTGGCACATATTTTGTGGTCTAAAAATACATTATTTAAAATCTGAAAATCTGATTCACCTGTATGTTTAGTATGTGGGTTTTTTTAACAGAAAATACTGAACACTGGTTTTTAGACTGTCCTAGATTGATTCCCTTGTTTAAATATAGATCTAACATATTAACATATTTCTTTAAAAACACAAAGATTTTAGTCCTGAAGAATTTAGAGTGTGGATATTATTTGGTTACAATAATAATGATTCACATGCAAGATTTCTTCAGTTACTTTTTTTCACCTGTAAGATTAACAAACGTAGAAATATTTATCTTGTAAAAGGTATATTATTAGACTGTGTTATTTTGTGTGACAGAATATTTAATGAAATGTTAAATACTCTTTACATACACATGACTTAGTCAAATAAAGAACATTTATTCATTAAGGATTATGTCTCATCAAATAACTATGTAAAAATATCTGAAACCAAAGATACAGTTATTAGTTGGTAGTTATACCTTTAATATGTGTGTAAAGAGTTTTTCTATTTATTTTTATTTATCAAATTTAATATAGTTTAACTCTTGTAATTTAACTGTCACACAGTATTACAGTATCACATTTAATAATTAAATGTACTTAATTAATTTGATTTAATTGTAAAGTTTATATAAATGTATGAATGTATGAATAAAGATTTTAAATTAAAAATTAAAAAGTTTAAAAACCAACAAAAGTTAGTTAAGTAAATGTTAAACTGCTGAATGTAGTTTTAAAAAAAAAAAAACACATAGTTAAAGGAAAAGTTAAACAAACTGCATAATAGATGTAAAAAAAAAACTGGTTAAATTCCCTTTTCACAAACTACTGAATACACACTATAAATAAAAAAAAAAAAAATAAATAAATATTAAAAAAAATTACTGATTTGATAAAATAAGCTATTTACAGTCTACATTCTAAAGTATTTCATGTTTATGTCTAAGTTAAAAAAAATGTTTAAATGGAAAGGAAGAAAATACTGTCACAGTGTATTTCAGCCACACCAAAACATCTGCAGCAATTCCTTTTGAAGTTAAAACAAGATTTTCTTTTTATAAACTATTAGTTCTATTTGTTTTGAAATGTGAAGTAAAACATGAATTTGTTCAAAAGTAAGATGGATCACATAAAGGATTATTTACATGTTGCATTACAAAAACAAGTATTACACACATTTACATTCATAAATATTTACATATATGCGTAAAAATACAGGTACACATAGATATTCATGTAAACACACACACACACACATTCAACTTAAGATATTTCATAAAATTTCTCTTTATAAATGTATGTGTTTAGACATATCTACTAAACAATACTTTGTACATAACAGTATTATTATTTTTTATATAAATGTATAATGTGTTTAAACACTGATAAACAGCACTTTGTAGTAACTGAAATTTTAGTACATTTACAGTGTGTTTTTATGTTGTGACAAACCTGTAGTTTACATAAACAAAATTTTAATAAATGTTCGGGTGTATTTAAATATAGTGACAAATAACACTGTGTACATAACAGACATTTTAATAAGTTTGCAGTGTTTTGTATGTAGTGACAACAGTTAGTGACAAATAACACTGTGTACATAACAGAAATTTTAATAAGTTTGCAGTGTTTTGTATGTAGTGACAGCAGTTAGTGACAAATAACACTGTCTACATAACAGACATTTTAATAAGTTTGCAGTGTTTTGTATGTAGTGACAACAGTTAGTGACAAATAACACTGTGTACATAACAGAAATTTTAATAAGTTTGCAGTGTTTTGTATGTAGTGTCAGCAGTTAGTGACAAATAACACTGTGTACATAACAGAAATTTTAATAAGTTTGCAGTGTGTTTTGTATGTAGTGACAGCAGTTAGTGACAAATAACACTGTCTACATAACAGAAATTTTAATAAGTTTGCAGTGTGTTTTGTATGTAGTGACAGCAGTTAGTGACAAATAACACTGTCTACATAACAGAAATTTTAATAAGTTTGCAGTGTTTTGTATGTAGTGACAGCAGTTAGTGACAAATAACACTGTACATAACAGAAATTTTAATAAGTTTGCAGTGTTTTGTATGTAGTGACAGCAGTTAGTGACAAATAACACTGTGTACATAACAGAAATTTTAATAAGTTTGCAGTGTGTTTTGTATGTAGTGACAGCAGTTAGTGACAAATAACACTGTGTCCATAACAGACATTTTAATAAGTTTGCAGTGTTTTGTATGTAGTGACAGCAGTTAGTGACAAATAACACTGTCTACATAACAGAAATTTTAATAAGTTTGCAGTGTTTTGTATGTAGTGACAGCAGTTAGTGACAAATAACACTGTGTACATAACAGAAATTTTAATAAGTTTGCAGTGTGTTTTGTATGTAGTGACAGCAGTTAGTGACAAATAACACTGTGTACATAACAGACATTTTAATAAGTTTGCAGTGTTTTGTATGTAGTGACAGCAGTTAGTGACAAATAACACTGTGTACATAACAGAAATTTTAATAAGTTTGCAGTGTTTTGTATGTAGTGACAGCAGTTAGTGACAAATAACACTGTCTACATAACAGAAATTTTAATAAGTTTGCAGTGTGTTTTGTATGTAGTGACAGCAGTTAGTGACAAATAACACTGTCTACATAACAGAAATTTTAATAAGTTTGCAGTGTTTTGTATGTAGTGACAGCAGTTAGTGACAAATAACACTGTCTACATAACAGAAATTTTAATAAGTTTGCAGTGTGTTTTGTATGTAGTGACAGCAGTTAGTGACAAATAACACTGTCTACATAACAGAAATTTTAATAAGTTTGCAGTGTGTTTTGTATGTAGTGACAGCAGTTAGTGACAAATAACACTGTCTACATAACAGAAATTTTAATAAGTTTGCAGTGTGTTTTGTATGTAGTGACAACAGTTAGTGACAAATAACTGTCTACATAACAGAAATTTTAATAAGTTTGCAGTGTGTTTTGTATGTAGTGACAACAGTTAGTGACAAATAACACTGTACATAACAGAAATTTTAATAAGTTTGCAGTGTGTTTTGTATGTAGTGACAACAGTTAGGTGATCTGTAACTGAGCCAGCCACATGTCAAAACAATACATCCACTTGGGAGCTGGATCTGCAACGCATTAACCAGGAGTTGTATTGTGTGTCCCACCTGCATTAACAATCAAGATACCATTTCACCAATAACAACACAGCCATCATATTAAAAAAATAACACCTGATTGATGTCGTGTCAATGTATTAACCCATTAACACCTTCAACATCAAAATGAAAGGCATCTTTCTGTTTATCAGTGCACAACTTAAAAGCTGTAGACATAAAAATAAAGAGACAGACAGACAGACAGACACAGAACAATTCAAACAAAATAAATAGTGTATCCAATTATATAAATAAAAACCCACCTATGTATTATTCTACCATTTTGGGATATGGTGTTACTGTAAATATTTCAGTTCATATACAGTTTTAGTATGTTGCTTACATGCCAAATACATGTATTAAGATCTTTACTGTTTGCAATAATGATCATGTCCAAAGAAAAACAACATCATACACAAAAAACATATAATTCTTTTTTTATGATGCCCCGTTTGTTGGTATTGAAACATTAATGTTGCTAACTAAAGCAATAATATATTATTTCCATAATGTATCAAGGCAACACAAGTAGTAAAACAGTTATATTAACTGTGATAAATGAATGGAAGATGATGTTTTGTATCTGGAAAATGGACCTTGAAAATTACTAATGTATTGGTCATTTTAAAAATCATGTTCAGAAAACTGATTTTAGATGTTTTTTAGTATTTCCTTTAACCTTTAATTTTTTTTTTTTTTTTTTTTTTTTTTATAAAAGATCATCTATCAAATCAAAGAGAACTTTATCCTTTATTTCTTTGGTTTTTGCAAAAACAGTAACTGATAATATTTCTTAAACATATATATGTATCTGCCTTTTTGTTTGTGAGTATTTGTATTCTATAATCAATTTTGTTTTAGAAATTATTTTACAGTGTTTGAGAGAGAGAGAGAGAGAGAGAGAGAGAGAGAGAGAGAGAGAGAGAGAGAGCAACAAATACACCTACATATTGTATTCATTTGGTGACAGAAATTTCACTGATTAATTAACAAATATGGTGGACACAGGTGAAATCACCTGCTGATCAATACTAAAATGTTGTTATCAGATCTAATTATTTTCTTAATAAAAGCACACACACACTGAGATTAATGTTGCTCATATTACCCCTGGTTGTAAAGGAACTGAAATGACTTTCTGTAAGAAAAGGAAGATGTGGGCAGTCTTTAGTTTTACTATGATCAGCAAAACAAAAGAAACATACACGCTGATACAACATTTGCCTGAGTATATACCGATTAAAAGGTTAATATACTGAATCCAGTCATGGACAAAGCTCTCTGGCCAAGTCAGATATATAGATATCACAGACACAATCTTCTGATGGAAGCAGTATAAAAAATACCTAACCTGCAGGATGTCGAGTTACAAATTTATATATATATTTAATATTAAATATATATTATTTTGATTATTTTATCTTTAATATAAATTTATGCTTTATATCATCCTCAATCCACAGCCTTTCTGATTACAGTATAACTGGAGTTGTGTTTTTTTCTGTGTTCCTTGGAATTGTATTTAGTGATTCTCTAGTATTGTTCTTTTTGACGTTCAAGTTGGTTTGATGTTTGAAAGTATTGGGCAGACTTCTTTTTCTTTTAAAATGCAGTTTTTGTTTCTAGTGTTCATGTAATTTAAAATTATATTCATGTAATGTTTAACTTTAAAAATGGTAATAATAATCAAATTATATAAATAAATTAAAAAACAGTTTACCTCTGTTTTGAAGGAAAAGAAAGATTAAATTATCTTTGTTTTTTAACTTTTTGTTACCTGTGTATGAAACACACACATACACGCATATCACAAAAAAAAAACAAAGAAAAAAGAAGAAAAAAAAAACAAAAGAAAGTCTGACAAAAATTTTTTTTTTCAAAATCTAAAATATCAAATGATGGGATCTGTCCACCATGTTCAGCAATTACTGGTTCATTTTTCATCGGTCAGGGATTTTGTAATTTTATTTTTTATAAACATGTATAACACACAACAACAATAATAAAATTAAAACGTCAAATAAAAATACTGAAAATCAAACAATAACAAAACATAAAACAGCAATAATAAGAGCTATTAAAATAACAATAATAAAAGAAATAATATAAATTTAAAAAAAAGTAATAGTAATAAATATAAAATACTAATAAAAATATATAAAAAAAAAAAAAATAATGACATAAAACAAGTACTAATAGCAACAAAAAGAACAATAAATAATAACGAAGATTAAAACAGTAATAGCTTCAACTAGAATACCTGAGAGAACGACTTCAACAAGGCAACCTTCATAGACATGATTGGCATCAGAAATGAGATTGAGAACATTGTCACTGGTACCATCATGTCGGAACAACAGAATCTTGTCAACTAGGTTGTAGAAACCGTGTTCAGGAAACTGAAAATAACAAAAGAAAAACTGTACTAAAAGCACATGAAAGAGAAAAAAAAAAAAAAAAAAAAAGAAAGACAAAAAATTGGGCTTAAAAAGAAGTAGTGTAAATGAAATAATGTTGTAAGTCTGAAAATATTTTTGTTTTAATAATTAATGAATGATTATAATAAAAATGCTCAGAAACTGAAACTAAGTTATAAAAGGTTCAGAAAAAATATAAATCAGCAGCACATATACAGTACAGGATGAACATTCTATGGTTTTTTGTTAATGTTTTTGTTGAGATTTTTATATTTGTTGCTGCAAATTTAAGATTTTTTTTTATATACCAGAAAAGGTTTTCCATGAATCAAAAATCATCTGCAAATTTTAATTTTTTTTTTAAAAGTCTCCAACATGAAAATCTCAAAAATCAATGTTCTGAAAATAAAAATGGTTAACCATCAAGTTAAAAATTAAGCTAATTTCT
Organism: Chrysomallon squamiferum; assembly: GCA_012295275.1. Taxonomy (NCBI): domain Eukaryota; kingdom Metazoa; phylum Mollusca; class Gastropoda; order Neomphalida; family Peltospiridae; genus Chrysomallon; species Chrysomallon squamiferum. The sequence goes on along the minus strand of CM022665.1, from coordinate 2,368,939 downwards.
TTTAAAAACCTATTACATTAAAACCACATTGCTTACAACAATCACACATTATTACAGTATTACATTAAAATCAGATTACGCTGAAGTGTGTAGCATCACTGAAGAATATGGATTTCTTTTTTGGCTTTATTTCAACAAACCTAACAACTTTCAATATAATGTAAGCACCCGTATACTTTTTTTTTCCCCCTCTTATTATTAAATTTAATTATCATAGTTAGATTTTAACTGAACAAAAATGTACGTGCATTGTTACTGTTAATAAGGAAACTTAAAATTTTGTTTGAAATCTATGTTGTATTTTAATTTTAATTTACGTTGTATTTTGTTTTTACAGCGATCAGTATTCTCAGCATTTGCTAATTTATAACGGCATATTTTGTTTTTCAGAAAAAAAGTTTACATTTAACTTTCAGCAGCATCCATGTTTATAATGTCAGGCCTTTATAAGCAAGGAAAAATGGAATTTTTCTGCATTAAGATTATATAAATTTATTACCATCAAAGTCTGAGGAATATACGGTCAAACTGAAAACTGTATTTTTTACAGTGGCATGCTGTTGTAAGTGAGGGAATACGGTATCAGTGTTTCTGGGTCTCACATGTATAAACTAAATAACTAGGTCACATCAACCAACTACTGGTGTCACACTGTCTCCAACTTCTTGAGATAGTTAACAGCAAGGAAACCAAAAGGAAAATGAAATACCAATGTTTATTCACACTGGTTTTAAATCTCGTACAGCAGAACCTTCGAAACTGTTTTAATTTCATCCGGTGCGTATCGTGACATTGTGGGTTTGGTAAAATCGTGCAAAAAAAAACAACAATGATCTGATGATCTCCTGATTGAGTGATGATGACTCATAGGGTTATTGCTCAATCCTCATTTGACCAAATAAAAATATATGAACATGTTCTGAGAGAGAAATCTGAAAGATCCTTTGGCTAAATATTCTGATGGAACTAGAGATCTGACGTTTAACAAATATGATATCCCAACCATTTTAATATCAATATCAAAATCAAAATATCTCTCTCTCTCACTCCCTCTTTCTCTATACACATATGCATACATACATATATATATATGAAGGCAATACTGAAATAACAACCTGAACATTTTAATTGTTTAGTGTTTTACCTGAAGTCAGAATGTCTTAATAAACATTTTTACAATACAATAAAACAGTAAAACAGTAAATAAATAAATATATGCAAAGTAAAATGTGTTATAGATTTATATATATATATATATATCAAAGAAACATTTGTTTTTCTGACAATTGTTATATATTATAAGTACAGCACTTTCATCTTCAAACGAACAATCACGTGAATGTTTTACACTTAAATCATTTGTCTTTTAATATATATTTCTTTCTGAAAACAAGTTCATCATAAAACGAGTGGTTTATGAAACAACAGGTCTGTCCAGTGTATTAAGCCAATCGTACTGATTCTCATGGGTCAACATCTATATATTTCAACCATTACATAAATAAGAAGAAAGTCAGATGTCTGATTTATGACATGAATAACTTAGTGAATTTTAAAACAGCTTGGTTTATTTTAGTTGTTTGTTTTGAGGTGGGTTTTTTTAGGCTTGTTTTGTTTTCGGTATTTTTGTTGTTATTTTTTTCTGTTTATTATTATTATTATTTTGTTGTTGTTTCGTAACTAAAATTTTAAAATTTATTTCAGTTGTTAAACACGAAATAATGATTTGTTTTAATATTTTCATTTCTTGAAGAAATTGTTTTTTTTTTTTTTTTTTTTTTTTTTTTTTTTTTAGGTGTAATAAAAAAAAAATAATAATAAATTAATATTAACTTTCATATTTCAAGAAACACTGCAAATTTATCTAATCATTCATCAGTCTAGCTATTTAATATTTTCTCAACTTAATAATATTACTATTTGATATCCATATTTTAAAAATATTTTAATTTAAATTATTTTATTTAATGCATTTGAAGGTGTGACTGCAAAAGCAGCAATACTGATATATGGATATATTATTTGTTTCTTATTTAGTGAAGAGATAAATAGCATTACATATTTTTATACTCGTTGCTGTCAGTTTGCTATTTCTTCAAACGTTCAGCTGCATGCATTAGTGACTGCTGATCAATCAAGATCTAGTCAAATGTTATCTAAACCTCCTAGTAGCAGTGACATGTACCACTTTGACAGGGTCAATCTCAAAACTAAAAATACCTGATTATTAAAAATTAAATAAAACTATCATCAAATATGCAGATTAGGAGGGTTTTTTTTTTTATTATCTCCTTTATGATCAATTCATTTTGAAAGTATTATCTAAAACATTGATGGTGATCCATTCTTTTTCCAAAATTCTGGATCATACCCTGGGCTTGGGTCATGTGTATAATAACAGAATAATGGAATAACTATCACTACTACTACTAAATATCACTAGTTAGTATTTCAACTTATTTCTTAAATACAGTACATGGGAGCTAAGATGATTAAAACCATGGATAACATATTATGTTGATACAGATCACTAATTTTGTGTGAATAATGTAATATTTTTATACAAATCACTAATTTTGTGTGAATAATGTAATATTTTGATTCAGATCACTAATTTTGTGTGAATAATGTAATATTTTGATTCAGATCACTAACTTTGTGTGAATAATGTAATAGTTTGAGACAGATCACTAATTTTGTGTGAATAATGTAATAGTTTGATTCAGATCACTAATTTTGTGTGAATAATGTAATATTAGATATATGAAAATACTTTTGTGTGAGTAATGTAATATTAGTTTAATGTGTGAATAATACTTTTGTGTGAATAATGTAATATTAGTTTGATACAGATTAATTTCATGTGTGAATAATGTAAATTTTTTGTTACTAATTTCAAATAATATTACTTAAATTCTGAAAGAGAGAGATCTAAATTTGTGTGAATGCAGTTATATTATTATTATTTTTATATTGATAAAACTAGTTTTGTGTAAACTTCAGTATTATTACTCTGGTATGTGCTAGCAATAACAATAAACATCCAATGAAACTGTAATCTCTGTCACAGAGGTATAATACAGGTGGATGAAATAAATGAAGTAAGAGTGAGAATAAAAATTATCAATATACAGTGTCCATCTCTATCTGTAACAAACAATCTGCATCACTGCAAGGTATGAGCAACAGGTGTTTTAGTTTTTCAGTGCCAAGATGCAGGTGATAATCACAATATAACATATCTTTAATATGTGTGATTATTCTACACATCATTTGTCAGCAGTGTGACACAACTGATTAAACAATATTGTTTGAGGCTATTAACAAGTTTTCTTGGTTTTGACTGTGGTTCTTGTTTTATTAAACATGTTCATTTTGTTTTAAAAGTAAATTTACTAACTTCTAACGATAAATAATATATATATATATATATATATATATTTTGGAAACATTTTGATAAAATATTATTAATTAAATGATTTTAAATGATTTCAAATGATATATTGTAACACATGCACACCTTAATTTGAATTTTCATAAATTCATAACTAGTAACTTTGGGTGTTAATTGTAAGGAATAAATTAAAACTTAATTCATTTGTCACTCCAACATTAAATATTATATTAAATTACATAGAGGACATGACATGTTTTCAATAGGTGAACAGGGCGTGCCCACAGCGTCACGCGGTATGAGAAAATCTGGACAGAAATAGACCACTTACGGAAACTATACACGAAAAACACAACATACCTTTCTATCTACGAACGAACATGCGGCCTCTTTCAGTGATGCCAAAGTTAATTCTGCTTCGGCATTAATTTGTTCCCTTGTTAATCCAATCTGCATCCAAAATGAAAACTTTCCTTTAGTAGTCGTAGAGCTTTCAGTGACGTTTTCTGTCATTTTTGTTTTTCTTTCTTCCCGCACTACCAGCCGCCCTGATACACAGAAACAGACATTTCTGCCTTCATATGTCAACACCGAATGATGGGAAAATGACTCAGTTGACTCTTTATAAGACTGACACCTGGTTTGCCGCTAACCTTAACACGTTTCTCTAAAACAGATTAACGTTCTCTCGCATGCCACTGTACCAGAAGTTTGTTATCGTAAAAAGTCTATAACAGACCGTGCACCCAAGAAACCTACTTTTCTGTCGTAAAGTGTGTCGCGAATTTTGAGCGACAGGTCGTCTCTCCTCCTCCTGCTTAAAATCTAGCCAGAACGATTAACCCAGGGATGGGGGGAGAATAGACGCCTACGCTCGAATTGCTGGAAAACGCCTATAATGTCGGGAACGTTGAATAGCTGTTGATACTGATAAACATTTATGTATTGTAAATGTTAACGATTGTCGTTACGAGTCTTTTGTTTGTGGTCAGATGCGTTTGGTATGATGATGTCTGTTCGTGTACATGAGTTTATTTTAAGCAATGTGCGGATTAATTACGACAAACAAGCGGCTGGTTTTTGGTAGCACGTGAATATTATCGAATCAACTAGTCATGTTTTGTGAAACAAAAGACGAGCAGAAAAGAGTAATTACAATAAATAACTTTAAATTATGTTTATTATTAAATTTAAATCGGATTTCACTTGAATTATGTTCCATCTCCCTCTTTCTAACCTTTTGTATATAATGGTTGCAAAAATGTGTAACATAATTTAATAGACGGATGCCTGGGGTGAAGGATTAGGTCGGGACATACCCCTCTATAATAATCACCTCGTTATTGTTACTTTCCAAATTGGTTATATGGATAATCTTTTGAAATGTGCTGTTATTCCCCTTCTTTGTAAACAATAATGATTTACATATTTACTTTAAATGTGAAATAACCCAAAATGTAAAATAATTTATGTTACCTGGGTACTAATTCGCACATCGCATTGATAGTTTTTAGTGTATCGTAAGTGTTATATTTAAAATTTGGAAAATTTGTTTCAAGACGTGATGTTTTATCGTAACGTTTATCCTACTTTTCATAAACCCCACTCAAACGGTGCGGGATGGGTCATGCCTTCTTTATTTTGTCTACCCATTTCAGAAAAAGAAGGGTCATGTCGTGACAACCATAATGCATTGTATGCATCCAAAACACCATCTGACTTCGAGAAATGAGTAAAGTTTAAACAATTGCTCACGCTTGTTATTGTTAGAGATGATGGTAAACGATATATGTATTATCCACATATATCGTATAAAACTAAAGTAATGTAATGTAATGCAAAATTAACTGGACCCATCCCACATCCGAAATCCTCGTACCCAGATTATAAATAGTCTACAGGGTTTGCTTCAGGCAAAAGATAATAAATTAATTAAAATTAAAAGCTTTTGAAACTTTTTGATAAAGGGTGTTAGTAAATTATTGCTGCTATGTTATTACTAGTAATAATAGTTATAATCAAGAGTAGCAACAATAGTAATATCAGCAATACAATTGTTCACATAACTGATAATAAGATTACCAGAAAGAAACATCTCCAGAACTAGGGATTTCTATGAACTTCGTTGCAGTGGCAGAAGAGATGTCATAGAGATATGTTATTTTCTGGGGGTTTTTTCTTGTTTGTTTTGCACGATAATTCTACGAAATGGAGGTGATTTATAAAATAATTGTTCTTCTTTTCTATTGCATGGATTGTTTAAGAAACCGTGGAATGCGCGATTGTACTATTACTCAGCCTCCTCGGTCAGTTGTCAACCCAGTTATATTATCATTATTTAATAATGGTAGTATTAGTAATTGTAGTAGATGCAAGGTACATAAAACGGTAAAAAGGTTTTGTGCACAAATAATGCAGCAGTTGTTATAAAAAGCGTCTGATCAGCCTTGTGTTGTTAGTGAACATTAACAACCGAATTTAAATTATGTACAATGGAATGGATTTTTTTTCTTTTAGTATTGCAGTTTTATTATTTGTAGTCAATATTTCAAGTTGTGATATCAATTCCACCCGAACTTGAGAAATATTAACTCATAAAACTAATTTAGAATTTATAGATGTTTATTTGCTAAACGGGTGGTATGTACTGATCACTAGAAAAAAGCATCTTTTTGATACATAAAACTAATTTTGGCCTGACCATTCCATTTACTGATATAAGACAAAATAATATTTTAAAATGTAAGTTCTTTATTCAGTATATCAATCCAAACTTGTTTGTTGATTATTCTAACCAAGTTATTACTGATGGATTTTTTCCTTTATGTGGGTGTTTGTCTGTATATAAGTATAGTTTTGATTCGTACCCATTTGCAATACTTTGAACAATTTATGAGTGTTAAATTCTGTTTTGAAGATTATGATAATAGATAATGAGATAATAAAAATAAATAATTGAATAATGATATCTGATAATAGAATAATGATAATAGTTTGACAGTTAAACGAGAATACAACCCAGGTTATTATTAGAGATCATTATATGATACAACATATATACACTTTATATTATTTAAACTGGGTATGACTTTTAGGGTGTAGAACAGAACCTCTGCCAAACATAGTCCCTGCTTACTAGCAATAATAATATGCAATAACTATATCATTTTACTTTTTCTTCAGCACCTGTGGACAAAGGGGGAAAAAAAAAAAAAAATTAACTTATGTTGGTAGTTTCAGTTGAGGTCTATGCCACATACAACTAGTTGTTTAGATGATAGTATGAAAACACTTTACGCATGAACTTGTCTGCGAAATATAGATTGGTAAGCTTGAGTTTATGTTACATGTTCGGTAATAAAGTGTTTATTTGTATTTTGTTTACCGATGCACAATAGTACAAAAGGATAAAATGAGTTTGGGTAACGAACATGGCGATTCCGGAGAATGTCAGGGTCAGGAAACGCCCAACAAAACCGATTCAGGTCCGTTATCTGGGTGGTTGATGAAGAGAGGCCGCTTGTCTCACCGTTGGCGACGTCGTTGGTTTCAGCTGAGGAAAGATGTGCTCTTGTATGGCAAGGCATCAGAGGTATGCGTTTACAATTTTCAGTGAGTTTGCTATAAGCGGCGGGAGAGTCATTGGTCTTTTATTTTAGATATATACAGTGGATAAATGTGCAGCTTAGGTCTGGTCTACCAACTTGACATAAATAACAGGATGAATTGTGGAAATAGGGTGTAGATTTATTTATTTTGCTTATCAAATATAGTGATTTCGAAAAAGACTGTTAAATGGAACTCTGATTCTTTATTATTATGGTTATCATCATCATCATATCCCAAATTGCAAAGACATTGTTTGAATTTCCAAAAATTATTTCTAACTTGTAAGTACATATTTTATATTTTACTAAAATTATTTTCAGGAATCATCACTCAAGAAGAAAATATTATTAGAAGGAGCATTGGTAACAGAAACAGATATTGATGGGAAGCAGTTTGCATTTCGTATTAAAAGTAAAGACAATGGACGTTTACATTACTTGAATGCAGAAAATGAAGAAGGGAAGCAGGAATGGATGCAGGCCATTTACTTAGCCAGAGGAGTTCAGGGAGATAACTCACAAGCCTGTATAATACAATAGTATATACACTTAAGTATTTATCCATTTTGGTTTGGGTAGGCCTAATAGGCCTCATATTACCTTTTACAAATATGAGTACATTATATATAGTCAAGAGGACAAATGTAATATTTTATATTTATACAAAGACAACTGAAATGAAGAAATGGAATAATTATGTTATCATGAAATGTTTGATATTTATAAAGAAATGCTGGCCACATTTGAATACACAAACATTTACTTCATTACTGGTACTGATTTTGAATCACCAAACAAAGTTAAAAACTTGTCATACATACATATTTTGTATATCTCCCAAAAGTGTATTCTCATAAAAAAAAAAAAAAAAAAAAAAATTGTTCCTCTTTTTTTTTTAAATAATGCAAGATTAGCATAATTTTAAGAGACAAAATAATATTGCAGTTTTATCACTTTAATAATTATTTTAGAGATAAATAATTCTTACAGTAATATTTTTAAATTTAATAATCACTACCTTAGTTCAAATATCAAAATATTCAGTAATATAGGTTAGAATTCATAAGCCTATTTATCAGTTAAATTATTTTGTATATATTAAATTGCACTCCATATTTTTATGGATAAATGAATGATGAAATATTATATATTTAACTACATGTATCAGTATATAATAATTAGAGAGATCATATACAGAAGATCACTAGCTATAAAGCGAATGTTTTTGGTCCATTATTTAACAGGATGCGTTTGAGAAAGTATTACTCATTGCTTCGGTGTGCAAATCAAGTAAGTTACATCTGTGAAACAGACTCAACACTTTAAAAATATTGAGACTCATGCCAGATGTAGATTACATAGACTTTTATACTAGTCCAGTGGTCTTTGTGTACTGACCAAACTGTTTAATTTTTAAATTATTTTATAATATACGTTTCTACAAGAGTGAGGAAGACATGCTTATTTATGGGCTGGAAGACTTATTTTTTTGTTAGTGTATACACTTTATGAAAATTATGTTGATATGAAAATACATTGTCTTCTGTTTTAAAGCATGATTATAAATGCTTATTACTTCATATCTGTCTTTATTTTCTAAATGATACATTCTGATTCACTGTCAGGGGAAAATATGAAAATGTTGAAGATATTTTATATTTTCATTTGTACTTGTGTTTAAAATAGTATTTCTAGATTGACAAGACTAAAGATTGAAAGATACAAATTTATTTTTAGTTTTAGTCTTCACAATTAATTATGAGTATGTAATTATAACCTCTCAGGCAGAAATTCTGCATAATTGAAAAAAAAAAATTTCATATGAAGAATGGAAATTATTAGATTGGTTATTTTGTCTTAATATTGTATTTTAAAATGAGCTTCAGATTTACTATATGCCCATTTAAAGGTGATATATTTTTATTTTAATTAATACATTCCGTCCATTATTTTCGTTTATATCAGATTTTGTTTTATATATATCTATATTGTACATTTGTTTTGTGATGTCTTTTTTATAAGCAAATTTCTGTTGTGCTATATCACAGTGTATTATTGTGAAATAAATATATATATATATATTTATACAAAATGTAGGTTTTGTTTTTATTGTGTTTTTTTTTTAAATGTAATAATAACAAAATGAATATGAACTATATGTAAGTAGTACAGCACTAACAGCAGTGGTGATTCTAGAATGCATTTACTTCAGTGTGTGTGTTAGATATAAATATCTGCTTTTGCTTTTAAACTAACTAATGAAAAATATTCAAACATGATTATAGTATTATGTGATAATGTCCTAAATATATTTATGCATTTCTAGTGACCAGTCTTTGTTAATTTATCAATAAATAAAAAAAAAAAAAAAAAAAAAAGCCTAAAGAAATGTATGTAAACATGTACTCAAGTCATCAGGACTTTTTGTTGAGCTTCCTTGGCGCGAAATAACGCAATAAAATGCTACCTTGGATTCTTATTATTATTACTTTGGGAATTTTAAGTAACCAGTGATCATGAGAAACTAAAAATACTTAAAATGTATACAAACCATATTAGGCATTAAATTTTGTACTTGTACAAACCACAAAAACTAATAGAAATTAAATGAGCATTGAATCGCCTCTTATTGTCTTACTCAGTTACTGTTAGTAGTAATATTAATGAAGAAAAAGCTTTGTTACTAAATTAAAAATAAATAAGATATATAAATATAAATAATAATAAATTAAATTAAATTAAATTAATAAACAACCCATTAATGAGCTGGTGTATATAGTTAATTTATTAACGTTTGCAGAAATTTGACAATGTTTAACTGGTTTTCGGTCAAATAATCTGAGCGGCTTGGTTTGAAAAATCAGTCTAACAACATGAACGTCTAATATTCAATGAACTTGTAAAGGTTGATGATTCGCACTTAAAACTTTATTTACTTTGTCTCGATGTAACCTGTCATTCACAGTATCAACTGTGCTTATCAGCGAATTGCTTGTTACTTGTCAGTGATAGGATTTTTACTTTATTATTATTATGAAGGCTTTGAAGTTATAAATTCATTTCAGTACTTCTACAGCAGAATTTAAACACATGAACACACACGCACACACACATACACGCCAAAATAGTCATCACTTTGAATTAGTTTCAAATTTTAAAATTGTTTGATTGAAAGTGTTTTAATTTTCTTTTAAAATGTTTATGTTGTGAAGTAATTTATTTTTAGTGCATTAAAACGGAAGATAACTAAAGTGAAATATTATTGTTCTATATTTAACTTTATAAATAATTATAATGTAGCGAAAATAAAGTGTATAATAATAAACGTATAATGGACTGAAATTAAATACAATATTTTCAGTATTGTAATTTTTGGTATTCATATTAAATTTTGCTAAGACAAAATAAATACAATGACAAAAAGTAATGTAACTTTTAAAATTTTTAATTAGTACACAAAATACAGATACATTTTCAGCTTCAGTTAAAATGAATATATATATATTTTTTAAAAAGTTATGAACTGAACTACTTTGGAAAACAGAAACAAAAAACAACAAAAAAATAAAACCCAAACAAAACAAACAATTTGGTAATTTTCAACTATGGGTCAAATTTTATATGTGCAGTGATATTCCTCTAACATATGAGAGTTTTTTGGCTTACTGAGGGTTCAAGAAACAGATTATGGAAATGAAATGTTATTAACATAACTTCAAAATTTATCACTATAAACTCTGAATTACTTAATTGGATAAATGAACATTGTGGAATAGGAACAAAATGCAGTGTATTAAATTCATTAATGCTTTGCAGGTCATTTACTAAATGTATTAGGTACAAACGGTGACAAATTGCTGTTCATTGATAATGTTTATTTCTGTTACAAACATAAAGGAGTTAATTGAATGGTGATAGCTTTTCAAAGGATAACTGATATTTGACACCCTTTACAACCTTTTTGACAGCTAACAGGTTTGGTGTAGATAAGCAACCTACTTTGCACCTTTTTGATCGTTTAGTTTTTGGATGTAAAATTTGTATTTAATAAACAGTGGGATTAGAGAGAGTATTGAAAATACAGAGTGGAAGGGGTTTCTGGATTTGAGGTGTATATTTTCAGTGGTTAAATCTTGGGTTACAGAGCATTTGGTTTAGAGGAGTTTAACTGTATAATTCTTCATTTCAATTTTAATTTGGGCAAACTGTCTACATAATTTCAGTCCACGCATTTGATTTTATTTCAGATCTTGAATCATTTGTCAGAATGAAATAATAAATGGCAATGCTTGAATAAAATAGAAAAATCAAGTACAGTTTTGATAATTATTTACTGTTTTAGATGTTTGCGAAGATTACATGTAAAAAAACAGAATGTCTGTGAAGATGTACGATAGTTTAATTCGTCTTCTACTGGTTGGTGACACAGGTGTGGGAAAGACATGTTTGATCTGTCGATATGCACATGACCAGTTCAGTAATGACCATGTTTCAACAATAGGTAAAAATTTGTATTTCAGTACCTTTGTTACATGAAATGAGTTGAAGTAATTAAAATATTTATACTATAGCAAACTTGAGCAATACAAAATAATAAAATAAATAAAAGCATAAAAATGAGTATTGCTATTAAAAAAGATGTTTTAAATATTTGTTTTATAAAATGAAAACTGTGAACTTTGTAATATTATGTATCACGTAATATTTATCATCATTGTAAATAAAATACCAAAAGCTAAAATTAAAACAAAGATATTGTAATATATTAGGACTGTGTTAGTAAGAAATAATTTCAACTGATGACTTTCTGTATTGTCTTGCATTTATGTAGGTGTTGATTTTAAAGTGAGAACTATTGAAATTGATGGTCGAATAATTAAAATACAGATCTGGTGAGTTATAAATAGAATATACCTTTGTCTTATTTGTGCCCGTACTTTTAATTGAGCTTCCTGCATTCTCAAAATTAACAAACTGTTTTTGTGTTCTCTCCTATGTGAACATATCATTTTATTTTTTTTATGACAAAAAAATTAATTATCATTGTTATTTAAATAAATATTTAAAAAAAAACAACCCTGTAATATTTATGTAAAAGAAATAAATTAAAATATATATTGTATAATCTTTTATCATAGGGACACAGCTGGCCAAGAAAGATTTGAAGCTATAACAAAGCAGTTTTATCGGAGAGCACAGGTAAATAATTGTCTTTTCTTTCAGTCTCATAATTATTATTTTTGTATAAATAAACCTTTTTTTTTTTTTTTTTTAACTACTAGCATTTTAAAAGTACCTTTTACCTGAAACTATTTCATCATTGTTATTAATTTTCTTTTACAGCATGTTATAATATGTTATAGATTTTAAAACAGATTTGTATTTTCATTTCTTTCTTATTTTCTCATTATTTAATAATTATTTAGTAGTAGTAGCATCAATAATATTGTGTTGTGTGTGTATGTATATATATATATATATATATATGAAACTGTTTCTTAATAGGGTATAATGGTTGTATATGATATCACTAGCCAGAGTTCATTTCTCTCTTTACCTAAGTGGATGGCATATATTAAACAGGTAAAGTAAAAGATAAGATATCTTAAAAGGTGTAAATACATTTTTCATTTGAAATATCTGGTTAGATCATTAACATGTCTGGGAAGTTGGAATTTTTTGGCATTATCGTGATAGTTAGCCTTTTGAATGCTGCTAAAAGGATATTTCTGTTTTAAAAGTGTGGTGAATTTAATAATACATTTTATCTGAAGTAAAGATTTGATTTTATTGTTTAAGAATGATGAACATAAAACATCTCTAGAATTTCACTGTCTTTAAGTGATACCATCTGAATTATTTTTATTGTAATAAGTAATAAAATAACTGCCTAGTTCAATCATATTCTTTCATACTAGTACACTTGGATTAAAGTTAAAATATTATAAACAAAACTGTATTTTGAGCTGACAGTTTTTTAAAATATTTTATTTGTTTGAAAAATTAATAACATGATGACATTACAAAATTCAGTTTGCCAAAGAGGATGCAGTGTTGATGTTAGTTGGGAACAAACATGATAAAGAACCAAGAAGACAGATAGAGTACAGACAAGGTCAACAAGTAAGTGTGTTCTTTATATCATTAATTTAACCTTTTTCTTTTTCTTTCTTTTTATTTACATACAGTTTTTTAATTTAATATAATAAATGTATATTTTATTTGTAAACTGTTTCTATTTCCAGTTTGCTCGAGAGAATGGTTTACAGTTTTTTGAAACCAGTGCTAAAAGCAAAGAACATCTAGAAAGGGTAATAAATAAAATACTGTGTGTTTATTTTAATATTTATTTTGCATCCTTAAAAATACCTACCTTGATAATCACAATTTTTATTAACGTAAATTTTGTTTTATTCACAATGAAATTATTTTATTTTTGCATAATACAATAAATTTTGTTTTTAAAAACAAAGAATAAATCAAAAACATTTTGTAAAGAGTTTTACATTAGCAATTTCTTTTTTTCTTTTTTTTTTTTTTCTTTTTTATTCACTGATTGACTTTCCAGGCATTCAATTCAATTTGCAAAGAAATTCTTTACATTCAAAGTCAGCACTCACTTTCTACAACAGCAAGCAGTGAAAACACATCTATACAGATAGATGGAAGTGGAGATGCTCGTGATTCTGATACTACACAGCTTGTGGAAGAAGAAGGAAAAGCTGAGGGAAGGTGGCAGTGTTGCTTCATACTGTAACACGGATGAAATATCCAGCCATGCATTTTACTCACCTTCTCCCTAGTGTGAGAAACAGATTTTTAAAGTTTTTTAAATTTTAAGTTTTTAAAATTAAAATCAAAGAAATATTTTTCTATTTGGTTTGACACTTGTTAAAGATGCAACCAGTGCACGCATTCATTGTTTTTGAAAATGTGTACAGTTTACTTCCATATACAGTCACAGATTATATGGGATTAGTGAAGTTAATGATATGGACAGAGTTCATTTAGTGGTTGTAAAAGGAAAGCTTAAAGAAGAAGTCATTAAGCATCTGAATAATATATAACTTCTTGTATCAAGATGAATTTAAATTGTCTCTGCTAAAAAGTGTTTTTAAAAATAGATGTTACAATGAAGGAAACAATAAATGAAGTTGTGTATTTCTTTTCTGATGCTTTAAATCTATATAAGATTCATACATCAGTTGGCCAGATGTCAGCTTAACTGGAAAATAACTGATACAGTAGTGCAACCTGGGAAAAGTATGTGCCTTAAAAACTATTTTATTTGTTACTCAAAGATATCTCTGTTTCTAAATTTCGCTGGAGTTTTAACTGAATAACATCCTACTACATAAGGTTGATGAATTCAAAAATTAAAAATGATAACTTAAGTTATGAGTTAGAAATCTTGTCTTAAGTTAATTAGCATTCACAAATCAAATACTTTCATCAGAAAAAGAAGACCAAAGTTTATCGTTTAGTCAGAAGTTGTATTATTTATAATACAAGAATACGTTAGTAATTGCATTCCAGGAACTTTATTCCCACACATTGAAACTGTATCATATAATCTTTTATACATTTTGTTGTAAAATTAATGTTATCAGAACAGGAAAACAGACAAGCTTTTTTTTTTTTTTTTTTTTGATAAATGATAAATAAATAATTCATGCATATCATGGGAGTTTTAATTCCCTTTCATTCACATTAGACACCAAAGAGATAACAATCAGAATACTTGACATACAAGAATCTGTATTATAAAATGTAATTTTGCCAAATAAAATTATTGCAAAGTATTTGAAATCATAGACTTTAAGACTATATTGCATTTTTATTAAACATAAATTTCAGATTGTTAACTTTACTGTTATGCACCCACCTAAATTCTATGTATATAAAAAATCTGTTTAAACAAATATTTATGATCATCTAGATTTATACATTAAAGATACTAAGCGTCTTATAACTAAATTATATTTCACGCTTTATTTTTGCATGTTTGATATTAATCAAAATATTTTATTATTTGTTAAGGAACATTTTTTTCAAAATGATAAAAGGAAATGTACATAATATTATGCATACATATATTTAAATATCAAAATATTTGTTCTCTTATTATCATCAAAAACAGTTCTTAAATTTGATTTTGCTAAAAATGTGACTTGCATTGCAAAATTATAATGCTGTGTTGAACTAATTATGTTAATCTCATGTAAAAAAAAGACTGTTTTTCAATATGTTTAAAAGCTTTTATGGATTTTTATTTTACTAAAGGGCCACTTTGAATGTGATAAAAAAATTGATATATTATTTGGTGGGAAAAACTTTTAATTTCCACTTCAGTAATTTTATTGATTATCTTATTAACGTGAAACTGTAGAAAAATAAATTGTTATCAGAAATTGATAGCTTTTATAAATTGACTGGTGGAAAGGAAAACTAAAAAGTAAAATAAAATAAAATAAATTAAATTATAATTATCTAGTCACTGGCCTGTTTTGTTGTGATATTCATATCTTGATATTAATCTCAAGTCTGTGATCTAGTTTCTTTAACTAGCAGAAATCCAAACAATCAAAAATAAAAAATAAATCTGGTCATGACATGTTTTTAGTCGACGTTTTACTTAAATTCTCATATTATTTCAGAGTTTTGTTTTTTGTTTGTTTTTTTTTTTTTTTTTCATACATTAATGAAATCTAATATAATTTTATCATTTGATATTCTGAACAAACTAGTTTTTATATTTATTTGCTTGTTGTTTTTGCATTTATATATTTAATTTTATACTTCTGTCTCATATTATCTTAGTTGTTAATGATTACTTTTAAGTTATATTGTGACAGATTTTACTTTCAGTTTTAATTTATAATTTTAGCTTGCCATTTAAAGGAAATAAAAACAGGAAAATTCATTGTTGTTCATCAACATTTTGACAAATCTCTGTAAATTTTGTTATGTTTAAAGAACAAAAAATTAAATAGCAATGAAATATATTTTTATAAGTTCATCAAAAATAAAGTTTATTTTTGATCATATACAATCTTTTTTTTTTTTTTTTTTTTTTAATCTAGAATTATTTGGCATTGAAGAAGGGCTTTTTTAAACTTTCAGTTTAAATTTTTTTATCATTTCTTAAAAAGACATTTTAAGTATTTGTGAATACCTATTTCATGCCTTACTCTCTTAATTACTTTTAAGTCTCAGGAAACTAAATAATCATAATAATATGAACTCAGGTGACAAAATACACCTTAGTACATCCATCTCCCTATCATAAGTATCAAAAATTGAATTAATTATATGTCACTGTCATATTTATTTTATTATTTTTTTATTATTATTTCTTTACATCTGTATCACAATTATCAGGGAAAATGAAAAATTTGTGATATTCCAGATGATTACTAAACATTCATTTCTTGTTTCCTTTTTTATTTATTTGACATGCAGGGCAGTTTTATTTAGTGTTTTTTTTTTTTATTTTATTCAGTTTTGAATGATAAAAATGTATCTTTGGCTAATTACATTCTTTTAATTGGTACCTAGTAATTATCACTAAAGTATTAAAAATACCACTCTTAAGAATGCTTGGAGGCTGATTTCCCCTACCCTATCATGTGAAATTATAATACTTCACATTTAAAAACAAAATCATAACAGTGACACAGAAAAAAACAAATTTGTGTATCCACTTTTTTTTTTTTTTTTAGTTCCTATGTAATATTGGAAAAGATTGGTTGTATATGTGACAGATAAAACAATTCTTCTGATGTGTATCACATGTACCCAGATTTATTTATTATGTATGCATAGATATGGTAGATATTTGTATATCAAAACTTCATCTTTCAATTAAGGTTCAGTTCTTCAAGAATAGACAAAGTGTCACAAAAGGAATGAAATTATTTTTCTTTCCTTTGGAAAGATGCATTTATAAGATTGTTTCTGCCTTTGAATAATAAGGCACAAATTTAATGTATAGAGGGTAAAAAAGAATTAATAAAAATTATTTAAAAAAAATATTTTAATATCAAAGCTTAAAACACTATACATTAATGCTTTAATTTTCTTGCAAGTTCTTAATTTGTTTTCGTTTTTGAAGAAACTTTTTTATTACTTGTTACAAGTTGCAGTTAATGTTTGCAAAATTAGAGTTAAATCATGTTATGCATGTTTTTTTGTAGTTTTTATTTTTTTAATAGATATGCATTTGTGAAGATTGTATAGTAGAGAATTGTCAAAGCATTTTGTAAACACAAAATACATTTAAAAAAAATAAAAACTTGTAAATTTTATTGTCAAAGCTTACATCTTATCAGGATATATCTACAATGAAAAATGGTAAAGAACTGCACTTAGCAGCAAAAGAAGTGTTGGAAACTAAAGTTATTGTTAAGTTTTAATAACAATTACATTCCTATACATGGGACCATTGTTTACCTTGGCATATTTCTCCGTTATATCAGCTTAATTTTAATTTATGTTGCTGTTGTTAATCTGAAATATTTGTTTTTGTTCATTACATTTGGAACATGTGGAAAAGCCAACATGAAAAATTATTTTTTTTTATATCAAAATACCCTATTAATATTTTGTATAGAATTAAAATAATTTTGTAATTTATATGTAGTCTTGTTGTTTTTGTCAATATTTTGTGGCATCATTTCTTCCATTTATTAAATACAATATTAAAGTACCTGTTTTTTTTCTGCCTCATCTTTAAAGATATTCTAATGTTACCAATAAATTTATCATTTTGTTTACCTATATCTAAATTAGAAAGCCACTGCAAATCTGGCAGATTTTTTATTTGATTGCCAAGAAAAAATGAACACGATATTAAGGCACTGTTATCTAGGAACAAATCAGTCAATATATTTAGCTGATTTGTTTGTATCAAACTCAATTGGCAGTTAGTTTAGAATCGTTCTCTACTGGTCCAGCCACTTTCTTATCCCCACAGCCATGTTTCTCTGCAGGCTTAAACTGAGATATGACCTGGCTTGAAAGGGTTATAGTGCACATAAAAAATACAATGGTGTTAAAATTTAATAAAAAAAAAAAAAACCAAAAAAACAATGACTACTTGGTGGTAGTTTTTTAATCTTTAGCCTCATCAATATGACGAAAAATAATTCATTAAATGGTGGTTTTCCTGTTTAACATTTTTAAATACATTTTTGTTTAGATCACATCATTTTTCACTTAAAACTAACACAGCAGCAAATTATCTTTAAGGGGACATGTGTGAAAATAATGGTGTTACAGAATTGGAACTGGATGGAAATAATCTCCTTTTGTTACCATAAAAATCTAGTAAACGTTTTTGTTTTTATGATAAATGGTTACTTTTAATTTTTTATTACAGTACTCCATTTCACGAACCTCTCCAACCCAAGCCAAATATATATATATATATATATAAAAAAACACACACACATATATATGTATCAAACTGCTGGGGTTCTTTATAAGATATGAATTTCTACAAAATAACAACGAAATTAGTCTTTGTTTACACAATTCAGAAGAAATAATTTTTCCAAAATGTTTTTGTCTTTTTGTATTTAAATATAAATATTTCGAAACTGTTAGGATAGTACAAAACAAGATGCATGATAAAAAGTTTCATAAACCACATTTCAATCATGGCTATAGGGGTGAGGTTACGCATTATGTTATCTAGGTATATCCATTTCCTTTTGCAAAACAAATGAAACCTTTATCTGAAAAAACAGTCACGTCATTTTTCACCTAGCATGTCCCCTTAAAGAATTATTTCACATTTAAGATCTGATGAATCTCATGCATTATTAATGAAAAGAATACATTTGTGTGCAGAAAAATAATTCATTAATATACACACACACTATCTCAAAAGAGTAATAGATATTAAACTTTTTTTTGCAAATTTAGTTTTGCTGCATTTTCAAAACAGTTAAACCAACATTTTACTCTAGAAAGTAAATTTCTGTCCAGTTATAGAAGTGAATGTTTTTCTATCATTTACAATTTTATTACATCAAAAAATTACGTTTTTAACTTTAAATATTTGTTGTTTTTAAATCAGATTTGAGTCATTATTCACTGGAAACAAATAATTTATAAAAAAAAAAAATGTATATTGTACTGTAGAACAAAATAGACGCGTTTTTTAAATTTTTATTTCTGCAGTTAATTTCCAAAGAATCTATGTACGGGCATTTGGTCCCTTACGCCTGCCGAATGTAGCAACAACATTGACAAATCGTCGATTGTACTGCATTCGTCTTTTAGCTCGTCCAGTCTTGGCTTTCTTCTTTTCCTGTTTCTCAACCTATTATGTGAGCAAAAGATAAAAACAGTGTTATTAAGATTAACACATTTATTTATTTCATACATCTTAATTTTCATGAAACAGCAACTGTTTTTGAAAGACTAACACGATAAAAATATAATTATCAGAATTATTATTTTTAGTATCTTTAAATACATTTTTAAAATGTCATTTCACTCAATGAAACTATGACAGCAGCTAAACATCTTTCTTAAAGAATTATTTCAGGTCTGATGAATCTCATGCATTATTAATGAAAAGAATACATTTGTGTGCAGAAAAATAACACATTTTTTTACCTTTGGAGTCTGACCTCTTACTTTACCAGCTCGAGCAAGGGAACCATGAACTTTACCTAAATTTTAAACAAGAACAATTACACCTCGTTTTAAATTAATAAAACAGTTACTGATAAAAACCAAAACTAATATTATTCTAATGTTTCAATACATACTAATAAACTGCTGATCAGTGAATGTAATAGCCATCAAATTTTCAATGATTGTACTCATTTTTTTTTTTCTCTTTTTCTTTTAAAAGATTTTTTTTTAAACATTAGGTTTTTAAAAATTGTATCCATTTATTATAAAATGTATTAAATGGTTTTCTCTTTTCGAGTAAATATAAAAATATGTTTAGTTACCAATTTTAATTACTTCTATGTGAATGGTGTTCAAAAACACTTTATATGTACTGACAATATCACTATATCATATATATGTCATAACTATGAATTTGATAAATCAACCAATAAGCTTAAGACCAACTTGACTATGATGGTTCCAATGATATGAAACACAAAGTTTTAAAAATCATCAAAAAAGATTTTAAAATTTTTTTATTACCTCCAAGCAATGGAATCTCAACCTCTAATGTGGAAAGGTTTTCCAGAGTAGACAACAGAATACCACTATCAAGTGGACGTCCACCATAGAGTACAAGAGCATCTTCACTATTGATGCCTTCCATTTCATTTACAAGTGCCTAGAGAAAGATATTTTTATTCCTGAGAAATCAACTGATGTATAGATATTGATAGATATATTGATAGCTATATACATTTATAGTGATATGTGTTATATATATATATATATAAGCTACAAATTCATAATCAAATGAAAGCTGATTCAGTTACCTTTCAAACAATGTGTGACACTACGGTGTGCCTTTGGTATAAAATAGCTCTGCATTTGAAAGTAACACATGCTTAGCACAATCACTGTAAGTTATGTTGTCTACAGAGCCAAATTGCTGTACATTTTATGTACAAGTAGAAAGGACTGGCACTGTTTAAATTGATCATATTTATATTGTTTATATTTTTAATAACTTGTTGGATATTTTCTTAGCATATACATTATAGCATGTGCATAGTGAAGTTGCTGTAAATTGTTTCCTACTGAGCCAGATTGCCATAGATTTTATGTGCAACTAAAAACAACTGGCACTATTTAATATGATTACATTTCTATGTTGATTATATTTTTAATAACTAGTAGGATGCAGATTTTATTATATGTTCCAACATTTAATGTATATATGTTCTGAAATAAATTAACATTGTGTTTTGCCGTTTCATATCTCTTCCTTTCTAAGATAGGCAATTGTTTTGCTTTCAAAATTCTTGTGATTAACTGTCAATTAAGAATTATTGAGGTATTGATAGAATGCTGAATAAAAAAACTAATCACTTTTTTAATATCATAAATTGATCAGTTTTAAAACTGATTATTTTTTGCTTCAAGTGTTGATTAGCTCCATCAGAAAAACTTTGAACAATAGTCAGATGATAGGCTTGCAGTAAAATCACAGCAAGTACAAAGCTAAGAAATTTCTTTTATGTCTGCTTCAAATGACTGACTTACCACACATGTGCCTTAATTGACTCATGATTGTATACATTTTATTGCCTCTAATTAGTACCTGCAATATCTGCAATTATTAGCCGAGTTTATGTATTGCAGAGGATTATAGTTAAACATCAAATGCTGTTAATGGCTGACCATGGGCGCCAAAGTGCATTTACCCCCACCACATTTAACACTCTCAAAGAACTGATTTAACAAAAACATCACCATTTAAAATAATACATATTGTTTTTCATGGTTGGTTTTAGATAAGGGATTTGGGAAAAAAATGTTCAAAATCTGAACTTTCAACAGCTTTGATCTTTATATATATATATATATATATATATATAAACATTTTTTTTTTTTTTTTTAAAGATAATATAGAAACGAATTTTAACTCTAAAATTGAAAAAAATATTTCAGTGCACAGTGGTTTTATTATCAAAAAACTAGTTTCAAATCCATAACAAAATGTTGCACATATCAAAAAAAGTATACATATTCATTACATTCTGTGGTTGTTTTATATTTAAAATAAATTCAATTCGTTTTACCACTTTTAGGAATAAATTAATATGTAATAATACCTTTACATCCTGAACAGTTTCTGTACCCGTCACCTCAAGGGTGTGTGTCTGAGCTGCACGAACGAACAACTGCATCTTTAGCCGATCTAAAATTTTGAAACAAAGTAAATTATGACCTTTTATTTATTTATTATTATTTATTGATTATTGTTATTATTTTTAAATGACATTGCGCACAAATCAAAATTAATTAATCAAACGGTTTACTTTATTGCACAATTTAGTCATCTAGCAATTTGTGTCTACGCTTTCTAACATTTTTCTAAACTGCTTGTTTTACCCAACATGCTTTTATATTTCAGCTTGCAGAACAAAACCGTAGCAAAATATTCAGGAAATTTTATGACTAAGTGCAAGATTACCCTAAATTCCGTATGTTAAACATAATTACTTGATAACTTAGTCACCTGGAAATAAAAACTTCAACTCATAACCTTAAATTTAGTATATTGATTAGGCTGTATTTATACCTTTTTCAATTAAAAAAATAGTAATACCGTATTTGAATTTACATTTATAACGTCTTGAAAATGCGCAAAAAAGCTATTATACGTCTTTTTATACACCAGAAAGAACTTACACGTGCTTGTGTAATGCCAAAATGGCTGAAAAGACCGGAAACATACAAAGCAATAGCAAGCTGGGAAATGGACTCATTAAACAAAACAAACAGCCGCAAATGAATTTCCTTCATTTGTAATGCACTTGGTGAGTTCGGACGGTTCCCTTAGATACAGAAAACATTAGACGTATGATAACTGCATATTGCAGAATTGATTTTGATTTTTTTAAAATCTGTTTATTTTATTTTTTAGGATTGACCCATTCATAATCAGGTTAATTAAATCTCGAGTGTAACAAAAATATAACGAGAAACTATATTTTGATAATTTTTTTTTTTTTTAATTTTTTTTTCTTCAATTTTATATGGCCATGTTGTAATTGAGGTATCTGCACTAACAGTAAAACATAAAATTATAGAAAAAATGTTGAGAACAGTTTCTGCTAAACTGCAGAATTACCGGAAAGTCAAAATTTAAAAAAAATAAAAATAAAAATAAAAAAAAAATAAATATATATATATATATATATATATATATATATATATATATATATATAATTTCGAAAAAAAAAACAAATATTTAATAAATGCTAAAAGCTACACAGGGCCTGCCAGACCTTGACGGAAGGCAGATGTTTACATGAATTCGACCCTTATCTGCCACCTTCTGTATATTTGAAATGTTATTTCATTTTTAAATTTGGCGAGCGTGCGAACTATTGGTATTACCGTAAACTTTGGAATATTTAGGATTCAATTCCAAATACGAATTAAATATTTTATTTTATTAACCCGCACACACACAACAAAAAAAAAAAAAAAAACAGGCAAAAGCTTCATAAAGCTATAGGATATAAATCTGTCGCAGCCACCAAGCACACGGTGATGTGACAATGCAGCATCATAAATAGGCCTTTGACGGACGTGATAAAATCAGATTAATGATTGGAGTAAACGTAGTCAGAAAACCTTTTTGCAACCGTTTTCCGTGTTTCAAATACTAATAAATAAGATTTAATTAATCATTTTACTATTATATATAGTTGAGTGGAATTTATTTATTTATTTATTTTAAATGATTTATGTTAATCTTGAATAATTTTGATAACCCCAATTTCGAAATAATGTAGTCATGTGACCACATTGTTGGCTGATAACGTATGCTCACGTAGTTACACAAAACCCACATTCTTTTGTTATTTTAATAATAATAATAATAATAATAATAATAATAATAATATTATTATTATTATTATTATTATGAAATACATTTTTTTTTGACAGTTTCCAAGATACAGATGCTGAACTGAGGAATGGTCCCAATTTTCCATTTGTATAACAAGAGAGTACCTCCAAAGATGTTTGCTGCCTGGAGCACTGAACCCAATACCATCATTCGAAATGGCAGATTCAGAAAATATTTGACTGTAGTACCAGCAGCAAATAGTCTACCCCATCTTTTCCAGACCTTTGGGGAATGAAGATGCTGTTCCACATGAGAACATTATGGAATTGAATGCAAGGGAACTTGGGGCTTTGTGTGATCATCAGGCAGCCTAGTTCATCCTCACAAACAAAAATGTAACAATAGGTTTCAATGTGACAACCCAAGATGGTGTACACATCAAGTGTGACTATTTCATGACTGAGTCTCTCCGTGCTGCTGCAAAAATGGATACATACTATGCAGTTCACATCACTGAGACTGTTAACACCTTGTATGTTATCTGTGCATATTTCCATGAAGAAAATTTTCAGGACAACTGCACAAAAATTATCAACATTTCCACTGTGAGTGAATGAACACAACTGTCAGTTTCATCTGCTTGACTCCATTGTTTCCTCAGCTAGTTCTACTAAAAATGAAATAAAAACAATAACCTGTAAGAAGGAAGAAAAAACTTTATGGTAAATTGATAAAGTGATTATTAAAACGAACAAAGAAGGAAAACACCTTACAGATCCATGGATGACACAATTCTACAACTCCAAATAGATGAGGGGATCACATCAGATTAGAAAAAAGAATACAACACCTGCAGAACATGCTGACATTTTATTTTTGGACCATTCTGGGGACAAATTATAAAAGACTGATGATACTATCTTGCTCAAATGTAAACAGTTCCCAGCACCCCATAATGATCAGCAGAATGAAAAAAATGCGTTTGTCCACTGTGTGTTACTCTGAAGTACTGGAATAACTGTATACAAAATATTTCACATGAGATTGCAGTGACAAGTTAATGGGGGAGACTTTGAGGGGACTATGGGCATATTCTCAACAGCAAAGCAAAAGACCCACATTGCCACTCTGTGTTTCTTGACTTGTCTCATGAGAGCAAATGAGAATGCAACTGATGAGTATTTGCATTGACTTGAAAGTGACAGAAAAGAAGATACATTAAGGAAAAGTTGTATTTTGGGGGGCAGAAATAGAGATGAGGAGTAAGTGCCTAAAGATCTGAGAATTTAATTGCTCAAGAAGCAAACAAAGAAGCAAGTAAAGGATTTGTTGCAAAGAAGAGAACAGGAAAAGAACCTGAAGAAATTGGACACTGACAAAATTAAATTAGATATTTTTTTAAAACAAAATAGTTTGCAGGAAAATTGTTCACATAATTATGATACGAAGATGAAGAATTGGTGACACAATGGAAAAATTGAAACTATTAAGCAACAAAGTAAAATCAAAGTAAAATTTACAAAGATGCATTCTGGACTTGGTCAAAGGCACATGTTGCAGTAGAATGTGTTGCGATGTTTGATCTAGTTGCCAATACACTGAATAACAATATCAGTTTTTTTCAGATTACTATGATTTAACCTTATAAATTAGCTGCAGTTTTATACAAAATAATTTTATTTTTTATATATGTGTTTTCAGATCTATCTTTTTATTTGAAAACAGTCATTCTGCATATAAAATTTTTAATAGATGCATGATAATGTTTTAGCATTTTTGTTTTTGAAATATTTTTCAAAGATTTAAATTATTATATTTTTGATCTTGTCATTTTATTTCAATGTTTGTGGCTGGAGGAATAAGAAGAATGCTATCAGCTACTTCACAGTTTTTATTTTTCTTGTCAAATAGTACTGAAGTATAAAATCAAATCAAATAATAATTTTAAAATAATATCTTTTTTTTTCCTAATAGAAAATTTATCAATACTTGCGTTTTGGAACTGTAATACAGAATGTTTATTTTATATTTTAAATACATGGTAAAGAGTTTACATTTTGAAAATAGTTACAGTTATTTTAATGTAAATAATCTTCAGAGTGAAATAAAATGAAATGTTAAGAAACAGACAAGATTTTTACATAGTATAATTTCTATGATAGCTCATTAATTGTCTGAACTAGTTTAAAATGTTATTTTTCTTGCACATTTAATCACAGATGCTTTCCGTAACTATACAGAATAAATGAAGTAAACTTTTCATCCCAGTTAAACAAACCACAAGAAAACATGGTATATAGGTTGACCATCAGTATACCAGCATCATTGTCAGATTAGTGACTTTGCTGGATATACTTAATTAACAACTTATCACCTCATCCTTCCTTTGAAAACCACTAAATACCACTAACAAGATTTTTTTCACAAATTAAGCCTTATTTTTTAAACACAATGTACTGTATTTGAGCTTTGCACAAACAAAAGCAGTTCATTTATTCATTGAAACCATAGATAAAATTTAGCAGATTATAACAATAAATGGAGAAATAAAAACTGAAATGGCTTGCCTTGTTTGCAAATGATGTCATCAGTATTCAAGCAGTAAGAACTATCATTAAAGATTAGCAATAAGTTCATATGGTAATCCAGGAAATTTGAAATAAGGTTAGCCAAACCTTCTGCCAGATTACTGATGGAACCAGATTAGTGGTGATCAACCTGCATCAAATTATGATTGCAGATCAGAAAACTTCATTACACTTAACAAAGATTTAGATGTGTCATATAATTCTGTGTGCACACTATCAACTGAGAACAACAGTTTGTCCATAATTATTTATTAGTTGATTTGATTTTGTTGGAAATGTGTTAAGATAATTTGGAATCATGTTTACTACAGAAGGGAAGACATTACCTTGTGTCATTATTTCATTTTATTAATTCAAATGTCCTTGGTGTTAGTACACTGAATTTAATATGTTATCATATCTTATGTTTAATTTTAGAAAGATAATTTTTGTTTTTAACAATAAAAGCTTGTTTTATAGACTATATACATGTATGAAAAACTAATATATTATGTTTAGTTACAATTTACTGGATAATTTAAATACACAGAACATTATGTTTTACAGTTTTTATATTTATCACACAGACATACAGAACCAACTGAAGTATATAATCACAACTGTAAGAATCTCATTTTTGAAACAGATCATCATTAGGCTGAGAATGTATATAGAGGTATTTCTTTTTAATTATGACATTTGATAAATATTTTCAATATACAGACACAAAATATATTTTGTTATTAAGATGTGGAAAGTCAGACAGGTATATGTTGCACGAATAAAATTAAATATTAAACTTGTACTCACAGTTTAAAACTGGAAATATAAATAATGTAGCCAAATGATTTTCTGTTTAAAAGATGATAAATGGTACTTAATAATTCTTTATAACAGCTTTATAGTTGTCAGTGACTTTATTATTGCATATACATATATATATATATATATATATATATAAAAATATGTACATACGTGTGTGTGTGTGTGTTGTAAGTCAGTTATTTACACCGACTTTTAAAATAACCATTTTATTTATCTTTCTATGACACACAATAGCCAATTGTCTGTGCTGGCGTAAACAAACAATTTAATTAATGTTCATTTAATCCAGTATTTTTAAAAATTAATAGCTGTGCTGAACATATAATATAATTGACAACAGGTGATAGTCATATATTAAATTAATGAATAGTTTGTTTAGGTTCTTTACAAATCAAGATTTACATTTTTGTTCATAAAAAGATATAGTCTTCTGCTTACTAATTTTATTTAAGCTACCTTAAAAATGAAAATATTTTATTAATACACTTAACAAGTCATATCAAAAGACTTTCACAATAAATCTGAAAGGACTATATATTGGCCTACTATTATTAACTAGAGTTAGCAAGGGATAACAGCAATGTGGAGATCAATACATATTGATATATAGTCTTACAATATAAACAGTTAATTTATAGTTAATCACCAAAATCTGCCGTTTCCTCTAGCAAAAACACCCATCCTTTTGTCATAAACAATTACTGAACTTGTCGAGTAGAAGATAAAACAAGAAGCGTGTATAAAGCCATGATAGTTGTTCTATGTTGGTTATGTAATATGTTATTATTTATTTATTTATTATTATTCAGATATGTGGTGCACCATACAAGCTAGCATTATGGTATTGTTACTTTCTCTCTTTAAACCTTGATTTTTATGGTATTATAACAATTTCAGTATAGAAGTCATTTTAGCTGGTGTTGTCAACTAATCAAATAACGGATAACTTGAAAAAAAAAAAAAAAAACCCCAAGAATCACCAGCATGTTCAACGTAGGAACATTTCACTCTATCTCGTTGATTACTGTTCTCTGTATATAAATGGGGTAACATATTATATCCAATACTTAATCATCCCTTTTTTTTTTCCCACTGGTTGCCAAACAGTCGAATATCGCATTAGTACATGGTACAATTATACGTCTTTCGTAATTAACAAAGACTTCGTTTGTAATAATTAAACAACAATTAAAAACATAATTCCTTAAAATTTTAAAGGGCACACCTGCTTATAAAAATACTATTTTTTTCCGATTAATATGAAACTCAGTTTCCTTTCCTTTTGAGGAAGGTTCCAAAAATTGCACCCTTACGTGGCTATACGGCCACGCGGTGCGTAGTTATGTAATCGTGGTGTCAGCAGTCTTGCCCTCACTTTTCGCTCATTGGACAAGCTCGCAACCCAAGACAAGAACGGTTAAATAAAACTGGGGTTTTTTGTTATTTATGTAACGGGCATTAAATTCTCAATTAATGGTGTTGTTAATACAGACAAATGATTTTATTAATTCTTCTACAGGATATATTGTAACCATTTCTAAATCTACAATGTCCATGCACTAGTTGGCAAATTGTGGTTTTAGTTATGTTTGTGTAACTGAAACAGAATGTTATTTTTTTAAACAGAAGATCTTAAAATATTTAAATTGTTTTTAAAGCAAGCTAGCAAAGCCATTTCAATAAAACAGTCGACAAGTACTTTATTTTAATTTATTCATATTAATAATATAATAGTAATCGAAGTAACTGTGACCGCTGGGGCAAAAAGGCGCTATATACAACAGACAATTAATATTTTTTGTTACATATTAGCTAGCGACAGCCAGGCGACTTGTTATTTACTTGTCGCTGAGAAACTCCATGACGTCACGGGTACCCGTCTACGTTTTGTGGCATTCCTTTTCAGCTGTGGCCACAAAATTGAAGTAATGAGTAAGTAAATTATATGTCTTACTGAGAAAAAAAAAACACGAAAAATTTTTAAAAAATTGAGGAATGGGTAAATATTAAATATAAAGTAATTAAATTATTATATCAGAAGTTAATCACTTTTGAAAAATCAATACAAATGAAGTTTGTTATACGAATCATTATCGTAGTTCAAATTTCTGTTACATGTTCATGATTAAAATATACTGTGTTATAGTTAGACTAATATATTTCGCACAGTAAAGAAATCCAAATAATGCAATATACTGAACTGTAGTACGAGTTGTTCAAAGCTGGTTGTATTTCTTATTTGATAATCAATAAATGAAAAACTTATTTTTAAAAATGAGATCAACGAAATTATTATTATTATTATTATTATTATTATTATTATTATTATTATTATTATTATTAAACAAATATTTATTTAAATGGAATAAATACAAACTAATATGAAATTAGTGATTATTGATTTTATTTATTTTTTATGTACTAAACTAAATAATAATTAAAACAAATCAAAATAAACTGACAAAAAGTTTGGTCTGTCATTACAAAGAGTTTGTGTGTATTATGTATATGATAATATCATCTGTCTAGCACTCTGTTAGTTAATAAACCACTAAATAACATAAACTTATTGTGGTAATGTGTTCATAATACATGGATATATCAGATGTGAAAATATTTCAGCTTATTTTCTCATATTTCTTATCAAATAATACTTTAAAATTAATATTTTCATTATAAAAGCAGTTTAAATGTATTGTCTTGTTATTTTTTATTCAGCCAGAGAACTTCCCAAGATTCCTTTAAATTCAGTTGTTGAAATATCAAGAGATCAAGACAGATTTTTAATAAGACATCAACACTGAGCAACATGTAAAATCACCTAACTACTGCTATTTGTATGTATATGTTACTCTGACACTTTATAGCTGAATCATAAACGTTTGAAATGGGCTGTGGATCTTCTTCAGTTGGGATTAGCTCTGAAGAGCAAGCAGATTTACAGAAAGAAAATATAAATGGCCACATAATGAATGGAACTCCCAGAAAAAGCAAGGAACAAAACACTATTACTGACAGTAATGGAAACAGTCAAGATATATCATCCAACAATATAACATCTAACAACAAAGGTAAAAGCAAATGCTTTCTCTTTAACTTTCCTTTTGATTTCATGTAAGTAATTTGAAATTTTCTTCTATTTTAAAAATGTTTTGGTAAATGATTTCACATTTTAATAAATTTTGAAAATTAAAATGAATTTAAAGTGTTCTTTTGGGAATTCAAAAAAATAGCCATAGTAAAATTTGGATGTGGCCTTCTGACTGTTTTATTTGTTTCTCTCAGCTAAAATTTGTTATAATAATGATGATGCATGTATGGTTAATTTTCCATTTTATAATGAAGTTAAAAGTTTTATTTAAAAATGTATAAAAGAGGATATTTTGCAGTGATCTAGGTAGTTTTATACATGTAATGATTTTAGCTTGTTATTTTATTGTTGTAGTTTATTTTTATCTAAAATTGGTCAACTGAAACAGAATAAACAATTTGGATGTGTAAAAATATATAAAAATGTTTAATTTGATCACCCTTCCCTAAATTAATAATTGGAAGGACCTGGCATTTGATAGAGATATTTATCTTATTATTATTATTATTATTTTTTTTTTAAATAATTTTTTAAACTAAATTTTCTCCATGACACAGTTGTAAAATTATAATCATAATAAATGAGTCCATTTTTTAATATACCTTCAGTTTTACTTTATTGAAAAAAAAAGTATTTATTTATTTTTTTGAAGCAAGAAATCATATTTTTCATGCTTTTTATACCATATGAAATAAGTAAATCAATATTTAAAAAAGGAATATTCAAAATATTAGTAATAAAATAATTTCCCTATTGATTACCACGTTTTCCATTTATTTGTATTAAAATGTTGAAACTCAAGTGAGCATTTTCAATTCTTTTGATCTGGCTAATATAAAGCCATCATCAGTAATTATTAATGCTAACCACTTCTGGCACCATACATTATTTATAGATGTTCCGGCAGTTTCAGTGCAATTTACTTTCACAAATCAATGTACTTGACGAAAGTTTTGTACAATGCTTTTCCTTTGCTTGAGAACAGTCTGTAAGGTTTAAACAACCCATTATCTCTTTGGTTGCCATTGTTGGTAATCGAGATGACTGCTAATCAAATATGCAGATAAATAGTCTATGCACTACTGCCTTTATACACCACATAACATCAACAGACACCTAAGCAATGTAATATTTTCCTAATACTCTGTCGAGGAAGCAGCTGATCTGCTTAACTGGATCCGTATGTTGATTTCCTGTTCTGTCTCTATGATGTAGTCATAATAATGAATAAACACCAGGCTAAGGATGCCTTATCATAAATCAATGTTAACATTCGTTATATTTTGTATTTTTCTTTATTAGCAATAAGTGATTTGTTACATATACCTTTCATAGACAGGAAAGTAGATACTTGTGATGTTTGATAAGAAAATCATTGTCAGTGGTTGTAGTGGGACATAACTAATTTTGTTATGAATATGCTATTGCTGCATTTTTATATATATATATATATATATCTATCTATAAGAAATGTTCACGTATGTGAACAATTCTTTGGTAACACATCAACATGTTTAGTATTAGCATTTTTCAGTTTTATAAATTGTAATTGAAGGATTTATATAATATTTTTGTCCATATTATGTTGGTAAATATAGTCCAACAATGGTGACATCAATTACAACTATAAAAATGACTTATCTTTTTATTATTATTAATTTTTTTTTTTTGAATATAATAGTTTACATGTAAGTTAGGGAATTTGAAATTTGTATGTAATTGATATATAGTTTAATTAATTACATGATTTCTGTTTCTGTTTAGTTCCCAGAAGCATTGCTTTTGAAGTATGCCTTGATGAACGACCTACAGTTAATCTCATTGCCAAACATCCTCCAAGACTGAAAGTAAGTGTTAATGCAACACAATTAAAGAAGTAAATGAAGAACCTTTTTGAATTATAAAAAATAAATTTGAATTTATCATTAAATGTCAGACAATTAATCATCATTTAATATCTGACACAAATAAAATAGACAAAATTTGCAGGCAAATTCTGTTATCTGGTTTGATATATTTTTAAAAAAATTTCATTTTGTCTTGTGTGGCATGAAGTGCTGTTTTAATGGATATACAGCTTTTGATTATGATAGTAAATGCAGATAAAAAAAAAAGCAAAAGCTGTTTTATGTGATTAAATTTCCAAATATTGTCAGACAGCGAGCATTCAAGTACTCAGTTTGGGTAGGTTTTTTGCTTCAATGGTGACAGTGTTGAAATAAAGTTTAATAATTATTTTATGTATGTGTGTGTGTTTCAGAAACTTGAACCACTGAATATGCCAAAACTCACACCTGAAATGTTAGCACTGAAGCAGCAGCAAGCAGATGAGAAGAGAGAACAGGTAAATTTGTTTTATATTCTGAAAACTAATACAGACTATTTTATCATGGCAGAGTAAATTGAGGAATTGTATTCTGGGGTCTCAGTTGAAAATGTGAAAAACTAGCTATGGTTAAAAAGGTAAATTAATTAACATTAGTTATTGGAAACAGAATATATTGTGTATTTTAATGCAATATTTTACTGATTAAATATATAAACATAATAATTAAACAAAATTACATTGCTGCAAAAAAAGATTTGAAAAACAAAATGTACTTCATTTTTTTTTTTTATATATATATATATATATATATATATATATATTATTATTATTATTATTATTCTTTTAATATAATTAATGATAATTTCTAGACCCATTTTATTTGCCCTAAACATTACTGAAAATTTTAGGCCTCGTTATCTTTCAAATACTGGTACATAGTTTTATATTATGGTTTTTTTTTTTTTTTTTAAATGTAGGAAATACAAAAGAAAATAAATATTTCAAGAAAATCGTCAAAACGTCACCGTGAGCTGATGAAGGCTAGAGAATTTAGTGATCAACAAAAGTTACAAGAACAACAAGAAAAGGTTGTGATTAAGAAAGAAACAAATAAACAAAAACATCCAAAACAAGATCAAATAGTTAAAATGTACACCAATTTAGCAATTTCCTGTTTTTACTGCTGATATCCAAAGTTATTAATTCTGAGTAAAGAATAGTTTTAGAGTGGGATTTTATGTTAAGAAATTGCTGATTTT
Source organism: Chrysomallon squamiferum (assembly GCA_012295275.1). Lineage (NCBI taxonomy): Eukaryota > Metazoa > Mollusca > Gastropoda > Neomphalida > Peltospiridae > Chrysomallon > Chrysomallon squamiferum. The sequence continues at coordinate 2,335,854 of CM022665.1, read as the reverse complement.
CTTTCTTTGTGTATTTTATTTATAGTAGAAAATGTACAAATATAACTGACATATGCATTCTCTATATGGATATAAATTGAATCAACTTACTCGTTATTAGATATAACTGCAGTTGTGTTTTGATATTTATTAAGATATTAGAAATAGGATAAGAAGTTTAATGAATTTTTTTAATACAATATTTTATAAATGTTGTAGGTCAAATGTATTTAAATAAATACACGTTTTTCAGTTATCATTAGCAGAGTGCTGGAATTTTTTTAAATGAAGTGGATGATATTAAATTAACCCTGTGATGACATGTATGTTTTAATAAATTCCCATGTGTTTTGGGTTATCATTTACAGATTATGGAACAGCTAAGGCTTGCAGAAATAAAGAGAGAAGCCAAACTTGAGGAAATAAAAGAAAAACAGAGACTGAAGGAAGAACGAGCGAGAAGAGCAAGAGAAAAGGTTTGCTATAACACAAAGGTTATAAAAAGAAATAATGTATCTGGCAACAATCAACATTTTCTGAAAAATATGATTATTTAATCTTAATACTAGAGTATGAACTGTGATAATGATTCTGTCTTAAATTAATATTTCATAAATTCTTTTCTTTAATTAAGCAAGAAAATAGTTTTTAAAAATATTTCTTTGTAATGCTATAACCAGTTTCCGAGTTTCTTGTTTTGTTTATAGTGTGCCTTCAGTGATACAAAAACGTAATCTAAATATATTCTGTAGTTTCAAGTTATTTTTTTATTTTTTCAGGCAAAACGTCTACAGCAGGAAGATCCTGATTTGTCTTTAGATGTGGAAAAAGACGAAGCTTACAACCACAGTGATAGTAAAAATATTTATATCATTTTATCTTTAGAATGAAACTTTTAATTCAGTAAATATCAGTTCATAGTTTTTAATTTTGGAATAGTACTTATCTTTAGATGGCTTTAATTGTAAATATTAATTTATTCAGTAGCAGCAAGTTCTAGGTCTTTTGGAAGGGTACATTTTTCTTGTTAATTCTGCAATATGTCATTTATCCATTTAATTTTCAGGCGAGTCCTGGTTTGACAGTGAAAGTGAGATATTCAGAAAGAAGAGACGACCACCTGATTTGAGGCCAACAGTCAGTGAAAGTACAATTGACAGTTTTGAAAATGCATTTCAGCGACCTCCTGGTCCAAACAAAGCAACTACACTTGATGATGATTTTTTTGACTCTTGATGACTTTTCAAAGTTTCAGATTTTTACATGAACATCATATTTATTATAAGTATGTCAAAATACAGATAGTTACCATTTAAATACATGTTGCCAGAACTTCAAACATACTGTCAAAAAGAGTGCCAGTTTCCTTAATGACAACCTTTTATCATGCTTCCAAAATTTGGACAGTGTTGTTGGACTTCTATGAAGATAATTTAGAGGATGATTCACTATTGATGATTGTTGAGATCTGGATTGCAGATTGGTGCTTTTTCATGAATGCTATGGTTACACATGGCTCCATTTTAATTAACATCTTATTATCACCTGTATTGAACATGCTTAGTATCTTTGGCAAGAGATATTATTTAATTAAATGTTACACATTTGCTGGAAATATTCTTTTAATAAATGAATACTGTTTGAAACTGTATGTATACTGTGAATTTAAAAAATTGAACATTAATAATAGCAATCTGTTATTTAGAATTGAACTAAGCTTCAGAATGAATCAGCCTGAACTGATTATATTCATCTTTTGTAGACCTTTATTAAAATTTTATCTTGGAAACCAAGATTTAAATCAGGTTAAAGTTTGGCTAATTGCTTGTATTTGTTAATCCTCCTGATGGTTTTGACTACACTGTGTTTCTAGTGCAGACCATAACAATAAATAAAAAATTTGTTTCAGGTCTGCCACAACTGAGGATGCATTCCCTTTCTTTTAGTAACTGTATTTTGAATTAAACATTAGTACTTTGGATGTCAAAATGCTGGTTGAAAGTGAATGATTTGGTTTCTCCCCGAGCATATACAGACCTACTTTCACAAACGTATAGCACAGCAGCATTTTACTGGTTAGAGGTACGATTGGCACATTTTCATGTATTATTATTATGTGATGCATACTGCAAAAATAAAAACGTTTCACTAAGATACACAATGAAATAAACACTGGTGCTTACAATTTACAAAAAAATTAAAAAAACACGTTTATGTTAAGCATTATAGAATTTTGAAACTTTTTTTGAACTTTATTTTCTTGAAATACGCATTTTTTTTTATTTTTTAAATGCCATATATTAGGATTACAAACCTAGCTACTGTACCTTTTGTATGTAACAGATTATATTCATATTTCAGTTTAAATGACTCGATATTGTGGAAGTTTCAAGTGTCTAAATTTTTCAATATTTTGCTGTAAACAATTCAGTAATTTGCAAAGGTTTAAATTCACATTATTTATATGCAATATAAAACTGCAATTTTGCAGTTTTCATGTTAGGTCAAGCTTTTTAAAAAAAAAAAAAAAAACTGCATTACATACCTAGTCAAATTTTGCATCATGTAGAAATCTATATTACCAATTTTGAAAACATTTGTTCCATGAATGCAAGTTGTCTTTGTGAACTGTTACTTGTGTGGATACGGTGTATATTTTATTGTAAAAAAAAAATAATGAATTGTGTAACATTAATGTATCAGTTTTACTGTAAGAGTTTCTAAAGTCAATAAATTACTGTATTCTCAAGTTTAGTTTCCACCCATATTGCTAAGAAAAAACAAACACATATAAACTTGTAGGCATTTATTTATTGATTTGCTTTATGTCTTCCTGAAAACAGTAAATAAACATATCCAAATTTTAAAACAAATTTGTTCATTTCAATTCTTGGTTAATCAAGTAACAAAAATGACAAAACATCACTACACAATACAAACCGCATTTTAATGTTTAAATTTGATGAACACTAATGAAATTTTTAGTCTTTGGATCCAAAAGAGAACAGGAAAAAATGAAAAAATGAATCAGTCAAACAACGTCTAACAATTTAAAATTCATGAAAAGGAATTAATCAACTTCTTCCATTCTTGAAGCATCATCATCATCACCTTCAAGTGGTGGCATTTCTTCAGCTGCATCTACACCAACATCACCGGCAGCACCGTCATCTTCATCAATACCTGTAAATTATACATTTAAAAATTTTTTTTTAACCAAACTGGAACATTTTCATTATTAAAACATTAGATACATTTGACCAATATTAAAACTTTAAGAACTATTATTTTTGCTCATAATCATTGATTTTTTCCACTCTTGGTGTGAATAAATTATTGCAGTGCAATGCAGTGCCATAATCTTTTAACACTCACCAAGACCAAGTTTGATCATTCGATGGATGCGGTTGGCATGGGATGTTGGGTCCTCCAATGAAAACCCAGAAGCAAGAAGAGACGTCTCAAACAGCAGCATGCAGAGATCCTTCACAGCTTTGTCATTCTTGTCAGCATCAGCCTTCTCTTTCAGAGTTTTTATTATAGGGTGGTCTGGGTTGATTTCTAGGTGTTTCTTAGCAGCCATATAGCCCATCGTACTGGTATCTCTCAAAGCTTGAGCTTTCATGATTCTCTCCATGTTGGCAGACCATCCATACTGACTGGTAACAATGCAACAGGGAGATGTCACAAGGCGGTTCGATACAACAACCTGTCAAAATTCATAAACTTTTTAAATTCACATGCCATATACAAGTTCATTACCTGTGACATGTACCTCAGGTTTTTTTTTGTAGAGCAACATGTACAATATTCACAAGCATCAGCAAAAAGTTTTATCCCAACAATTTGTTACCAACTTTTAGTTAACCAACATTTTATTTACAAATACCTGCAAGACACCGTCAGCCTTCGTGCTAATCAGCTGGTTTCTTCATAGAGAAACAATGGATCTGAAACCAAATGTAAATTTACCTTTTCCACTTTCTTGTCAAGAATTTCTTTCATAACCTTGCACAATCCTTCTAGCTGTGCCTTTGCTTCCTCCAAACGTTTCTTTTCCTCCTCATCATCAGGGAGCTCTAGACCTTCTTTTGTAACACTGACCAGAGATTTCCCATCATATTCTTTCAGTTGCTGTATGCAGTACTCATCAATGGGATCAGTCATGTATATGACCTCCAATCCCCTTTTCTTCACACGCTCAACAAAAGCGGAATTTTGAACAGCTTCCTTAGATTCACCTGCAAAATAAATGGCCACACATAGTTAATGTTTCAGCGTAACTAGCTTTTGGTTTTTAAATCTCACCAGGATAAAACAAACTTGTTTAAATAGTCTGTATGGAAGACATACCTGTTATGTAGTAAATATTTTTCTGATTTTCTTTCATACGAGAAACGTACTCCTTCAAAGATGACATTTCATCACCCGACTGTGATGTCTGGTACCTAAGAAGATCTGCCAACTTCTTCCTGTTTGTGGTATCTTCATGTATTCCGAGCTGCAAAATAAACCAGTTTAATTAAGACTTTCTTCACCCATTTATATGATGGCAATAATTCTGTACTTACATTTCACTGTTAAGTCGACTTTTTTGTTACTAAGAGCAATATTTCTTTAACTTGGTACAAACCTTAAGATTTTTGGCAAACTGTTCGTAGAACTTTTTGTAGTTATCCTTGTCTTCCATGATGTCCTCAAACAATTCCATGCATTTTTTCACTAGATTTTTTCGAATGACCTTAAGAATTTTGCTCTGCTGGAGCATTTCACGGGAAATGTTCAATGGCAAATCATCAGAATCAACAACACCACGCACAAAGTTCAAATATTCTGGAATGAGATCCTCACAGTTATCCATGATAAATACCCGCCTCACATACAGTTTAATATTGTTCTTTTTCTTCTTGTTTTCAAACAGGTCAAATGGCGCTCTCTTAGGAACGAACAGAAGTGCACGGAATTGAAGCTGACCTTCCACAGAGAAATGCTAAAACAAAAGAAAACATTGATTGTTAAAGTTCATCTCACTGGGGGAGAAAAAAGATCTTAAACTTACAAAGATATGCTGCTTTCATTTGAACAAAGTGATTATCACCTACAAAATGGTACAATGTGGCTGGTATTGTTCAAGCATTGTTCTTTGCTATGTATAATTTAACTAAATTTAAAATATTTACCTTGACAGCAAGATGATCTTCCCAGTCATTTGTCAGGGATTTGTAGAATTCTGCATATTCTTCTTGTGTTATGTCATCTGGGTTTCGTGTCCATATGGGTTTGGTCTTGTTCAGCTCTTCATCTTCTGTGTATTTTTCTTTGATTTTTTTCTTCTTCTTGTCTTTTTCCTTCTCTTTTTCTTCATCTTCATCAAGATCTTCCACTTTTGGCTTGTCTTTATCCTGAAGAGAAAGAAAAAAGTTTAAATTTATTGAATGTAATTGTAGTAACAACATCAAGAGCTTTAATAAAGCACAAAATACTGTTATTTTGTTTTACTGTTACAAAGACTGCAACCTTGTTTATCTTAAAGTGCAAAGATCACTTGGTAAAATTGTGGAAAAAATACTCTCCCCTTGATTACAAACATAGGTATGTTCATCAGGAATGCAGTTCATCAATTAAAACACATTTCTGAACATTTTGGGAAAAAACAAATGACATAATCTAGCAGTTCTGCTCACAAGTGACCACAATTATCAAGTCAGGATTATTTAAAGATGTGCACAAATTGTTTATACCTTATCTTCATCTTCTTCCTTCTTCTCTTCTTCCTCTTCATCATCTGATATTTCCTTTTCACGTTCTTTCTCAACCCTAAGATAAATAGGGTAACCTATGAACTGAGAATGTTTCTTAACAACTTCTTTGATTCTCCGTTCCTCAAGATATTCTGCCTGATCTTCTTTCAAATACAAAATGACACGGGTCCCTCTGGCTAATGGGGCAGCTGTAAACAAATTCAAAATAATTTATAAAATCAAAATCAGTTCTTATCTTGCCTCCCAATTACAATATACATGCTCCATTCCAACATATAGAAATAAAATGTGATCTGGCTTTAAGAAAACTTACATGCTCCTGTTTTGACAGTGAATGATCCTCCAGCTGACGATTCCCAGGTGTAGAGTTCATCATCATTGTGCTTGGATTCTACCACCACTTTCTCTGCAACAAGGTAAGCAGAATAGAAACCCACGCCAAACTGACCAATCATAGATATATCTGCACCAGCCTGTAAAGCTTCCATGAAAGCTTTTGTTCCAGATTTTGCAATGGTACCCAAGTTCTTTACCAAGCCAGCTTTAGTCATACCAACGCCAGAGTCCTCAATGATCAGAATGCGTTTTTCTTTATCAGGTATTATCCTGATGCAAAGCTCTTTGTTGCTGTCCAGTTTGGATGGATCAGTTAGCGACTCGTATCTGATCTTGTCCAAGGCATCAGAAGCATTAGAAATTAGTTCTCTGATAAATACTTCTTTGTTTGAGTAGAAGGTGTTGATGATTAAACTCATCAACTGTGCTATTTCTGCCTGGAAGGCAAAAGTTTCGACTTCACCCTCATCCATGTTTTCTTGCAACTCGGGCATCTAACAAAAAAAAACATTAAAATTAAAAAACCTCACCCATTTCAGTTTTCGTTGTTTGGTTTCCACATTACTGGATGAAGAACCTTAGAATGCATGTAAATTGTAACATAAAATTAGATTTTCAAATATTAACATCAATGTTATCTTGTAAAGTCAATTTATAATCGCACTTGCATACCTACATTATACAATAAAAAGTCGGTTGTACGTTTTTTTCTTCTTTTTTTTAATTATTATTTAATTTTATCGATTTTTTTTTTTTTTTTTTAAAGATAATTGAGACATAAATAGTCGTATCTAAATTGTCTACAACAAAGGAACACCTTACGATTACGCAGACACGAAACAATAGCAGAATTACGAAACAAAAAAAACAAAAAAATCAAATATCACTTAATAATTAATTTTAAGAGAAAAGTTATTGATCTGTCATCTTAAAATCACTCTTTTTTCAGTCAACTTTCAATGGCCCACGTTGATCATTTTCTTCCCAAACGCTACATGATCAAACAATGTTTTTTTGAATTTTTATTATTTTTTTTTATTTTTTTTTTTTAAAATAAAACCATGTAAGATATTTTGTTAAAATATCAGAAAAAAAGTTTTTCTCTTTTTTTTCAAGCGTTTTATTTCATTTAACAAAAAATCTTACCTTAGTTGTTTTAAAAATAATCGAAGAAACGTTGCCGCTTTCTTTCACTGCAACTCGCTTCTGCTAACCAAAAAGCAGTTCCAACGTGCTTATAAAGAGGCGGAGCTTATGGCGTAGTAAGAATAAATATTTCAGGAAACTATTATAAATATGTAAACTTTAGTTCAAATATTTAAAAGTATTATATAAAATAATGGAGAAAACATAAAACTGAAATTAATAATTATTTACTTGAACGCCAAGAGTACAAGAAATTTTAATTCTCAAGGATTATATTACCGGAACATATTACGACGTTGTAGTTCGGCAATTTTTTCAAGAACATTCTCAGGATGTGACATCATTTGAAATTGTTTCCAGAACATTCGTGAAGTATTCGTTTCTATTCGTCCTATTTCGGAATATGTCGGACACATAGTAACAATAAAATCTCGGAAGCCAAATACGAACGAGTGGCTACGAATTATCCCGGAAAAATTCATTAAGAGTGTTCTAGAAAAGTCATTACATGAAGCTATTTTTTGGCCTTTCGCAATTACGCGTTTATACCAACCAGGAAAACATAAAATAGGCCGTAAGGCAGAATAAAGCAAATTAAACATACCTTTCCGCAAAATAAAGTGTTATTAAAAGACGATCATAAAAATATAATAAACAATTTAAATAAAAATAACAATAATAACAATAATAACAATGATAATAATAATAATAATAATAATAATAATAATAATAATAATAATAATAATAAAATATATATATAAACTAATAAAAATGTATGTATGTATGTATGTATATGTGTGTGTATATATATATATATATATCGTGTAGTGGAACAGTTCTCCAGAAGGCTAGCTTCAGTACGTATGTGTGTGTGTGTGTGTGTGTGTGTGTGTGTGTGTGTGTGTTTTATCGTGTTTAAATTGTTGTATTTGAATTTGGTGATACTGACAACGACGAACTTAATATAAAAATAAACAATTTAAATGAAAATAACAATGATACTACTACTACTACTACTACTACTACTACTAATATATATATAAACTAATAAAAATGTGTGTATATATGTATATAATATATATATATATATGTGTGTGTGTCGTGGAACAGTTCTCCAGAAGGCTAGCTTCAGTACGTGTACGTACGTGTGTGTGTGTGTGTGTGTGTGTGTGTGTGTGTGTGTGTGTTTTATCGTGTTTAAATTATGTTGTATTTGAATTTGGTGATCCTGATAACGACGAACTTACATTGAATACAGTGAGTTCTTAATAAAACTGTACGTAAGTTACTGCAAAAAAAAAAAAAAAAAAAAAAAAATTGGTACGAGATTTATATTTTTCTCCTCTTTTGTATGTTTAATTATATCGAATTTGATTTCAGCTTCGAGACTGAGTTCACTATACAGATTAGTATGGTTTAACCTGTTTAAAGCAGTGTTTTGAACTACCCTATTTAGTACTACTTTGTAAACTAAACAACAACAACAATAACAAATAATAATAATAATAATAATAATAATAATAATAATAATAACAGCATTTTTTATTTTACAATTAACTTTAGTAACCGGAGTTTGTATGTCAAAACGTATATATTCTGTTTACACCACGGATCATAATATTCACCAAACTCATGTTAGAATTCATGTTTTATTATTATTATTATTTATTTTTTATATATATATATATATATAAAACGTCGGGTAATTTTGCAAACAGTTAGACGCGGGTAATCAAGCCAAATGACAAACAGTCCAAAGAAAAAAATTACCGGGTACCGAGAAACACATATAGCTATAATACTCAGGCCCTAGGTGATGACGTCATTTTATCGTTTGCTTGTTTTCCCGCTTCATTTCTGTGTTAAAATTTTTGTCCATATTATAATTTAAATAATATGAATTATTTTTTGAAGAAGCTTTTTGTTTATTTTCAAATTTTATGTCATTATAACATTGCTTTCACAGACGATTTGAAATTGCCCAATGTTAGTGGTTGATTTATGATTACATGTTATTTTTCTTATCATAATCTTTCACTAATATTCGTCAAGTTTTAAATCTTAAAATAAGATTAATTTTGTACAGTTTGAAACCTAATGTAGTTCTTCTGATATTAAAATGGAAACGTTCATTTAAAATCGAGAGGGCAACCACTTACCAATACCTGCTTTTGTACAGATATTTCCCATGCGCAGACTCCAAACAATGTTATGAACACGTGACACTTCTTTCGTTTTTCTTTTTTAAATTTTGTAAAAGATTACATTGGTTAACTACTTATATTTGGCTTAGTATCAGTATCTAGATGATTACGTAAATGAAAAGAATAGATTTAACTAATACATTTAATCTGAAATGAATATTGTATTTTGTAAAAACGATCTCATAGATTTACTACAAGATTTACATCTAAGAGATGCGAGTTTGGCATTGTTAGAATTCACGTGCGCTTCACAAAACCGATTAAAATGTCTGTTAAAGTTGTGAATGTCTTATTTAGTTTAAATCATAGTGTAAAATATTTAAATTATTAGTCTAGGCCCTATTTTATGGCCTCATCTAATTTGAACGTTACACACATCTTAACCCATTAAAAACTTACTGCTGATTTAGTCATCATGTTTCAACATATCTGAAAGATCGTATCGATGAAAAAATAAATTAAAACCAATAATTTGTGTCTGAAAATGTGAATACATTTAGTACCTAATTTAGCTCACAAGGTATCGAAATCGGAATAAATACTTCTTGTTCAAAATATCTTTTATTTATTTATTTTATTATTGCATTGTAATTTAAAATTTATTATTCATATATTTATTTTATTATTATTATTATTATTATGTACATGTTTTCTTACCTCCTTAATTTGTGCAGACTTTATATATATATATATATATACATATATGTTCAACTGAAAATATTAAGATAGTGATATTTATGGGACAGAAATATTATTATACTGGTTTCAAAAATAGTCAGTCTTTATTATTTCGAATCACACACACACACACACACACACACACACACACACACACACACACACTTACGTAAATGTCTTTCCAATAATGTATATTAGCGGCAAAGGAAATTTTGTTTTGTTCTGATAAAGATTACGAGGAGGTTAGATCATTAGATATTTCGGTGCAATATATTATTTATCCTGTGTACGTTGTAAATACTATAGTTATGTACCAGTCACCGATATTAATCACTGACCCGTCTGTTGAAAACATGAACATTGTTTTCATTGCTATACAAATTTTAATTTGATTTTCGGATGTGGAATTTAATAATAATAACAATAATAATAATAGTAATAATAATAAATAATAAATAAATAAATAAATAAAAAGTTATATAAAATATAATTTTTAAATATAAAACTATCTTTTGAAAACACTTTTCCAACATTCTAACTTTACAACATGCTAACCTTGATTCCTCACATTCCTTAATTTATTAATGAATTATAAACTAATAAAACTGTGGTAATTGCAGTGATAGCTAACGTTAACAGCGGTATAGTAGCTGCGGTGTTTTCGTAATAATGTTATTGTCACTTGTATAAGGTATTTAAAGGCTGTACTGAAAATTATATTTGTACGTTTGTATGTGCGTGTTACGTGTGTTTGTGAATGCGAAGATTTCATAATTATGAATTTATTACTAGCAAGTATGTTGGAGGCATCTTGGATGTTTTCAGCTATACAAATACATGAAAAAGAAGGATACATCGCTGGCATATATTGCAAATTATATTTAGGTATTTCATTAAAAAATACCTTTGGTAAACGACATAAATAAAATATATATTAATCGATAGGAATATACAGCAGAACTCTGCTTGTCCAGTGACTGCATGAATATATACACTGCATTAGTCGCCATAAGCATTTTCTTTTTTTAAATTTAGTTATTAAAACGTCAGTTGATTTCTCTTTTCTTTTCTTTTTTTAAAATTAAAACAGGATACGTTGATATAAACACATTAACTTATTATTATTTCTTCAGCGAAATTGTAAGTTTTGACTTAATTGCGATTATTTTATTATAAAATAAAGAAAATTAATTTTGAATCAAAGAATTTCAAATGAAAAGAAAATTGGTTATTTTATCACTTTTGTGTACGAAATTATATAAAATATTAGTTGATCACTGATGTCCTTGTATTTGTTCTATTTGTTAACCAAAAAAAAAAAAAAAAAAACATATTAAAGTGTTTACATTTCAGTGTACATTTACACTGAATGTATAATTTAAATATGGGGCATTTCTTAAGTTTCTTACAATAAATAAAATAAGAATAAATAACGGTGAATAATATGCTGACAGCATAATCAACATGCAGAAGGAGCTGAGGTGAAATGTCAGAAACCACGTGTATTTGTTTTGATGGCTAAGAGGAAGTATCTTTCAAAGCATGCGCAGTAGCAATGGAATACGGGCACCTTCCAGACAGGAGTTTTGTCCCAACATGGCGGCACAGAGTGAAGGTGGTGGTAAAGATGAGATAAAAACACACTTTGCCACCAGAGAAGGATGTTACAAATTAATGCCACTATCTGAATATTCAAAGCCGACCCGTGTGGCTTACAATGGACAAGCGAATACACCTGTTAAAGTGTCTTTTGTTAGTGTGAACGACGAACAAGGATCTCCAGATAGATTATGTTTTAACGTTGGCAGGGAGCTTTACGTATATGTTTACAAGGGAGTAAAAAAGGTATTTCCTGTGACATATATTTTCTAATGTTTTACTAATGATGCAGAACAGTGTACAAATGAAAAAGCATGTATCACAAATTGCTTTTTACAAGTGATGTAAAACGTTTTTCAAAGATTTCCGAATTAATGCAAAACACATTTATTACCTGTTACTTCCGCTAAAGTTCATTCAATTTCATATCATTTATTGACTCAAATATCATAACTTATACCTATGGTTATTCTTGAGTATAGTTCATATTATTTTTTCAAACTAATTTAACGTGATTGCAGTATGTGTTTAAACATATATTACAAAAAAAAAAAAAAAAAAAAAAAAAATATCATATATCTATATGATAGTATATCTATCTAATCTATCTGTCTCTCTGTGTATATAGTTTTCAGTAAATTTACTGGAAATAAATTTTCATTAAAAATGATGAAAAAAAACGTATTTCTGACAAACAATAATATTCATTTAAAAAAAAAAAAAAGGAAAATAATAATTGAAATAATAATAAAAAAATGTACAAACCAAAAAAAAAAAAAAAAAAAAGTTTTATGTAAGCTGTTTATGTGCTTTTTTGTTATGTTCAGATGCATTTGAAACATCTCTAGCTGCAAAATGTGTGTGTGTGTGTGTTTGACAATGGCATCTTAACAACTGTTAATATGAAAATGTATTAATGTGTCATTAATATTTGATTATTCACTTGAGTGTGAAATAAACCATATTTTATTGCAAAGATTACAAAAATGACAAAATTTATTTAATTGTGTGGTAGCATAATTTTATTGTGCTTTAACAGTACTTTATAACAAAGTTTGGTTCGTAGTAACAAACAAAACAATGACTTGATCTGTCCAAAATAAATTTAGGTAATTGTAAACAGCTCCTAATAATTCATCAGGTTCATTAAAAACAAACAAAAAAAAGTTTTAAAGAATTATCTGATTTTATCAGATCTGAGATTACTCAATAAAAGATCTGTTTATATAAATAATCTAGTGAACTCTCTCTCTCTCTCTCTCTCTCTCTCTCTCTCTCTCTCTCTCTCTCTCTCTCTCAAGAAAAGAAAGAAAAAGAAGGTTAATAATAATAAAAAAATACCCCCCCCAAAACCTTGAATAAAATGTAAGAACATACATCGCAGATCCAAAAATCTTTTAATGAATTCTTTTGTATGACCATCCACACACCATTTCTGTTAATATATTTGATAATCTTTGTTTGTATAATACATTATAAACAAATTTGGGATTCTTTTAAAAAATAACTTACAAGCACTAGCAAGAAGGGTATGTAATGCAATAAAACTAATGATATATTCAGTTTTTCTTATCAGTGATGAAATCAGTAGATCATTAAAACATAATAAAAATTGTTAATATGGTATGTTGTTTTGTGTGTATGTTTAATTGCCTGATAAGTGATTATACATATATTACATGATAATTACATGGTGTTGAAAATAGTTTATTAAGTTGTTTGATTATAAAGAGTGTTAGCTGTCAGCATCAGGTTACTCTGTTCAAGGAATTCAGTTAGTGCAGTACTTTCTAATGTGCATTAGCAGTAAGAAGAGAAAAAAAACCCCAACGTATTAATGAAGAATACCAGAAAGAATGGACCTATTTTATGTAAAATATCTCACTCTAGACATTAAAAGTGTTCTACAGTTTATTTTTGATGACAAAGGGGCCTTTGAAGCATAGTTAAAAAAAACAATTGCTTTGACAAAACCTTTTGGGGTTAATTTACTCCTTTTTTTTTCAAATGACATTAAAATGTTTATGACTAAATAGTTTTATGATTCAGAACATGTTTATTTACAGGCTGCTGACTTAACTCGACCATTAGACAAAAGAATCTACAAAGGAACTATGCCAACATGTCATGACTTTAATGAATGTTATGTCACTTCTGAAAGTGTTCTTTTGCTGGTTGGGTTTACAGCTGGTCAGGTGCAACTCATAGATCCTATCAAGAAAGAAATAAGCAAACTTTATAATGAGGAGGTAATACACTGTTTAAATGATTTTGTTAATTATTGAAGTAATAAAAAATCTAATATATAATAATTGTTGTATATTTTAATTCTAAAATGGACTTTTGGTAATAAATGTTTAGTTTAACTTTAATTGTTCAAAATGTTATAATAAAAGAATAAATTTCATGATTCTTATTTCATATTTACAGAGACTGATAGATAAAACAAAGGTGACATGTATTAAATGGATTCCTGGCTCCCCCAACCAGTTTCTGGTATCTCATGGAAGTGGACAGATGTATCTCTACAACGAAGAATTACCATGTGGTCAGGCTCCACCCCATTACCAACTTTTTAAACAGGGTGAAGGGTTTTCAGTATACACATGTAAGACCAAAAGTACTCGGAACCCATTATATCGCTGGGTAATTGGTCATGGATGCATCAATGAATTTTCTTTCTCACCTTGTTCTCGTTATTTGGCAGTAGTTGGACAGGATGGATTTTTAAGAGTCTTTAACTATAACTCAATGGAACTTGTTGGCTGTATGAAAAGTTACTTTGGTGGTCTTCTGTGTGTGTGTTGGTCACCTGATAGCAAATACTTGGTGACTGGAGGTGAGGATGACCTAGTTACAGTGTGGTCATTTCTTGAAAAAAGAGTTATATGCAGGGGGCAGGGTCATGGTTCATGGGTTAATGTTGTGGCATTTGATACCTTTACATGTACATGTGACGATGAAACATGTGAATGGACAGAAGGAGACTTGAGATCAAACAGCCAACCTAACCACATGAGTCAGAATAGTGTGTTAACAGATGTACCACAAGCAAATGGAGCACATGTGCACCATCAGAATTCCTTGGACAGTACAAAATTGAGATTCACGTCATATCGTTTTGGTTCAGTGAGTCAGGATACTTGTCTTTGTTTATGGGACTTGACAGAAGATGTCATTAAACAACCATTTGGCAGGACTAGAACAAGTGTTATTGCAAACTCTGCCAGTGCACTACCCCGGTGTAACAGCTTGCCTAACTCACAAAAGTCCAATTCTGTTGGAAGCAATGATATTTCAGCTATGGACTGCAATGCACACTCCATTCAGAATGCTGTCATGAATGCAGGAAATAAATTTGCCACGTTATCAGTGGCAGACAGGAAGGAGAGTCAGGAGAAAAAAGAACATAAAAGAAATTTCAGTTTGGCAAGTCGTAATACTGATAAAGTGAATGTACTCAAGTCTAATCATGTTCGACCTATAGATGAATCAATAAAACTGCTAGGTAGTTCATGCTGTCCTAGACTTGATGAAGTTCCTGTTTTAGAACCTGTTATTTGCAAGAAAGTGGCACATGAACGTTTAACTTCACTTGTTTTTCGTGAAGAATGTATTGTGACTGCTTGCCAAGAAGGATTAGTATGTACATGGGCCAGACCTGGAAATGTAAGTATACGTTAAATAGTAGTTGCAGCCAGAGCTCTCAAACTAGTTTATATCTACTCTGACATGTACTTTTCAGTTTAAAAGATGTATGAGTATATATAAAAACAGAAAATAATATGTCAGATATTATAAAAACATGTAGTATTTTCTAAAATATGTTTTTAGAAAATACTAGATGGGATTATAATTATAAAAGATCCATTTCTGCTAATCAGACTTAGCAGGGTTTTTTTTTCCATCTCCATAACCAAACATATCTATCTTCTTTTACTGTTTTGAGATGGTATTTTTAAGATTTATTTTTATTCAAAATAAAAGTCATTAAATACTCTTGGATAACAAAGTAACTTCAGTTATATAATTATTATTAGAAAGCTGGAAAATTAGACTGAAAATTGTTAATGGTAGATTCTGAATGAAGGCTGTCATAATAATAAAAAAAAAAAAAACTTTTGTGAATTTTAACTGTCTGAAAATATTCAGATAGTTCTTCATGATGTGTTTAGTCAAAAATGTATGTTGTTTTTGAAAATATTTCATTCAATTAAATTCAGATTTGGCACAATAATTTTATTGCCATTTTAAATTATGATCAGTAAACAGTAATTTTTTATTTGTAAGAAAGACTGGCATAATTGTAATAAAATATATCAAAAGACTGAATTATATTTTCACACTAAGTGACTAACGAAACATAACCAGTTACAAATGGATGTTGTGATAACTGATGGTGAGCAGGTATGTAAAACAGTTATATGAGAGATAAAACTGGTGTGCTTAATAGGAGAAAGAACACAGAAGGAAAATACAGCATTATATTTATAAAGAAATCTATTTAACAAGATCTTGTTGGGGAATACCTTTCAAATTTAATGCTGTGGAAAGAGAAATCACATAGTGACATAATATCTTAGTCATATCGGGATACAGAGCATCATATCTGCAGATGAAAGTAAAATAATAAATTGAGTCATACGCTAGTTTTGGAACAGTAAAATCACTAGGAATAAAATATCTTCATCACAATTACAAATGTAAAAAGTGTAAATGGTATCAATCAAAGTATTACTAATTTTTTATCATTTTAATATGTTAATTGTTTTATGTGTTTTCCAGGGACACGATGGATGAGTCATCACAGTTATGATAGTTTGTGCAAGGATTTTTAAGTGTACTAAACAGCAAGCAGCAGCAGTAAATATTTCACAGTGTGTGTGCAACAAGTATACTTAAGCCACAAGACTTCTGTAATTCAGCAGACAGTTAACAGCTGCTGTGAAAGAACAGTAAGCTGCAATACATCTTACCTTCACACAGAAGGTAGTGGTTGTGGTGCCTATTTCTTCTTAATCTGGGAGTAATGCACAAAACAAATTTACCATC
The DNA here is from genome assembly GCA_012295275.1 of Chrysomallon squamiferum. NCBI lineage: Eukaryota > Metazoa > Mollusca > Gastropoda > Neomphalida > Peltospiridae > Chrysomallon > Chrysomallon squamiferum. The sequence continues at coordinate 2,319,098 of CM022665.1, read as the reverse complement.
ATTGTGTTCTCAGAGCCTTGATGTCAAGAATAATCCAGCAAAGAAAACAAATTATCAGTTTTCCCCTTTTCCCACTTCTCTACTACAATGTCTTGCTATTCACAAAGGGTTCTATGTTAAACAGGCATTAATGTCATTCAGAACTGTCTGATATTGTCTTTATCATCTTCTGCATCAGTATTTTAAATAGTTTTAATAACATACACTTACATATTTGTTTCAGTATGAATCTAATTTTAGAATGTTGATTTAACTCACATAACACTTTTTATTTCTGTCATATGTCATTATTAATATGTTTTCTACCTAACCAGACCCAGAAAGTCACCAGTAGATCAGTGATAAATTTTAATTTTATGGTAGTTGCAAGACATTAGTAAAAGACAACAAAATAAAAGTAAAGCAAAAGTTAGACTAAACTTCTCCAAAACAGTTTAATATTAAATTAAAAAAAAGAAAGATTTTAGTTTAATTTCTGATGTACGTACAATATGGTTAACAATATGCAGAATGTTAAATGATGTTAATATTAAAAGATGTTTCTACTTTCAGTAGCTTGTGTAAATTTTACATGTGAATTATAGAAATATAAAAGTAAAATAACAAGGCAAAGAACTGATATACGTCATGTATATAAATATATATATTTGAATGAAATCAGTATTTATATATTAGCATTTATTACACAAACTAATATAATCAGAATAACACTAATTACATTTGTATTTTCATTTTTACAAACATTAAGGCTAATATTTTTGTTAGCCATCTTCAAAATTCTTTTTCTTTTTTTCCTTTCAAAAAAAAAATAAAATAAAAATAATAATAATAACAGTAATAAAACAGTGGTCTACATAAATATCACAAGAACAATACCTGCCTGAAAATATTCCACTTTTAAACAAAAAATAGCTATATTTGTAATTGCTTCTTCCTAAGATGGCACTGAACAGTTTTTGTAATAGTTAATTTATTAATTGCCAGTCAAGGCTTGTGTATTGAGCGATTTAATTTTTTAAAACAAATTTTCCTCTTTTGTTTTCATACCAAGTGTGTACCAACATTGATTCACTGTGATAAAAATTATTTTACGAAGCTGTCCCACTGACAGCTGGTCTGTGTACTATCAGGTGGAATTGTTTTTCATCTGAACTTACTGTGTGATTCAAATCTGTGATGATAGATGCAGAATTATTGTAGCATAATATTTATGTAATAATATGTGCATGAACTATTTAATTAATTGTTGCCCTTTGTTATTTTAAATAAGTAATTGTTAAAGCTCAGTGTTCTTGTTGCTTTTGAGGTGGATATTTATTGAAAGCATCATTTATTTAATTATTACATTCATTATTAATTTTAAACAAGTTTTTTATATGTTTTTTTTAATTCTAAATTATTATGAATATTATTATTTTTAGTTTAAGTAGATGTTACAATAACTGTTGTAGTGAAACTGTTTTTTTTCTCTGTTTCTTTAGTAATTTTCAAGCTGAGACTGCTGATCCTTTTGGGGCCAAATGGAAATCAGTATATTAATACAGACATGTTCGAAGGGTTTAGACACTGATCAGTATATTTAATAAAATAATTTTTGTCACTATACTTGTTTTCAAATCAAGCTCTTTGAAACAGGATGTGTTAAAACATACAGATGTCTACAATGTAGGCTTTATTATTTTACCTGTTTCAAAAGGTTTGTTGTTCAGAAGAGTTTAAAATAATATTAGGTTTGGATATATACCTTAAAGTTCTCTGAAGTTAATTGATTTTTCATTATGTTTCTTTTAGTGCTTTTCCCTTGGCATAGTTCTAACATATTAACTTCTCAAGAGTGTTGCGATGTGAATGTGTTTTTATTCTGATGTGTGCCATGTTGTTTATAGAAATGTTTTAATGAAATTAATTGAAATAAATGAATTTTCCAATTACCTATTTTTATAATAATAATTAATTAGTTCTTGGTTTTCTTTTTCATATATAAGAAATAATATCGCTATAGTGACTATACTTTAAATATCTTACTACTGAAGATATTATCTTTAGGAGTCCACTTTAATAACAGGTTTCTGTAAGTTAGTTTACATGGCCATCTGAGAAATTTTATTTTTTAAATAGTGTTCTTAATGCCAAGAACTTGAAGTAATACAAGTAAAAACAAAGAAAATTTCTCTGTGTTACTGTTAATTTTATTTTCTAATAATAAGTTATTATATTAAATTTCAAAAGTGCTGAATGAAATGCTATTTTTAATTATTTTATACATACAATAATATAAGGTTTTTAGATGACAAAAATCATTACTTGTAAAACTATTATTTATTTATTTCTTAATGTATATAAAAATAAAATAATAAAATATTCTCCTTTTCCATTATTGGGAAAAATAAATTTTGTACAGTTACTGTTATAAAAATTAATCCTTTTTTTTTTTTTTCAATTATTTTTTTTTAATGTCATTAAGTCAAAACTTTTTGACCACATAAAAACAGAAATTCTGTTTATACTGAATGAACTTAAATCCTGCAACCACATTTTGTACATATCATCACACTTTGTTAGGTATGGGTTTAATTACTTTTTCTTGGTTTGAAATTTTGTCATGTTTTTCTTTTGTTTGCATTGGGTAGATTGAAAAAAAAAAATCAAACAAAATCATGTTCATGTCAGTAATAATAAATAACTATAAATAATTAATAATTATAAATAACTAAAAAAAAAAAAAGAATGTCAACTTTTTTAGTTTTGAAACTGGCATGATTATAAGATCATTTGTAAAAATAATTTGGTTCAGGTTTTGCAAATGTTCATTGTCACTATTTTAAATAATAAATAAATGTATGGCAATGTAGTTGGGATATCCAGTTTTCATTTATAGTTCCTGCAAATTTTCATTTTTAACTTTTAATGTGCTTCATTAGGAATTTTAAGTTGGTTAGCTACATTAAGATTAAATGAGCTGATTTGTAAACTTACAATTTGTTATTTTAAAATTGTAATAAAATATAACTAAAATAGAGTTACGTGTGTTTGCATATTACTAGGAGAAAAATTAAGTTTGTTTCTTTATTTCTTTTCTTTTTTAAAGTTACAGTTTTTCTTTTAAGATTTATTTTAAAATCATTTATTGAATTCTTATAAATACATTTTATCATATCAGTTTAAATAAAAGAAAATATTAATTTTATTTTCCTCTATTATAAATAATGATTCTTTCTAACAAATATCTACTGCTTTAAAAATTAATTTGTTACACACCTTGTAAATGTGCTGACATCCATTTTAAAGTGCACAATGTAAATTCTGATTGGTGCAAATTGTTTAGTAAATTTTGTCTCAGTTGGTTTTGTTTTTCATTGTTGTTTTGGAGTTTGCAAAAGATAAAACCTACAACAGAAACTCATTGTTTGCTTCATCCTTTGTTTTATCAAGGTATAGGAAGAAAAGTCAACTGTCAAGAACTGGAAATATATTGTTAAATAAATACTGTTCTAAATATGTTTCAGGCAGCCAGCCATTAAAAGATTTATACTGGTTGTAAAACAAAGTTAGGAACACTGAAACGATAAAATTTGATTTACAGTAACATTTGTGCAATGTAAATGCATAAACATGATTACAAGTGAGGCCTTCCATCAAAAACAAATTCCAGTTTTCAAATTCTGAAATTAGTTACAATGGATAGTTGATGACAGAAATTATTATTAAATTGATATATATATATATTCCTAATTGAACCAAAACAGTGAGTGTATTATATATATATATATATATATATAATGGCTAAAAATGCACATGTAGTAGGCACAAACATACAGAAAAAATAAGGTCTTCCTTTAAATTTAAGCATTCACCATAAACTTTACACTGATATTCAGCTTTAAACAACTGAAGATAACAATAATTAATTTCATAATCAGCAATTAAAATATTACAAGCAATTCATTTCAGATGTTACAAACAAACAACTGAAGAATACTCAATTGTGAACAATTGTTTTTCCTACAGTTTTATTTTCGTGTGTGATTAGGTCAGTGCTTGAGTTAATGTACTTGTTTTGGACAAGTAACTGCAGATTAACACCTTCCCTGATATAGATATATATGTGTGTGTGTGTGTATATATATAATATAGTGAAATTCTAAGGAAAGTTAATTTCTTTTAATACACATTGAAAACTTCTTGAAAACCACAAACAGCTAAAGAAGTAAACACAAATTTTTTCTTTTTCCCTATACATTTTGGAATCAAGTTTTTTTAATATATACATGCCAGATGTTTACTAAATAAAATAATTAGATATATTTGTATGAAATGTATCTAGGCCATTCCAGAGATTCCAGATATATTTTGTGACAGAAATTAAAAATTTCAAAAATCTTTTAAATTGTATGTAATTACGTTATTATTTTGGCTTTAAAATTGCTTAATGTTTTTTGTTGTTTTGTTTTGGAGGGGGGGTTAGCTAAAGTTGTCAGACCAGATTAACAAAAATGTCATGCATTGTTGATTCAATATTTGCAACAGTAAAATTGTTTAATTTTGTTTTTAATGAGAGACATAGGCATTATTTAACAAAGAGAATTCCTGACAGATATTTGTTCATATATTTATTAAAATTTCAATGAAATTTTAAGAACATTTAAAAAAGGCCAGGTGATAGATATTAATATTATTGTTTTAGTTAGCAAATTAAAAATGAATTCAAATTATTTGAGTAAAATATCTGTAAATTGATCCTTGTTGTTGTTTTTGGGGGGAGGGGATTGTCAACAAACATTTTTAAAATTATAAAAAATAAATTTTGCCAATTTGTAATTAAAAATTATTCTTTTCTTCACCCCTCCTAAGTCTAAAAAAATCTTTATGAAAATGTTAAATTTGAAGTTGGTTTGACCAAGTTTTTCTATCTGTTTCTGTAGTGTTTCTGTGATTGTCTTTTGCTTTTGTGCACAAAATTTTATTAATGTGCAAGTTAGTTCTTAAACTTTGTAAATAACCTTTAAGCAGAAAATTATTATTGTAGCTGGATAGCAAATGAAGAATGTAAGCAGATTTTAAAAATTATTTATGAGCTCATGCTGTGGGTAACTGTAATTATGTATATATTTTGCATAAAAATAGAATATAAAAATGCTTAACATTTCTATCAAAGCAACAAAGAATTGCTTTTCACAAAATAGACACTATATCTTGAAAATAAATTACTATTTAATACCAGTCATTGTGCTTTTGTTGTTTGTAAACAGATGTACTGCAGCAATGATTCTTTGGATTAATCTTTTTTAATAGAGAGCCGTATACACATTACACCAGTTTAATATGAGAAGAAAGTGTGTGTGTGTGTGAAAAACAACCTAATACCAATAATTGTGGTTAAAAAATCTACATGCAGTATACTTCTTGTTTCTAATGAATAAATTATCTGGAATGTTTTATTTATTAATCATGATAATGACAACAATAAAACTAAATGGAATCTCAGAAAATTTCTGTTAATGAATCATCATTCTGATACTAATATTATCCTTACACTTTATTAAATACTGTTTCAAACATGGTTAGAAAATGTGTGTGTGTAAATGATGAAAGCAAAAGATACCTACTGACTGCAGTTAAATTTAATTGTTTTAGAAGCTTGGACAACAGATTTCTCAGCCTAATTATACCTGTCATTTCACACATAAGTAGGGTGTTAATATATTCATGAATAATTACTGAAAAAAAAAAAGTAATAACATTGGTTTTAGTATGCTGAAATGATGTTTTTTCAAGTCTAAGAATACAGTGCCCAAAACTTTGTATTGGGGCCTCATTTCAGTTAATAATTTGGATTTTAACACCACAGTATTCTCATCTTTTCACAAAGTGTCGTATACACTATTGTATGTGCTTACCATCATTTTGGAAGATGGATGTACTTATCTGCTGGAATAATAATTTGGAGAACCAAAGATATCTTGTGTTGCAACTGCATTTTTGGATTAAAGAGAATTCTTCTTAATTTTTAACTAGCAATAGGCCGCTTTTAGATTTAGTTACTAATATTCAACTATCACGTATTACTATTAATTTAATACTATTACTACTACTAGTATTAGCATTAAGTATTTCTCATAGCAGCATACTGATATTCATATTGATAATCATAATAATTATCTAAATAAAATAACTTTCTAATAACTAAATAAGGGTTAGCACGATTAGAAATATTCAAACATTTTATTGACCAATTTCTTTAGTAATTCGAATATTGAAAAGTTAATTCTTGAAACTAATCGTTTGATTAAAGCGCAGGTGCAGTAAATCATTTCCCTTTACCTCGTGGATTTTAATGAGCAATACGAACCTTTCCGATATTTTACGATTTCATAGGCCACGTTCGAGGACGTAATCTTAGGATTCTGGGAAATAAATATGGTGTCCCATATTGACTTCCGTTGATGTGAACATGTTGTGATCTAATTTTCCCCGTATGTTTTGGTTTGCAGCGGGATAATTACGCCTCAGTTAATTAATGACGCAAATAATTTTAAAATGACAACAACAGCAGAACTGATAAAATTTAAAGTGTCATGGAAAAGATGTAATGTCTGCCGTGATTCCGTTGCTTTCAAGTCTCCACGAGAATTCTGCCAACATCTTCGTGATTTTCATTGCTCAAAGGAAGGTGGTTCCTATGTTTGTCATTACGGAATGAATGGTGTTTGTCCTTCACTACCAATAGATGGTGTAAATGATAAAGATTACGATGACCATGTTGCAAGAGATCATGTATTTGGCGGAGATTCTGGCAGAATCGATGGTAAGAATCGTACTCAAGTAACTCGGATACTGATACAGTGATAGCAATAGCAGTGAATTGAATGACACTAAACCTAAATATAACTTTTATAATCTTTTAAATTCCCAGTAAATCTGAGCATTAATTAACATTATTATTAAAAAACATGATGAACCAAATGATTGGATTTAAATAGCAATTGTAGTGGTGTCACCTGGGATATAATTTAAACGAAGAATACTTGTTTTGCCAGAAATATTTTGCATCCAGTCACTTTATAAATTTATTCCCACACGCATGTACTCAGCATTTAATTAATTAATTAATTTATTTTAATTTTAATTTTTAAGGAAAAAACCCTTCAAATTAACATTTTAACTGCTAGAATCTCTACAAGTGTAATAGTAATAATATTAATAGTTATGATTTTCCACAAACTTATTTTGAAACCACACTAGGAAAAGTAACAATTAAAAGCATCACTAAAGACCCTCAATAGCAATAAAGCAATTAATTACACTGTTTTTCAACATATTCCTTAAAAACATGATTTATATAGCTATCTAGAAATGTGCTTAATTTATAAATATTAATTCAGCAATAAATGTTAGAAATAATTATTTATTATTATTAGATCATGTAGAATATATATCATGATGAAATATTTCTGATAATCCACAGATAACTATCATTGTACATTGACTAAATTAATATCATCATCATCATCTTTCACATTGTTCAAACAGTAGTGTTTTCTAACTCAAACAACTGGCTTATATGCCTGTTAAGCTGAAAATTAAACATATTGAAACATTTCTATGAAAGTAAATAGCCAACTGCAGGCTTCATTATATTTGTTCTGTTTTAGCTAAACATTTGACTTTTGCATTTGTTTTCATTTTTAGTAAATATTTCATGCAGGAAAATGATCATGCATGAGAATACTTTTATAAACTGATAAAATATTGTTACTTATCCTCTAACTAAATAGTTCTTTAATTTAGTTGTTTTACGAGAAGCTGAAAACATTCAGTGAAAATAATTATCTTAATTTATTGAATAGTAAACAAATTTTGTTTTTATTTTTCAGGAAACAGAAAACTGTATGTAAATAAAAGGTTATCAGCAAGTGTGGAGAATATTCCATTATTGAGTTCAGAACCCAGTATTGTTCAAGACCAGTTTAAATGGACAATTTATAAAGCTTCAGTTAATCTTCCAGCAGTGCTTAATGATCCACGTCTAGCCAAAAGAGAAGTTGACTTTTTCACTAAAACCTGGGGAAATGACTTTGAAAAAAATACCATTTTACCTTCTCCCTACCTTCCAGAAATCTCAATAGAACATTTTCAAAAATATATCAAAAAGACATATGTTGTAAGTGTATAATAATATATGCTTACTATAGTGTTACATTTATTACAAACAAACAAAAATGTACACACCATAATTATTTGGCCATATGATGTAAATATTTGATAACTCAAATAAACATAAAGAAATTATATTTAATCAACAACAGATTAAAAAAAAAAAAATTACGCTATTATTGTTATATTTATTTTTTGTTATTGTTTATTACAGAGGCATAAAAAACATTTGAAAAATCTTCAGAGATTATGTGAACCACCAAAGCCTAATCTGGATGCATTCCCTTCACATATCAAACAAATAGGTAAATACTTATTATGTCATAGATTTTAAGAATCCATACATGCCAGTTATTTCATTTTCTGCTTTTTATAGGATGAAACTGTTTTTATTCTATTTGATATATATATATATTTATATATATGCTAAACTAACAACAAATATGAGTCTTAAAAATATTTTTTTCTCTAATAAGTATTTATTAACTCTGTTGTTTGGCTTTCCAGATGAATTTAAAGTGCAAGAAGTTTAAACTGTTCAAAATGAAAAGGCACCCAACTGAATTTGTTGATGTCAGTTAAGAAAACAGTACTACAGACACACATATTTCTCTATTTTCATTTTATTTTTAATTATTATTATTATTTTGTTTACAAATACCAAAATTGTAACTTGTTTAGTTTCTTTTGACTACATAAAATACATTTACAGCATATTTTCTCTGTTAAACTCAAAATTTGTATAGATGACAACAAGTTTTTCAAATTTTATTGCAGAAGAAAACAAAGCTGAACTAAGTCAGGTTCCCAAGGTAATTTGTTTCATGTGTTTATTTAATACATGTTCTATTTTGCATTTTTTTGATTTTTTTTGTGTAAGACACCTTAATACATTATACAGTTAATTTTTTTTTAAAGCAATATAAGATAAATTCAAAATCTTTCAATCTTTTTTTCCATTTAAGAAATGAAAGATATACTTAGCATTGTGAACAGTATTTAATATATTTTAGTTGACTTTGTGAAAACCAAATTCACTTAGAAGCAATGTCATATGCTGGGACAGAAAAATTAAAATGACATGAAACTGGAACACAATTTCATGATTTATTATGAATGTTAAGTTAAACGTGGAATGTCAGATACAGTTTGTCTTCTTATTTTAAATCTTTCTGTTTACACAGTGAATTGGAAGAAAACTTTTCTGTTAATTGTATTACAGCTTGCAGTGAAAGTTTGATACATTGTTAGTTTTTAGGTCACTGCCATTTCTAGTTAATAAAACTGAAAAATATGTGCCATACATATTTATGCAGATTGTTGCTTTTGACATTAAAAAGGTGAATTCAGTAAGATATCAGCACACTAATAATAATCTTGTTGATTTAGCTGCATATAGTAATAACAAGAAGTATGGGATATTGAGTTATTAAATTTTAAAACTTAAAGAATGATGAATATTTCATCTTACATGGAATAATACGTAGCCTAACTACATATAAATTGCTGTCGTTGTTTAATAAATGGTCATATTTGCAAAAGTGTGTGCTGGTGTAGACAAAACTAATTAATTTATTAACTGTCCTTTTTTTCTGAAATTATCACCTGGAATCTGAAGTTGACAGCATCCAAATTGATCAGATTTTTGTTCATATAAGATTAGCATAGCTGGATAGGACTTTGAAGAGGTGCTGGTTTGATAAATCCAGATTAGTCAGATCTGACAAAGTCCACTCTATTTATTTATAACAGTATTTAAGGATGTTTATTTATAAAAAAAACCTTATCATTTAAAGATATTACTATTAATTTGAAGAAATGTTTCCTTGATAAAAAGAATTAAAAAAAGTATGTGTATATGCATGTGTATGTATATATATATATATATATATATATATATATATATTCACATCAAATAAATTACAGTCCACCCCTTTGGACAGGATAGTTGAATTGTAAAAGATCTTTATATTTAAGACTGATTTATAATTTGGTACTTTTTTGCATTGCATATAAAAATGTTAAGTTTTCCAAATACATTTCCTTCAGGCATTTTAATATTATTGATATTCTGCTCACATTCATTTATCAAAATAGTTTTCTTTAAATTGATGTTGTATTTTTTTTTCAGTTATTTATGTTACCAAATTTCAACTTGGAAAATCCTGAGACATTTAATGCTGTGTTTCCATGGACACAAGTTGAAGAGTCCCGGACTTCATGTCGCACAGAGCCACATTCATCATCAAAATTACTACAAGAGAGGGTATGAAGAATAAATAAATCATGAAACCTTTCAGAGTGTCTGGGACCAAACATTAGTTGCTAAAGCATGATCATGAAACACATTTTATTTGTTAATGTCAGTAAAAAAGATGATATATAAAGAGTTACGTTATTATTTAATTTTTCTTGTATTAACATTAAAACTGTTACCCGTTATTTAACAGATTAAAATATTTTTTTAAAATATTTGAAATAGTTCACACATTCAGTATCTTAACTTGTCCTGATTAGTATTAAAACAATATGGACTGAAGGTTGATTATGTTTTACTTGGATCGAGTATCTGATGTGAAATATTCAGTTTGAATTTTCATATTTCAGTTGAGTCATTATTTGGATGTGGTTGAGGTACAGATTGCAAAACAGATCTCTATGAAATCCGAAGCATTCTTCCATGCCATGACATCACATGACGAACTGCAGGATCAGCTGCTGCATACCTGTCAGGCTATTAAAAAACTCAGGTACATCAACATTTAATTAAAGTTTAAAAAAACACTGTGACATATTTTGCCCCCAGAATTCAAAAAAATTTTCTATTACTGTAAAAAAAAAAAAAAAAAATTGTGAAATTAAAAATAGCAATTGAAAATACTGATTGATTTGACTTTAATATTTGTTTTACTTTTTTCTAGCATCACTTAGTTTTATTTGTTATATAAATTATTGTTGGCAGTATAACGTGATTTAAGAGTCAGCTAAATATATGATGTAATTTTATGTAGGAAGTATAAAGGGATATATATATATTGTTTTATTTAAAAAAAAAATTCTTCTGTTCTTCGTCAGTATCATTTATTTTGTTATGTATTTTTCAAACATTTTATTTTTGTAAAGGGACACAGTGCAAACTCTAGATGCAAGACTGGCAGTTGGGCCTTTGAAAATTATGAATCGAACCAGAACACGATCTAACTGCATTCACTTGTATAATAAGGTATCATCTCTACAGCTGAATAGTAAAATATAACTGTTGTCCAAATTTATATTTACCCAATTGTGACAATGGTTCAGTTAATCATACATTGAATTATGTTTGTAGATTGTTGTTCTCACTGTATGAGTGTAAGACACTTTTGAATTAATTCATAGTAAAACTGCTAAAATAAAATAAAATTAGTTTACATTATTTATTTTAACTGATTTGTAAAAGTTTAGCTATGTTTAAGACGTCCACGAAGTACTTGCACGAACATTTTTCTCTCTGATATAGTAACCAGCAGTATAAAAACAAATTATATGTTTACTATCTGATAACTGCCAGTATTTAAAAATGTGTATTTAAACAAAAATGTATTTATTTGATATTATTTTGTATATTAATATTCTGGGTTTTTTTGTGTTTTTTTCAGTTGAAACTGATGTCTACAATCCATCAGACACAGCCCACAATACAGCTGTTGTTATCAAACAGTGACTTTGTGGGAGCTCTAGATTTGATTTCAACTTCACAGGAAATCCTTTCTCAAGAACTGGCAGGCTTACATTCCTTTAGGTTTGAATATTTTGTTACTGAATCAATTGTATAATGCTTGGTATCTGCTGGAGAAAAAGTTAGCAATTGTTTTTCAGAAAAATGGATGATGATATAAAAACATAATTCAAAAGCTGTTTTCTTATTAGATTAAATTTTAACTATACACTATTAATGTATTGTGTATTAGTATGTAATTTACTAAAAAGTATTTAAAAAAGGTACATGTGATACTTTTTATGATACCAGTTTAAGAATTAGACATTTAATCTGTGAACTGATAGAAAAAACATTTTGTTTTAATCTGTTCCTTTTTAAACATTATACATAAAAATAATATTTTAAAATTCCAAATCTTCATCTTTGTTTTCATTTACTTTTTCATGCACTGTTCATTTTTAATTAAACCAGTTACGTCTTTATTTTGTGTTGTTTTTGACATCAGATGATTATTATTATTTCTAAAAAAAATGTTTCTTTTTTAAATTTTATTTTATAACAGACATTTAGGTTCTCAGCTAGCTGAGTTAGAGAAACTGATAGAGAAAATGCTGCAGGCTGACTTTTCCAAATATGTTACATCTGAACTGAATCGTCCATTCACAGATTTAGAAATCTTAATGCAAGAGGTATAGTGTATTGGGTTTTTCAATAAATATATAATAATCATTTCTTTTATTATCCTTAACTACTAATAATGGGTTTTTCTTCACCCTCAAGTTGAATGCTGTACCTAGATATTTTACTTCTTTGTTTCAGGAAAGATTGGTGTCTATAATATTTGGTTTGTTGCGGCAAGACAAACTCAACTTTGTTGATGTATACAGAGAAGAGGCTTTTACTGCACTGAAAGCAGTAATAAAACAGGTATCATATTTATCAAAGGTTCTTGAAGACTTTAATATTATATATAATTTTATTATTTATTTACTTTTTATTTAGTTATTTACTTTTTTGAAAGAAATAACTGAACAGTAGTATGAAAGATTTAAAATGCCTTAATCCTTTTGAATCATGGTTTGAAAAATATTTTACAGAGAATAGTTTTTCATTTCTGGACACCCTAAAAACAGAACAACCCCCCTACCCCCCAAAAATAAAACAACACACAACCAAAAACATTTTTTTTTTTTTAAATTTCTATTTTTTAATTTTTTTTTAAATTTATTTTCAATTCTGAATAGTGCAAACATTTTTTTAATAAATTGATTTGCTGAAGATTTTCTGTTAATTGTTTGCTCATTAAAGTAGTGATTATTATACATAGAGTATTATATTCAAGAGAGATTTATTTTTATTTCCAGACAGTAGTAGAAGCTGTCTCAGCAGCAGATGATATATCAACAGAAGGAAATGTGGGCAGGTAAAGATCAAAGCCATTAATTGATTTTCAGTTTATCACCTACCAACTAAATCAATACCAAAGTCTTTGTGTTTTTATAACGAGATACAGATTAAAGGCTGTTATCACACCAGCTTCTTGCAAGCAACTTAAATGTAGTTTGAGAACATTTCAACCATAACATTTATGTTTCCAAATATAGATCAGTCATGTGTCAAGTCATTGTGAGACCACTTGAGCTGTAAACACTAAAGTAATTAGATTTTAATTTCTGTTTTCCAGTCTGGCTGATCAAATGCGACTACTCAACTATGATCAGTGGATGAATCTGCTCAAATGTATCTTCCTCAATGTGATGATACTTCTGAAGAGAGCACAGGTAGAGTATCTTATTAAGCACAGACAGTTGAAAACACTGATTTTTAAAAAAAGCTGTATTGTTACTATATATTTATTTGACATAAATATAATTTTATAAATTATTTTAGAGGAAACTGTGCCAGATACCTGTGTTTCAGGTGTTGAGTTTTTCCTTCTGATAAACCTGATTTTAAATTAAATGTGTTTTTATTAAACATTTATAAACAAAGCTTTACTAGAATAGATAAGAAAAATGGAGTGTATTAAGATAAAATCCTTTAGTCAGAACAGCTTATCCTGCTTTTTTTTATCAGACTGTTAAAAGAATTTGAAATTTTTTCTTGCAGGCATTCCATGGCATTGTAAGTGATGTGATAGGAATAGCAGCTGGTCGAACCAAAGTTCCATCTCCTATTTCTTCTCCAGCTCATGAAGGTCAGAATTCTCTGGAAGAACCAATCCATCTTAGTACCTCAGTGTAAGTATCATTAATTATATTATAATATTTAGTTTGGATGACCTAGATTAATATTGTTATACTTTCACTACACACATATAAATACTATAAAGTTTAAAGACAATCATCTAGAATGTTTGGAATTTTTACTTTGAAAGTCTGATATATTACTTGAGAAACTTAATGTAAAAAGTCAAAATATGTCAAATATAACTGTCAGACATTTCTAATGTTTAACTGTAACATTGTTTTGTACAGGAGTGATGATGTTGATGTAGTGATAACAGAGTCCAATTATATTCGACTGAGCACAGCACTGAAGGAGATGTTGTGTAGTATCTGTGATAATGCCCATGACAGAATTGTCAAAGTTGTGGTGGCCAGAGCCAAGGTAAGAATAAAAAAAAAAAAAGATTAGCGGTAGAACACCTCATATTTCTGTTCAGTTTTGTTAATTGAAGATTTCATAAAAATCATTTGTGATTTGTTACAAAGTGCTTTAATCTGTATTTGAATTAAACATATTATGTTGGTCTAGTGTTTTAAAAGTATAGGTATTTTTTTTACTCGTCTGTCCAGCTTGTTTAATGTGTACGTTCTATCAGCTAGTTAACCATGCACTGAGCTCTAGCATTTACAAAACATCTGAAATACAAGACCTGTTGAGAATGTTTTACTGTCAGTTTTAATGAGATTTGTGATTGCAAACGTTGTTGTTGTTGTTAGGATGGATTCTTGGAAAGGCTTTCATCATCTGAGTTTGTGTCGCTGTGTAGAGAAGTGGAGACTTTTGTCTCGGACTGTGAGACTATTTGTGGTAGAAGGAGTATGTCACTTAGAGGAAGTCTTCAGAATCAGGTATTTTCAGTAAACAACAAAACACTGGAACTTTTGCACAGTACACTAACACTGTCATACACATTTCAGTATGTTAATTTGTTGCAGTTTGACTAATTTGGAACTGTTCTCAAACATGTATGTGTCTGTGTGTGTGTGTGTGTGTGTGTGTGTGTGTGTGTGTGAGTGAGTGTGTTTGTGTATATATATATATATGATCTTTAGAATATTGAAATAATTATGATCATTATAAAAGCATTGTTTGTTTAAAGCAAACAATTAAAAAATTTCAATATTAACATTTGCTTTGTGTATTATTTTGTCAGGCCAATAAGTTTGTTGCAAGGTTTCATGAAGAAAGAAAACAAAAACTGAGGTAAGATTTGTTATGGATTGTTTTTATTTTTCATTTTTGTTAAACCAATGAACAGTTAGTTTTGCATTCTGTTAATTTTAAATTTAATAGATTTTGATAGTTTTTATGAACAAAATTATATTATCTTTTATCACAGGCTGAAGTAAAAATTTATATTGAGAGACACAGAACTATGCAGTAGAAGTAAAATTATTCATTATGTACAGATATGGTATTTTCCATCAGTTATACGTCTCTTTCAAGTTGTGCATTGATTTTTATACAATTGATACTAATATTTGATTTATTATATTAAATTATTAAGTATGTTTCTCATTTTAGTCTTATTCTAGACAATGAGAGGTGGAAGCAAGCTGATGTACCTACTGAGTTTCAGGAGCTTGTTGATCATATATCACGATCAGGTAGACACTGAACCCTGATAAATGAAATTTTTACAATATTTAATTTTTAATTTTTTTTATCTTAGTTATGAACATCAGGACTAAATGAATAACACCCAGTTTATTTTCTTACTATTATTTTTATTACTGAATAATACAACCACTACTTTAAATAAGTTTTCTGAAGAACTGTAGACTTGTTATTTTTAAAGTGTTGTTTTAAGGAATGTATGTTCAACAAACAAAATAAAACATGGTAAGAAAAATGGAAAAATCGCAGAAAGAATGGGATCATAATACTGATGTGATAAATCAGAGTCAGTGTTATTGAACAATTAATAATATAATATCACATTTCGTCTTTACATAATTCAGTTAAAACAAATATCAGTTACTTTGCTAATGAACGTTTTATTAACAGGAAAGGTGATGAAACTCACATAATTAAATCTGTACGTTTTTTATCACCCAAGTGTAAAGACTCCAAATCAAGCCTCCATGAAACTGCATGAAAACAATTTGCCCAGGTTTCAAGGACAAAGTAACTTGTATAATACTTAACAAATTATTTTTCAACTATGTGAATTTTACGAAATGATTAATTGTCAAATAAAGTAATAATACGGGAAATAATAATCTATCATGCAGCCTCACTCATTAATTTAATCTGACCTTGGCCACTTGCATTAATTTAGTGATGTATTAATGTGTATAAAGTATATTACAAATGTGACAAAATAAGTATTTGTATTTCAGATACTTTGTCATTACCTGAAAGAAGAGTAGATTCAGGTTTGTTAATTTAGTGACAAGGACTGTTCTGTGAAATATTGAGTTCTCTGTCATAAAAATAAAATCTGGAATTTAATATGAAAAACAATTTGGTTTTACATGTACACCTATTTACTGACATACAGTTGACACAAATATAGTTATTCTAACACAAATTCATGTGAAATAAAACAATTATCACTGGTTAACTAAAGATGATGGATATGGTTTTGATATAATGAGTAAATATTTAATGTAAATAGAGGTAATGTAAATATCTTTTCTTTTTATTTCAGATCGTCGACCAGCTGAATATATTGTAGTTGATGGTGAACAGTTTGCTGTTGTTGGGTTAGTAATATATCTACATGTTAATATGTATTAATTATCATCCTGGTATTTGTTGGTGTTGTGAAAAGTATTGGAAAGCTTATTGATTAATTAAATTCATGTATTAGTTACTGATTAATGGTAAAATTTTCCATCTTAAATGTTATTATTTGTGGTGTGTATTCATTGTATTTGGTTGATATTAAATAAACTAGGATATTTTTCATTTGCTCAAATTTTCAATTAAAGGTTTATTACCATAATACACTTTTGTTATATTATCAACATCTGATTGTAATATTTTGGCCACTTTGCATTCCAGTGTTAAAAATGAAATAAAATATAAAAACAGTGAGTAATTTGTTTTTCATTTTTCATTTTTTATGAATTATTTTGTTACGTAAAATTTGTTACTGTTTTAGAACTGTGCTGTTGTTGTTGAAGATGATTGTAGAGTATTGCCAGTGTCTTAACGACATACCCACAGCGGCTCCTGATCTCCTTACCAGACTTATTGACTTGCTCAAGGTACAGTTTGATTTGTACTGTATTTGTTCTGGAAAGAAAACTGTAATACTAATGACATTCAATTTTTATCTTCTGTTGAAGAGAATCCAGATTTCATTAGTAAAATTAAGGATTTTTTATTTGTTTTTTTTGTCTTTTGATTTTCTTGTGAGAAATATAACATGCAAAGTGCTCCTAATGAAGTTAATATACAGCTCCTCTATACAACTTGTGTTTTTTTTATATTTCTGTTTATGTTGTCATGTCACATCAAAAGAAAGCATCTTGTATCCGCCAAAGTTTGTTGTTTTATTTTTCGTACTTTACTAGTAAGATGTTGATAACTAAAGTATTTTAAAATCATTTATACATGTACTGAACTTACACTCTAGCTGGTTAATGTTGTTTTATATTTTTGTAGACATTTAATTCTCGGACGTGTCAGTTGGTATTAGGAGCTGGAGCACTGCAGTTAGTTGGACTAAAGAAAATTACAACAAGAACACTGGGTAATTTCTTTTTGTATCTTTTTACAAATAACGATACATTTAGTCCTTTTTTTGTGTAAATTATTTATTCCCACAACTTTAGGATTGTAAAGAATGCAGATGTATTTAAATATCTTCTAATCTGTTTTTTTCTTCTTCTTTTTCTTTTTTTTCTTTTTTGGTTTATCTCATATAATTTGTTACTACTTTGTTTCAGAACAAATTTTTATTTTGGGGTTAACCACTATTGACTGGACAGTAATACATTTTTTGTTTTTGCAGATTGAGTTTTATTTGTGACAAGAATTTCCTGTAGTGTAAAGATGGATTTAATGTTGCACAGTAGATTTCATTAGCTGGTCACATTATGTATTATACGTAACTGAATTTTAAGAGACAGTTTAAAGATCTGTATTCTAACTAAATGTATATATGTGGAAAAAACATACAAGAGCTTCAGCTTTCTTTTAACTTTACTAATTTATAAATTGGCGAAGAAGAACTGTAGTAACATTTTCTGTGTGTTGTGTTTCATGACAGCCTTGGCATCTCGCGCTCTCCAGCTCGTTGTTCATTTCATGCCTCGAGTACAGGCCCATTTTGAAAAAATGTTGCCAACCAGAAACCAAAACATGATGAAACACCTGGGCCAGATTGTCAAGGTGAGTTTTTTTTAATCATACACATAGACAAACAGGTGTGTAAAATGCAGTTATTCATTCCTTAATGAGGTGGAAATAGCAGCATTTAAGAACTGAAGGAGTTAAATTGAAGAGAAGAAAACTGCATCACTTGGAAACATTTCTTAAGAATTATTCTTTTATAATAATAAACAAATGTAATTTTTTCTGTGTCAGTTCTAAAAATATTTGAACAGTTAGGGAATATAGATAATGTCAAAATATTTTATTTCAGGATTATAATAACCACATTGATGAAATCTCAAACAAACTTGTTAGTATTATGGACAACATGATGGAACCATTGCTGTCTAAGGTAAACAGTTGTGTTTATTGCTGTGTACAGCTATATATGTTATTATTTATGTTATCAAGTAGATGTAATTGAAAACTGATTTTTAAGTTAAAGGATATCGACCATTGGATTATGGTTTCATAAAATGGTTTTAGTTTAGTTTTAACCTAAAGTGTTTCAAGAGATCTGGCAACTACTTAAACTCCTGACTGACTATATGTATACAATTACAAATATCATCATCTAGTATAGTAGTAATAAACAAAGACTCAAAAGAGACTGATATAAATGGAGATAAAAAGTTACAAAAACAAGGTGATCAGAATTAAAATATTTTTGCTTTGATTTCAGTACGAAGTAAAGGCTCCAGTGCCGTCAATATGTTTTAGATCAATATGTAAACAAATCGCCAAACTGCACGAAGCTCTGATCGATGTTCTACCTACCCAGCAGGTTAAAGTAAGTGACATCATTATTAATTGATCATTTTACTCAGTGAACTGAGAGTAGGACATGTTCTGTTGATGTATGTTGAAAACAAATGATTTGTAAGCACGGTTCACTGAACCAGTGAAGGTAAAACTGAGGGTATCATGTACCAACAATGATCTGTGATTGTTAGTTGGTGAAACATTAGGAACATATGAAGTCTTCACAGTGTGTTTCACAGACAAGGTTGTTAGTTCTGATACTCCTCAGGAATTCAGTGGATTGGTTGAAACAAGTTCTGTGGAAGATGTTCCTGCAGTACTATCTAATGAAGCAAAATGCATCAAAACATCAGTTGCTGTTACTGAACATCATCCATTAAACATTCCTTGAGAAGAGTATATAAAGGCAAGATGAAAAAAAGTTAACTTTTATTTTTAAAAGATTCTGTGATATGAAAGAAAAACACTGACCTGTCCTAAAAGATCTATGAAGTAAACTTCCTCAACCCAACAGAATTAAACACCTCAATCAAAAGGAAAGTGGTTGTAAGATTAAAGAGACATATCCTAACTTGTGATTTAGCTAGAGAACTAGCTGATACTAAAAAGCAATTACTTCAGTTGAAAATGGCCCACAGTAGATGGACAGAATTATTATAACTTTAGAAGACGAGAAGTTAGATGCCAGTGTAAAGAAGAATATCCTAGTCATTTTGAATGGCAGAGTGGTAGGTCATCTGATATGACTGAGAGAGAAAACAGTGGACAGTGGTCAGCTGGAGAAACTGAAAAGTCAGGGTGGTGGGACATATTTTGTTGTATACTGGAATGTAGATGAAAACATATAATGAAGATGCTGTTGATTACAAACTGACAAAGTTTGTACTTGCTGCAGATTTTGTTTGTTCTGTCATAGCCACATCAGTAGACATTAAATAACAGAAGTTTGTTTTGTTCAGTTCCACGGCACCATACCCAGAAATACTGTTGAGAAAGAAAATTTATTTAACTGCAAAATAATATTTGCTTATATAAATGTGTTAACTAATGAGATCGAATTTTGAGGTTCAATGTGGTACAGAAAGTGATTTGAAATTCTGAAACCTTTTAAAAAAAAATGAAGCAAAATGTTCAGTAACAGCAAATAAAATTATGTACTTTGATATTGATATTTTTAATTAATATTTCTGAGATTATGAATGGACCCAGAGCACATTTCATTGTATTAAGAAGATTGTCACATTTAATCAAATTAACTCTTGATAAATGGCTCTCCCTATTGTTATATGTAATTACCTTTAATAGACGTTACATAAATATTGATAACATCCTGAATATTTGTCATAGACAAATTATTTTAAAGTAGGTTTCTTTATCTTTTAATGATTGCAGTTGCAGATTTACTGGTGTTTTTTTTGTCATATCTACAGCTTAGGAATTATACAATACTGGTTAATAAAATTGTATTAAAAATCTGTAGAATTATCTTATGTAATTTAAATTGAAAATGGGATTTTTTTAGTCATTCTTAAAAATATGGTTAAGTTGATTTAGGTTTATATTTAAAATAATTTTATAAACTCATTTTTTGTGTGTTTTTTTTTCTTTTTTCAGGACATATTTGTTAGAATTGATTGCTCCTTCAAGGCTATTTTAGGAAGAAAACTTTCCACTCTTGGTGTTACAAATGATGGTGGACCTCAACATGGGTGAGCTAAAATATATTTGAAAAATTATTATATCTGTTAATACTGTAACATTTGTGTTTATTACTATTTTCTTATTTGTTTAAAACATTAGCAAAACATTCAAAATAAATTACTTTTTTATTGTAATATGTAAGGCCATGATAATAAGTAAAATACAGTTTTTATTGCTATTATTTTAATTTAAAATATTAAAAACACTCAAAAAAGGATTAAATTAAAGGTTTTAAATAAACCCCAAAAACGTTTTTACTTCTATAATATACTGAAAAAACAACAACAACAACAACAACATACAGTTTAAAACATTGTTTTGAGTTTTCGGTTGTCTTTGCTAGTGTAAAACAAGCACACACGCACGCACGCACGCGCACACACACACACACACACACACACACACACACATGTGTATTTTAAATTACATGTTATTTTGTTTTTCAGACTTGTCACGTCAGATCTGGTGTTCTATATTGGAAGTTACCGGGCTCTGAAAGGTGTTGAAGAACTCAGTGACAATGTCAATGATGTGTGGTTACCAACATAACCTGGGTTCCTTCCAGTTAGCCAAACCAGTTCCATTTTTCCTTGTCTACGGCTGTGACCTGATCACAAAGATTGATAAACCTGTTTAGCAGTGATCAGTTAGAACAGGGAGTGGAGAATGTACACCATTACAGATAAAAAATATTCATGCATGTTTATATTTTCTTATAAACATACACATTTATTTATTTAATGCTTTATTATAACTCTATAAGATTTTGATGAAAAAAACCCCAAAACAAACAATTTATTTATTATGTCTTTGGTGATGAATATGTCGTTCCTTGTGGGAAACATCTAATTTTAATAGTATATGTGTTGTAAATAAAATATTAATAAATCACAACGGATGATAAATGTATTTGAGTATTTAAGTATTTAAAATGTCACTCACTCTTTCTTGCTGTCTGTGATTCTTGCTAATATAGATCAAGTCAAATTTTTTTTTTTCTGCACAGTAAAACCATTTGAAAATGAAATTAACTAAACAACATAATAATAATAATAATAATAATAATAATTAGATGATTCTCACTGTAACCATGCTGAGATTAAAAGTCACAGTGCTTTCATGTTTGTGACCTGTCACACCAAATCAGGCCTTTAAATATTTTCCATTTGATACTTTGTTTAAAATGGTTTATATATATATATATATATAATATATATATTATATATTATATATACACGCACACACACACACACACACACACACACACACACACACCTTATAGCTTTGATTTACTGACAAAATTGATAGATATTTATTCTCATGTGATGGGCCAGATTTATTATTTTGTTAAAGTACATATAACCAGGTATAGAACAGGCTGCAGCAGGCACTTTGATATATATATATATTTTTTGTATTGTTTAAATTGTCTTTTGACAAAGTTTATTAAATATCACAGTAAACAGTTATTTTGTGATGATTAGGAACAATGTTTATAAAACACTTCATCACTTCGTATTGGATGTTTCATAAACTTGATGTGTAGTAGTCCCTGATGTGATGATGCATACTTTGAATATCTATGACATAAACTTTTTTGAATGTCAGTGTGAGAAAAACAATCAGTATTCTTGAAATCCTTGCTACACAGTGAATTCTGATGCCATATGAAAACAACAGATCAGTGGTGATGAAGATTAGACCATTTCTGTGTCACCAACAGAAGTAAACATTCATATGGCATGTAGATTATCATATTGATATTGACAGGATTATTTTTATTTTGAAGCTGAAGGAAGATTTAATAATCAGGGATATTGTGTGTGAGGTTAGTTTCTGTAATAGTCATAGTCATTGTCAGTGTTTAAGTGCTTGACTTTGTAAAACTCATCATTGCTTTGAATCAAGAGTAGTCTGCATAATGTTGGGGCAAATCTTTCCAGACACTGATATAACTGACTTCATCTATTTTTCAGTATCTTTCTACAACTGTTTCATGTTTTTGCTTAAGCGTATTTCTCAATTTCATCAGATTTCTTAATTTCTTCTTAGTTCGGCAGCTATGTTGATACAAAATGAAACAGTTTTTACTGAGACTCTTTCAAATGTGAGCTTGGTAGAAGCATTCACATTGGCATCAGTGAAAAATCTGACTTGGTTCACATGACAAGTTCATTTTGGGATATATGTGACATCAATAAAATGTTACAAGTTTCTTAGCCTGAACATACCATTCTTGATGACAACAGATCTCCACTAACATAAGGCTTCTGTTGATGTTGCTGCCTCCAAGTACCCCAGTATTTCAAGTTAATAGATTAACAGACATGTTGTGTGTTTACTGCAGTATGATCAGAAATGCAGATAGAAGTGTTTCTTCAGAGTGACAGTTGTTCAAGTTAGATAAATAATGATGTGCATTTATCTGCCCTTACACCTTCTAAACTGATCTCTTGTTTTCAGCTACTGAGGATCCCAACTTAAAACATGTTTCTTCTTCCACATGTATTCTTTAAATCTAGCTTTCCCTGAATTTCCAACATGTCTTCAGATTTTTGTCTTACACAGTGATTGACATTTTCATTGTCTGTCAAGGTTTCCCCTTTCATTTTGCTTCAGTTCCATCATTAAGAAATATTTGAAGGAAATGCACTGCAGAATCTTCTGTTTAGTGAAACTTTGCATAAATGTATATTGTAAGTTATTGAAGCTACCTAAAACACGTTAGTGCTTGGTATTAGGGATATCAAAAGATTTCCCTTTAGTTCAGTTTGGACCCTACTGGATTATCACACTGAGGTTTCTGCTTCAAATGATGTTGCTAGAGATGAAGTAAATTGTAGACATTAACTTTCACTGCATTGTCAAACAGAAAAGATGGTACACGCACTATTCCTTTTAAAGGAATGCTAGCATTTCAAGTTTCTTTTTTCGTAAATTCAGATATGAACCACTTCATAAAAAAAAAAAAAAAAAAAATTCTTACAGTTATTTATATACTCACTAAAATCTGTATGTGAATGGTAAATTAATGGATAAAGTGCACTGTTATTATTATTATTATTATTTTTTTTTTTTTAATTTACAAATTTGTGGTTCTGTTAACTTAGTAAAAACTTATGAATACTTTATGTTGACCATATTATAATGATAAATATAAATCAGAAATTATTAACTGAACTGTTTTTCTTTAATTAATCTGTTTGGCATAATTATTCTAGTCATTTTACTTTCAGTAGATTGAACTGGAATAAGTTTAAAGACAATCATATAACCACTGCCCATAGTGATTTTTTTATTTTGACATATAGCTTCTTAATATTTACTCATCAACTAATTTATTAAACTGTTATACATTAAAACAAATGTAAACAGCAGATTTTAAATTATTTTAAGCAAGGTTTTATCAGATTTAACCTTTTGTCTGTAAGGGTGTTTTTAATATGTGTTTATTTTAAGTTGCAGTGTAGATGTATGTGACATAGTCTGTTATTAATGTATAAATACGTGAAGATTCTACACATTATATAATTTATATGCATGTCAGTGGGACCATTATATATAATCCCTTGGTTAGGGTTTATTTTAAGGTTGTTGGGAGCTAACGCATTTTTTGTGTGATACTTGTAACATGTCATATTTATTTATATATATCTGAAGATTCTGAATATTTATATGCATGTTGGGATGACAGTCATATACACTTCCTAGGTTACGGTTTGTTTTTATCAGAAGCAAATATGAATTAAATTGCATTAGAAATGTCATTTTTGCTAATTTTATATTTTATTTTATAAATGGAAACAACTGCTGGTCCTTTGTTTCCATTCTTAACATGAGAATTATGTTTGTAAATAATAGATTTTATTCAGATAAATATTCAATGATTCAAACAAATAGCCTAAGTGCATTTTATATTCTTCCTTATAAATGTTTTATTTGTTTCTGGATCTTTGCTAATAATAAAGTACGACAATAATATAACAAACTTATAAGCATACAGGGAAACATGACACCACTTAGTACACAGAAATATAATTTAAAAAAAACAGAAAAGAAGAAGAAAAAAAAAACCCAGCAAAACAAATCCATTAAAAACTGAGGCAACTTTACAAGATGGCGTTTTGAAAAATGTTAAATATCAGTTTCAGTGTGCCCTCAAAAGACTAATTTTTTTCAGAAAAGATTTGTTGCTAGTGACAAATAAAAAAACTTGTAAGTATTTAAAATGTATACAAGCTATTGGTTTGAATCAGAAAAGTGCACTTGGTTTGGTGGCACGTTTTGTAATACAGTATGTATTTTTAACTGTGTATACAATATTTGTAATGCCCATGTATACTGAATTGTCTGTTGCATAACCTCAAAATTAAAAACCGTTAAAAGATTGAAATTAGTATTTTTTGATAATCTGGGTTACATATATTAATATCAGACCTTACCAAAGCATTCAGGATTGACCTTTTCCAAGAGAAGTCAGTCATAGCTTGCTCACAGAGTTACACATATTTTGTAAATTGTTCATTAGATTTTTCATCTTTTTTTTTTTTTTTTCCCATTTGTCATTATATGACAAAACAAAATAATAAGGTCTACATATACTGACAGCAAACATTTTTGAAGAGCTTTCTGTGTAAAGTATAAACTAAAGCTGCCTATGACACTGCTTATCAGTCTTTTTCACACTAATTAGTAGTAAGAACTTGTAGAAATCTGTATACTGAAAAATAATTATATTAAAAGAAAGTGTGCCTTTATAATTACAGCTTTATTCAGATTTTAATTTCTACTGGGTTGTGAAAAACATAATATTGATATAGATTGTAGTACCTTACTAGATTTTTTTTTTTCTAAAGTATGGTGCATTCATAATAAATTATTTTACACTTTCCAAACCCTTCTTAATCTGCTACTCTCTTTGGCACAAAAGGCAACTGTACCAGACTGTGTCTGCAGTGAAAGTGGATATCCTGTTTTGCACTTCATGGCTAAAGAAAGCACCCATCCTCATCCAGATATGTTTTTGTCATTTCTTTTTTTTGAAACCCACTGGCTGATTTTGAGTAAGTGAAAAAAAATTAAAAATCTTTGTTAATGGTTTAATTTATATATTTTGTATCAGTGTATATTCTTTTTACACCGATTTCTTAACATTTAGCATTTAATGTTAAGAAAGTTTTAGAAAAATGTTATTTTAATGTCAGATGACGAAGATGATTATATTTGAAAAGAAAAAAATGTTTCCAATTCATTCACTTATAAACCACAAATAACAACTGGACATTTTTGAACATACAAACAAATATTTTAAATATTTTAAAACAATCGGCTGAAAACTCTTCTCTGTGTGTGGAAGTAACAATATAGTTAGCTGTTCAAGCTTTGAAGCATAGGACATGTAGCAGAAAATAGTTCCTTTAAAATATAATAGCTTTGGTCACTTGTGGGCAGTCCTGTCCATGTTTTGTTTAAAATAGCTTAACTACTGAATCATGATTAAACAAAAAAAAAAAAAAATAATAATAAATAAATAAATAAATAAAAAATAAAGATACAACAGCAACTTATTTATGTTAAAATACTTCATTTAGTACTTTAAGTATACTAGATACAGTTGCTTTCTTTTCAGTTTATTCTTTACAAATGGTATTAGAAGATATCAAATGTACCAATTTATTTTCTTGCTGTAATATGAATCGAGAATAAACAGATTATATGATGATGATAGGGCTGATGTCGATACTCGATATCTACATAAAAAAAACCCCAGCTTAATCATGGTTTACATAAAATAATGTTCAAGAGAAGAAAGAACTTGGTTCATATTTATAGTTAAGTTTTAGTTTCACAAGTAACTTAAATTTAGATGCTGTTATTTAGTCTTCACTTAAAATCTCAATATTTTAATGTAATCAGGAGCCTGTAGGAATTGGATGTAAAAATGTATTATTTATTTAAACCATAGTTGTAACTGGGTTTTCTTCCTAGAAGAGGGCTTTCGGCTTTAACAAAGGTGCTCAGTATTTTGCTTGAAACAAAAACTAGATCTCAATAAAAAAAAAATTAAAAAAGTAACTGAACAGTGTGATGTTTGTTTCTACATGGTACAAACTGAAGTTGTGTGATCATCCATTCAGTTGAAATATTATCAAAACCAAGAACATGGATGCTGGAATACCATTTTCCAGTTGTTGTTTTATTGTGCAATATACTATGAATTGCATGTTTTAAATTATTATATTGGTGAGTGCTTTGTAATCTTGTTTTTCCATATATAATGTAAAAAATAAATGAATAAAATCATTTCTTGTTTGTGTCTATTTTGTTCTCTACACTGTCAAATGTTATTTGATGACAAGACTGTCTGCTGGTTAATTTTGTGACTAATGTTGTATTTTAAGAAATGTAAAGTGTAATAATTTAGGAATGCTATGTCTTTTTGCACAAGTATAGGGTTGACAGGTGTTTACATGTACAAGGTAATATGATGAAACTACAAACTGTAAATATCTTTCATTTGTTTTTTTCCATAAAAATAATCTGAATTTGTTCAGCACACCTGCAGAAACCCCCAACAATAAACACATTTTTTTTTTTTTTTTTTTTTTTTAGAGTACTTGAGCCACACAAACAGAAAAAAGAAAGCTGAATCAGGAATAAAGGAGGAAAAAAGTATCATCTGTTAAAAATCCTTTATTTACAGACTGAAGAGATAGCAAAAAAAAATAAAAAATTATATATATATATATAGATATAATTAAAAAAATAAGTTGTGTAACAACAGAAAAATGAATATGCAAGAACAAAGGATTCAAAACATGCTGGTTCCCCACAATTTATTTAACACTAAAAAAAATGCAACAAAACCTTTATTTGTTGTTTTGTTTTTGTCGTTTTTTTAAAAAGTATTTTAATTCTTAGGGTTTGAAGCTCAAGCAAAACAGTTTAAATATAAAACTTCACATCCAGTAGTAGAATGTAATGTAGTAACTTGTTTTAGTGTCAGAACCTTCAAATCAAATGATTTCTTTGAAATGTACAACTGGATGTAAACTGTTTGCAAATCAGTTGAGCAAAGATGAAATCATAATAAACTTGAGATTAGAATGATAAATTTTTATTTGTCTGCAAATTTATGTTTGTTTATTATTTTATATTTTTTTAAATCCAATTTATTTATTTATTATTATTTTTTTTTAACCTGCAAAAAACCAAATAAGTCAAACTAATAATTTTATTTCAAACAGATGTACAAAAATACTATCCTGGCAACAAAACAAAGTTTTATGACAGTCCTAATGAGATTGTAACACAAAGGTGAAAGCACTACTGTAAGTAAATGTTAAACTTTACTTTACTTAGAAATGGCTGAGTATTTCTTAGTCTAAAACTTCAGTACATCTCAATAAAACTACTATTAAAATAATAATAATAAATGATAATAACAAAGAAAAAAACAAAAAAACAAAGACAAAACAACATTAAAAAGAAGAAAATATCCCTCAAAGAAACTGATTGAACTGCCTATAAGGCATACATTACTGAAATTGTGAGAAGGCAGGATTATTGTTAATTTTATCATATGGGTATCAGAATGCAAATCCAGTTATAATTATATATACCAAATTACAGAATATTTCTGTAACAAAATGACATTAAAATGACTGAAGCAAATATAATTACTTACATTTTACCCTCGCTATCTTGATAATGAATAAAACCCACACTAATGAATAATGGCCACAGTCCAGTGCATGTACTGAAAGGTTCTGTGTAAAATCAAAGTACCATATCTGTTTCAGTATCATTTTCAAACCCTTAAATTTTCTGAATAGAAAACTTCACAGATATCTGTGAAAAAGGATGGAAAAAGCAAAAACAAACACTCCCCCCAGCTTCAGAAAGAAAATCAGATTAATCAGTCTGAAACATTAATACTGTATTCAATCTCACAACCAGACTACAGCAACCATGCACAGTAAATAAATATAATTTGATTACAACTGGATGGAATAAAAGTGAATTGCATCTAACAGATGTGCTTAAATTACAGTATACAGTGAATAAAAACACATTGACATCCTTAAAGCTCTAGTCAACTTGTTTAAAGTGACTGTGTAAACAAATAACTAAACACATTTTGCACATTTACAGCTCACTGTTTCATTTATGTGTGTTGGTTCGTTTTTAGCTGACTTCAAAGCAGAGCAATAAAATAACAAACTTGTATAGATTTCTATAGGCTGACATTTAATTTGTTTCAGTTAATGCATCATTTTGTAAAAATAATAATAATAATAATAATAATAATAATAATAATAATAATAATAATAATAATAATCATAATAATAATATTAATAATTTTTAAAAACCTTGCAGATTCAAAATGAATGCATTCTAGATCTCCTGTCAGAGATGACATGACAAAAGAGAAAATGTCAGCCAACTGCATCTTTGCAAGCTTATTTTACTGTTAGTCTTTATTATCAACATAAAACTGGATCTGCATAAACAAAACAATCAGGTGGGAATAAACAAAATATATTTAGGGTGCTGGTTAATACTACTACATGTACTTTGTTTGCCAAAACATGTATGACACAACAGCAGAAATTAAAAAAAAATTCTGTCACGCTGCATCTAACCACATGTTTCCGAACATATAAATGATTAATGTTTTATTTTAAACAAATCAACAGGTTAACTTCTGCGTACATTATTCATACCAAGCTTAAAACAAAAATCTATCCCATGGCTCTACATATTCCCACCAGAGTGATTAACTGCGTGAAAACAATACCTATGTGTGTGACGATGAAATGACCAATAACATTAACTTCACTGAGTTAAACATGATATAAGAAACAACAGAATCAGCACAGCTGACTAGCTGACAGATAGCTCAAAGTAAAGCATGCACTATAGCGGAGTCTGCACAGATCTTAGTGGTCAAGGATTCTCAAGTTTCCTGACACAATCTTGTTTTCGAGAATGGCACCAGTTGGGATGTCTATTCTCTCACCATGGTTAGCTATGATGATGACCGTACCCTGTGAAATTGATTTAAAAAAAAAAAAAAATAAATAAAATAAAATAGACTGTTTGCATAACATGGAAAGTAAATTACCAACAAAAATGTCCTAGGGTGTGAAATACAGGTACTGTTTAATCTTTAATACATCTGAAAAAAAATTTACTAATTTTATTTATTAAAGAAGTGTTTAAGTAGAAAATATTTAATTTAAATTTTGTTTTCTATATTTTAGAGGATCTGGGTGTTTTTTTTTTTTTTTTAAACTTTTATTATTAGTATTTTTTTTTTTTTTTTCCTTTTCATACAAACATCCATAAAAGCCCTATAACTTTATTTTATTTATAACTGTTTATGCTACAAATATAATTTTACATTCCAAAGTTAATACTTGTGCAAACACGAACCTTTAAACTGACATTTTTACCAAATGTGACATCACCAGAGACAGTCAGGTGATCAAGTTCCAGCAGGTCAGGAATACTGGCAAACCGAGAGAGAAAATCTTTTACCTGGTAATTAAAATATTTCAGTGGTGTGTTAATCTTTTTAGATTCATTTGTTTCAGATCACTCTAGAATTCTCTGTATATATATATATAAAATACAAAACTAATTTAGAAACAAAAACCATAAAAAAACCCAGTAATAATAAATTCCCAAGTTACATGCAGGAAAAAAAAAGACAAACGATCCAGAGGGTTTGGTCTAAAATATTAAATCCTGAAATAAAATACTAGTTAATTCGTTTAAATATATTATTATTTTTTTTTAATAAAATCATGCTTTCACTCTTAATAATGTAACACTGGCGAAGCAAAAAGTGAATATTTTACAGCTATAATTAAAACATAAAAGTAAGAGTAAAGAAATGAGTTTAATGTTGTCTACTTGTGATTCAGTACTTACAAATTACAGAAACAACACACAGACACACACATCCTTAGTAACATTTTATTTACACTATTAAAATATTAAATAATCTATTAAAAACAATGAAATATCTTTAGTTACCTTATTGAAATGAGTTCCCAGCTTGACGAGAGGAACAGATGGAAAGGAACGTTTTGGACTCATTTCTAGAGTGCCTGTTTTCAGGTGATACAGGTTGCTCATGCTAATTAGGAGATCTGAGGACGTTTTCACAGGTAAAAACCTGCTGCGTGGAACATTGATTCCTGAAAACAAACTCGTATTTTAAATAATGACAGTAGTAACAGATTTTAGTATACGTTACATTATAGATTAATTTTTATTATTGTGTGTCGATTTTATGTTAACATCTAATTCAAAACAAACAACTGCAGCAGTGCACACAAATCTCTCTCTTGCTCCCTCCCCAAAAAACAAAACAAATGCATTTTTCAAAACAAAACCCATTAAAATATATTCCCATTTCCAAAACAAAATTGAACCATTTTTAAAATTTTGTTTTGTTTTATTCTAACTAGTGTTTATTCATAACTCTCAAGTTTTAATAATCTATTTGTAAGTGAGAACCAAGCAAAAAATGAACAGACATTTTGAATAAATACATTTTTTAATACGTAGCTGTCTGCTATTACTGTTTTTTTTGTTCCAAGGACAAATTCAGAAAACAAATGATTAACATGTTTTAATAATGATTCTCACCTATGGCACCTTCGAAACTCTTGATAGCAGCACCTACAGCTGTTTCCAGTTGAAGAATATTTGTTCCATTGTCCAGTGTCTGAAAGCAATAACTCGAAAATGATAACAGTTATAAAAACAAAAAAAATAAATGAAGTAAAAAATGTATTATTAATAAACCACATATTTAAAAACTAACAGAAATTATAATATTTATAAAAACAGTATAAAAATAAATTGTATTATGAATCAAAATAAACGTTTAGGAACTAACAGAAATGCTAATAGTTATAAAAACTATATAAAACAACAGTTGTATTATTAATAAAGTACATATTTAAAAACAAACAAAAATATATAAAATAACAACTGAATTACTAATAAAGTACTGACTTAAAAACTAACAAACACCGAATATTGCCATAATTCAAGTTTGTAATACTTCCTGCATTAAAGGAAAATTGTTGAGTTTAAATAGCTTAACTTTTAAAATAGATTATTATTATTATTGTGTATGTGTGTGTGTGTGTGTGTGTGTAAATTTGTAGTAGCAACGAAAAAACACTTTTCTCATATCATTCACAGTTCAGTTAAGTGTTGTCACATTTATTATTACTTTCAACAATCATCAACATCAAGTTTTATACTGAAATAGGAAATATTAGTATGGACTGATAAAACATGTACCAATTTATTAATTGCATTTTTACTTTGAAAGCAGTGCTCTAAATAACAATTAAGCTTAATGGAGAAAAAACAAAATAAATAAAAATAAAAATAAAAATCATACAAAAAACAGAGTAAAAGAAAAAAAGGATTCCCCTTCAACCCCCTTGCCAAAAAAATAATATAATGAATAAATCTGGGTTTTTTAAGTGGTCACATTAGGGTGAAATTCTAAGTCAGAAATTCTAGTGGTCATCTATAAACATTCGTATTTCTAAAATATTCTCCATATTCTTGATAAGATTAGTGGAATCACTTTTCACCTACTCAGTCATTCAGTGATATTAAGTCAGCTGAAAAACTTGCCCATCACTTGAACTGCTGCATCAGAGAAAAAGACATTTACCTTTGGATTGACAATAATTTCCATGTGAAGAGTTTTCTCTTCCACAACTCTCTTTATTGCTTCCAGGCTCATCCACAAGTTGTTTGTGTTAAAAATTCTGTGAAGAGAAAATTAAATGTGGTAACGTGAAATCTGTGTTATTTGTTGTCGAAGATACTAAAATGTTAGATCTGATCAACTCATATGTTATAACAGTTCACTGTTATTATCAGGGTATAATTTAAATTCATTTATTTTTGTTGTTTTTGCTTTCAGTTAATAGTTAAATGAATAATGTAGAATATTAAGTTTGAGCAATTTTCACATAGTTGATAAGGTAATCTTTAAGATGTATTTCAAAAGACAAATGAAATCTATTAATTAAAGAACTTTAATTTGGTTAAATTAGAGATAAAAATGATAGCCGTTAGAAAATAAATGTTTTAGTATTTAATAATTAATTTTTGAAAGAAAAGATTAAAAAAAGAGAAAGAATAATAATCATGAATCAGTTACTAAGATTGTGAAAAGCCTGTACAGATTCTGATATTAAAATGAAATCAAGGTCCATTTTTTTTTCTTTTAAAATTATTTCAAAAGAAAATAATTTAGTTCACTTACTTAAATTTGTTAATGCTCTTGAATTCATCTACCTGTAACATAACCCATGGAATACATAATGTTAAAATAAGCAGTGTTTAATTAATAGCAGTGTAAAGTAAGTGTCTGTTTTTAAACTAATGAAATAATTTATAATCATGAAGAATGCAGTGTAACACAGCAATTCTGTTAAAGCATCATTAACATTTAGCCATATTTAAATCATTAAAAATATATTAATTGTCATTATCCTTTGCAATCAGCCAGCCAATTAACCAAAACCATATCATTCAGAAAATAAGGAGAAACACTTTATAGATGAACACCCCCCCAAAAAAAACCCAACTAAATTAACTGTCTATTTTGTTATTTGCAATAAATAAATAAATGTTTATATAAAATTAAATAAATATAAAATAATAACAAAAAAAAATTAAAAAATAAATATAAGTTAACTGTCTATTTTGTTATTGGCAATAAATAAATAAATGTTTATATATAATTAAATAAATATAAAATAATAACAATACAAAAAAAAATTAAAAAAAAATTAATTAAATACTGACATAATGATAATAAAGCAAAAAATGTTGACACGCTTTTAACTTACATGCTCTTTTGGCACCTGAGCAATTTCCAGCAGTCTCAGTTTACCATCAATCTCAACAAGAGTACCACCCTGAAGAGAGAAACATTTCATCAAACATTAAAGTGTGTTATCACCTAACAGTGTTTTAAAACAAACAAAAAAACAACAACATAAAATACAATATTCATGTCTGAAGTGACCATTAAACTTGTTCAGTAACAATAAAAATATTCTGAAAATAGTGTAGTAACAGTAACAAGTCATCTGATCTTGTTTGTATTTGTCTCTCTTTCAAAACACACACACACACTGTCACCAGACAATACACACACATACACACCTGCCACAACATGCACTTTTGAAGACACAAGGGTAATTCATGTTAAATCGTGTAACTTAACATTCATTCAAGATTTAATTTTATCATCGTTTGTACCTTAACATCAGCTCTTGTTTTGTCAGTGACCTCCATGACAAATTCGGGAGCTGGTCCATTTTCTGGGTTCAATAAAAAGTTGAGAATATCTGATCACAGTCAGGGATAAAAATACTTTATTCATTTTGTTTGTACAGTAAACAAAACTATGTCCTTGATACATGTATGCAAAACATTTTTCTAAAAAGAAGATATTTCTTGAAATATTTTCACTATGGAAGTATATTGAATAGAATTCTGACTTTGTATAAATAGCTAGATGTGAAGACCATTTATTCATTTATTTATTCCATATTAAACAAAATAAATTTGAAAACAGATTATTTGCTTTATAAAAAAAAAAAAAAAAAAAAATATAGTTAAATAAAATGTTTTTTTCTCTTAATTTATTTAATATCAAATTAAAAAAAAAAATGTTTTCTCAGTGACAGATACACATCTAAACATTACGTAATGGCAAAACATTCAGAAACACATGCTGTAATAATAAATATACAAACAAGTTGACTAAGTGAGTTTATTCCAGAGCGTGCAGGCTCTACTGAGTGCATTAGAAAATGAACTTTCAGATAAATGAATCAATGTTTAACTGACATTTGGAAGGATACTGAGGTCAACGTTTGCTCCCAGATTATCAATATTTGAGACAAACACGTATTTTTTGCCTTGTTTAATGAATTCATCTAACAGACCAGAGTTGTAGAAACTGAGATACACATCTCCATGACCTGGGGGATACCACCTGTAAAACAAACACAGATAAATAATCCGATAAATTTCATCCATAACACAAGCGAAAATTTTGAAAAATAATCTGATAATTTGTTTTTTGTGTATGTCTACTTACGTGACCATATATATGTGTTTGTGTTGTTAAAAAAATATGTATATAATTTTTTTTTTTTATAAAATCCCCATAAAACAACAAAAAGGTTACAAAATTCTTGGATAAACTGTTTTGTTGTAGTTTTGTGAAGATGTTTAGAGTGTGGCACTGTTTACTAACCCTTCGGCACTTTCAGGACCAAAGTTCTGTGGCACTGGTAGCAGAGATTCTCGGTTTATTCTTGGGTACCTGGAAAAAGACACATTATAATTACTAACTATACTCATTATCACAATCACTTCAGAAATATTACATTACTCACTATTAGTTAAAAGAAAATCAGTAACTAAAGTGAATTTTACTGGATATTAAACAATCTATTTCCCATTACAAATACTGCTCCAGATTTGTAGGTAAAATCTGAAACCTGAGACCCCCCCCCGTTTTCTCTAGTTCTTCAAATTCTTTTCAGTCTGAAAACAGTTATAATAAAATAGTAGTTTAAGATTTCTCTTCATTTAGACTTTTTATTTTATGAACTGTATTAGCCATTAATCTCTCTCTCTCTCTCTCATGCATAAGGACAATTATGGCCTTCTATAAATTCCGAAACAACCAAACCCCAACTCAGTTGAGAATGGCGTCAGACTTACCTACTCTGATTAAAAGTAAAGATGTTCACTTTAACTTGACCGTATTTTCTCAGAATTTTCTGTGTGTCTTCATCTGTGTTGAATGAATTCATCAGAACAAGAGGTACATCAGTTTGGTACGTCTTGTTTAAATGCTGTACAACAAATTGTTTTTAAAGAAAAAAAAATGTAAATAAAATTTTCTGTGCCAGTGAAAATTTAATTATTCAAACACTATATATTCAGAGTGATTTAAGTGATTACAAAATAAACAATATTAATAAAAAAAAATAAAAACTTTTCAAAATCCTAATTGCTCAGCTGAACTAAATCAAACATCTGACATTTATAGCCAGTTTGTCATTGCTAATTTAACCAAGATTTATGATTCAAATACAGCTCACTTTCTATTTAATTCAAATTTTAATTTTTTTCATATGAATATTTGAATCAAAATCCAAATCATCTTAAACCTAGTTGACTTGAACCAATATCAGACACTGAAATCCTTGAATCATACAAATTCGTGTCATCTGTATACTGATTTAGAAATTATTCTACAAATTCAACATCTACTTGTAATTATTATTTAAGTATTATTTCTGAGTTAGTGTTGAAACTGTTTGCTTTTGCCAAGATCTGTGAATAAAAATAAATAAATAAAATAATTTGTCATTTAAGGCTTGTTGTTAAAAAGACACAGACAAAATGCTGCCAGAACGTATGTTAGTAACAG
This sequence comes from Chrysomallon squamiferum, assembly GCA_012295275.1. Lineage (NCBI taxonomy): Eukaryota > Metazoa > Mollusca > Gastropoda > Neomphalida > Peltospiridae > Chrysomallon > Chrysomallon squamiferum. The sequence continues at coordinate 2,282,715 of CM022665.1, read as the reverse complement.
AGCAAGATGAAGATAAAATGTTTTATTTTATGGTAACATGATATTAGATGTATGATTTCTTATAGCCACAACCCTACAAACAGGATAGTACACACCACAGACTTTGTTGCACCACTCGTGGAGTGCTGCCTGAAATAAGAAACAGCTAAATGGGTGCACCAAGACGAATTGATCTCACAACCTACTGCACCTCGACAGAGCTACATCCCACTGTTCTTACAGCAAAGACAAAAGAAAACATTAAACCCATTTTTATATGTAGTTGTCTTTAAACTGTACACACAGTGTCACCCAGTCTGTTGTACAGGGTATTTGATGTGTTTTAGTGTATAAATTGCATTCTTATGTTAACTACTTTTCATCTTTTATGATTAGAATTCCAAAAGCAAAAACAAATGTGATAGTGACTGGGTGCACATTGATCAATCCAGTGTAACTGATAATGATTTTGTAAGCAAAAAAAAGAAGCCTTTACAAGATTTATGTGACTGTAAATAGTAATTTAAACTCTGCCCATTAATGAGAACATTAAAAATAGTCCTATACTCCGAGCAGTTTATCATTAATGATAATAATTTTCACTGAAAATAAACATTAAGAGAAATGTACTAAGAACAGATGTTTCATTAATTCAGTGATGTAAAATATATCTAATGATTAAAAAAACCAAAAACAACCCAAAACCTAAACAAACAAAGACAAAGAGTAATGAATATTACAAAATAAATAAAATCAACATTTTAATAACTTTCAGATACATGTTAGATATTTCATCACCTATAAAATTTAAATAAATTGACAGAGTGAATGAAAGATGGAGAAAGAGAGAAAGGCAGATAGATGAAGAAGGAAGGATGGAGAAAGTACTAATGATTTATATAAAATATATATATCTCTTTATTAACACTTTTAATTCTGTAAGTATGTTTTGGTCAAAATCAAGTAAAACAGCAACATCAACAACAACAACAACAACAACAATAAACATTAATATTATGTTTCAAAATGGATAATCTTCATGTGTCCTCTTGGAAAATCATGCAAGTTTCTAAACAGATTAACAAACTGCATTAACTCATAAGGAATTGCGATTACCATTTGAAATTACCGTTTACGCTGATTCATCATATTCAACCTTATTTTATTTGTCTATTTATCAAGTTTTATTTCTAATCTATTAAGACCTTTAAAGGTTAAACAAATAAATTTATCTAAGGTGTGCATGTAAAAGTTACCTCAATCTGTTGCACGGTCAGATCAAGAAATGTGAGTTCATTCCGCACAGAGATGGCACTTTTGGGGCCAGTGCAGCCCATGCTTGTTCCTAGTCCACCATTGAGCTTGATGACCACCAGCTTGTTAAGAAGAGTCTTTATTCTGGAAGTGTCTGGGGAAGGCAGACTTCCATAGCGTCGAATCTGTACAATATATACATATATATATGAAATTATATTGGGACAGAACGTTGGTTTGATGCTGTTTTTAGTATTAAGGTTTAAAATGTAACAGATTCTTTTCAAAATTTAGTGGAAAATTTTATATATATAAAATTATACTGGGATAGAACTTTGGTTTGATGCTGTTTTTAGTATTAAGGTTTAAAATGTAACAGATTCTTTTCAAAATTTAATGGAAAATTTTATATATTTAGTATCAAAGCTTCAAAATGTAACAGATTCTTTTCAAAATTTAGTGGAATGTTTTATTTATATAAAATTATACTGGGAGGGAACTTTGATGCTGTTTTTAATATCAAAACTTCAAAATATAACAGAATTCTTTTTAAAATGTTCAGAAAAGTTTTTATTAATAAATGAATGGCAATACGAACAATCTCTTTTCTACTGTAATGTGTTTTCAGTATGTAGGCTAATTACTGTTTAGTTTGGTCTTTTGGTATCCACCTATACTTTTTCTATACAAAACAGGAAATATTCACTGTGAATGAAATAACTGAATGAAAGAGAAGAATAACAATAACATATTATTCTCCAAACTATGATTTCTACATAGCATATAATTATGATATATACATTTTTTATATTAAATACAAAATAATGGTTCAGAATACTCATATTTATTTCTAATTAAAGTTATTATATTTCATTCTAGACTCTGGGATACTAAGACAGAACAAAATATGGAATGTGTTTACTTGAAATGACAAAATATGGTATGTAAGACATTCAAATGAGTAAATATTGAGTGTAATTACTTGAAATGAGAAAATATAGTGTGTTTTGTATGTGTGTATGTGTGTGTGTGTTGTGTGTCTGTGTCTGGTTGTGGGTTATTGGATGCAATGGAAATTTGAAAAATAAATGCCATACAATAAAACTGATATTATTTTCTGTAACAGCTGACATTCCTATGATTGTAATTAAAACATAGTGGGGTATCAGACTAACGATCAACCTGACAGATTAATAATGTAGAGATAATTAATGAAGTACAGTTTATTTCTGTGTGTTATGACGATCTTGATTTAACAGTTATACTGAGAAACAGGAACTTTAAATAGTGTATTCCATTACCCCCAAAAAAGTCACAAATGAATCTATAATGAATTTTAATTTAATATTTCAAGCATTTTCAGTATGTGAATAATTTTGTGGTGAGACAAAATTGACTGACAGATGTATTCGTATTGGTTTCTACTAGGAGTGTTTAAATGAGTTTTACATTTAAATTAACTTTATCGAATGTGACAGTTTTACTGTTTAGCCTGTTTGTAGCATGCATCATATTTTCATTTCATTACTCATGCTGAGAGTTAAAAGTTTTGAAAGTCAGTGAAATAAATGTATTGGTTACACCTTTGTTTGAAGTAAGGTGTGGTTTTATCCACATGGCCTGATCTCTGTTATGTGAATGTCCTGTTCTCATTCAGGGAAACATTCTTTTATTTAAATAACCACGATCATCATGACTGAACTTGTTTCATGTAAGCAAGTCCTTCTTCCTTGCACCTACATAGGAAAATACGGACAATCCTTGTTATAAATAGGCTTTGTGTAACCTGACCTCTCTCACGAAATCACCAGCATGTCCTGTTTAATTAGACACAAAAGACAACACATTTTCAAATCATACTTCTGAAGTACTAAAACGTCAGGGTTGTTGGTTGCTTTTGATTTGAACATCAGGTCCATTGGTTTCTTATTTGATATATATTTACATACTGTATTTATATATTTGTAAATAAAAAATAACAAATTCAGATCATTTCTATCTGTCGTCAATGGAAATGAATATCAAAGCCACATCTGATGTCTGTGTATAAATGTTGTGGGAAATAATTACTTTTTTTATATAATTGTCAATAATCTTCTTTTTTTTTTTTTTTTTTTTTTAAAGTAAACTAAAATGAAATAAATAATAAAATAATAAAAAATAAAAAATAAAAACCAACCAAACATAAGTACCGTAACTATTTCAGAAGAAATTAAAATATTTATATGTTCATTTAGGTTGTTAAATATTTGAGATTTTCAGTCTATTCACAGTATCGTCTCTGAAGGTTCCCTGTGTTGTATTACAAACACATCAATCCATGAAGCTAGGCTGAACTTTACAAATGCAGTCCATACAAAGAATGAAACAATAATTCAGTCACAGTACATTTCACAGTGGTTAGACTTCTCTGAACATTTCAAAAGAATGACTGAATGAGAAAAATTGATTTAGATATCTGTGTTGACAGAATATGTAGAATCTGATCTGTTCAGACAATTAAATATAGTTGATTCTACATGTTTTGTATGACACTGTAAATTATAAAATAGGTTATGTGCATTTAATATTAGTATCAGGAGAAACATTTGCTCAATAATTCAGAGAATGGAATAATAACTGATTGTACTTCTAATACTTTCTAACTGATATTTTTGTAGTTTTGCTATGATATTAATTAACATCAAAGTGGAATATCATTTAAACAGATTTCCAGAGACACAGGTTCAGAACTATTTATTAAAAACTTGTCAGCTGAATCTTTCAGCAATTCATTAACTAATTAATTTATATAATAATTTTAAAAAATGACACTGAACAGTGGTTTAAATCAATTATTATTTTATTTCATATAATTACTGATTAATGTGATGTGTTAATGTGTGATGTTTAGCTGTATTCGTTTCACTAAATCTCAATCAAGCTACAAAATGCCAGGAAGACTTGATTTAATCATTTTCCTCGATGCTTCAAAAAACCACTCTATATGATTCAGAAAGAAAACTGGCATAAAGACGCTTTAATCAAAAATAACTGAAATCTTCTGGGGGTATATTAAAAAAAAAAAAAGTAAAAAATATTCTTCCTTTTTCTACCAGTTTTGTTTATTTTTACAAAATCCATTATAAAATATATTTACAATAAATATACTCTTAACAGAAAGAATAGCAGCTGCTCCAGTAACTAAACACACACACACACACACCCACACCCACTGAACAGCTTCATTTATTTCAATTTGTCTTGTGTTAAAGGTGTTTATTTATTTGCATTTATAGGCAATTCACCTAGCAGGTATTACATTCATATTATTTGCTTCAAAACATTTGCCAGTGTTTGTAAAATGATATCCTTCAATATGTTACCATGAGTCATCTAATACCCCCAAAAAAAACTTACATACACTCAGGATAAACTTAAAAACAGAATAATGTGTATTTCTCAACACTCTATCTATTGTAAATGAATACTTTTCATACTAAAATTATACCTGTCATTATATTTCATTATATTTCACCAAGGAAAACAAATCTGTATATTCAAGTCATAATTTTTACTGTAATATTAAAAATAAAAAACCCCAACAATTTTGTCATTATTATTTTATGATATGAAAAATACATAAAACATTTGTTAATAAACTTTTATCAAGATATACTTTTTCCATTATGTTATAAATTATTAAAAAAACCTAATTGTTACATTATAAATGACAGTTCACACTAATTAAACATCACTATTATACAAATAAAAACTGAACACTTACACTCTCTTCTGGTAACAGTCGAATTTTGTCCCACAATACTGAAGGACCTGATTCCACGAGAAAGCGTGTAAAAAGCTTTTCAAAATTGTCAAATTCTTTACGAGTTTGCTACAATGAAAACAAATAACAAACCTGAATAACTTTTCAAAAAGTGGAGACATTTATATAATAATAATAATCATAATAATAATAATAATAATAATAAATAATAATAACAGTATTAATAAATAAATAAATAAATAAATAAAAATAATAATAACAATTATAATAACTATTACTACTACGAGTAATGAAATAAAATATGTATGCTTTATTTAACTTTTAAACAAATATATGTAAACACATAAATACATACAAACATTTTTTCCTTCTAAAGTATCAGTACTTGTAACAATTGGGACTTAAGTATTAATTAAAGTCTACATTGTATCAGTATTAAACTGAATAATAAAACTGCCATAATATAAAATAAAAAATTATATTAATTTAAATACTCATAATTTATCTACATTCTCTCAGGGAATAGAAGTATAAATAAAATTGGTAATAAAATAAAGTTATTTTAAAATTAAAATAAAATAAAAAGAAGAAAAAAAGGACAAATTCAAGACACTGAAATTAAAACTGAAATTAAATAAACTTAGTACTTTAATTTAAATAAAATGTCTAACACCCAATGTTTGAATTAAGAGCTTGGTTTCATGGAAGAAAAAAAAAAAAATAATAATAATAATAAAAAACAACAAAACAAATTAAAAATAAACAAAAACAAAATAATAATTAAAATGTTGATGTGATCGTTACATCTATTACATAAAAGTTCTGTTGCAAACAATAAAACTGCCACTCTGAACGATCTGAAATAGTTTAAAAAAAAAAAAAAAAAAAGGTTGCTCGTTAGAGAGATGGTGTCATTACTGTAACTGCATATCTTCTTCTTCTCTTTTATCAGCTTTGATAAATGAAATTACTTACACCTTGTATGCCGGGTGGCGCAGTCTGTAAGAGTTTCTGCAACTCTTTATTCATTGCCGCCTGGGCATCGCGGCGAGTCAGCTCTTTGAACTCAATGTCACTCGGTGTTCGTCTGTGTCCTCGAACAAACGCAGTCTGAAAACAAAAATTTGAAATGAACTAAAAATATGAAAGAAAAGAACAAAAATAAATAAATAAAGATTTTTAAATGATGTACTAAGATTTCTATATAAACAGTCATTATTAAACTGTATGATTTCGAAGACTCAGCTAGCTGTCATTATTAATTAATCACCACTAAAAATCAGTCTGGATGTAATCATGTACAATGGACAGTACACATAATAAATATCCTTGATTACAGTGACTGCTGTTGTTAATGGTAGTTTAAAATCATTTGGATATCACAGTAATATGAAATCATCAGGCCTCTTTTAAGGTTTGATATATATATATATATAAAAAAAAAAGATTTAAAAAATGGACTTTCCTTTTGTTATGGCAGAAAACATCTTGATCACTTGGATTATTATTGGCATATGTTCAGATCTAAATGATTATACTTACATGGATTTTAGTTACTGATTGAATACATTATTATTATTTGATATTTAGGTTTTAATGATGGCTGTATGCTGCTTACAACATACAGAACTATCTAGAAATAACTGCATCAGAAGTCATATACAAATGAATTGATATTTTGAACTGCTGGACACTGTCAGTAATGTACAGACACTAACTATGTGTATTCACAGAATGTGTTATATAGAACTTTGATTAATTATAATTAAAACTAGGATTGTTTGTGTCTGTTTGAAATCATTGTTCAAAAGGAGAACAAATATATTCATTTTTATTTTCTCTTTATTGTGTGTATTTAATTGTATTTACTTCCAAAATGATAATAAAAGTACAGTACGGTGAGATGCTTAAGTCCTAGCCTGTGGAAAAATATATTTAAAAAAACCCATTGAAGTGAAACGAATTAGAGAATTTTTACTAGTTATACTATGATTAGTTATATTATTACTTCATGTTACCATTTTCCAGTCATGATGTCAATGAAGTCTGTTTATGCTATCATATTTTATGTTTTAAATAATGTCAGAGAGAAAACAGTCTGTGAAGATAAATTCATTAAAAACAGTTTAAATATATTAAATAGCTAAATAAAAAAATGAACATTAAATTTCACAGTTCCTTTGAAGTATTACTTATTAAACAACATTTGATATTTAAGTGAATTTTTCTGAGTTTCATTCTTCAATATTCTCTTATATAACAAAAGCCAATTTATTTCAGTATATATATATATATAAAATCAATGGAAAAAGTTTTATGTTCAAGCTCTGTATTTGATTTCAACAGATTTGCATCAACTGTATATTGTATCATGAACATATTTAGAGAGAACAGTATTCACATAGCATCATGTTATTTTAATAACCAGACATTGTGTTGTGTAAACGATTATAAATTTCATATATCACAGTTACACAGTTGACTTTATATATATATATATATAAAGTCAACTGTGTAACTTATATCTGAGACCTTTTATGAAGTTTTATAATTAAGTCCCATGCCTCTTTAGATCTCAAAACCTCACAGCACCAACTGACACTAGGGCCTTTTCTCTAGGTGTTGAATACTTTTTTGAAAGTGTATCACAGTAATAGTGAAGCAGAAATAGGCTTACAGATAAACAGGGGTTAGTATGTCATTTTCCACTTTACCCGAGTACTCAGATATCTTACAGAAAGACACTTGCATGTGTTGTTATAAAACATGTCTTGTTTACAACATAGACTTAGAGTGTTGTTATCAGAGTGTTTCTTCACCCAAACAATAAAACACTAGTCTACGAAACCACATAACAGACATACAACAGTTAATGATAAAATATGATGACGTTCATTCAAGAACTGATAAAATGTGCATATTAATGGATGGTAATTAAACACTGGTTTGTTAACAACAACAGCAACAACAACAATAATAGCAATAGTAACAATTATTCTTCAAGCTAAAAGTATTTATTTTTACAATTTAATAAAATAGTGAAACACTGTAACATCATGAAAACCAGTCACCAACAAATTTTAGGTCATTCATTTATTTAGTCTATAAACTGAATTTAGATTATAAAAAATATTATAATGAATCAGTGTTTTTGTAAAGATTGTATTACAGTAGTTCCATTATTCAACAGCTGACAGCAGAAATATTTTAATATTTATGAGAAAAAAAAAAAATAATAATAACTTCCAATTTTAATAGAAAACTGTAAAACAGAACAATCAATTTTTAGTATCCCATTATTTTCAAGATCATCACATTTATAAAATTTTACGTGTGAAATTTTTAAACAAAATTTTTATAGGATAATTATCATATTTCAGATCCATAAGTTAATTTTTACAAACTTCATAAATATAATGATTAATGGCAAAAACACTTAATTGTGAAGGTGAGCAGTGGGGTATGGTGATTAGTAGGTTTTGCTGCTGGAATGTTGTCCCTTATTTTTGTCACCCTTCCATTATCACGACTTCTGCTCTATGCCATATCATGATATATCTAGCAGTGGAACATTCAGTGCTGTCTCATGACAACAGGAATACTATTTCATAACCAGACAGAGAAGTCAGCTGCACAGTAAGACCCGAGATTATATTACTGAGGGAGCTTAGTGGTAATAATTAAGATGAACCTACCTGAATTTACACCCCTAAGAGTTAGGCAAATAATTACATCAGTGGAAAATTGAAACAGTCTTATCTATTTTCTGTTTTAAGAGATTTGATCAGTGAGAAATAAAAATTATAAAACAGTTACAGTTAATTCATTTGATGCCTACTCACACATAAACTATGTGTATCACACTTAATGTTCATTAATATCAAGTTGTTATTCACGCATACACCTAAACACATATCAATGTATTTTTTATTCATTGTTAACAGGTACAAAACATCTGATGCAATTTACGTCATCACCCTATTGTATTAAATGATATAAATATAATAAAATATCTTTACATCATTTATTATCGTTATTATTTTTCTCATCTGATAATTCAATTTTCAATTCATACAGTGGTAACAAAATTAAATATGTTGATGGTATATATAATAGTTTGTTTTGTTGTTTTTACATGCTGAGAATAATCAATTTGGTTAACAGTTGTATCAGAAATGTTTGTCCTTGCATCAAAAATAAGTTTTGAAGCACACCATTATATGTAATATCAAATACTGGCTGACAAAACGTTTACTTATCACAGTATTTTTAAAAAAAAACCTACTGTAATTCACTGAAATACAAAATAATGCTAGTCATCATATTTAAGATGTACATGCAGCTGTATTTTATCAACCATATAAGTTTATACATTTTGTTTTCATTTTGTTTTTTTTTTTGTTTTTTTGTAAATAATAACAAACCATATTTTTTTTTTTCTCATGCACAGTATCTTCACCTTCCATACATTTTTTAGAAGCAGGCTGTGGTATCAACCCCCCCATCCAAAAAAACAACAAAACAAATCCAACAAAAAAAAAACTATGAATATTGATAAATCAATTGTTTTTCATAAAATGTAAATTATTATTTCTGTATGTAGTTTTAATTAGTCTTGTTGAGAAACTTCTCTTTCTCTATGATCTAAATATATAAAGTTTTCTTTACAAATATTTTAACTCCTAAAAACACCAGCAATCAGTTCTGAAAAAAGATGTTTTTTCTTTCTCAAATCATAAGGACAATGATGATGACCATCATCATCATAATAATATTGTCATTGTCATCACCATCATAATTAATAATTTATTTTAATATTATTTTATTTGTCTCTATATATGAAAGTTATAATAATAATAATAATAATAATAATAATAATGATAAACTTAAAAAAAATATTACTTACATTTCCCAACCCACTGTTCTTACCTCCATTAAGTCATCAATAAATATGAAAACGGTACTGGATCCCATTTCAGTTTTGCTACACTAAATCAAGTACAGTGCAAACCAAACAAAAAGTGAACAAACCTACCAAACAGCAACATATAAAAGCAATATGAATTGTGTGGATGGCATTGATCAAATTGTAATATGATAAAATGTAATGCAAAATTCTCAGCGGTATACCATTCATTATGTACCTATTATAATGGTTTAGTATCACTGAGAACAAATTCAAAAACCCAAAATTCTTTCAACAGATTTTATTTAGAAAAAAAAATATAGTAAATCCTCAGTTTAACATACTTTCTGATTTAGCAGGCCAAAAGTTGGCAGACTTGAAACAAGTTTGAAACAAGCACTTGGATTCAAATGGAACTATGGATGTCATTTACTCATCAGTGTGTTAGGTTACATCTTTGATTTACATCTTATATGTGTGTGTGAATGTAACTGTCAATATAATTTTTGTTTTGTTTTGTTAAGAGCTAAGCTCACTTCTGCTGGTTCACCATGACCTTCAGCCAGTATAAAAATGGCACTTCTCTTTCTGCATGTTACAATATCAGACTTGGAAGGTGCCAATTTATTATCAGTCAGCACTATAAATCATAACGAATGAACTTAAAAAGCTTTAATATTTAAAAACAAGTGTTCATTAAAAATGATATTTGTAGTATTAAAATTACAGTTACAATATTAAAATATTATCATTTCAGAACATTTGCAGTTTAACTGAGAATTTACATATTAACAGGCTTCCTGTCATCTCTATTAGTCTGTTAAATCAAAGGTGTACTGTAATTTTAAAAAGACAAGAAAAAAAGAGAATACATTTTTTTTTTTTTAAATAGAGTAGTGTATTAACCGTTTCAGTACTAAGACAGGTATGCATGCACCCAATCTGACTGAGGTAGATGTTGACAATATGTAGGTAATACATCGGACCAATGAAAATGTCATATCACATCACACTGATTATGTTTAACTGAATGTACTGTCATCATGAAGCAACAGTGAAGGTATATTACAAATAAAGTCTGCAATCATTAAAGGTTAAACATTAATAGTGGACACTGTTGTTATATCATAAAGGTTTCTTTTTTCTTCTTTTTTTTTGGTTTGTTTTGGTCATACATTTGTCTTTTAAATTTGTTCTTATGGGTTCTGCCTGTGATGTTGTTTTTAATGACAGAATCTACCAGACTGAGACAAAACTTACATGGCCATAACTACACTGAGGCAAATGCCTATACCAAACTTGAGGATTTTATCATCTTTTTTTTTTTTTAAATTAAATTTATTTATTTTTAATACAAAGATTTTATTTAAAAAATATAAAATATAAATCTCTGCTCCGATAGAAACAATATCCACTGAATGAATTTGGCCCCCATACCCTTTGCCCCATTCTGCTCGGTGATTAAGTGCTTTCGCCTCATTTCCAAAAGTGTCTAGTTACGGTCACTGGCTTGTCCTAGTTTTTTTCATTCATTTAAAAAAGAAGTTTCTATTTATATAGGTGGCATATCGGACTGAAATCTTCCTAAATCTTACAACATACAAATATATAAAAAATGTTTTTGTGAATACTATCTGTACTGACTGTATTGTAATAACAACTAGCTGGGACTTAAACTGATCAGATAAAAATTATTTTCTGGAAGGTTACCTGTATATTAAACTGATAACATTATCTGAACTTGACTGATTCACCTCTGTGAATTAATGTATTTAAAATGATTATATGAAGGAATTAGCAATTAATATCAGAATTTTGGTTTAAAAACGTTATAAAACGTTGCAACAATGAACTGATTAAGTGACCTTACTATATACATTTGTGTGTGTATGTGTGTGTGTGTGTGTGTGTGTGTGTGTGTGAGACTGTACATGTCTTATCCTGTTTTATTTAACCATCTACTCACAACAGTTTAAATATATGTTGTATAAAACATATATAAAACATATATATATGTATGTGTGTATATATATATATATATATACACACACACACAATAAACGACAATCATATGATGAAATGTATAATCTACTACTACAATAAAATTAATCATTCTATTACATTTATTTTATTTTATTATTATTAATGTTATTACTATTTTTTTTTTTACTAGTAGCTTTGGGACCTTTCAGGAAAGAATATACAAGAACATTTGATAAATTAATATTGAGAATAATAATAGATGACCTACTAATTTATTAACTCTATGGCACATCAAATAAAGTATTTAATAATAATAAATATAATGAGTAGTAATGCCTGGAGCAATACTAACAATAAAACCTGCAGTTATAATGATAGTAGTGTTCATAACAGAAGCAGCTACAACAGTAGCAAAGTAGTAGTAGTAGTAATAGAAGACCACTAGTAACAGTAGGTATTAGTATTAGTATTAGTAGTAGTAGTAGTAGTAGTAGTAGTAGTAGTAGTAGTAACAGTAGTAGTAGTATAGTAACAAAAGTATCGGTAGTAATAGCAGCAGGAGTAAAACTATTATTAAAAATGTATATATCCATTTTGACAGAAATAATAAAACTATTATTAAAAACTTACATATCCATTTATTTGAAAACTCATCTTGTCCAACAGAGAAGAAAACTTTATCACAAGAACGTTATAGAAAGAACATTTTTTTTTGTTTGTTAATGAGTACAATCACATATTTATTCACGTTCAGGGGTCATCAGTGTGAACACCTCAACTCCGTGATTGATAGACACAGTATGTAAATCAATATACAACCCTGGAAGATTTCACAATCACTGTGCTCATAGCAAAGTCTCCACACATGTGTGTCACCACCAGAATGTTCACAGTGAACTGTACCACATACCAGCAGTCAGTTGGGTAAATGCTATCAGGTGTTACCCGAAAAAAAGAGCAGGCATTTACTGACCTGACTTGCTCAAACAAGTATTTACCATGTTTACCTAACAATCAATTTAGTACAGCTGTGGACAACATGTGGTGCTATAAAGATTTTGCTTAATACTAATTTTAATGTAAAATAAAACAAAAATTTCAAAAAAGAAAATCAATTAGTGAGGTTGTTGTTAATTTTTTTTTAATTTATGTATTATTTTTGTAAATTAAATTAGAAGTTACTGATTTTTTAAAACAATATTTATTTTAAATGAAATACTCACAGATCAACTTCTTAACTTTTAAGATATGTTCTTTTTGTGGTTTTTTAATCATTCAGATGATAGATATTTGTCATTTAAACAACAGTACAGTTCACTAACTGCATTTATAGACTGAATTATATTAAACAAACAAACAACAATAATAATAATAACAATCTGTTAGATAATTCTAATTTTATTTTATTTTGTTATTAATTTTTTTTAAGCTGTCGAAAAAGGTTCTAGACAATATCTGAAAATGGAAAAATATCTAGTCATTAAATGAATAATTGTATGAATATAAAATAAAATAATATATATATATATTTATCTTGCAATCATTCTAAATGATCGTAATCATAATGGTACAATATGATTACATAAATTTCTATATTTTGGAAAAGGCTATTTTGAAAACAGTTTTCATTTAATGAATAACAAAATGTTGTTATTTAAGAACTATTTTGTGTTCATATGTAGGCAACATGGAAATCATTGTGCATGAATCTACTGCTACAGAAATAAAACAGTTTGTGTTAATGTGTATGTGTGTTGTAGTATACAGCTACTACTCTCCCTGGATTTGGATCATAACCTCAATAATTTAAATGCCACAGTATCCATTATTAAAATATATTTTATAATTGTTTCTGGAAATTAGGATATAATGTTCTGTATAATCCACAACAGAATCTTTTTTATTTATTTTTTTTTTTTTTAGATCCCTTGTGAAACTGAACATACTGAATTAAACAGATTTAATATATTGTCAGTTGCACAAGAGACTACTGTTCTCTCCCATCCACATTTCACAAAACATTTTTTTCCTAAGTGACTTTTCACGTATACAAAGTGTAAACATGTATAAAGTCTCTGTAATGGCTCCTCAGATCTCTCATATTCTTTAAAAAAAAGTAATAATATTCTTTAATCATTATTATTTAGCAGTGTGAATGAATCATCTTCACTATTAATGTAGTAATGGAAAACTCATAACCCTTTGAACCAATTCAGTGAGTAACAATGTGCAGGTGACATCAATAAATACTCTTCACAATTTTCCTTTTTCAGTTTCATTTCATGGAATAATATTAATAAGTGGTTTGAATGAACACAGATTTAGATGACCAAAAAAAAAAAAAAAAAATTGGCTTGGATAAAATTAGATATTCATTTGAATGTATAAAAAGCAGGTAACATAAAATATTTAAAAAAATAACATTTTACCCTAATATATACAGACAGTACTCAAATTACACATAAATAAATGAATGAAAATTTAATGATACTACAACATGAATCAGATATCTAAATAATAATAAATAAACAAATTAACTAAAATTTACTTTTCTAATTATGCTTTTATAATATATTTTTTACTGGATAATACTTGTAACAGGTGGCACTGATAACCTTTCATTACACACAACAGTAAGAATTGTTTTTTATAATTATTAAGTATTTTTTAATAAAGATCAAAGGATTTTTTTTCAGTTATTTGAAAACTTAAATTACTTAATCAGCCAAAGTTGGCAAATCCTAAAAAAAATTCAAATTAAATAAATGTATAATCTAAAAGAAAATATCTGTATAAGCCAATAAAAAAAAAAAATGAAATTAAAAATAAAGAAAAAATAAAGAAAAACAAATTAATAATAATTTGAATTTTCTTTTTTAATTATATAATATACATACCTTAAAGACTATAAAATAAAGAAGAGAGACTAATAGATCCAACATCTTAAAAAATATGTATTTCAAACATGCAGCCATTAAAAACCAAAGAATGAAGACAAACTGTCAACATAAAACAAAACATTTGCTCCTTAATTTATTACTGCTATAAATTTCAAATTGTATAGTCAGTCATATTATATAATAGTGAAAAAAAATCAAGAAATATTTTTACAACACTTTTTGTTTATGAAGGATAACATGACCTTGTATTTACATTTGTTATATATGTGTAATGCCTTCTTCTTTGTACTGTAATCCAACACTAATAAAGTCATTGTCATTGTCTACTTTGGATTTCGGGTGTAAATTCCAGAACTAAAAAAAACCCCAACAAGTTGTATAGTAATTAGTTTTTGTCAACAGTGGCACATGGCAGGGCAAGTACGATAACTTCTTAAACAATTATGGCAATTTGCACATAATTAGGCTACTGCGTGAGATTAAATGATTGTGCTTCTTTCAAGGCTTAATAAACAATGATGGCATACTTCTTGTAATTACAGTATGCAGTTAAATGAACAACATCACTATTATGTGTTTTAACACCTACGTGAATCCACTCATTTAAATTTAGTGTCAGAAGCAGAAGTCTGCATAAATATGTAGAACGCACATTTTGCACTGTCTTACTGAATTAGTTGTAACGGCAGTGAGACCTAAAAAAAATGGCAACCTACTGGACTTTCTAAAGCAAAATTAACAGAAGTGTTTTTATCAAATCCATTGTGTAAACAGAAAGATTTTCGGTTTAAGCTAGGCTAGAAAAATAGGGACAATTTACTTCTCCCTCTAGTGAGGTTTTGTAAAGGCAAAATGAGACAAAGTGACATAACATAAAAATTAAACATCTACGTGTATACATCAATCTTCTGTTTCTAATAAAACAGGGCCTTTAACAAGATACTGCATGCAAACTTTTGCCACAAGTGACCAAATTATTTAATAAATATTTCATTCTTATGTTTGTTTATGATTACTAGCAGCCTGATTACACTGGCTTGTTAACTGTAATCTTTACTGTACATGTAATTCTGTAAAGTCAGTTATCAAGTCCATCTCAGTTAATTTAATCTGTCTACAAGTTTAAAAGAACTGTGCTTATTATCAATCTCTAATCACAACAGTAAAACAATGCATTTTTGGCAGCTATTCATACAGTTGGTCACATGATTTATTAATAAAATAATCAGATGAAAATAACACTGGCTGATCACACAAAGTGTTCACATCATTGTTAGTCAAAATGGAGGCAAAATATATTGAAACCTTCAACTTCCAAGTAATACATTGAAAAAACGTATTATTATTATTATAAAAAATAATTAAATAAAATTTAAAAAAAAAGAAAAAGAAAAAAGAAGGCAACTTTGCCCTGGATTAAAAGTAAGGGGAGTATTTCACCCACACAGCCTCCCTCCCTGTCAACCTTGGCTATGCAATTTAAAACTTAGTGATCATTACTGGCAGCTGTACAAAACCAACATCAGATATCTTAATGGACTGGCAATAAACACAATGACCAAAGGACTGAACTTTCATACCACTGACATTCTTAAAATGATAAAACAAATTAAATATTCTACTGAAAGCATATTTTTGCTACTGATGTTAAACATGGAAGCCATGACAGAGAAGTTTGGAGAAAAATAATTTTAAAAACACACAAAAATAAAATGCAGTTATCAGTGACATACTATTTCTCATCTGACATACAACAGATGTTTAGTAACAATTGTAAAAAAAAAAAAAAAACTATCAAATTTCATGTCATTTTTATCTTTATAAACTGGCACTTGGTCTAAAACAGCGTATCTTGTTAGTCCCAAGTGAATGCAGTTTTGACAGATTCCTGTGTATGTATTTGTTTCTAGAGATTAGGGCATACACTGAGAATGTATACTAATATAATACATTTTAGAACACAATATATAGATTGTTTATGTAGTTTGTTATCTCAGCTTTAGTTCCAGTCAGAACTTACTCTGATATGTAAAATAAAATACCTGCCTTTCATGAAACTTTTCATAATTTTTAATTAAAGATGATTTATAAATAAATTAATAACCTATTTGGTTGTACTGAAATCGTGTGGCACCATTTTAAACAATAAACTGTTGTAAAGTCAATAGTTGTTTGGGGTATTTTAAAAATAATATTTAAAGTTTAGAAATATATTAAATTTGATTTTTTTCTTTTTTTCTTCACACCAAGAGCCAAAAAAGACAGTTGTTATATTTAATGAAATTAAGATGCATATAAAAATATCATAAAGCTTCAGTTTCACTTACTAAATATTTATACCACTAAATTTCTTTATTATATCCAAGTTATTAATTTTTGGTCACTGAAATTGTGGGACAATATTCTTGGAAGCCAGGTAAACAGTTAGGTTTTCTTGACAGAATGTATGAAAAAGCTAATTTTTTATTTTTTTCCCCCGTTTTTGTGTGCTATAAGATATGTTTTCCAAGAAATAATGCAAGAGAGATACCAGATACTCCAATACTGGGAATAAAGATACATTTTTTCACAAACTGAAGCTCTGATTAACTTTCACTTACATTATACTAAAACATACTGGAAAGTTTTCTTGTAAAGTGTTCATGTGATTTTATTTTAATTTCATTTGTTTCATAACTGTGTGTGGACTTCTCAGGTTTTGCAAATAAATCAGCTAACTGACTTAGCAGTTTGTGATAAAAAAGACCGACAAAAACTGTAAAAAACCAAAATAAATTAATAAATGTAAAAATAAAATAAAATTACTATATTTATGACTTTTCACAACTTACCTGGTTTTTAAATCAAAAGAGATAAAAATGGACTTACTAATGTTTAAACTTAAAATAATTATACTTGGAAGTTTTATAAGATGGTAATAAATATAGCAGTAGACTCAAGCTTTCCAGAATTTTTTATTTAATCATATGGACAACAGCTAAATCAGCTCTACAGCAGCACAACTATTTAATAATCTCGAGAACAGTTAAATCATGTCAGGGTAAATAAGTTGCTGACATGCTCATGGTACATTTCTAAATGATTTTTCAATTAGTTTCTAGCAAGGAATGTTTTTAAATAATAAAGTTTAGACAATAAAATAAAAAATTTGTGACAGTAGGAGATATTTTATATTTTTATGTAACACTGAGAAAAAGATATATATATTCTAGTGACCTATCTGGTATATAGGATATCTTTAAAAAATAAAATGTATGTTTATTTATACGACTGAAGAAAATCCCTGCCTGCAAACTTTACTTTGTTGTTACAGCTATGAGCTAAATTGGTTCAAATAAATAATTACTTATTTTTAAAGCTATTATTTTGTTTGTACCATCTAATGTTCACTTTCAAAAATCTGATATCTGTGTACTTAACACATTTATTTGAGAACTGCCTGCAGCACTCTTTATTATTTGGTTGTTTTCTTTCAGCTTTTATATTACTTTACTACTTCTGGACTGGCATTCTTGAACTCTTTATGATAAGTAAAATATACTCTGTACTGTATTAAATAAAACAGTGATGATAAACATGTTTACATTTAGCATTTACAAGCATGTAACACTACATAAGTTAAAATTGGTTTAACATGTAATAAAGATTCACTTAATATATGTCAAAACACATTACAGAAAATGGTCAACTCAAGACCTATGCAACTTATGAATGTTTGACTTTACAACCACATTTGACCGAGGTGCCAAAGCTAAAGCTAGATTCATACTTTCCCTGCTCTGTGGTTGCTCAGCCTACTCACTCTCTTTCCCCAAGCTTGCTGTTCAACAGGTGAATGCATTTCAGAATTGTCACATATTTTTTTCTAGGACTGTAAATTCATAATTATTCTGTCCATCCATGCTCCCTGTATTCTAGTAAACTGGTGTCATGCAGATTTAGATTGTTATGAACTTCACTGAAGAGAAGTTTGTCTTCCACCAAAAAAAGAGGTAAACTTTTTTAATGCCTGCCATCTTTATTTTTACCTCAAAAGTGTAAAAAGAATTTGTTTGACATATTTTTGTTCAGTGAATTGAACTCCACTGGAAACCCAAGACACCAACATATTTGGTCCAGCAGTGATGAATACATTTTTTTTTTTTTTTTTTTTTTTTTTTTTGCAGCTGGTACCAAATTATTTGATTTAAACTAATAAATGAATATACAGATGTATGACATACATTGAGTTAATGTGATTACAGACAGTACTATATATAAAATAATATGGATTCTATAAATACAGATTTTATGACAAAATCAATTTATGACCAATAGGTCAGAATAGAACAAGGCTGTAAACTGAAGATGATATAAATATTTAAAACCAGTATCCATTTATGTCTGCATAATAAAGAAAATAAATGGAAACAGTTTTGACAGAAAATATTGCAGGTGGTTATAAATAAAATGTACAGCTGGACCCTATTGTGTTGATCTTGAGTTGATATAAACAGTATGACAATATAACTAGCTGGTCCTTGCAGAAACATGCATAACTATTATATTTTGTTACTTTGCTGAGTCAATAGTATTAAGTAGATATTACATTTGTGTTGGTATTTTTACTATTACAATGAGAATGTAATAAAACTATCTAAAGAACTGCTGATTTATTATTAGTATTCATTTGTCAGATAAAAAAAACAATGTTATCTAAAACATGAGCAAGATAATAAATGAACTGACTGGTTTTAAAAGCAAACACATAAAGCTAGAAGTCAACATGATTGTTAGATAAAACAGTTAGTCAAGTGACATATAGCTTTGTTACAATCAGCTTTACTTATGTGGATTTAGATCAAAGAAGGATTAACTTATTTTGATCAGTTATTTGTTAATTACCAAAGATACAATCTCAGCATTTTTTGGTGACACAAAATTATTTAGCACCTTTTAATCACTTCTGTAGTGTTCATGCAGTACCCTAATGTGTAACACACATTATTAACAGACTTTGATAATTATGCCTAAATGATGAATTTATTACATATACTCCCATAAAAGTTATGACATTTTAATTTTATTCTATAAATTCTGTATACAGAATTTATAGAAATTGTTAGGAAGATGAGTAACTCTAATCTGGTATTATTTTTATTGACTGATTAATTAATTTAAATTTATTTTTCATTGTTAAAGTGTGTTAAAATTGTTTGATTCCACAAACTAAATATTTACATACTGTAACATTTTATAACAAGATTTTTCTGTATCAATAGAAATAACTTTAACTGATTAAATCAACCATTAGCTAGTAAATCAATGAATAAAGATGCCACCATATAATGTACATTTTTAAATCATTGCCTCCAAGTACAAGACTTTAAATGTAACAGTTAAAAATAACTGAATGCCTGTCATCCATATAGAAAATAATTTGGATAAAATGGGAATCAGACTTAACACAAACTTAACAACAAAAACAAACAAAGCTTACTAATGTGATAAAATAAACATCAGATATATGACTGTGAGACACAACATGACTAAATGTACATGCCAAAAACTCCATTCAAATTGTAAAGCAATTGGAATATTGATAAAAAGAAGGAATCGAATGGCAGAAAGTTAATAAACACACTGGAATTAAAATTTGGTACACATGTTGTATATGTGTTATTAAATATATTTATTTCTACTACACAGGACATTATCCATTGTCACAAATGATTTTTGATAAAACATTTAATTTAGACCTTTCATTAAATCAAGAACTTACCTGAACATGTTGTGGGAAGGGGTATTAGTATGCTGATTTCTATTATCAGAGTTTGTTCTTTTCTACATTATAGACAGATCTTGTAAATAAATAAATAAACGTGTATATTTTATAATACACATTTGTTTAATGATTGTGTGTAATAAAAGAACTAATCTGTGATGATACCTATCCACTTTGTGAGAGATTATGAGCTTTTATTTGTTTCAGTTTTGTGATTTGCAAATCTTAAGTTTTATTATTTGTGAACAGATGATTCAATGGTTACATGGTTTCATTAAACTCATAACACACTAAAGGCCGAAGGACTGACAGGCGTGAAATTCTTCAAACGACAAGGATACCGGTGAATCATGAATGTAATACCTAGTACTTATAGGACTGTACTGGTTTATATATTTTTTTTTTCACTGCAGTTATCACGCTGGCATTATCCTGTAAAACATCATTAACAATACGTACCGATGTCATTTTGCTCTTAATTGTATGTTCGAGACAACAATTTTCTCGTACAGTTATGTTGACACAAATGCAAGGTGACCTGTCAAAAGGTCAAGGTCGTTCTTTAACGGAAGCCGCATAGCTAGAGTTCGATTGAACACCTATTTAGTAGGCACACTCTTTACAGAATGAACAGGTATAGAATCCTTTTGTTTTAAGAGTGCTGTAATATATGTAATTATAACTGCCCAGTGAAAATAAAATTCGATATGCAGTTATTAAAATCGTCATTAAATATATATTTATTCTTGATGCATTTAGCTTCTGCGATTAATATTGTTGTTGTAGATCATGTTGTTGTTAATAATAATAATAGTAATAATAATAATAATGATGATGATGATGATGATGAATATAACAGTAGCGAAGAATCGTATACAAATTTTCATTTGGTTTGTTATTTAGTAACTTGGGTAACAATCTTGACTACATGGTTATGTGCAAAATTCCTTAAAACATGTTGGAGCACCACGTTAAACTGGACGAGTGAAGAAATGCAACTTTTAAATTCGTAATAAATGATGTGAAGCTCTGATGTATTAAGCTTTGGTTGTTTTGCGACTTGTTGGTGCATTTTATAGATGACACATTAATAGTGAATCTGTGAAAAACTAACGAATAAGGTACAGTTCACAAACAAAGTATACCTCCATCCCCTAAAAGTAAATATTACATTTTAGCTGAATAATTCAAACTTTTTGGCATTTATTATGATGCGATACAACTTTTAAGAGGGCCCGTTTAAAACAAAATTAAAAACAAAATTAAAATTAAAAATATCTGAATTTTTAACCCAGATGTTTTAACTTCCATTTTTTATTTATTCAGTTATTACTTACTTACTTATTCACTTAACTAATTAATTAATTTTTAAATAAAATGTTTTGGGTAATTAATAGACCAAAATAACCTTCGGCAAAACTGCGTAAATAACAGTTTCTTTATGCTGTTCCTAACAGTGAGATTCAATGGATCGAGTTAGTGATTATCCATTCTATCTATATGTATTTTAACGATAACGTGAAAAAAAAAAAAAAATAATAATAATAATAATAATAATAATAAATAAATAAATAAATAAAACTGAAAAAGCTATACACCAACAAACCGGTAAGCAGTTAAGTTAAATAATGCATGAAAACGTTACCAAAAGAAAGCACATTCCTTGTTTCTAACATACCAGTTATTATCACTCTTTAACTACGTAAATGTTTCTTCATTACACTAACTAAAATAAAAATAAAATAAAATAAAAAGAAACAATCAATAATAATAAAATTCTGCCTTTACACTCTATACTTGTTTGATTAAATGTTGATATAATATTTATAGGTAAATGACATTCATGAATTACTGTTAGCGATTTTGCATAGTCCTTAAATAATAATTAGTATTATAATAAATAAAAGGACGCGTGCGCGTGTTATTTTATTTATTAATGTTATATACGACACGAGGTGTTATTTACATCGTCTTTGCGTTCTTCTGACATTACTTTTTAAACATTTTTAATTTTAATTAATTAATTTGTTTGTTTTTTGTTAACTTTATTTATTTATTTATTTATTTATTAAATACAAAACCGGAAACCTTAGCAATGCTATATGATATTACGGCATTCGTGTTTATTTCATATATCTATAAATCAAATAAATAAAAATAATAATAATTATTATTATCAATACAGGAGTCAAAATCAAACTTACCATAGTAGACTCAATTTTAACACATGCACTTCCCATAAGTCACAAGCATGTTTAACAGCATAGTTCAGAACGCTTCACGTCGTATGTCAAGGATGTTACAAAAGTGTGGTTATAGTTATTTCCCTTGTATATCAAACGTACCTGCAGTTGTTGTTTTTTTTATTGCATTTATGATTTGACTGTTTCACATCCTGCCCAAAGTTCCCAAATGCATTTAAATGTATATAAGAATAATAAATAAAATAAAATAAATTAAAATAAAATAATAATAATAATAATAAATATATTTAGATTAGAATTAATGACGTATGCATTCTGCAAAAGTTAAATTTCATAAATCTATGCCAGTGATACGTGTTACAAATATTAATATTAGAATATTATTATACATTATCAAGCAGAGAAAAATATGTAAAGCTTTTTGATGATGGATTATCTGTAATAACTTTATCAGATAGCTTAATCCTTTATTTTCTCTTTTAGATTTACCTCACCCCATGAAGTACAATAAATACAGCTTTAACAATTAAATTTAAACTTTGTGCCTTGTGCCTTGCCTTAATCATTATGAGGTATGTCAAAATGCACTTAAAACCAAATGTCTGTTAAATGTACTCACTGTCATTTTTCTCTGTGATATATATATGTATATATAAGTACTAGGAAGTAAGATATTACTTTAAAATACATTCATTTTATAAATATATTGTTATCAATAGTTTCCTTTATAATTTTAAGATGTTTGTTTTATTCATTTATAGTTACTGGGGTTTTTATTTTATTTTAGAAAAGAAAGACTTTTTTATTTATTTATTTCTTATTACAAACATTTACACAGCTGATTCCTCTTATTAATAAGTATGAAATAATATATAAAGATTTTGTATAGGATCAATTAATTTGGTTCATACGAAACAATATATTTTTTTGTTATTATTATAAATGAATTTGTGTAATTTCAGTATTAAAAAAGAGTATGCCATTTCTTCATGCATTGGCTTCATTACCATGGCAATTTATGCAAATACATTGTATCCATCATTACCAGGAGGAGATTCAGGTACTTATTGAATATTTTACTACATCTTTTTTTTAAATATAAATATCCAGTCTTTAAAATATATGTTATAATAAATAAAATAAATAAAATTTAAAAAGAACCCACAAAATACAAACAAATTAATTAATTAATTAGAAAAACATTTTAGTGAAAAAAAATAAAAGTTCAGTGAAAATCTTTTTTAAAATTTTATTTTTTTTAAGTCAAGTCTGTATTTAAAGAAATAATTTGTTTTGACATTATATTACAAATACCACTAATTTGACACATATGGTTGTCATTTTGATTTTGAGATGTTTTCTTTTGAACATATTTCCCTTTCTTCGTGTTTCTTTCTTTAGTATTGTTTTTCTTCATTTTTATTATGAGATATGATTTGTCAGTTTGAAATAGTTTGAATCTGTAAAATATATTCTTTTACTGAATTTTCAATTTAAATATGATGAATTTCTCTTTCTGTCTGTATAAATCAAAATTATTTAAATTAAATCTTTTCTTATTTTTCATTTTGTTGTTATTGTTATTTTATTATTTTGATTATTATTTTTGTTTTAAATTAAACTTTTAGGGGAGCTCATTCTTGCAGCACATGAGTTAGGTGTAAGTACTTAGAATACATGGCCATAACTACACTGAGGCAAATGAGACAAATACCTGATACAGAAATAGATGATGTTTTTTTATACAAAGATTTTGTTTAAAAAATATAAAATACAAATCTTTATTCCAACAGAAATGATATCCACTGAATGAATTGTTTATATCTACAGTTACTGTTTGGAGTCTACTGACATTGTTGTGATGAAAGACATAACTGTCTTAGCGATTAAGTGTTTTTGCCTCATTTCAAAAAGAGTTTAGTTACAGCCATGGAATATAATACTTATTATTATCATGTTAAAATTCAGGTTCACTTACCTGTTGTTGTTTTTGTTTTAATTTGAATAATTTATATTAATAAAAAAATTCTATCATTATAATAATTATTTTAAAATAATATTTATTTGATAGATCTGTTTCAGATTCAGATCACCTTTTAGGTTAAATAGTACCTATTGATATTAATACTGTCATTTAAATGTCATTATTATTTATCTAATATTCTTGGTGTTGTTATTATTATTATTACTTTATAATTTATTATTGTTATTCTATTACTGTTGTTGTTGTGTAGTTATATATTGTTTATTTTACAGGTTGCTCATCCTCCAGGCTATCCTGTTTTTACTTTGTTGGCCCATGTTGCCATGGTGATTGTGCCATTTGGTACAGTTGCATGGAGAGTGAATCTTCTTTCTTCCATTTTTGGTTCACTGTGTTCAGTTCTTGTTTATGAAATATCAGCAAGGTTTGTGTTAAACTATATACCACCCAGAACTGACAGTTAAACTTACTTCACTTTTGACTTACTTCATTTCTCTCATTTTTAGTTTAAACTAATTATAAACTAATAAATTTTATAGTTAACAGAAAATGCTGATATTTTAAAATTTATTTATTTTCTGATTATAACTGCAGTTCAGTGGTCTAAGGTTACAGGTTTAACCTTTTAGATTGCAATTTGGTGCAGTTTCCAATTCTTGCCAGTCCTGTACATTGGCAATCATGGCAAAATGACTATAAAGTTCCCTGCTGATAATAAATAACATTTTCTAATGGAGTGGTATAATTAGTTTCTAAGACTTTACCATTGTAAAAAAATATATATTACTTGTAACAAAACATGTTAATGTGATATTAAACTTCTTTTTTTCCTTCATTCATTGCAGACTGACTGGTTCAATAGCTGCAGGAATACTAGCATCAGGACTTTTTTCTTTTAGTCGTTTAACCTGGGTGTGGTCAGTGACAGCAGAAGTGTTCAGTCTCAACAGTCTGTTTCTGTCTCTGCTCATGTTTCTTGCTGTGTGTCTGGACCAGGCAAAATCTGTCAGACATTTAAACATGGTGACTGTCACTTCAGTAACATTTTAGTTATAAATACTTTCTTTCACTAGCATAATTTCTTAAATAATAATACTAAGAACAACATTTTATGATTCTAACTTTTGCTAATTCAATATAAATTTGAAAATACTAGATTTTTATGGTCTGCCTATGGAAATTAGATGTCATTTTAACATTAAAACTTTATGCTATTGCTTAAGGTTTTAAATGCCATACAGTTGTGATAAATCCATGAAAAGCTTCCTCCAAATAGATTTCAGATGTTCATCTTCTAATTAATTTTTTTTTGTAAAATCAAATCTTGAGAAAAACATGACCTCTTGTTAGTTTTATCTCTAATGTGGCTCTGTATGTTACTCATTTCTAAGTGAGTACACATTATAATGATGTTAGAATTATGAAATAATTTTTGTGTGCATGTAACACAGTCTCATTAGTGGCTAAGTCTGAATGCTCATTCCCAATGACACTTGCTGGCGTTTGCTTTAATGTGGGACATTTGAAAGTGCATTAATCAAAATGAATTTTCTAAAATGTATTTTCAGATTGCAATGCTTGGTGCCTTTACTTGTGGATTATCCCTGTGTAACCAGCATACATCTGTTATTTATGTCACTTGTCTTGTACCATGGGTTTTCACTGTTCTTTACAAGTCACAGGTTTGTCCTTCATTATTTCACTAACATCAAAGTGTGAGAGCTATCCTCAGAGTTAACACAGTAAATAATGTATTGGCTTGGATCAAACGTTTGTGTGTTTTTCAGTAGGTGGCAGGCATCTCAACAGGTCATTTCATTCCACACATGATTTAAATATATGACACATATGCATATTCTGAAAGGTGAAAAAAATGGCACATGTATGGTAGAATAAACCTAGTTAAAACTATCTAAATACTGTCTTTGAATTTCACTTAAAAAATTGTTTTTGTTCAACCAGTAGATGAATATTCCAAGTTGTGAAATGTTTTTTCAGACACATATATATATTTAATATTTATCACACAAGCCAGTTCATAAAGCTATGTATATAATAAACAGTGTCTGCAGTTGGAAACAAAACTGTAATATTCTCTCTAACACGTTTGTGCTTGTCTTTAACCTTGTAGGTAAGCAAGATGGTGTACTGGAAAAACAAAACTAAATTATTTCTTTTATTTATAAATTAACCTTTTTAATTTTAATTTTGTTTCCTGCCAAGTTTTAGTTATATATTTCAACCTCTTTTATAAAACTGACATTTCTTACATCAGTAGATAAACTTGTATGTTCATGTTGTATTGTTTCAGGTGTTGACATGGACTTTATTTATTAAGCTGTCTCTGTGTTTTGTGGCTGGTCTCTCACCATACATATATTTACCTCTTTCTGCTCACATCAACACTGGACGATGGACCTGGGGGATCAGCGAAGTTTGCATGGTTTTCTCACCCATCTACTCCGAGAAGAGTACGGAACTTTTCAATTGGTGTGTTAAACATTATTATTATTATTATATTTACTGTTATACTTACAATATCTATTATTATTAATGTTACTAATATTATTATCATTATTATTATAATTACTGTTATACTTACAATATCTATTATTATATTTACTGTTATACTTACAATATCTATTATTATTAATGTTACTAATATTATTATCATTATTATTATAATTACTGTTATACTTACAATATCTATTATTATTAATGTTACTAATATTATTATCATTATTATTATAATTACTTATACTTACAATATCTATTATTATTATTAATATTGTTATTACTATTATTATTATTATTATTACAGTTAATTACTACTAGTGCTACTATTGCCACTACTACTATTTCTCTTGTTATTATTATATTTTAAAAATGTATGAATTAATACAAATATTATATATCCTGATGTTATATGTTGCATTTAAAATATAACTGATTTATATTTAAAGATTAAATAATTTTACAAACTGATGAATTGTGATTTTGTATCCAGTTATGTTTAATGATAAACATTAAATATTTATTCTGTTATCATTTTTGAAATAAATTTTCTTTTTTATTCATGCATCTGATCTTTATGCTATTTTCATATTTGAAATTTATTCAGTTTTTTTGTGTTTACTGCATTCAAAATGTTTTGAATGTTAACTGAGGTTTTTGTAAAAAAAAAATTTTATTAATTTCACAAATTTATTATTTATAAAATGTTTTTCATATTTTAACTGTCTTATTTTTCTTTATATTTCCTATTTGTGTAAACTATTTTGTCCAAAAATAGCAACAGATTCCAGGAATAAATATGAAATTGTCTCACATTATGACATCAAACTAAAATATAGGATTGAAAGAGCCTGTACATTTGTATCTTCTAGCACAAAGATCAGAGAGGACAAACTCTGCAGAAAAATCTCAGGTTGTTTATTTTTATTTTTATGGTTTTTAAATTTTAAAATACTTTTTTTTCCGAATTGATGAAATATATTTTGAAATTTGTGTTATATATGCAAGATAAGTTACATAAATAGGTAAATCTTTTAAAAAATTATGTTAATGCACATTTTTTGGCATGAAAATCAGATGCAGATAACTGCATTAAAACTTAAACAACAAATGCAAACATTTTTAAAAAGATGAGGTAAAGAAATAAAAAATGTTTTTCTTAATATGTTACCCATAGAAACTCATAGAGATAATGCAATCAAGGCAGAACAATGTTAGAATGAAAAAAAAAAAAAAAATTGTATAGCTCGTTTTTCAGCCATCTGGCTTTCTGATAACAATACGTCTTATGACTTTGGTAAAAACAACTAGTTTTTGAAAATATGTCTGAAAAAAACAACAAAAAAGCAAACAATGAAAAAAAAACCCAACAAACAACAACAAATATAAAGGTAATTGTTACAGACCAATTTGAAAAAGATGATCATATATATAATTATTTGAACACTGCATTTTAACATTTTTAATATTTATTACTTTAACAAGATTAACTTTTCTTTATTGCAGAAAATATACAGACCACATAATAGCAGAATATTCTAGTATAGGTTTACTACTTGCATGTTTGTCAGTAGTTCTTGTTTATAAAAGGTTAGTTATAAGTTTTATTTAATTTTGATTATAGTTGTAAAGAACTCCTGTCTTTGTACAATTATCAGTATAACACAAAAGTGTAATTGATTTATGTTTTGTATGTATGTTAATATACTTAGAAATGACTATGACATGTACACAGAAGATCTATATTTTTTTGTTTTTTGATTTATTAAAAGCAAAATTATAATTTAATTTCATGAGTACTATGAAAGATGTTTATTATATACACACACAGACAATCACACCATCAGACACACACAAGCATGCACATCTCTGCAACTGAGTTTATAAATATGTGTGTGTATATATAAATACATTTATTATGTACTGCACTCTCCACTTCATTTAATAACTTTGTCAAATATTTTAAAAGTTCACAATGTTTTTCTAATTTTTAGGTGTGTGACTGATCACTGCAGAGTCACTGGTGTTTTTTTTCTCATGTTTTCACTTTATGGTGTTTTCTTTGCCTGGAGAGCTAATCTGGACACAGATAATCCACTACTTCTAGGAGTTGTAAGATTTTGTGTGTACTATTATCTCTCTCATATTAAGTTTATTTTGAAGTTTATTTTGTTGATAGCAGGCACATTTGAATAAATCTGTTGTTTATAGTTTTTAATTTATGAATAATTAAATTTTTCAAAATGTAACAGAATTAATTACTACAGTGTTGAGTAAAATGGTGTTACTCGATAATCAGAATAATTATCAGTATATTGCAAACTATCATTCTTTGTTTCTTTCAGCTGTTTAAAAAATTAAATATTTATTTTGCTTTCACTGACAATAGCTATATTTTTCTTGTTATTTTTTTGTTTTCTTTTGTAGCTGTAAATCTATAGCTTTATATAAAATTATTTTTTGTTGTCTTGTATTCTTCTTTTTGTCTGTAATATTAGCCAGATATTTTATGGAATAATATGTTATATGACAGGCAGGAATAGGTAACACTTAAAAATTACACTGATATTTTCCACACCAGTACTGTTTGTTGTGTTTCAATGTTTACAGGTAGAGAGATTCTGGATACAGAGTAATTTGGTTCTGGTTATTCTTCTGGCTGTAACCTTCCAGTTTTTAGTAAGGTTGGTAAAAAAAAAATATAATAATAATAAAAAATTAAAAAGAAAAAAGAAAGAGTGATAAGAGGGCAAAAGATAGGAACAGACATTTTCAACATTTTTTCCAATTTTCCTTTATTTTATTTATTTATTATTTTTATTCCATTTTACATTATTATTATTATTATTGTTATTGTTATTATATTAATTGCATAATTTTCAGTCCACTTTTATTTATTTATTTTTTTTACTTTATAATGAAATTTGTTTTTGCAACATATGTCCACTATGTTGATGGTGCCCCTCTTTTTCAAATTTTTAATCTTCTGTTTAATGGCTGTCAGTTTAAATTAACTGTTTATACCATATTTTTTAAATAACAGAAATTTCATGTTTTGTCATTCAGATATTTAGTGTGAAGAAAATTTGTTTTTGTTTCTGTTTTATAGTTTGATCTCCAAGTACATTCCACTCAACAAATGGAAGCTTGATATTGTACTTTCAGTATCAGTTGTTGTCTTTCAAATTGTGAGTTTTAAGAAATTCATGCACTTAATTGAAGCACTTGTTTGATTGGTCAAAAACCATTATTATTTCACTAATTTTATTAATAAATAATGTAAAGGATTTTAATGTTGTGAATATAGAAAAATTCATGACTAAATGTCAAAAATATGGCTGAATGTTTGTATTGGTCTGAAGTCAATTTCATAATTATTACTTTACTACTTTTATTAATAAAAAGAAAGGAAGAAACTGAATATAAACCATTGTTTAACAGAAAATTTAAAAATAACTGTGTGTTCCCTACACACAAACAGTCTCATGAACTTGCAGGGTTTTTTATGTTTGTTCAATTATGGGTCTGTTTCATTTATTTATCATTTTAGCTGTACAGATGACAATTTTAAAAATGAAAATAAACTCTATGGCATTTGCTTAGTTACATTTTTTTACATATGGTTTTACATGTGTTTTGAAAATTAAAAAGTCAGTAATCAATAGTTTTCAGTGTTCAATAACATCTATAATATAATGATACTTTTTAACAAAATGTTACATTTTTGTTTTATGCTGATAAGTAACCAAATGCTTTTTAAAATACTTTACACAACAATTTTCAGTTTATGCAAGACAATAGATAAGTAAACACTCCATTAGTAGTTAGAAAATAATTTCATAACTTTCTGAAATAATTTAAAAAGGAGAGTGTTAAAAACAATTTATGTATTAAGATTACTACTATCACTACTACCACTACTACTGCCACTATTATTACTACTGCTACTACTACAACTACTACTACTACCAGTACTACTACTATTATTATTATGATTGTTGTTGCTGTTACTATTATTAATTTATTAATTTCTTGTATTAATTGCTTTTCTTTCGTACATTTTTTCAGCAGAGAAACTATTCTTCATGTGATCAGACAAGAAACTTCGTGATTGAAGATTTTGCTAAATCTGTACTCTACAGTTTGCCAGCATCAAGCATTGTGTTGACAGAGGGTGATTTATCTGCTACGTCTTTGAAGTAAGTGAATCTGTGTTTTTGTAGAATAAATATAATAAACTGACATAATAATTCTTTTTAAAACAGTACTTAACTGACACTTATGCATGTTTCTGACTTTCAAACTGGCCTAGAAAGTTAATAACTGATTAAATTAAAATTATTTTCTTCTTACAGATACTTCCATTTGTGTGAAAATATTCGACCAGACATAGATATTTTTGATCAACAGGTGACCTTCACACATATATTCTTATAGTTCTTTATTTTTATGATTTACAGTTTTATAATAGTTTGAGTGACTCTTAAGGAGGGAATGTTATCAGAACTGTATTTTATGAAAAATGTGAATTGAAAAAAAAAGAATCTTAAAAACCCCACTGTATTGATTATAACTTTTAAATCTCTCTTCTTAAAATTATTACTGAATGTCTTAAACCTTATATTATAAACCAAACATAGCAAACTTTGAAACAGAACTGTTGGTATATTTAGTATTATTTACTGATGCAGATTTTGACCTATGAATGGTCTCTTGCTATGACTGGAAAATTCCACTCAAAGATTGTATTCCCTGGTGACATTTTCCACCTTCTTAATGAAAAACGGTCTGATGGAAAGATAACTTTCAACTTTAAACATCTATTGGATGTGAATTATAAGTAAGTTTAGATGTGATTTTTACAGAATTTTGTTTTTATTAATCTTTTATTATTGTACTAATTAACTGCATAAGACACAGTTAACTGTAAACATTCTTCACCAGAAATAATTACTGGTTTATAATTGTGTATGTTTACCAGTTTATGAGAAGGTGAATATAAACATTCCCTTGCTGCTAATCCAAACAATTTTTTTTTAGTTAATGTGGTGGCAGTATTATTCCTCTCTTTTATCTGTATGATCTTGAACCATATGTAAACCTGTTGGCTGTCAACTGAGATTAAGATATTAGAGAGAAAAAACCCATGTCATACTGCACTTTAAAGGCAGTCCAGAAGATTAAGATTAGGTTTTATGTTTAAGACTTAGGATTTAGTTTAAAATATTTTAACTTCTTGTCTGTTATTTACATTTTTTTTGCAGGAGACCAATATTTACATGTATTGGGATTCAAGATCAAGATCCATCGTGGAAGAACTATTATGATTTATGGCCACATGGTACTTGTCACAGGATTGTCAGAAAGGATGAAAATGTCAACATCCTGGAATGGGTGCAACAGACTAAAAACATTGGCATGGACTGGAAATATGATTTCTATGGGTGAGTATATGATGGATTGTTGAGAAAGGCATTCATATAAGATGCTGTTAGGAAACAGACAATTTATCATTTTAAAACATTGCTGAGATTTTCTTGATATGTTTATCTGTTTCTAATGTTGTAGGAAAATGTTTACTAACCATGTTATAATCAAACTCATTCCTATGTGACTTACTTTTCAGTCATTGTTTATTTTGTTCTGTTAACAGATTTCCAGCATCATCCTGGGAACAAATTGCCACTGAACAGATGTGGCATGCCAAGTAAGATGCCATCATAACTCACATCACCACTTCCACTACTGTTACTACTACTACTGCTGCTACTACAGCTACCACCACTACTGTGATTACTATCACTCTCACCTCCATTACTCCCTTCACTACCATCACCACATCACCATCACCATCACCATCACCACCATCACCACCACCACCCACTTCCACTATCATCACTACAACTGCTGCTACTGGCAACACCACCACCATTGCTAGTTCTACCATCACTACTACTGCTATTGTTACTGATATTATTTCTACATATCTTACTTTGGCTACTACAACAACTACTATTAGTACTAATACTTCAGTTACTATTACAAATACTATTATTACTACTACTGCTGCTGCTTCTTTTATCAAGGATTCATTTACAACAACATCGATAATAACCATCAACAAAAAAATCTTTTCACAGCAAACTGCAAAGGTGTACAGTAACAAATATATTATATCAGACAAGCAGATACTCATGTGTTAGTTTAAGAAATTTAATCTGCAATCTTTTCATATTAGTTAAGTAGAAACCTCATCCTATATTTATTTATCTTTTATTTTCAGTTTTAATAAAAAAATCTGTTTTAGAATAACCATACCACCTTTAAAATAACAATTATATTCACTCTCTATCTGTATCTTTTGCTTTCATTCTTCTCTTTTTCACTCTGTAAGTTTTAGCTGAATTTGTTTAAAAAAATTACTTTAAGAAACTATATATTTTTTTAATAAGAAATTCAAATTTTTATTGTGTCAGGATTGCTACTGCTTTCCATTTGCTGGAACTGGCACTAAACATGAAATCTGAAGAGGAATCCATTCCTTTAATGACTACATCTTATGAGGTATTGACATTTCATTTTACAGCCAAAGATTTAAATACAATATAAAACAACTATAAATAAAACAGTGCGTATATATCTAAAAGTACAGTTAATATTTGTTTATGAAGGTGACTAATAACCTGTATTAAGAAATTAGTTAATACCAATTTACTATTTATTTCATTTCTCTTTAGATTTTATCATTTAAAAAAAAATGTTTAATGTATTTTTTCTTGATTATTAATGAATGAATGAATTAATTTATTTATCTTTTGTTTGTTTTTGGTGATATGGGGTTTTATAAATTACCTTTTCTCATTTAACTGTATTAAAGTTACATGCCATTTTTCTGATTTATTTAACTGTATTAAAGATACACGCCATTTTTCTGATTTATTTAACTGTATTAAAGTTACATGCCATTTTTCTGATTTATTTAACTGTATTAAAGTTACATGCCATTTTTCTGATTTATATAACTGTCTCTGGTCACAGATGTATGTGTCAGCTTTGAAACCGTATGAGAAAACTCCCAGGAAGGTTCCTGCACATTGGCACCGTAATTTTGCTATCATATGTGATTGGTTGGCTAACAAGAAAACACAGCTGAAGAAACGACAGCTCTCTGACAAAGTTGTCTATCATTTCAAACTGTTCATTGAAATGGAACCACAAGACAATGACAAAAAGAGTATTGAAAAAATTATCAACAGACACAGAACGTTTATTAAATCTCAATAACTGTTTTAAAAATCATGTTTGTTTTTGTACTTCTTTGAATGCACCTGTGACTGTAAAGTGAAAAAAATATATAACAGGAACCCAAATGATAACAAATTTTGTTCTGTATGTTAAATATACCATCTGCAAGTTTAAAATTAAATTTAATAAGTTAATTAATATCAGAATTCATTTATTTTTTTCTTCTTCTTCTTGGGAATCAGATACTATACAAAGTTTTAAAAAATGAATAACAGCTACATTTTCTTACATTATAATTTTCTTAATAATGACATCACTGATGTTAAAAATATGACTGATAATCTGAAATATGAAGGAAGAGTTAAAAACTAAATAATGTAATATCTAAAAAGTAAGATGATAACAATAATTTGAAGACTGAATAAAAATCTTTATTGACCAGAAATTTTTAATAAACAATTTCTACATATTAAGCAAAATAAAATAATATTCTTGAAATAGTTGCTAGTTAAAAATATACTGATTTAAAATACTCATAAAACTGAATATTAGGAGTTAAGAGAAAAAAAGCTCAGTCCGGTTTAAAATACTCATAAAACTGAATATTAGGAGTTAAGAGAAAAAAAGCTCAGTCCGGATATGATTATCTTTGTTTAAACAAGCATAAAGCAAGAAAGTGTTTGTCATAAACTGTGTACTGCCAGTTAACACCCAGGAATGGTTTTCTGAATTTCAGCTATTGTGCAGGGACTGTTGTAGGATCCACACTGGTAATTACCATTGACTGCTTTCTTCAGACAGATGAAACAGAAATTCTGGCCACAAGGACAGATCATGTGTTTGCAGGCTTTCTCATGCTCAAGTATCATTCCACAGGAAGGACAGGATCTTCTTGAAGGACAGTTGCTAACTCCAACAATGGTTTTTTTGGAGCATTATGAAGAATCTTCAGTCGTGGGTCTTCCTTTGAACACTCTTTGTTTCCACATTCTTGCGTTTCACTGCTTCTCCACTGATGGAGACAATACCAGCAGAATTCATACAGCTCTCCATCTTTAGAGCAAAATGGGCAGATAACTCTTCGATCTTTTTTGTCTATTCTTTCACAAAAGCAGTGGCATTTTGGACATTCTTGTATTCCACATGCTTTACGCAGGTAGTTTTCAGTGATCTTGTTTTCAAAGATTTTTTTCTCATCTTTTGTTAATACGGCCAAGCGACGAACAGTGAAGTATGCCCATTCCTTACCACAGTAGCTGTTGTCATCCATGTATGGACAAAGAAAACGATACTTTCCAGCATCCAGCAAACTGCGACAATAAGCTGTGAGTGATTCTGGACCTACAACATATTATAAAACAAACACATAAATACTGTAAGAAAATGGGCAGAAAAAATAAGATTTACCATGTCTGAACCTGTAATTTTGCAGAATTAACTGAACACCCAATTAAAATGACAATGGTAAAATATATGTTGTTTTACAAGATTAAGCTGCTGAATAAAAGAAAAATACTGAATTAAGACATTTTAAAACAGAGATGGGTTTTTTTTCAAATTAAGTATATCCAATATTTTTAATAGACGAGAAGAAAAAAGATGAAGTTAAAAACAAAAATGAAATTTAGACCTATGGCATGTCCACAAGGCATTTTTGCTCGTTTGTTTTCTGGGTCATCATCCCAGGAGATCATGTCAGGCAGGTCAGTAAGTTCCACATCTTCATCCAACTCCTTTGGTGGAACATTAGAACCACCTTTCAGTCGCAGAACCACAAACAAATTCGACTCATTCTGTATCTTATAATCTGTCATAAATTTGTTTTTTCCATATTCCAGTTGTCTAGCTGCATCAAAGAATCAACAAAATTTAACAAATGGTTTCTCATTATTGACATCAAGATCTAATGAATTAACTAAATGCAAACAAAGCTTCCAAGCAGATAGATTCATTGCTTTTGTTTCATTTTACTTAAGAAAGAAGAATTTTGTCCACTGCATAATTTACTCAGTTTAAAATTTATTTGAAAACTTTACACCTTTGTGATCAAAGTGAAATGTTCACAATAATAACAACAAACTAGTAACTAGTCAAGAAATATAAAAAGAATGTAAAGTGCATTTATTACAAACACTGTATTACATCTCCTCTTTCTCCCACCCTCCTCATACAGTAACAACAACAAAATAATAATAAATACAATCTTTTTTTTTTTCTTTTTTTTCTTATAAAAAGTTGTGGGTTTAACACATTTTTATCTTACATGTGTACAGAACTCTTTGAGTTTCAACAGGGATTCCATTCATTTTTGATATCTTCCTAAGCAGTTCATCCACCGAAGCATCCTACAAATAAATGATCATATAATAATAATAATAATAATAATAATAGTAAAAAAAATCCATACAGAAAGAAATTAGGCAAAGAAAATAATAATTTAAAAAATATTATCTCTGTATTACCTTATGAATTTCGATCAGTGTTGTTTTTCCTTGCAAACCTTTCAGAAACAGCTGCCAGGTATTCTGATCAGACATCGCGCCACCTCAGTGTTCACTTCCAGACTGACACTTCTTGGTAATCTCCGATTCTCGGAAAAACAAACCTCTTACGTGATTATTATGTTAATTAGGTGTGGGCGGGGACGGGTGATATGTCGAGTCTAATAAATCTATATGTGTGTAAGAGTTTCAAAATCTTGATTTCATATTCAAGTATGAAAAGCTGAGAGATAGAGATTTATGGAACTGTGGCATATTTGTATATATTCTCTTGATTTAACATCATCGTCATCATCCTCAGTATTCAGATTTCATTAAACATAGAAAGATTTAACTAGAGGTCGCCTCCCCTACAACACAAATAAGGTAAGACCTTTAAATATTCATTACCATACTGTTTTTCGAGGAAAAATCCACTAGATCAGTGAGGGAAAACCTATGATTCATTTTCCAAGGAACGGTCGATTAAAGTGAAATAAGTAACAATGAGCACCCTGCTAGAACGGCAATACGCTAACAGGTAAGTATGTTACAAATTATTGTTTAAATATTTTAATGTTTAAATATTTGTTCCATACGTACAGTACTGGATTTTCACCGCACTCTGAAACAGCGAATATAAAGTGCAAAAATTCCTTTTCTGTTATTAAAATAAATAAATAAATAAACAAATAAACAAATAAATCGTAAATAACGTATTCTGTTCAGCGTTCTTTGTTTATATACAATGTAGATATAAATGTGTATTTTTTTTATTCTTATTAGCCAACATAAATTATAAAATTAATGTCAAAGGTTAAACTCCTGGGTTTTCCCCGGAAATAATATTTACACGTAAGACTTCCTTTACAGATTTATTATTCAGCTGATACTTATTAAACTGATATTCTTTTAAGCAATGATATTTATTTTCTAATATATAATATTTGTAATGATTGAAATAAACATGACACAGCATTGCACAGTTACGCTATTACAAATAAAATATGTTTTTCAAAGAAATGTATTCGGATACGATTCTAAGAACTGAGTAGGGAGAATTCTAGTGTCAGTTTATTATGAAAGTAAACTTTTTTTGGGGTTCACGCATACCTATCATTACCTCTATTCGTGTAACAGAATAGGAGACGATCTCTCTCTCTCTCTCTCTCTCTCTCTCTCTCTCTCTCTCTCTCTCTCTCTCTCTCTCTCTCTCTCGTGTTTGTGTGTGTGCTGAGAAAGTAGTATTTAGTCGTGACGTAATTAGTCAATACGGAAAATAAATTATTTGTTACGTTTTCATCTAATTGTCTCTGTATCTATAACACACACACACACACACACACACACACACAGACTCTGTATATGGCTGTATGCCTCTGTGTCCATCCGTCCATATCTAACTACGTACCTAACTGCCTATATACGTACCTGTCTATCTATCTATCTATCTATCTATCTATCTATCTATCTATCTATCTATCCGTCTGTATCTCTGTCTGTTAGTCTATCTATATATCAGTCTGCCTGTCTATCTGACTCGCTCTTTGTCCATCTGTCTGTCTGTAAGACTTTTTTTTTGTTTCCAGACTGAAAAAGGAGTTCGCGGCGCTCCAGAAATCTCCCCCACCAGGAATATCTGTGTCTCTGGAGTCAGACAATCTACATGTGTGGGAAGCAGTCTTAGAAGGACCACCAGAATCACCATATAAGGGTACACACAGGCAAACACTTGCATGAGCATGCACGCATACAC
Source organism: Chrysomallon squamiferum (assembly GCA_012295275.1). Classification (NCBI taxonomy): domain Eukaryota; kingdom Metazoa; phylum Mollusca; class Gastropoda; order Neomphalida; family Peltospiridae; genus Chrysomallon; species Chrysomallon squamiferum. The sequence continues at coordinate 2,243,980 of CM022665.1, read as the reverse complement.
CCAAACTTACGAACACATTTTATCCAACAACGTCATGAATAATAATTAGATATATAAATATATTTAAATTCTTCTTCTTTCTTCTTCTTATTATTATTATATTGTTGTTGTTAATGATTGTGTCTTCGTCTCCGCTACTGTCTGTTTAAAATTATCAGTTGACTCTGTATAAACAATCTCGAAAAACAAATAAACAGTCGAAAAATGAATGCTTTAAGGGAAAATTGAAATCAGATTAATAACTGTATTTATGTGTGTGTTTGTCTTTTGTGTGTGTGTGTGTGTGTGTGTGTGTGTGTGTGTCAGACGTTTTTATTTAGATGTACATTTGTTTTTGTTTTCGCCAGGAGGAAGATTCAAAGTACGAATCACCATTCCGTATCCTTAACAGTTCAACGTTTCTTGTAAAGGATGATACGTTTACAATTAATAATTTCTTCCAAACTGCATTGTTAAATAAAATTAGAACTGTCATTACATATATAATAATAATAATAATAATAATAATAATAATAATAATAATAATAATAATATAAAATTAAATACAACGTGTAAAATGTACAACATATTTTATGATTTAGAAGTTTCCTGAGCTGTTTGTTTCAGTGATGGATATCCTATGGAGCCACCACTGGTAAGTTTGACCGCATATAATTTAGAATAGTTAGGATTTCAATGAAAACTGTAATATCACCTTTCTTTTGAAATAATAATATTTTAATAATCATGATGTGATTATCAGGTAAAAGGAAACAAAAGTCATATAAAGAAATAATAACCCCGAAAAACCTTTGTGTTTACAACCTTACACACACACACACACACAATTTTTCATTGTTCGTATTTAAAATTTTGACCAATCACAATTTCAGATACATTTTATTACGTCCATCTATCACCTGAATGTCAGCCAGAGCTGTGGTCAAGTCTGTTTGGGATTTTTGTCCACGGATAATTGGCAAGCCACCAACAATGTGGAACAAATTCTTCGTGCTCTGTTTTCACTTCTGATAAAACCAGAAGTGGAAAACTCGTTCGACCATGATCTGCTGAATGAGTACACACATTTCAATTCAATTTACATTTCAAAAGCTGAACAAAGTGCTCTGTCATCAATAAAAGGATGAGTGAAAGTAACAATTGCCACAAAAACAAGAAACAATATCTATTTATATGACTTTTGTCTGTCTGTCTATGTAAATCAGGTGAAACGTACTCTCTCTCTGTCACTCACACACACACACACACACAGACAAATAATTTACCTGTGCATATTTCTGCCTGTTCTGGAACTGACCTTTTCGTGACTATTTATTTTGAAAAGTAAGGACAGCTACTAAATTATACTGCTAAGCAATTTATCAGCTGTAATAAAAACATTCAATTTAAAATATTTTTATTATTTGTTTATATAAAAAAAAGGGAAAACATAAATGCTGAAATTCAGATTTAGTTTCTCCACATTTTAAAACACACACACACACACATACATAGAATAAATAAAATTAAAATCTAAAAATTTAATAAGTTGAAGGCTATCTCGTCATATTCCTCTGAACAGTTATCTTCATCACTTTGGATTAAGAATATTAAATACAAAACTGATTTTCTAGTGTATAAACAACCGAAGTATCAGGTGACTGGATGTAACTAACAGAATTTATAACTTTCTTTTCACTTATCACTTGTCTCTCACTCTTCAGTTACGCAATCAATTTAATTTCAGTATAACTGGGTTATAAACTAATAAGCACTGCAAATATATTTAATAATACTCAACATAGTTCATTTTTAATATTTTTCTTATATATATATACATATATATATATAAATTTAAAATCGAAGGCTCTGGTATGGCCATCTGTTACTGTCTAAATAACACTAACAAACAACAGCAATATGACGTCAAACCATGGTTTTTATCTTACGTAATGGGGCTCTTAGCCATACCCTAGTGGGGCCTTGTTCAAGCTGGGAAAGTTTTCTCAGTGATATTTAGATGTACTGTTTTCTGTGTTTCTTTAACGTAGCAAATTGGTCCTAACTTATTTACTAAGCCACGAATTGCAGTTTAGTTTGTACCTACTTGTAGAATTCGCTGGTAGCTATATTTTTTTTTTTTTTTGTTACTTATTATAATATTTTATGTTGTTGTACTTTTAAGGTACAGTTTTTGAAAATGTCGGTAACATATTTAATATTTACCTAAATGACTTACTTTAATATAGTTTAACATCTCGTAATTAACCTTAAAGTAAGTAAATATGTTAACCATTCATTTCTACAAATATTCCTAACAATATGTATTAATTAAATATCTACTGTTAGTTAACAGTAACCCAATTACTGAAATCACCTAAAAATTAACAGTCATTAGCGAGAGACAAAAGGAATTTTTGTCAGCTCCGCTCTGCTGACTTCATGGAAGTCCGCGACGTGTTTATTTAAGTAAAAGACCCACAGTCACAGAGAGACCACAGAGAACAAAGAACTAAAAACCACGTAAGGTTTAATCCAAATTGCCCACTTCAAATGCACCACCCCCTTCCCCTTCCCCTTCCCCTTCCCCTCTCCTGTCACGGAACCCATCCCTGGCGATCCCAGAGATCGGATCCGTGATAGGCGTGCCTGAACCTTGAACTGGACGTGAGCACGTAAAAAGAGTTACCATACCATACCACAGAGAACAAAGAGAAAACACGGGTGGGACGAGGAGTTGGCGTCCATTATTAGACAACTATGTCGGTAATTGTATTTTGGGTTGTCTTTGTTTGAAGCAGGGACAAATGGTTATCCTGTTTCTGTAGGCTCTGTTTGATTTGTTGATCAATTTTATGTAACCTGTATATGCTCCACAGAGAGTTTGAATTATATATTTATTTCTAACAAAACCTTGTAGGGAAAATTAAAAGAATTAAGAATTGTAGTATTTCATTTAACGCCAACTCCCACGTCCTCAAGCACTAAATAATAAGTATACATGTGTAAAATAAATGATTATCTTTGTAATATAAATATTGTGTTTTGTTTTGGTGTTCATAGTGGATACTTGATATTACATATAGTTTATATCTGTAGTATGTGCAAATATGTGTATCTATTATAATCAATCGTCACAGTTTGTTAATTTCACAGACAGCGGGTCGACCAAAGACGCAAACCCTAGACAAGAAACGAGTCATATTATAATAGAGTCGTTAGCACTTTAAACTAACACCTCTTATGTGCTGGGCCCCATGACAAGCAACAACAAACATTAGTTTAACTCTAGCATTAATTATAAAATATTTTGTGGTGTCCATCCATATATTGATTAGTTCAATTGATACTTATTGGCTTTTTCCTTCTTTTTTTTTTTTTTTTTTTTTGGAAAAATAATGTATTTACAAAAGTTCCAGCATAATTTGATGTAAATGTAACATTTTCTAAAATAGTTTATTTCTTCTCCTAATTTGATAGTGTTTCTGTTCAGTGTACTTTTATCGAATTATTACTGTACTAATATAATATGACTATAAAATGTATTCATACGCCAAAATTAAAACTTTTTTTTTATTAAAATGAGTCTATCTCCTGCCCTATGGATGACATTGAAACCAAGTCTTTAATCAATACGAGAGGGAAAAAACACCAAATCCCCCCCCAAAAAAAAACCCCACTAAAAGAGGAAAAGAATACATTAAAAATAATAAATAAATAAATAAATAAATAAAGAGAGTGAGATAGAAACTTGCTCTGACTTGTCTGATAAATTAAGCTAAAACTTATTCATTTTATTATATAGATCATGACTTGGAAGATGGCCAGATGACTTGTTTTTATTTTGTTTATTGTGGGTTTTCCACTTGATGACTCACAATTGTTACGTATATCGAACAGAATCGTTGCTGTAAGATTACGTCACTAACGTAAACAACAACACTGTTATCATCACTAAATAGTTAATTACAGAAATCGGGTTTTTCCGTTCTTTTTTTAATTTCTTTTTTCTTTTTTTCTTTTTTCTTATTAATTTATTTATTTTAAATACTACCAATATTTTTTATAATATTTAATAATTTATGTGTTAAACCTCAACATTCTTTTGGGGAGTTTTGATGGAGGGGATTTGGGGATTTCGTATTTTGCATTTTTGAATTAATTTGTATTCATTCATTCATTCATTCATTATTTGATTTAATTTGATTTTTTATTTATTTATTTACTTATTATACATGTGTAAAATAAATAATTATCTTTGTAATATAAATATTGTGTTTTGTTTTGGTATTCATAGTGAATACTTGATATTACATATAGTTTATATCTGTAGTACATGCAAATATGTGTATCTATTTTAATCAATCGTCACAGTTTGTTAATTTCACAGACAGCGGGTCGACCAAAGACGCAAACCCTAGACAAGAAACGAGTCATATTTTAATAGAGTCGTTAGCACTTGAAACTAACACCTCTTATGTGCTGGGCCCCATGACAAGCAACAACAAACATTAGTTTAACTCTAGCATTAATTATAAAATATTTTGTGGTGTCCATCCATATATTGATTAGTTCAGTTGATACTTATTGGCTTTTTCCTTCTTTTTTTTTGTTTTGAAAAATAATGTATTTACAAAAGTTCCAGCATAATTTGATGTAAATGTAACATTTTCTAAAATAGTTTATTTCTTCTCCTAATTTGATAGTGTTTCTGTTCAGTGTACTTTTATCGAATTATTACTGTACTAATATAATATGACTATGCAATGTATTCATACGCCAAAATTAAAACTTTTTTTTATTAAAATGAGTCTATCTCCTGCCCTATGGATGACATTGAAACCAAGTCTTTAATCAATGTGCACTGATATAGGTTTTCCGTGGGGAAGGGGCAGCGTATGTACAGATCACCCAAGATCTAGTTTTATTTTAATGTATTTTAAGTCCACATCATTTTATGTGTTAGTTTTATATGTTGTGTGTGTGGTTGGATAGATGGGTAGACAGATAGTATTAGTTGCAGGGAACGTTTTGAGAGATACAGATGAAGATCTGAAGCTTGAACACGAATAACTAGGAGTAGTCACCAAGATACAGTCCCTTTAGAATGAATCTAATGCTGAATCGGACATTGTACACAAGCTAATTTTCTGCAACGTATGTCAAATCAGCCATGTGTTAGAATCATTTAGAACAAGTCACTGTTCAGCTGTACTTTTCTTTCAGTAAAACACGTATCCCATTAGTGGAAAAGAGTCGATTATTTTCTACTGCGGTTACAAAACTAACACGACGTCTGACTAGAAGTGTAACCAATGAACCTCTGACGTCAGTTCCATTAAAAATAAATCCTGCTTTTTGTAATTTAAAAACGAAAAGTCCATGTTATTGATTTATCTATTTTTATTTGAAACAAGAAATAAGCATTCAGAAAACTAAAGAATCAACGATATAAGTAAGTGAACTTGCTATACACCAATATTTCTACATACTATACCTTTATCTTAAGTTATTTACTTTTAATAAATCATCATAGTAATAAACATTATAATTATTATAATTATTATTATTATTATTATTATAAAAGTGTCATAAATGAATTTAATTTGTTAGTAAAAACAATTTCTACAAGTTCGTGGATCGAAAGTCAAATGTTGAGCTATGTACTCGATGTTAACAGCCTGGTATTGACTCTTGGACTGCAGCAACAGAACAAGGCGTATTGAAGGATCCACACTGATACCGACCATCTTCATCAGCCTTTTTCAAACAGATGAAGCAGAACTTCTGGCCACATGGACATACCATATGTTTGCAGGCTTTCGTGTGCTCTATTATCATTCCGCAGGATGGGCAGGCTCGACACGAGGGACAGTTAGCCACACCAACGATAGTTTTCTTCGATGCTTTGCGAAGAATGCTCAGACGGGGATCTTCTCCAGAGCATTCATCGTTGCCACATGCATCTATTCCACTCCCGGTCCACTCATGCAGGCATGACCAGCAGAATTCAAAACGAGTTCCCTTTCTGGAGCAAAACGTGCAGATGACTCGGCGGTTGGTTTTGTCGATTCGCTCGCAAAGGCAATGACACCGTGGACATTCCTGAATCCCCACTGCTTTGCGAATGTAGTTTTCACAGAGTTTCCTTTCAAATGTGATAATTTCTCCTTCGGTCAAAACTGCCAGGCGCCTAACAATGAAGAAAGGCCATTCTTTGCCGCAGTATTCATTGTTGTTTCTGTAAGGACATAGAAACTGGAACTTTCCAGCATCAAGGAGACTTCGGCAAAATGCTGTTAAGGATTCTGGGCCTATAAAGACGAATGACAAATATTAATGAAAAGTGTATAATGTGTGAGTGACAGTTTTAGCTGTTCTAACCAAACAAATAGAAAAATATCATAATCTGAATGAACAGGTAAGAATAAAGAGACGTATCATCATCGTCATAAATATTATTATTTACATAATCGTTTATAATCATCATCATCATCATCATCATCATTGTGTAAAACCACAAATCTGTTATTTTCGTTTCTTACCGATGGCATGGCCACATGGCATCTGTGCTCGTTCATTATTGGGATCGTCGTCCAGTGTAATCATATCTGGCTCATCAGACCGTGGTGCGTCTTCGTCCAGCTGTTTAAGCGAGTAATCTTCTCCAGAGCCTCCTGGCTGCCTCAACACTAAATATACCGTTGAATTGTTCTGCATTTTGTAATCTGATAGATACTTGTTACTTCCGTATTCAAGCTGTTTCGCTAGTAGTAAACAGACAAGAAAATCAACACGTGGTTATTCAGAATCCAAATAAAGAATTAAATTCAAAATATTCAGCACCAACGTCACTAACGTCACAACCATCATCACTACAACAACATCAATACAAAAACAACAACAACAACAGCATGAAGAGAAATAATGATAATTGTAATCCCAAACAACGAGTAATAAAAAATTAAAAAAAGTAATACAACAGGAGCGAGTTATGTTTTAGGTAAGAAGGGTTTCTGAAATAAAATATAACTATTTACAGAGAGAGAGAGAGAGAGAGAGAGAGAGAGAGAGAGAGAGAGAGAGATTTATGGCATTGTGACATATTTGTATATATTCTCTTGGTTTATATTCTTACTTGTATAAAGAATTCTCAGCTCATGGACTGGAATCTTTATTTTTTTTGATATCTTCTGCATAAGTTCGTCAACCGTGGCGTCCTTATTATTTAAAAAAGTAAATAAATAAATAAATAGATAATAATATTATTAAATAAATTATAAAATTACTGTAATTGAAATAAAAGAAAATGCAAATGAATAAAATATAAAATGTTTGATAAATAAATCTTTCAGTTATTCAAGAATAATATCAAGTATTATGTTATGCAAAATTCTTTTCCGTCACCAGTAAGGAGAAAAAAAAAAAAAAAAAAAAAGTAGAAGAATAAAAAAAGAAATTTGATAAAACAAAAAAATAATTACCAAATGAAACAACAATCTCTCCCAGTTCTCTCCACGTAATATACGCTCATACATACACACATACATGTATGTAAATAAAATAAATATAAAACAAAATTTCAACAAACATCGCACTTCCCATCTCTAAAATCCTGCAGTAGGTGTAAATAAAAATTAAACAGACCTTATGGATTTGTAATGTTCTCGTCTTTCCCTCTATCCCTTTAACAAACACATTGTATGTATTAGACAACTCGTCAGACATTGTACTCCGTTTGCTTTACCCTTCCTACTTGCAAAAAGTAACACGCGAAATGAATAAAACGAGGTACGATCGTTGTTTTAAAAAGAATTTCTTTGCCACGTCATTTGTACGTGGAATTTCCAGTTGCGATATGACAAACTTCCCCACTTTCGCTTTCTTTCGTGCTTGAACTTTGGAAAGATAAAAAAAAAAAAAAAAAAAAAAAAAAAAAAAAAACATTATTAAAATGAGAAAGGCGATTGGAAAATGCTAGAAAAAATATAGATACGATGTCATACTGTGATGAATATAATTTTTATAATGAAATAAGTATCATTATAATGAGTTCACTACGAATGGCATCGAAACCAAGTTTTTAATCAAAATGCACTGATATAGGTTTTCCGTGGGGAAGGGGCAGGGTATGCACAGATCACCAAAGATCTAGTTTTATTTTAATGTATTTTAAGTCCACATCATTTTATGTGTTCGTTTTATATGTGTTAGCTTTATATGTGTGTGTGTGTGTATGTGTGTGTATGTCTATATGTTGACTGATTAATTGTGAATATAATTTTATTTTCGTGCCTCCTGCTTTACCAAATAAATAAATAAATATTCAAGAAAAAAATATACAAGAAAAGAAATAAAAGAATACATTAAATAATAATAATAATAATAATAATAATAATAATAATAATAATAATAATAATAATAAATAAAGAAATAAAGAAAGAAAGAAAGAAAGAAAGTCAGACTTGGAAGATGGCCAGATGATTAATTTTTATTTTGGGTATTGTGGACTTTCCACTTGACGACTCACAATAGAGATTCGCATTCCACTGCACACGTGACCACTGCTGGGTAATTCGAGGACGCCTATCACGAGATCTCGCCAGAATAGACCTCGTTGCAAACGGAGTTGTTTGGGCAAAGGCAACCATGCTGTAATAGGAGGCCATGACCAGTGTTCACTTATTAATTGTACCAATCGCAGAAGTCCGGGAAATTCTTTATCCTTTCATCAATTTATTTTAAATTTTATTTGACACAATTATTTGCTGATGTAAGGGTACAGAAATACATTTCAGATTAGAATATAATTAGTTAGAAATGGTTTTACAGCTCTGTAAACCACGTAAGAATCACTGCTCGAGATAAACATAAAACTGCACGCAGTAACGTTTTCCGGAGACAGGCCTTAACAGTTAACAAAAGCGAGATGTGTTCCTGAAGAGCTCTAGGGTAAATGTGTGATCAGCTAAAAATATTTAACATTCAGAAAACACAATACCCAAATAAATGAACTGCAGATAGTATCGATCGAGACTAATATGGCCACTTTATTTCTATTTACATTTTATTTTTATTTTTTATTTTTTACTGTGAAAGTTATGAACGAGTCTTAATTTTCATGTGAATGATTTTAAAAATTAAACTCTTTAGTAATAGAATCGAGAACAGACTGTTTTTCAAAGACAAATGATGGCGACATCGTACAACTCAAAAGTCAAAATATATCAATTAATAACAAATACCGCTTTCTAATCTGTATTAGCCGAAACATTTATTTCACTGACACTTTACATTTTCTAAGTATCATTTATTGTTGACAGTATCCTTGAAAGAGATTTATTTGTGCAAATGTTTTTAATTATTAAAATGTCGCAGATGAGATTATGAAACATCAGAGTATTCTCAATTCATTGTTTTCAGCAGCTTCCCGTAACACAGACTTTAGAACTCTGATTCCAAATAGTGCCTGGACCACATGACAATGTCACAGCATTTCCCTGATCACAGTGGTAAAAGCTGTCACATTTCTCTCCCGGGTAATATGTATCGTCGTCTTCTGAGCAATCCGGTATTAACGGTGTTGTCGTCGTTGAAGCATCCAACGTATTACTGTTTGCTGGAGTGGACGAGAAAATGGTTGTTTCAGATTGACAAACGTTGTTTGCGTCACTCCAAACAGTGCCAGCCTCACACATACCTGTAACATTGGTCAAGAGATACGCACAGGTGAGACACGCACAGGTGAGACACGATATCATTCAAAAAATAAGCTTAAATGTTAACATTTTTAAATCCACATAAATCTACTTCTAACCTGTTCATTATAGTATTCATTTTTCTTGTTCATTTCACAATTACTAAAACCGTGTTTAAATCCGAAACTATTTTCAGTGTGCATAGCAAATATAAGTGAACAGGCATAAGCAGATCATTTTGTCAGTGGGGATAACTTTCAAAACCAACGTCGACTGACCAACATAAGACTTTAGACTTCTGTTTCTCAGATTTTATTAATATATAAACAGCAATAAATAAATAAATTTAAATAACTAGCTTAAGGTCTTACCACATCTGTATTTGAATATTTTAGTGAGACTGAAAGTTGTTGTATTTCTTCATTGTGTGAAAGAAGAAGGAATCAGTTTTATAAATCAGTGATCATGTCTTAATGTACGATTAGAATTTTTGCTTTTCATTAGTTTCAAATAACGTTTTGTGTTCTGTATGCATCCAAGCATCTAGAGTCTAGATTCTAGACGAACATTACCTGTGAGGTAAATTTATTTAGCGTTATATAATATTGATAAATGTAAAATGGCAATAAATCAGTGGAAACGTTTCAACATAAATATACATTTTCGCTCTTAAAAAAGCTAATTATTTATATTCAGAGAAGGCTTTTTTCTTTCTTTTTTTTTAAATTATTTTTGTTATTGTAAATCGACTTTTTGTAGGTCTACAGTTTCGTAGAGTCTGAAAATCAGGCTAAACAACTGAAGATAAATTTCTAGAAACTACAATTAAGGAACATTAACGTTATTAAGTTCCATTACTGATCGACGAAATAGAAACGAGTGTTTTGTTTTATTGTATTTAATGTAGCTACATACCTGATGTATATTTTTTATACACGTATATGACAGTTGTTGACAGTATTTATATATAATTACACATGTATATTTCAGAGAATATGTATATTAGTGTTTGTGTGTGCGTGTGTGTATATACAACGTATGTTAAATTAGCCACTCAGAATAGAGGTTTTCCGTGGGGAAGGGGCATTGTATTCAAGGATCATCAAGATCTGAGACATGAAATTTATTTTAATGTATTTTCAATCCACAGTCGTTTTATGTCTTAGCTTTAAAGTTTGCGTGTGTGCGTGTGCGTGTGTTACTATCTATACATTGACTGATTAATTGTGAATATAATTTTATTTTACATATAACATATATTTTATTATGAACCAAAGTTCCCCCATTCTCCCAATTTATTTATTTCGTGTCGCCTGCTTTACCAAATAATAAATAAATAAATAAATAAATATGAGAGGGAAAAAACTAAAAAAAAAAACCTACCAAAAAAACACTAAAACAAGAAAAGAAAGAAAGAAAAAACCCATTAAAAATAATAAATAACTAAATAAATAAATAAAGAGAGTGAGATAGAAACTTGCTCTGACTTGTCTGATAAATTAGCTAAAACTTATTAATTTTATCATACAGATCATGACTTGGAAGATGGCCAGATGACTTGTTTTTATTTTGAGTATTGTGGGTTTTCCACTTGATGACTCACAATTGTTACGTATATCGAACATAATCGTTGCTGTAAGATTAGGTCACTAACGTAAACAACAACACTGTTATCGTAACTAAATAGTTAATTATAGAAATCGGGTTTTCCGGTGGTTATTTAATTTAATTTAATTTTTTTTAATTATTAATTTATTTATTTTAAATACTACCAATATTATTTATAATATTTGAAAATTTATGTGTTAAACAGAACTGGAAAATGTCAATACCTCAACGTTCTTTTGGGGAGTTTTGAAGGGGGGGATTTGGGGATTTCGTATTTTGCTTTTTTGAATTAATTTGTATTCATTCATTCATTCATTCATTATTTGATTTATTTATTTATTGATTATTATTATTTTTTAAATTAAAATGAGTCTGTCTCCTGTCCTATGGATGATATCGAAACCAAGTTTTTAATCAATGTGCGCTGATATAGGTTTTCCGTGGGGAAGGGGCAGCGTATGCACAGATCACTCAAGATCTGGTTTTATTTTAATGTGTTTTAAGTCCACATCATTTTATGTGTTAGTTTTATATGTATGTGTGTGTGGTTGGATAGATGGGTAGACAGATATTATTAGTTACAGGGAACGTTTTGAGAGATACAGATGAAAATCTGAAGCTTGAACACGAATAACTAGGAGTAGTCACCAAGATACAGTCCCTTTACAATGAATCTAATTCTGAATGGGACATTGTACACAAGCTAATTTTCTACAACGTATGTTAAATCAGCCATGTGTTAGAATCATTTAGAACAAGTCACTGTTCAGCTTTACTTTTCTTTCAGTAAAACACGTATCCCATTAGTGGAAAAGAGTCGATTATTTTCTACTGCGGTTACAAAACTAACACGACGTCTGACTAGAAGTGTAACCAATGAACCTCTGACGTCAGTTCCATTAAAAATAAATCCTGCTTTTTGTAATTTAAAAACGAAAAGTCCAAGATACTGATTTATCTATTTTTATTTGAAGCAAGCAATAAGCATTCAGAAAACTAAAGAAACAAGGATATAAGTAAGTGAACTTGCTATACACCAATATTTCTACATACTATACCTTTATCTTAAGTTATTTACTTTTAATAAATCATCATAGTAATAAACATTATAATTATTATAATTATTATTATTATTATTATTATAAAAGTGTCATAAATGAATTTAATTTGTTAGTAAAAACAATTTCTACAAGTTCGTGGATCGAAAGTCAAATGTTGAGCTATGTACTCGATGTTAACAGCCTGGTATTGACTCTTGGACTGCAGCAACAGAACAAGGCGTATTGAAGGATCCACACTGATACCGACCATCTTCATCAGCCTTTTTCAAACAGATGAAGCAGAACTTCTGGCCACATGGACATACCATATGTTTGCAGGCTTTCGTGTGCTCTATTATCATTCCGCAGGATGGGCAGGCTCGACACGAGGGACAGTTAGCCACACCAACGATAGTTTTCTTCGATGCTTTGCGAAGAATGCTCAGACGGGGATCTTCTCCGGAGCATTCATCGTTGCCACATACATCTGTTCCACTCCCGGTCCACTCATGCAGGCATGACCAGCAGAATTCAAAACGAGTTCCCTTTCTGGAGCAAAACGTGCAGATGACTCGGCGGTTGGTTTTGTCGATTCGCTCGCAAAGGCAATGACACCGTGGACATTCCTGAATCCCCACTGCTTTGCGAATGTAGTTTTCACAGAGTTTCCTTTCAAATGTGATAATTTCTCCTTCGGTCAAAACTGCCAGGCGCCTAACAATGAAGAAAGGCCATTCTTTGCCGCAGTATTCATTGTTGTTTCTGTAAGGACATAGAAACTGGAACTTTCCAGCATCAAGGAGACTTCGGCAAAATGCTGTTAAGGATTCTGGGCCTATAAAGACGAATGACAAATATTAATGAAAAGTGTATAATGTGTGAGTGACAGTTTTAGCTGTTCTAACCAAACAAATAGAAAAATATCATAATCTGAATGAACAGGTAAGAATAAAGAGACGTATCATCATCGTCATAAATATTATTATTTACATAATCGTTTATAATCATCATCATCATCATCATCATCATTGTGTAAAACCACAAATCTGTTATTTTCGTTTCTTACCGATGGCATGGCCACATGGCATCTGTGCTCGTTCATTATTGGGATCGTCGTCCAGTGTAATCATATCTGGCTCATCAGACCGTGGTGCGTCTTCGTCCAGCTGTTTAAGCGAGTAATCTTCTCCAGAGCCTCCTGGCAGCCTCAACACTACACATACCGTTGAATTGTTCTGCATTTTGTAATCTGATAGATACTTGTTACTTCCGTATTCAAGCTGTTTCGCTAGTAGTAAACAGACAAGAAAATCAACACGTGGTTATTCAGAATCCAAATAAAGAATTAAATTCAAAATATTCAGCACCAACGTCACTAACGTCACAACCATCATCACTACAACAACATCAATACAAAAACAACAACAACAACAGCATGAAGAGAAATAATGATAATTGTAATCCCAAACAACGAGTAATAAAAAATTAAAAAAAGTAATACAACAGGAGCGAGTTATGTTTTAGGTAAGAAGGGTTTCTGAAATAAAATATAACTATTTAGAGAGAGAGAGAGAGAGAGAGAGAGAGAGAGAGAGAGAGAGAGAGAGAGAGAGAGAGAGAGATTTATGGCATTGTGACATATTTGTATATATTCTCTTGGTTTATATTCTTACTTGTATAAACAATTCCCAGCTCATGGACTGGAATCTTTATTTTTTTTGATATCTTCTGCATAAGTTCGTCAACCGTGGCGTCCTTATTATTTAAAAAAGTAAATAAATAAATAAATAGATAATAATATTATTAAATAAATTATAAAATTACTGTAATTGAAATAAAAGAAAATGCAAATGAATAAAATATAAAATGTTTGATAAATAAATCTTTCAGTTATTCAAGAATAATATCAAGTATTATGTTATGCAAAATTCTTTTCCGTCACCAGTAAGGAGAAAAAAAAAAAAAAAAAAAAGTAGAAGAATAAAAAAAGAAATTTGATAAAACAAAAAAATAATTACCAAATGAAACAACAATCTCTCCCAGTTCTCTCCACGTAATATACGCTCATACATACACACATACATGTATGTAAATAAAATAAATATAAAACAAAATTTCAACAAACATCGCACTTCCCATCTCTAAAATCCTGCAGTAGGTGTAAATAAAAATTAAACAGACCTTATGGATTTGTAATGTTCTCGTCTTTCCCTCTATCCCTTTAACAAACACATTGTATGTATTAGACAACTCGTCAGACATTGTACTCCGTTTGCTTTACCCTTCCTACTTGCAAAAAGTAACACGCGAAATGAATAAAACGAGGTACGATCGTTGTTTTAAAAAGAATTTCTTTGCCACGTCATTTGTACGTGGAATTTCCAGTTGCGATATGACAAACTTCCCCACTTTCGCTTTCTTTCGTGCTTGAACTTTGGAAAGATAAAATGATAAAAAAAAAAAAAAAAAAAAAAAAACATTATTAAAATGAGAAAGGCGATTGGAAAATGCTAGAAAAAATATAGATACGATGTCATACTGTGATGAATATAATTTTTATAATGAAATAAGTATCATTATAATGAGTTCATACCCTGCCACTACGAATGGCATCGAAACCAAGTTTTTAATCAAAATGCACTGATATAGGTTTTCCGTGGGGAAGGGGCAGGGTATGCACAGATCACCAAAGATCTAGTTTTATTTTAATGTATTTTAAGTCCACATCATTTTATGTGTTCGTTTTATATGTGTTAGCTTTATATGTGTGTGTGTGTGTATGTGTGTGTATGTCTATATGTTGACTGATTAATTGTGAATATAATTTTATTTTCGTGCCTCCTGCTTTACCAAATAAATAAATAAATATTCAAGAAAAAAATATACAAGAAAAGAAATAAAAGAATACATTAAATAATAATAATAATAATAATAATAATAATAATAATAATAATAATAAATAAAGAAATAAAGAAAGAAAGAAAGAAAGTCAGACTTGGAAGATGGCCAGATGACTAATTTTTATTTTGGGTATTGTGGACTTTCCACTTGATGACTCACAATAGAGATTCGCATTCCACTGCACACGTGTCCGTTGTTGGGTAATTCGAGGACGCCTATCACGAGATCTCGCCAGAATAGACCTTGTTGCAAACGGAGTTGTTTGGACAAAGGCAACCATGCTGTAATAGGAGGCCATGACCAGTGTTCACTTATTAATTGTACCAATCGCAGAAGTCCGGGAAATTCTTTATCCTTTCATCGATTTATTTTAAATTTTATTTGACACAATTATTTGCTGATGTAAGGGTACAGAAATACATTTCAGATTAAAATATAATTAGTTAGAAATGGTTTTACAGCTCTGTAAACCACGTAAGAATCACTGCTCGAGATAAACATAAAACTGCACGCAGTAACGTTTTCCGGAGACAGGCCTTAACAGTTAACAAAAGCGAGATGTGTTCCTGAAGAGCTCTAGGGTAAATGTGTGATCAGCTAAAAATATTTAACATTCAGAAAACACAATACCCAAATAAATGAACTGCAGATAGTATCGATCGAGACTAATATGGCCACTTTATTTCTATTTACATTTTATTTTTATTTTTTATTTTTTACTGTGAAAGTTATGAACGAGTCTTAATTTTCATGTGAATGATTTTAAAAATTAAACTCTTTAGTAATAGAATCGAGAACAGACTGTTTTTCAAAGACAAATGATGGCGACATCGTACAACTCAAAAGTCAAAATATATCAATTAATAACAAATACCGCTTTCTAATCTGTATTAGCCGAAACATTTATTTCACTGACACTTTACATTTTCTAAGTATCATTTATTGTTGACAGTATCCTTGAAAGAGATTTATTTGTGCAAATGTTTTTAATTATTAAAATGTCGCAGATGAGATTATGAAACATCAGAGTATTCTCAATTCATTGTTTTCAGCAGCTTCCCGTAACACAGACTTTAGAACTCTGATTCCAAATAGTGCCTGGACCACATGACAATGTCACAGCATTTCCCTGATCACAGTGGTAAAAGCTGTCACATTTCTCTCCCGGGTAATATGTATCGTCGTCTTCTGAGCAATCCGGTATTAACGGTGTTGTCGTCGTTGAAGCATCCAACGTATTACTGTTTGCTGGAGTGGACGAGAAAATGGTTGTTTCAGATTGACAAACGTTGTTTGCGTCACTCCAAACAGTGCCAGCCTCACACATACCTGTAACATTGGTCAAGAGATACGCACAGGTGAGACACGCACAGGTGAGACACGATATCATTCAAAAAATAAGCTTAAATGTTAACATTTTTAAATCCACATAAATCTACTTCTAACCTGTTCATTATAGTATTCATTTTTCTTGTTCATTTCACAATTACTAAAACCGTGTTTAAATCCGAAACTATTTTCAGTGTGCATAGCAAATATAAGTGAACAGGCATAAGCAGATCATTTTGTCAGTGGGGATAACTTTCAAAACCAACGTCGGCTGACCAACATAAGACTTTAGACTTCTGTTTCTCAGATTTTATTAATATATAAACAGCAATAAATAAATAAATTTAAATAACTAGCTTAAGATCTTATCACATCTGTATTTGAATATTTTAGTGAGACTGAAAGTTGTTGTATTTCTTCATTGTGTGAAAGAAGAAGGAATCAATTTCATAAATCAGTGATCATGTCTTAATGTACGATTAGAATTTTTACTTTTCAATAGTTTCAGAATTGTGTTTTTAAAAAGTGCTAAAGTAAAACAAAATGATTTCGATTCATTGACTGAAATAAAACTATTACAAGAAAAAGATTAAAGAGAAAAAATAAAATAAGATAAATAACGTTTAGTGTTCTGTATGCATCCAAGCATCTAGAGTCTAGATTCTAGACGAACATTACCTGTGAGGTAAATTTATTTAGCGTTATATAATATTGATAAATGTAAAATGACAATAAATCAGTGGAAACGTTTCAACATAAATATACATTTTCGCTCTTAAAAAAGCTAATTATTTATATTCAGAGAAGGCTTTTTTCTTTCTTTTTTTTAAAATTATTTTTGTTATTGTAAATCGACTTTTTGTAGGTCTACAGTTTCGTAGAGTCTGAATATCAGGCTAAACAACTGAAGATAAATTTCTAGAAACTACAATTAAGGAACATTAACGTTATTAAGTTCCATTACTGATCGACGAAATAGAAACGAGTGTTTTGTTTTATTGTATTTAATGTAGCTACATACCTGATGTATATTTTTTTATACACGTATATGACAGTTGTTGACAGTATTTATATATAATTACACATGTATATTTCAGAGAATATGTATATTAGTGTTTGTGTGTGCGTGTGTGTATATACAACGTATGTTAAATTAGCCACTCAGAATAGAGGTTTTCGTATTCAAGGATCATCAAGATCTGAGACATGAAATTTATTTTAATGTATTTTCAATCCACAGTCGTTTTATGTCTTAGCTTTAAAGTTTGCGTGTGTGCGTGTGCGTGTGTTACTATCTATACATTGACTGATTAATTGTGAATATAATTTTATTTTACATATAACATATATTTTATTATGAACCAAAGTTCCCCATTCTCCCAATTTATTTATTTCGTGTCGCCTGCTTTACCAAATAATAAATAAATAAATAAATAAATAAATATGAGAGGGAAAAAACTATAAAAAAAAACCTACCAAAAAAACACTAAAACAAGAAAAGAAAGAAAGAAAAAACCCATTAAAAATAATAAATAACTAAATAAATAAATAAAGAGAGTGAGATAGAAACTTGCTCTGACTTGTCTGATAAATTAGCTAAAACTTATTCATTTTATTATATAGATCATGACTTGGAAGATGGCCAGATGACTAATTTTTATTTTGAGTATTGTGGGTTTTCCACTTGATGACTCACAATTGTTACGTATATCGAACATAATCGTTGCTGTAAGATTAGGTCACTAACGTAAACAACAACACTGTTATCGTAACTAAACAGTTAATTATAGAAATCGGGTTTTCCGGTGGGTTTTTAATTTAATTTAATTTTTTTTAATTATTAATTTATTTATTTTAAATACTACCAATATTATTTATAATATTTGAAAATTTATGTGTTAAACAGAACTGGAAAATGTCAATACCTCAACGTTCTTTTGGGGAGTTTTGAAGGGGGGGATTTGGGGATTTCGTATTTTGCTTTTTTGAATTAATTTGTATTCATTCATTCATTCATTCATTATTTGATTTATTTATTTATTGATTATTATTATTTTTTAAATTAAAATGAGTCTGTCTCCTGTCCTATGGATGATATCGAAACCAAGTTTTTAATCAATGTGCGCTGATATAGGTTTTCCGTGGGGAAGGGGCAGCGTATGCACAGATCACTCAAGATCTGGTTTTATTTTAATGTGTTTTAAGTCCACATCATTTTATGTGTTAGTTTTATATGTATGTGTGTGTGGTTGGATAGATGGGTAGACAGATATTATTAGTTACAGGGAACGTTTTGAGAGATACAGATGAAAATCTGAAGCTTGAACACGAATAACTAGGAGTAGTCACCAAGATACAGTCCCTTTACAATGAATCTAATTCTGAATGGGACATTGTACACAAGCTAATTTTCTACAACGTATGTTAAATCAGCCATGTGTTAGAATCATTTAGAACAAGTCACTGTTCAGCTTTACTTTTCTTTCAGTAAAACACGTATCCCATTAGTGGAAAAGAGTCGATTATTTTCTACTGCGGTTACAAAACTAACACGACGTCTGACTAGAAGTGTAACCAATGAACCTCTGACGTCAGTTCCATTAAAAATAAATCCTGCTTTTTGTAATTTAAAAACGAAAAGTCCATGTTATTGATTTATCTATTTTTATTTGAAACAAGAAATAAGCATTCAGAAAACTAAAGAATCAAGGATATAAGTAAGTGAACTTGCTATACACCAATATTTCTACATACTATACCTTTATCTTAAGTTATTTACTTTTAATAAATCATCATAGTAATAAAACATTATTATTATTATTATTATGCCATAAATGAATTTAATTTGTTAGTAAAAACAATTTCTACAAGTTCGTGGATCGAAAGTCAAAAGTTGAGCTATGTACTCGATGTTAACAGCCTGGTATTGACTCTTGGACTGCAGCAACAGAACAAGGCGTTTTGAAGGATCCACACTGATACCGACCATCTTCATCAGCCTTTTTCAAACAGATGAAGCAGAACTTCTGGCCACATGGACATACCATATGTTTGCAGGCTTTCGTGTGCTCTATTATCATTCCGCAGGATGGGCAGGCTCGACACTCTTGAATCCCCATTGCTTTGCGTATGTAGTTTTCACAGATCTTCGCTTCAAATGTGATAATTTCTCCTTTCGCCTAACAATGAAGAAAGGCCATTCTTTGCCGCAGTATCCATTGTTGTTTCTGTAAGGACATAGAAACCGGAACTTTCCAGCATCAAGAAGACTTCGGCAAAATGCTGTTAAGGATTCTGGGCCTATAAAGACGAATGACACATATTAATGAAAAGTGTATAATGTCTAAGTGACAGTTTTAGCTGTTCTAACCAAACAAATAGAAAAGTAACATAATCTGAATGAACAGGTAAGAATAAAGAGACGTATCATCATCGTCATCATCAACATTATTTAGATCAATCGTTTATAATCATCATCATCATCATCATCATTGTGTAAAACCACAAATCTGTTATTTTCGTTTCTTACCGATGGCATGGCCACATGGCATCTGTGCTCGTTCATTATTGGGATCGTCGTCCTGTTATCATATCTGGCTCATCAGACCGTGGTGCGTCTTCGTCCAGCTGTTTAAGCGAGTAATCTTCTTCAGAGCCTCCTGGCAGCCTCAACACTAAATATACCGTTGAATTGTTCTGCATTTTGTAATCTGATAGATACTTGTTACTTCCGTATCCAAGCTGTTTCGCTAGTAGTAAACAGACAAGAAAATCAACACGTGGTTATTCAGAATCCAAATAAAGAATTAAATTCAAAATATTCAGCACCAACGTCACTAACGTCACAACCATCATCACTACAACAACATCAATACAAAAACAACAACAACAACAGCATGAAGAGAAATAATGATAATTGTAATCCCAAACAACGAGTAATAAAAAATTTAAAAAAGTAATACAACAGGAGCGAGTTATGTTTTAGGTAAGAAGGGTTTCTGAAATAAAACATAACTATTTACAGAGAGAGAGAGAGAGAGAGAGAGAGAGAGAGAGAGAGAGAGAGAGAGAGAGAGAGAGAGAGAGAGAGAGAGAGAGAGAGAGAGAGAGAGAGAGAGAGAGAGAGAGAGAGAGAGAGAGAGAGAGAGAGAGAGAGAGAGAGGGTATATAGATTTTATTTATTTTTATACATGTAATTTGTTTTTAGCTAGGAGAGGTTTCTGTGCAAATTGGAAACCCTCCGTTATCCCTCTCTATAATTAAACATAAAAAACAACAAATAGAACTACAGAATACATTCTTACTTGTATAAAGAATTCTCAGCTCATGGACTGGAATGTTGTTTGTTTTTGATATCTTCTGTATAAGCTCGTCAATAGAGGCATCGTTATTATTTAAAATAAATAAATAAATAAATAAATAAATAAATAATAATAATAATAAAAATTAAATAATTAAAATTACTATGAGTGAAATGAAAGAAAACCCTAATAAATAAGATAAATAAACGTTATGCTGACAGTAAAATTAATACAGAACAGAAAATGTTTGATAAATAAATCTTTCAGTTATTCAAGAATAATATCAAGTATTATGTTATGCAAAATTCTTCTCCGTCACCAGTAAGGAGAAAAAAAAAAGAAAAAAAAGTAGAAGAATAAAAAAAGAAATTTGATAAAACAAAAAAATAATTACCAAATGAAACAAGTCTCTCCCAGTTCTCTCCACGTAATATACGCTCATACATACACACATACATGTATGTAAATAAAATAAATATAAAACAAAATTTCAACAAACATCGCGCATCCCATCTCTAAAATCCTGCAGTAGTTGTAAATAAAAATTAAACAGACCTTATGGATTTGTAATGTTGTAGTCTTTCCCTCTATCCCTTTAACAAACACATTGTATGTATTAGACAACTGGTCAGACATTGTACTCCGTTTGTTTAACCCTTCTTACTGGGACAAAAATAACACGCGAAATGAATAAAACGAGGTACGATCGTTGTTTTAAAAAGAATTTCTTTGCCACGTCATTTGTACGTGGAATTTCCAGTTGCGATATGATATTCTTCCCCACTGTCGCTTTGTTTCGTGCTTGAAATATGGAAAGATAAAATTATAAAATAACAAACCATTATTAAAATGAGAAAGGCGGATGGAAAATGCTAGAAAAAATACAGATAAGATGTCATACTGTGATGAATATAATTTTTATAATGAAATAAGTATCATTATAATGAGTTCATACCCTGCCGCTATGAATGATATCGAAACCAAGTTTTTAATCAAAATGCACTGAAAAATGTAAAATCACTCAGAATAGAGGTTTTCCGTTAGGAAGGGATAGCGTATGCACGGATCACCCAAGATCTAAGAATTGAAATTCATTTTAATGTATTTTCAATCCACAGTCGTTTTATGTCTTAGCTTTAATGTGTGTGTGTGTGTGTGTGTGTGTGTGTGTGTGTGTGCGTGTGCGTCTGTTACTATCTATCTATATGTTGATTGATTAATTGTGAATACAATTTTATTTTATTATGAACCAGAGTTCCCCCATTCTCCCAATTTATTTATTTCGTGTCGCCTGCTTTACCAAATAAATAAATAAATAAATAATTATGAGAGGAAAAAAACCCCCAAACCCACCAAAAACCCACTAAAAGAAAAAAAGAAAAAAAATAATACATTAAAAATAATAAATAAATAAATAAATAAATAAATAAGAGAGTGAGATAGAAACTTGCTCTGACTTGTCTAATAAATTAAGCTAAAACTTATTAATTTTATTATATAGATCATGACTTGGAAGATGGCCAGATGACTAATTTTTATTTTGGGTATTGTGGACGTTCCACTTGACAACTCACAATAGAGATTCGCATTCCACTGTACACGTGTCCTTTGTTGGGTAATTAGAGAACACAAGTCGCGACATCTCGCCAGAATAGCCCTTGTTGCAAACGGGGGGGGGGGGGGTTAGGTGTGAAAGCAAGCATGCTGTAATGGGAGGCCGTGACATATCGGAAATGTTTGTGGGTAATCGGTTCACATAGAAATGAAAAACGATTTTAATGTTACAGCAAACAGGCTTACTGGTTCCATCTTTGCAGTCTATCTGTACATGTTTTTCCTCCGAGTATACAGTTCAGTCCCTGTGCCAGATAATCCTCTGAGGCGAACAGCATAGCAGCTACATGGTTACATACTTCACTGTAACTGCAAAAATTATAAATTCACTTGTAATATGGTAAATACCTGAGTGGTGATATATATGTAACTGTATTATTTACAGTACCTATTTTTTTTATGTAAATGGTAAATAATTAAAAATTAGTCCTTTATTTTTTAATACGTCGAAAACAGATGTATAATTGTTTTTTAAATAAAATGTTTCTAAGCATGATTAGTCCACCGTGTTATTTGCGTGTGAAATTAATGACATGGTTCAGATAACTACAGAGAACAATAGTTTCAATTATGTTCTTAATTGTTTAGTCTACCGCAACTAGTTGTGGTGTTTGTTTCTTGGAGTCACAAATACTTAGTCGAAGTTGTACAAGTATGTAGGTATTTGTGTGAGTATATGAGTAAAGGTATAATCTTAAATATAACAGTTATATGTTACTCCAAAATAAATGGTTTATTTATAGAGTTTTTTTAATCATAAAGTATGTACACTTGTGGATGTTTGTTCTAATTACACCTAGCAATAACTGCAGTTAGACATTAACTGGTTTTAACCGATACGGAAATAAGTAGCTTACATTTCCTTCATAAACGAAACATTTAATTAATCATCTCACTGTATGTTTTGTTTGTTGAGCGTGGCGTGTGGCCATGTTGTCAGAGTTCAGTCAGAGATGTGTCTGCAACAAAGGTGTAAATACTCTGATATAAATCCACATAAATCTACTTCTAACCTGTTAATTATAGTACTTATTTTTTCTTGTTCATTTCACAATTACTAAAACCGTGTTTAAATCTGAAACTATTTTCAGTGTGCATAGCAAATATAAGTGAACAGGCATAAGCAGATAATTTTGTCAGTGGGGATAACTTTCAAAACCAACGTCGACTGACCAACATAAGACTTTAGACTTCTGTTTCTCAGATTTTATTAATATATAAACAGCAATAAATAAATAAATTTAAATAACTAGCTTAAGATCTTATCACATCTGTATTTGAATATTTTAGTGAGACTGAAAGTTGTTGTATTTCTTCATTGTGTGAAAGAAGAAGGAATCAGTTTTATAAATCAGTGATCATGTCTTAATGTACGATTAGAATTTTTACTTTTCAATAGTTTCAGAATTGTGTTTTTAAAAAGTGCTAAAGTAAAACAAAATGATTTCGATTCATTGACTGAAATAAAACTATTACAAGAAAAAGATTAAAGAGAAAAAATAAAATAAGATAAATAACGTTTTGTGTTCTGTATGCATCCAAGCATCTAGAGTCTAGATTCTAGACGAACATTACCTGTGAGGTAAATTTATTTAGCGTTATATAATATTGATAAATGTAAAATGGCAATAAATCAGTGGAACGTTTCAACATAAATATACATTTTCGCTCTTAAAAAAGTTAATTATTTATATTCAAAGCTTTTTTTTATTTTTTTTTAAATTATTTTTGTTATTGTAAATCGACTTTTTGTAGGTCTACAGTTTCGTAGAGTCTGAAAATCAGGCTAAACAACTGAAGATAAATTTCTAGAAACTACAATTAAGGAACATTAAAGTTATTAAGTTCCATTACTGATCGACGAAATAGAAACGAGTGTTTTGTTTTATTGTATTTAATGTAGCTACATACCTGATGTATATTTTTTATACACATATATGAAAGTTGTTGACAGTATTTATATATAATTACACATGTATATTTCAGAGAATATGTGTATGAGTGTTTCTGTGTGCGTGTGTGTATATACAACGTATGTTAAATCAGCCATGTGTTAGAATCAATTAGAACAAGTCACTGTTCAGCTTTACTTTTCTTTCAGTAAAACACGTATCCCATTAGTGGAAAAGAGTCGATTATTTTCTACTGCGGTTACAAAACTAACACGACGTCTGACTAGAAGTGTAACCAATGAACCTCTGACGTCAGTTCCATTAAAAATAAATACTGCTTTTTGTAATTTAAAAACGAAAAGTCCAAGTTTTTGATTTATCTATTTTTATTTGAAGCAAGCAACAAGCATTCAGAAAACTAAAGAAACAACGATATAAGTAACTGAACTTGCTATGCACCAATACTTCTACATACTATACCTTTATCTTAAGTTATTTACTTTTAATAAATCATCATAGTAATTAACATAATTATTATTATTATGATTATGATTATGATTATTATTATTATTATTATTATTATTATTATTATTATTATTATTATTATTATTATTATTATTATTATTATTATTATAATAAAAGTTAATGAATTTAAATGGGCAGGCTCGACACGAGGGACAGTTAGCCACACCAACGATAGTTTTCTTCGATGCTTTGCGAAGAATGCTCAGACGGGGATCTTCTCCGGAGCATTCACTGTTGCCACATGCATCTGTTCCAGTCCCAGGCATGACCAGCAGGATTCAAAACGAGGTCCCTTTCTGGAGCAAAACGTGCAGATGACTCGGCGGTTGGTTTTGCGGACTCGCTCGCAAAGGAATGACACTGTGGACATTCCTGAATCCCCATTGCTTTGCGTATGTAGATTTCACAGAGCTTCCTTTCAAATGTGATAATTTCTCCTTCGGTCAAAACTGCCAGGCGCCTAACATTGAGGAAAGGCCATTCATTGAGCTGTTTGTAAGGACGTAGAAACTGGAACTTTCCAGCATCAAGGAGGCTTCGGCAATATGCTGTTATGGATTCTGGGCCTATGAAGATGAATAACAAATATTAAAATTCTTTGAAGATTTTAAGAGAGAATTCCAGCTAGTCTACCAAAGGCAATAGAAAAGTGGTATAATCTATTAACAGGAAATAATAAAGAGACGTATCATCACTGCTGTCATCATCATTATTTACATAATCGTTTATCATCATCATCATCATCATAATCATCATCATCATCATCATCATTGTGTAAAACCACAAATCTGTTATTTTCGTTTCTTACCGATGGCATGGCCACATGGCATCTGTGCTCGTTCATTATTGGGATCGTCGTCCTGTGTTGTCATATCTGGCTCATCAGACCGTGGTGCGTCTTCGTCCAGCTGTTTAGGCGAGTAATCTTCTTCAAAACCTCCTTTCAGCCCCACCATTACAAACACCGTTGAATTGTTCTGCATTTTGTAATCTGATAGATTCTTGTTACTTCCGTATTCAAGCTGTTTCGCTAGGAATAAACAGACAAGAAAAATAACACGTGATTTTTCTGAATCCAGACAAAGAATTAAATTCAACATGAATAACAACGACAACAGCAAGAAGAGTAATAATGATAATTAGAATAAAAAAAAACAAGTAATATAAATATATATATATAAAAGAGTAATAAAAAAGAGAGAGAGAGAGTTTGAACATCTTGATTTCATGTTTAACGTAATAACAAGAATGAAAATCTGAGAGAGAGAGAGAGAGAGAGAGAGAGAGAGAGAGAGAGAGAGAGAGAGAGAGAGAGAGAGAGAGATTTATGACAATGTGGCATATTTGTATATATTCTCTTGGTGTATCATTCTTACTTGTATAAAGAATTCTCAATTCATCTACTGGAATGTTTAGTTTTTTTGATATCTGCTGTATAAGCTCGTCAATCGTGGCGTCCTTATTATTTAAAAAAGTAAATAAAGAAATAAATAATATAATTACTGTAATTGAAATAATCGAAAATGCAAATAAATAAAATATAAAATGTTTGATAAATATTTTTTTCAGTTATTCAAGAATAACATCAAGTATTATGTCATCCAATAAAACAGAAGAGAAAAAAAAATATATAAATAAAAATATAAATAAAAAAAAAAAAAAAAAAAATAAATAAAAGAAAAGGAAATTTGACGAAACAAAATATAATTCCAAAATTTCAACAAATATGGCACTTCCCATCTCTACAATCCTGCAGTAGATATAAATAAAAGTTAAACAGACCTTATGGATTTGTAATGTCTTCGTCTTTCCCTCTATCCCTTTAACAAATACGTTGTAGATATCAGAGAATTGATCAGACATTTTATTCCGTTTGCTTTGCCCTTCCTACTTGCAAAATGTAACACGCTAAATGAATCAGTCAGTGACGATCGTTACTTTTTAAATTTTATCTTTGCTACGTCATTATTACACGAACTATGACAAACTTCCCCATTTCCGGTTTTTTTCGTGCTTAAACTTTGGAAACATAACATAACATAAAATAAATAAATAAATAAATAAATAAATAATAATAATAATAGTAAAATAACAAAGATTAGTAAAACGACAAAGACGGATGGAAAGTTCTGGAAAAGATATAGATACAATGTTATAATGAGTTCATACCCTGCCACTATGAATGACGTCATAACCAAGTTTTTAATCAAAGTGCACTGAAAAATGTAAAATCACTCAGAATAGAGGTTTTCCGTGGGGAAGGGGCATTGTATTCAAGGATCATCAAGATCTGAGACTTGAAATTTATTTTAATGTATTTTGAATCCACAGTCACTTTATGTCTTAGGTTTAAATTGTGTGTGTGTGTGTGTGTGTGTGTGTCTGTCTGTCTTTCTATCTATATGTTGATCGATGAATTGTGAATATAATTTTATTTTAGATATAACTTACATTTTATTATGGATCAAAGTTCCCCGATCTCGTCCAATTTATTTATTTCACAAAACATTTCATAGTTAATTACAGAAATCGGGTTTTTCCGGGATTTTTAATTAAAAAAAAAAAAAAAAAATTAAAAATTTATTTTAAATACTACCAGTATTATTTATAATATTTGATAATTTATATGTTAAACAGAATTGGAAAATGTCAATACCTCAAGGTTTTTTTGGTGGGGTTTTGTTTGAGGGGAACGAATTGGTGTTTCTTATTTTGCTTTTTTAAATTAATTTTTGTTCATTCATTATTTTAACTTAATTTAATTTTTATATGTATTTTTATTTATTATTATTATTATTTTTTTTTTATTTGTTAAAATGAGTCTATCTCCTGCCCTATGGATGATATCGAAACCAAGTCTTTAATCAATGTGCACTGATATAGGTTTTCCGTGGGGAAGGGGCAGCGTATGCACAGATCACCCAAGATCTAGTTTTATTTTAATGTATTTTAAGTCCACATCATTTTATGTGTTCGTTTGTGTGTGTGTTTGTGTGTGTATATGTTTCTATCTATTTATATGTTGATTGATTAATTGTGAATATACTTTTATTTCACATATAACTTTCAATAAATAAAAACAGTAAGACTTGGAAGATGGCCAGATGGTTAATTTTTATTTTGGGTATCGTGGACTTTCCTCTTGACGATTCACAATAGAGATTCGCATTCGACTGTACACGTGTCCTTTGTTGGGTAATTAGAGAACACAAGTCGCGAGATCTCGCCAGAATAGCCCTTGTTGCAAACGGGGGGGGGGTAGGTGTGAAAGCAAGTATGCTGTAATGGGAGGCCGTGACCATTGTTCAGTTATCTTTCCATCGATATCCAGCCAGTGCATATCGGAAACGTTTGTGGGTAATCGGTTCACATAGAAATGAAAAACGATTTTAATGTTACAGCAAACAGGCTTACTGGTTCCATCTTGGCAGTCTATCTGTACATGTTTTTCCTCCGAGTATACAGTTCAGTTCCTGTGCCAGATAATCCTCTGAGGCTAACAGCATAGCAGCTACATGGTTACATGCTTCACCTTGCCTGGAGAAATTATAATTCACTTGTAATACCTGAGTGGTGATATATATGTAACTGCATTATTTACAGTACCTATTTTTTTTATTTAAATGCTAAATAATTAAAAATTAGTGCCTTTATGTCGAAAACAGATGTATAATTGTTTTTTAAATAAAATGTTTCTAAGCATGATTAGTCCACCGTGTTATTTGTGTGTGAAATTAATGACATGGTTCAGATAACTACAGAGAACAATAGTTTCAATTATGTTCTTAATTGTTTAGTCTACCGCAACCAGTTGTGATGTTTGTTTCTTGGAGTCACAAAAACTTAGTCGAAGTTGTACAAGTACGTAGGTGTTTGTGTGAGTAAAGGTATAATCTTCAATATAACAGTTATATGTTACTCCAAAATAAATGGTTTATTTATAGAGTTTTTTTAATCATAAAGTATGTACACTTGTGGATGTTTGTTCTAATTACACCTAGCAATAACTGCAGTTAGACATTAACTGGTTTTAACCGATACGGAAATAAGTAGCTTACATTTCCTTCATAAACGAAAGATTTAATTAATCATCTCACTGTATGTTTTGTTTGTTGAACATAGCGTGTGGCCATGTTGTCAGAGTTCAGTCAGAGATGTGTCTGCAACAAAGGTGTAAATACTCTGACTGTAAATGACATCACTACAAAGACTTGCTGAACAAAAATGTTTGTAGTACATCTGTGGAGGATGGACACTTGCTACCCCTTGTTCCTTTTAGTTACGTTCTTGTGTTTTGGGTGTTTTTTTATTTTTTATTTTTTGTTTTTTTATATTAACCGTATTCGATTGGCTATTTATTATTATTATTATTATTATTTTTTGTTCTTTTTTCATTTTTAAGAAACATAATTTCGTGGTTTCTTTTAAATTTTATTTCACACAATTATTTGCTGATGTAAGGGTACAGAAATACATTTCAGATTAAAATATAATTAGTTAGAAATGGTTTTACAGCTCTGTAAACCACGTAAGAATCACTGCTCGAGATAAACATAAAACTGCACGCAGTAACGTTTTCGAGAGTTAAAGCTCTAGGGTAAATGTGTGTTCAGCTAAAAATATTTAACATTCAGAAAACACAAATAAATGAACTGCAGATAGTATCGATCGAGACTAATATGGCCACTTTATTTCTATTTACATTTTATTTTTAATTTTTATTTTTTACTGTGAAAGTTATGAACGAGTCTTAATTTTCATGTGAATGATTTAAAAAATTAAACTCTTTAGTAACAAAATCGAAAATAGTGTTTTTCAAAGACAAATGATGTAAATATCTTTCGTCGACATAAAACAATTCATAAGTCAAAATATATCAATTAATAACAAATACCGCTTTATTTGTGCAAATGTTTTTAATTATTAAAATGTCACAGATGAGATTATGCAACATCAGAGTATTCTCAATTCATTGTTTTCAGCAGCTTCCCGTAACACAGACTTTAGAACTCTGATTCCAAATAGTGCCTGGACCACATGACAATGTCACAGCATTTCCCTGATCACAGTGGTAAAAGCTGTCACATTTCTCTCCCGGGTAATATGTATCGTCGTCTTCTGAGCAGTCCGGTATTAACGGTGTTGTCGTCGTTGAAGCATCCAACGTATTACTGTTTGCTGGAGTGGATGAGAAAATGGTTGTTTCAGATTGACAATCATTGTTTGCGTTACTCCAAACAGTGCCAGCCTCACACATACCTGTAACATTGGTCAAGAGATACGCACAGGTGAGACACGCACAGGTGAGACACGATATCATTCAAAAAATAAGCTTTAATGTTAACATTTTTAAATCCACATAAATCTACTTCTAACCTGTTCATTATAGTATTCATTTTTCTTGTTCATTTCACAATTACTAAAACCGTGTTTAAATCCGAAACTATTTTCAGTGTGGATAGCAAATATAAGTGAACAGACATAACCAGATCATTTTGTCAATGGGGATAACTTTCAAAACCAACGTCGACTGACCAACATAAGACTTTAGACTTCTGTTTCTCAGATTTTATTAATACATAAACAGCAATAAATAAATAAATTTAAATAACAAAGTAAATTTACTCAACTGTTCACGCACGTGGACAAAAACAGGAAAGTAACAAAATTTATTTATTCAATTTATTCAAATCACAGGGGTATGCATTATCAAGTTGACTCACTTCTACAGTTGATTAAGGGTTCTGTCCAGTTTCCACTTGCTGAGCATGTTGAAGTCACTGATCCATTAGTAGAACTGTACCCCACTGCGCATGTGTATACAGCTACAGAACCAAACGTAGTTGAATTAAATTCTACCTCTGTGTTAGCTGGCTTCTGGATGTCACCGCAGTCTAAAACTAAATAAAAATTCACACTTTTTCACAAATCTTGTTACATTAATAAATACTCTTGAGCGTTTATTTTCTACAGATTTGTTCTGGATACACTACTGCTATTTACTACTCCTACTGCTACTACTACTACTACTACTACTACTACTACTACTACTACTACTGCTGCTGCTACTACTACTACTACTACTACTACTGCTGCTGCTACTACTACTACTACTACTACTACTGCTACTACCTACTACTACTACTATTACTAATATAACTTTACAGTCCTCTTGCTGCTGCTATACATTGATATCGATGACAGTAATGGATCATTTGTGGCAATAAAATTACAGGTTTCATGATTAATTTCTTACATCAGAATTTTGAAATCACTGGTATTTAAATAATTATCTTATTTCTAGACCAGGAGCAGATTCACTGGGGTGGTTGAATAAAACCCACAATAACCAGATTGGGTTTTTCACTAATTTACACACATATGTATGTATGTATGTATGTATGTGTATATAAAAATATGCATGTATGTATGTATGTATGTATGTATGTATGTATGTATGTATGTATGTATGTATGTATGTATCTATGTATGTATGTATGTATGTGTATATAAAAATATTTGTTCTTTCCATCATACAGAATAAAACCCACAATAACCAGATTGGGTTTTTCACTAATTTACATGTATGTATGTATGTGTATAAGGAATTTTTCTGTGCTTTCCATCATATAAAATCTTATTAAACAAATGTTTTGGTATTTTATATAGTGCTAAACACTTAAAAAGCTATGCTCGGAATTATCAGTCTGCACTTTGAGCTCTTTAGTTTAGAAATATGGTTTGATTTCTTTACATTCGAGAGCTGTCTCTCTTGATGTTTATTTGAAACACTGGAAGTTTCTAAACCTTCACATATTATATCGGTGACAGTCCATGTTCCGTGTGGTTGACAGGTCGTTGTATTTGATCCTTTCACATAATAATGACCTTCTTGACAATGGTGTACAGCCACTGATCCCCAAAGCGTTGATTTGAAGGTTACAACTGCTCCGACAGCAACAGCAGGTTCAAGGCAGTCAGTTACTGAAATACATTGTTTATGAAACAGAAAGCTGTATAAATAACAACAACAAACACCACCCAAAACACCATCACCAACAACAACACCAGTAACAACAACAACACCAGTAACAACAACAACAACAACAACAACACTAACAACTGTTACATAATATCTAACGAAACTAAAGTTACTTTATTGAATATATTCATTACTGACGATTTTATTCATAGATTATTATTCAGTAACATTCATTTTTAAACATTTATATTTAAGAGATACCATAATTTATTATATAATTATTATGTAAAAATTAATCAATCAAACACTAGAACGAAAGGTGTTATTTCACTGGAAAGAATCAGTCGAATTCGTTCTCTAAAAGTAAAGCTGATGTCGTTTGTCAGGGCGATATGGGATTACTTTTGTTTCTCTTCAGAAATTTAGGAACTAAAAGACTTGTTAAATTCTGTGAAGAAAAAGAATGAGGCTGTCAGTAGGTGAGATTAAAGAAACGAGAAAGCTTTTTGCGGCGACACGAATTTTCTGTGTTCTGCGCTTAGGAGCTTTATGCTAGCAACTGAGCTAGAAAGGACGAGTTTATTTCTTGTTGAGTATTCACTGTGTATTTTGTCTGACCAAAATGAACCACGTCTACACTTTATACTGGGAACTGTTCATTGTCTCACAGACTGTTGTTTTAGATCCCGTTACTTACTGATAGCCGTTCTCACACTCGTGTATTGTTACTGACCACAGTCAAGTTGACTTGTAGATTCCTGATGCTCTTTCACTGTACAGGAGATTTTATTAACAACTGTGTGGTTTAATCTTTCCAGTATCCATGAA
This sequence comes from Chrysomallon squamiferum, assembly GCA_012295275.1. Taxonomy (NCBI): domain Eukaryota; kingdom Metazoa; phylum Mollusca; class Gastropoda; order Neomphalida; family Peltospiridae; genus Chrysomallon; species Chrysomallon squamiferum. The sequence continues at coordinate 2,211,283 of CM022665.1, read as the reverse complement.
TGAGATGACTGAATCACAACCAGTCACTGCATGTAGCATCGCCTCACATTTGCTCAGAGGATAGTTTAAAGATATTTGTAATCTTAATAAGGCGCTTCTTGTTCTCATGATCTCTATCAAAGAGGACAGGAATGTCTGACATGATACCGCAAGATTCTGTACATTACCCCAGTTAGCAATTTGGTGGTTTTTTTCACCGCAGAAGAAAGTCTTCCACTCATGGGAAGTCTGAATGTTAACTCTTTTCACTATGTGTTTATCTGTTTTGTTGAAGGGCCCGCATAGAATGTCTACTGTATATGTCAGTACTGACTATGATATTATCATACTTGTTGTTCTGATTGTGCAACTTAGCACATGTCTGTTTGACTGTATCTTGTATTTCCTTCAACTAACAGAACACAGCATTTTCATCTTCTGTTGTGTGTACACCAGCATTTGCAACTTGTTCATCCATTACTCACTTTACGAGAAATAGCAATCCTACTGCCTTGTTTGTCTTTGTGAGCAAACCATCAACGGTACCTATGGAGTATGGTTGACTAGGGTGTATTGTGCTGACTTTATTTTACTCAAACAAATCAGCTTCTCTCTTCTTCGGTCTTAGCTGTACAAAACTGGGGTTGCTCTGGCTCCTAGCTTCGGAGCTGCAAGCAAATCAGTTTCAGTGTCAACTATATTGCAGCTTTCAATACATCTCTAAGCCCATCTGATGAACGTGTGTGCATATCGGCCATAGCAAATGTTGCAGCCAAGAATTGGGACCCATCACGTCAGTTGAAGGTGATAATTAAATGTTCAGCTTCGCATATTCAACAGGTGCACAGGACACCTCCGAAAGTATTACAGAATATACGTACCAGACAACTACAATAACTAGATTTTCACTGGGAATTCTCACAATTTAAAAATAAAAACTAATATTTGTGTTTTATGTGGGCGATTTTCAGAAATAGATTTAAGATGGCCTTTTGCCAATTAACAAAACTACACCTTGAGCGCAAAGAACTCTCCCAGAGGCTGAAATTATGAGTAAATCAATTTGTTCATTTTAAATAAAGATAGAATAGGAAGAAGTGAGGCTTTTTCATTTTCCCGTTTTCCTGCATTTAAAGGGGGTGTTGTTTCCCGTCCCTAAGACGTTGATTGTTACATCTAATTCTTAGAGTACATGTTTTCCAATGTCCTCAGCTACATAATAAATAAAATATAGAAGTCCTGATGAATGCTGCTGGTGGGTCATCCTGATCTCCAGACTATATCACATTTTTTCTCTCTCTCCATCCCTCTCACCAGTCTTATATTCTTTTTCCTTCTGTTCTCTTACTAACTAGGTTTCATCGAGTTAATCGTATTGTGTCTCTTTCTGGTATTGTGATACTTACAGACAGGTAAACACTGGTAACTATTTTTCTGCACAGAGGCACACACTTCATTGTCCTGACAACCTCGTGAATCACACGGATTAGATATTTCCTTAAAAATAAAAAAACAAAACATTATTTAAAACACATAGCTTTGTCTCATTATAGTCCCTTTGGTTCTATTAGACATAGATACATATACATACCATACTTCATATCCGTGTGTATGTGTGTGTGTGTGTGTGTGTGTGTGTGTGTGTGTGCTTTTCATCACTATACGTATGTAGAAGAAACTCTTAACAGGATACTGAATTTGACAACAGAAAATAATAATAATAATAATAATAATAATAATAATAAGAAGAAGAAGAAGAAGAAGAAGAAGAAGAAGAAGAAGAAGAAGAAGAAGACGAAGAATATAGAAAAATTGTTTTATATAAAATAGAAATCTATCAACGATTTTTTAATGTTCGCGGAGAAATTTAAACATTTTTGTAATCGAGAAATCTGGATAACAAATATTTTATTATGTTTTGTTGTTTTCCTTTTATTGATTGTGTTTTGCAGAATGCATAAAGAAATATCTATGTATATTTGTTACTTATAAAGAGAAGATTTAGTAAGGATTCAAATAGAAGCTCAAAATGGTACAGTCATGGCACGTGGGATTTAGTTCAGTTATCTTTTTCCACTAGTTAAATGAGGCCTCTGAAATTTTCCATAGCTTAAGATCTTGCAACATGTGTATTTGAGTTTTTTAGTGAGAATGAAAATTCTTTTATAATATTGATAAATGTAAAATGGCAATAAATCAGTGGAAACGTTTCAACATAACAGTATACATCTTAGCACTTATTGATATTAATTATTTATATTCAGGGAAGGTTTTGTTTTATTATTATTTTTGTTATTGTAAATTGATTTTTTGTAGGTCTACAGTTTCGTAGTGTCTGAAAATCAGGCTAAACAACTGAAGATAAATTTCTAGTAACTAAAATTAAGGAAAACTACCCAAGTAAAAAAATAAAATAATACAAAGTCAACTTTAAAAGATATTATTTTGTTAAGGTATTATTCTGCCCAAAAGACAAAGATCTTTCGTTCAGTCGAATGTTTTTGATGAAATACTGATGTACTGATAATTCTTTATTAAAGTGACGTTTACAGTTAATTATTACGTTTATGGTTAATGGTTTCGTTTGTGGCTTGCTATATTATAAGTATTGAGGAAATACCTTTAAAAAAAAATATTTTCAATACGTTGTAGAACAGACAAAAATACGTTTCCTTTACTTGATAATATAATGAAATAAATTTAATAAAATGCTCTTCTTAACACTTGTTAACAAAAACAGTCACGATCTGCCGTGAGCTTAATATTTGATCACAGTTTTATTTAACTAATAAGTTCCATTACTGATCGACGAAATAGAAACGAGTGTTTTGTTTTATTGTATTTAATATAGCTACATACCTGCTGTATATTTTTTATACACGTATATGAAAGTTGTTGACAGTATTTATATATAATTACACATGTATATTCTTAACAGTGTATTTCAGTGTGTATGTGGGTGAGTGTGTTTGGGTGTGCGTGTGTGCGTGTGTGTGTGTGTGTATGTTTCTGCTGGCTTGTGGTTAAACGTTTATGAATAAGAGACAAATTTAATTACAGAAAATTTAACATACATCCAGTTTCGAAATAATAAATTTATATTAATCCAAATCTGTTTAAATAAAAAAAAAAAAAGTATAAACGCTTTTTTTTTCTTTTTTTTTTAAACAGATTTGAATTAATATAAATTTCACCTATACTTTTCTTGTCTATTTAATTTGTTAAATAAGTTACCTGTATTCTAATCAAAAAGAATAATAAAAATGTGACAGTAAATACTTAATAAGTTAACTACATAACTCATTTTTGTTTGTTTTCTTCTGATATACTTACGTTTGAAACATACTCCGAGGTTTCGCTGTAAACTGAATTTGGTTTAGTTTCCACGCGCCCGTCACCGGCGTCAAAGAAAAGTTCACACAGTCGTGACTGAACGTCGTAGTTGGAGGAGACGCAATCGGATCTCGCAATACACAGACTGTTACACTGGTAGCCGTTGTGTACGTTGTTCACGACGTTGGGAATTTGATTCAGTGCAGCATGTACTGTTTCAGTGGCGACGATGGCAGAAGAAAGAACTGATGTAGTGAGAAACAGAAGTGTCGAGACTTGTCTACCCATCGCCAAGCTCGTCTGATTTGTTAGCGAAGCTTCTTCGTTTCAAATTTATTGAACTTCTGCTGAAACAAACAGTGTCACGTGTTTACATAACAGCAAATAACAAAATATGAACCAGATTTTCAGTCTGGTCTTCCTAAACGCACATTTCATTACTGTCGATAGATTAAATTGTTTTCTTGATAAAAGAATGGAGATGAGAAAAAAAAAAAAAGAAGAAATTAATGTTAAACAAGCTGAGACATTTCTTCAAACAATAACAAATTAAAAAATCGAAAAATCCAGTGAGCAAAAAAAAACTCAAACAAAAACCACTTTGATCTTAACATTGATATTAATTACTTTACACTGATAGTTTTTGAAACGACAGATCATAATTTGAAAAATATTAAAATAATGATTATTTTATATGTGACTTTATAACCATCTACCCTGAACGCGAGTCTAAAGTGTTTGACAAAAACAACTTTTTTTTCTTACAAGTTTTAAACTTCATTAGATTTAGAAATACAGGTTGTGTGTCAATTATTAATATACAATACAGTTTGCTTCAGTTAACAAAAATATACAGTTTTATAAACATTAAAAGAAAACATTTAAAATCTTGTTTCGAGAAAAAGACAGTATCTTCAAATGTGTTTGAACAGTTATTCAAGCTGTTTTATTTTCAGTGAATAACCATTTCTCTTAACTGCAGACTTACAGTTTATTTTCAGGATCTTCAAGTCTTGTCATTTACCCAGCCGCCAGTATTCGTATATTAGTTCCTTAGAAAAAAAATATTTCACCAAAATTTATAATAAAACATTTTAGCTAAATTTTAAAACATGTCAATGAACTTTGATCCTGATCACAGATAAAATCTTGTTTTTCTTTTACTCGTAGTTTTTCGAATATTTGATCAAATCTTGCGATACATGCTTCATCCAGCGGCTTACACTCGTTCTTTCACGTTCGTATTGAAATATCCTAGCACTGGAAATAAACCTATCTGTCTGTTTGTAATTGATCAATAACTTTCTGTCTATATCAACCAGTGTTTTATTTGTGTTTTCTTTCTTTCTTTTTTTTTTTTTTCTTTTTTCTTTATGGACCAAAACTTAACGTGTGGCGTGAAAGAAACGTCGTTCAAATAACAGAAATGAAGCGAATTGATTTATTTTTTGTATTTTCCAGTTACACAACATTCTTGATATTTCATTTTCTAAGTTGTTGATGTAAAAACATGCCTTTTTAAAAGTTATTACATTATCGTCCTAATCATAACAATTATTATCGTTATATTGTGCTGAGATAAAGATTAACAAGATGAAAAATAGATTATAAAAATATTTATATACGTATATATGTGTGTATATTATATGGTTTACTTCAATTTGTTAAAGATATTTTACATTTAAACAAGTAATCTATTTATTTTAAAAGAGCTGGTAATTACTACTACTACTACTACTACTACTACTAGTTCTTCTTCTTCTTCTAATCATTGTTGTTGTTGTTGTAATGTAATGGATATTATTATTAATTTAATTAGGTTAATAACAAACTACAAAATAAATTAGTATTACAGTCTGAGAACCTTGCCTTTCTGTTTATCCCTTTGTTCTTCTTTTATTTTTTCGTAGACTGGCATACGTTTGGAAAATTATAAGTATGAGAAATGTGGAGTACAGAAATATGCTAAACGGCCAAAGGTAGAACGCCTGCTACAGGAAAGCGGTACTACCATTACACCTCATCAAAACTGAAACACGTCCTACACGAAGGAGGGTAGCAGCAGAAATCATCCTTCGACTGCTGTTAAATAAACACAGAGATCTTTGAACAGTGATAAAGATGTTACAGTATTGCTTTTGAAATAACTGTTGTTGAAGTTATTAAAAAAAAAAAAAAATATATATATATATATATTTTTTTTTTTAAATACTCTACTAGCTGTTCACGGTTACAGTATAAAATATGACTGGTAAGTTTAGACCATTCATTTACTGATAGCAATATATTTAACTGTATGATCATTTCTTATTTATTTGAGCTTAAATTTCTGTGCTTCTCAGTCCATTATATGTGTAATTTTGTCATGTATTCATTTACTGTAACATGATTTAGTTAACTTGTAATACATGTGTGTGTTTTTGCATACGTGTATGTACTTGTTTATAAGTATTTGAAAACAACGAACAAACAAACATAAAACAATTATGATCTTAGAGTTTAGATAACCACAGAGGAAAACAATTCTAAATCACGATAACAACAACAAAAAAACAACAAAAACAACAAAAAAAACCCCAGACAAATATATATATATATATATAATTAATTACGAATCGATATACAATATATATGTTCATTATATCTTGTCATGGCATTCATTATACACATATTTTGTTGCTATGTTGTTTATTCAGCAGTGCATATTAGATTTTTGTCATGATTAATTTAGCTTTCTTATTTGATATTTTGATCATACAGAAAAATCTTCAATGGTGTGGTTTTCTCACAAAAAATACACAGACATTATGCAATATTAAATTCGTCTTTCATACAAAACTGATTATATGTGTGTGTGTAAATAAATACAATGAAGCTGTGTTCGCCTAAATTCTAGGCATATCTGTATATGTGTGTATGTATGAGTGTGCGTGAGTGTGAATGTGTGTGTGCGTGTGTGTGTGTGTGTCTGTACACGCTTCAAAAAAGGAACTTGAAATTGATTATCAAAATTAAATTTAAAAAAAAAAATATATATATATAAATAAATAAGTAAGTAAGTAACGAAAAAATGTTTTGGTTTTAAAAAAAAAAGAAGAAGAAGAAGAAAAAAAAACAAAAAAAAAATACCCCAAAAACCTAAAAAAAAATAATAATAATAATAAATAAAATCCAGGTAGACATGATACTAGCAGCCAGCCAAATGAAGACGCCATGAGAAGGGATTACTCTGTGTAGTATTTCTGGGAATCCACCTCAGCCATGTGCAGATGAATATATGTAACACAAGGCTTGTGAAAACGTCAGTTCCACTTCCATGGGTCCTGGTGAAAGAGCTTGACGACGGCAACGCACGGAAGCAAGGAAACGTTGCAGAACGCATTGTGACGTGTTCTGTCACTCTTGCTGCAGTGATGACGTCACACTGGTCTCTAGGGCCAGTTCATGCCTGTCCCTAAGATGATCACGAATGGTCTGGCTAGAAATTTTGCGTAGTCCGGAGATTTGTGTCGCTGTGGTTGCTGCTGTTGTGGTTATATTTCGAAGATGACGTATCAGGATGTATCGATCTTGAGCGACCTGATCTTGTCCTGTCATTAACGCTTTGAGTGATGCGTATTGTGACCAAAAGCAGAAAGATTCTGTTTGGAGATACCAGAGTGATTTGAAGAGCATAAATGTATGTTTGTGTATATATGTGTGTGTGTGTGTGTGTGTGTGTGTGTGTGTGTGTGTGTGTGTGTGTGTGTGTGTGTGTGTGTGTTTGTGTGTGTGTGTGTTTATTTACGTATGTCAGAAAGTCTGTGAAATCATTCATTACGTTTAATGCCTAAAATTGTAAGTCATTTCATGAAATGATTGAAAATGATTGCTTTCAGTTACACAAAATGCCTGAATGTGGATCATGCAGACTGTGTAACATGCTTGTTGCCGGCATATCATGATCATTTTCTGTATTTTACCATTATTTACATTTTTTTTTTTTTAATAATTTATTGGATATTTATCAACACTTAGTATGTTTTCTCTTGATTTTGACATTTTTCACAAACTCTCCAGTCTATCCAATACGGCGAAATCAACTGAAGATTAATTCAAAGAAAAATTTTTTACCATTAATTCAACAAAAGATATATTTATTTCACCAGCGATAAAAGATCTGAAAACGTCAGCAGCAGAGAGTAGGAAAAGAGTGGACATAACAACTACTTCCTGTAAAGAAGTTTGCACAAACTGATCTTAGAAATGTCGAGTGATTATGGTTCATGGAAATGCTCAGGACCCTACGTTTTGTGCAGTTTCAGAAGAAATCCTTTCTTGCTGCAGTCCAGCGATCACCGAATGCTGCTGTGTTTAACTGTAAAAGCAGAGTTGGTCGCATCTCGTCCTCCTTGCCTCTGTGTGCAGCTGACGCAGAGTGAGAATGATCTTCTGGTTCACTGGATCCTCTGTCAACAAACAGTTACAAAGGCTTTGTGGATTTACTCAGCAGTCGGACGCTCGACATTTTAAATAAAAGAAATGCGAGTTCATCCCAAATAGCTAAAGCTGACAATGTTAAAAAAACCCAACAAAACAGGCTAAAACTAGTGGCTGGGCAAGCTGGATATAGTGTACCTGTTTGAATCCCTTTGGTTGACAAGAGGCATGATCATCCATTAAAGATATTGGGCAATATTTTAGATCACAACAAGTATACACGCACAGTTTGTGTGAAAACAGGAATAATTCGGGATGTGAAAATTTCACACCACCAATTGATTTTGTGCCCACAAAATTTTCAAACTAACGTTAACAACACTCAGATTACGACAAGCTGTGACAGAAAATCTGTCTGTAGTGGACAAGGTCATGTCAGGTGTGATTCTGAAAGGTGCCAGTCCAATCGCTGCAAATATTTTTACAAATCAACCGAAATGATCCAGCCGTTGTTACAGTAGCTTGTTACGTAAAAACAAGTGAATGTTTAATTTAAGTGAATTACCCAAATACATTTATTTAGAGTTTAGGTGATATGCAAATGTTTGTCTTTCTTTCGCCTGGACGTGATTCTCATTGATTACACACAGTAACTACTGTCACATGCATTACATGAAATGACTGAATAGTTTCTTGGATTGTCAGTATTATTAATGTGCATGATCTATGTATCTATGTATGCCTGTATATGTTTATATATATATAAACTGATATGCTGAGACAAACAGACAAATGTCTTTCTGTGTGTGTGTATGTGTGTATCTATGTATGTCTGTTCACCTATATGCATATGTGCTGTTTTTTCTTCTCTTGTTCAATATATCTTTCAGTTAAAATCGATTCCTCTGAAACATCTTTGATAAATTCTGTTCATATTATCTACAGATAAAATAAAGGTGTCAATAATTAATGTTGTCTGGATTGTGTTATAACACAGAGAGTAGAACATTTATGAATAAAAGACTATTCATTGAGGAAAAAGTCAATCAAACAATATCGATTTTATTTTAAGAGTATGATGTCATTGAAAACAAAACAAAACGAAATTAAAATTATATATCTTTATCATGGCCGAAACTAGACTCATTTTTGAATGAGACAAAAACATTTAATCGCCGAGTCAGTTATGTTTTTCATCGCAACCACGAACCCTAAACGTAGACATAAATGAATTCATTTAGTGGATATCGTTTCTATTAGAATCGAGATTTATATGTTGTATTTTTAAAATAAAACCTTTAAAAAAAAAAAAAAAAAAAACCAACAACAACAGCTTCGTCAATTTTGGTAAGAGGCATTTGCCTCAATTGTCTCAGTGTAGTTACGGCCATGTTTATTGCTATAATCATTACCTACTTTCCACAGATACGAGAGATGTGTAGAAAATGAGACTGCGTATCTCCGGCATCAGGTACTTTTTACTGTGTGTTTGCGTACATGTCGTACAACAGATTCGTGTTTTGATGTGGCAAAGAATCGTAAGAAAGAGAAATGATGCTGAAGATTATAAATGTATAAATGAAAAACACTTTAAATGGCTAATTACAAAAAAATGTCCTTGCATAAACAGTTTCACAAAATACCTCCTAAGTTACCAAAAAATTAATAATAAATAAATAAATAAATAAATAAATAATAATAATAATAATAATAATAATAATAATAATAATAATAATAAAAATAATAATAATAACAAAAATAAATAAATAAATACAAATAATAATAAATAAAAATAATTAAAAGAACAATTCTGTAATATCTTTCAGAGATTGATTTTTAAAAGGAAGGTCCCACGTTTTGTCAGACATGTTCCCAGATGCATTTAACTGATGAAAAGCGTGCAACTCGTTTTGTCAAATCTTTACCCAGTCCTGAACAACTACTACGTGTACACAGTATTTCTACACAGATGGTTATCTCAAATATCATTTATTGTTTTAAATTTATTTATTTATTTATTTATTTATCTATTACAATATTTTAAACTAGATAAACAGATTTATGTTCATTAGTTATACACTCAGAGAGGCAGACAGGTGGATTACGTGCGCTATGCACACCTGTGCTAAATCTAATTGCTCCATTGAAGAACCTTTTGATGGGCTGTGCTAGTAAGTTAGTAATGAAAGTGTGTTTTGATTATATGTGTTATAAAACTTTGTAATCACAGATACATTTGTCCTCAAGTATATATATGCTTCTTTTTTTTAATATATTATTTTTAGTAATATGTGTCATGCTGAATATATTTGTGCTGTCAGATATTATTTTGAGAAATGCGATATTATTAAATATTTTAGCTGGGATCAGATGTCGAAGTTGATCTGAATTCCCGTGAATCTCGGTAACTTCTCTACTAAATAAATAGAATTTATTCATAGCATTCCATTTTTCTTCCATGTCCGAACCATACCAGTATTAGTGTACGCGACACGGCGGTGACTGTTTTATCTCCCATTTGTTACACGTGTCATATTCTGCACACAGAGTTGTGATTCACTCTCAACTTAGGAACTAAGCAGACAAACCCCTACAACATAAGTGGAACAGCCACCGGCTGAATTTGGCTGAACACATTTATTTATTGATATGCGCTGTAATACTGTAATAATTATATACCTTAGTTCTACATTCATCATTCATAGGTACTATAATATGAATAATAATTCTGTGTGTTAGGTGACTGAATTTATAATAAACAGAAGTGAATAATATTTTTCAATTATTGTTAGTTGGGGGTTTGCTTTATTATTCCATGAGCTGATTGTGTAACGACTAGTTAGATAACTCTGTTACAGCACGCTAGGTAGAAGGTAAGTGATTAGTGGTTCACTCAGCCATGGCTGGTGTGTAGCAAATGGGAGGTTACCGACAAGAGTGTTGTGCACCGTCTTGAATTTTGTGTTAGTTTAAACTGTATGACTATTGGCAGGCATGACTACTAGGCGTTACCGTTACTTATTATATGCACGTGTGTGTGTGTGTGAAATGCAATAATTTAAACGTTTTATATCATAACAATAATTTGATTCAGAAACTAACGAATGACTTCATTGTAAAAAATATTTTATATAAATTGTCAAAGATCGTTCAACATGTAATCCATTAAAAAAAAAAAATTAAAATTAAAAAAAAAAAAAAAAAAAAAAAAAAAAAAAAAAATAATAATAATAATATATCTTTAGCATTTAGAGATAAAAATAATTAATATTAAATAATTATTATTTACAAAGTCCTCTCGACTAACTAACTTAATTTTATACACTGAGAATTTTGCCAATAGTTCTTTTATCAAAACATAATACTTTTAAAAAGCAGCTCTAAATAGATCGAATTTTCTTGCTTTTCACGTGAATAAAAATTTGATTTCAGTCTAATAAATAATGACATGAGATTAATGGGAATACACAAAATAAATTCGTTTGTGTTGGGAAGGTAAAACATAATTACATTAACTTTTTGAATATTGAAAAGAAGTTTGAAAAATACTATTACTTTAATTCAACTGCTGGTTGACAAAGAGAGATAGAGGGACTCTTACGTGGAAGAGATGAATACCTTAATGTTTTTTTTTCTTTTTCTTTTTTTCCTTCATGACGGAGATTTTATTCCTCCATGGATATGTGTTCGTGGTGAACAGGTTGAGATGGATTTTGCGAAGACAGGATACAAAAAAAAAAAAAAAAAAAAAAAAAAAAAAAAAAAAAAAACTTCTGTTAAACTCACAACTGCAACTTTTGATGTATTCGGAGCTGCTTATTAAAAGTAAGTTATTATATTTTGATAAGCGAACTGAACCTGCTACTGGCAAACTTCTTGGAGTATAAAATGAAGTTAGTTATTCGAGAGGTTTTTGTAAATAATAATTATTTAGTATTAATTCATTCTTTTTACTGCATGGCAGATCTTCTCCTGATAAAATATCAACAAGCAGTTTATTGCTGTACATTGTGCCCCACATTTCGTTGCTTTGTGAATGGAACAGACTTCTAACTGATCTGATTTTCACTGTGATTATGTTATTGTCCATACGCTTGTAACCGGATGCATTATAATTGAATGTTAAGGATGACTATTTGCCTTTAATCATGGATATTGTTTCACATAAACAAACTCTAAATATTGCAGGGATTAGTTGTTTAATTAGGAAAACTGATAAAACGATAAGTTCTAATTCACAAGTCAAGGTTATATTAAGATTCGATTTGAGTGTTGAATTTTGAAGTGTTTTATAAAATTATCGACTCCACAATAATTATGAGTCTTTCCAGCATTGATCTTTGAAATTTTTTTTTCAAGCACATTGATTTGAACATTAATCAGTCCTTCGACGTTTAAATCGTTCATGAAGGGAACACTAGGAAGTGATTGCTTCAAATTTTAGTAATTTAAACGTTGTGCAATAGCTAACAGTTTGTTGTTGTTTTTTTTAGAGAAAAATAGCCTGTGTTATTTTCAATGTAATCTTTACTGCTTGTATTACCGTGACGTATACATTTCCGTATTATGAACACGAGCTTTGTTAAATACGAGATTAAAATATAATAGTGATTGCTAATACAAAACACTGAACTATTCGTTGTCAACAAAGTAGTAAAAGAGCCTAAACCGATGTCTGTAGACAATATTTGATAAAACGTATATTACTTGAATCATTAGCGAAACTTCATACCTACCTTTCCTCGAGGTGTAAGTTTATTAATAATGTGTGTGTGTGTGTGTGTGTGTGTATTTGTGTCTGTGTGAGTGTGTCTGTTTCTGTTTGTGGGTATATATATATATATATATATATATATATATATATATATGTGTATTAATTAGAGTTCTCAGGTTATATTTTCCTAAAATAGAGAGAGATGAAAATTAATCTTAGTAAAATAAAAATTGTTCAGCTTGGATAGGTATCTGTTTATATACATGTATATTTGTGTATGTAAATATACATACTGAAATATACACACATAAATTTAAACAGACAAACCTCTCTGAGTTTTTACATATGGATCTATGTATGCATGTTTATCTATATGGATACATGCATTTTTTCTTCTCTTGTTCAGCATGTACTTTAGGTGAAATCGATTCCTCTGAAACATCTTTAATAAATTCTATTTATATTATCTACAGATAAAATACATTATTACTGTGCAATCAAAGGTATTAATAATTAATTAATATGAAATAATAAATTACTGTTGGCCAAAATTAATTGTTTTTTTACTTAAAGATGTTTATTGTGTGATAACGAGGTAGCCTAGGATACCTGTCGAGTTCAGAAAAAATGGCTTGATCACATTACAGTTTTGAAAGTGGGTAGGGTTCCAAGAAAGCAAGACATCGTCTGTAAAATAATCGGGACAACTTCATTCTCATACATCGGTTAAACTACGACCACCTGAAAAATGCGTGCAAGTTTGGTTCGATCCCACAGTTTCGATTTCCAATTCAGGAGTTTCCGAAGTTCAATAAACGATGTTTAAACTACGAGCGCAACCGTTGTTTTTCCGTGTTTTATTTCTCAGTGCTGATCAACAGTCATGATGAATTTAAAATATAGTCTCGTAAGCTTTTATTTCGTGTAGTTAATGTCCTAGATTCAACAAGCTGTTTCTCATCGGTTCAGGATTTAACACTTTAATTGTGATAATGTTCGGTTTTTTTTTTTTTTTTTTTTTTTTTTTCAATGTAACATTTGTAGCTGACACCTGTAATAGATAAAGCATTATTTTCTGACCTGTTTAACCATTATTGAACTAACTGGATGAAAAGGTAACAAACAGCTCTCTCTCTCTCTCTTTCACTCCTACATAAACTCTTGGTTTCCTCTCTCTCTCTCTCTCTCTCTCTCTCTCTCTCTCTCTCTCTCTCTCTCTCTCTCTCTCTCTCTCTCTCTCTCTCTCTCTCTCTCTCAGCGTGACACATTAATGTACATGCAAATTATTTTTGCACATTTCTAAGCCACTGTATTTGGTTATATTCAAGACTTAGAGAAATCTAGAACAACAAAATTAATTAAATTAATTATCAACATCAGTGGCAAACTTTGTAGTAGAAGTTACAGCAGGGACTAGGTAACGGCACAAACAAACATGTAAATTTGTTTGACCAAATAATAAAAGAACAGGTAAAAATTAGTCTTTAATTCATTACTTTTATACTGTATATTTGTTTAAAACATTAATTACAAATTAAAGACAGAAAAGACTTATTTAAAACAGCTTTTAAAATGTTCTGTTAGTATTTGGCTAAGTCATATTGATGGACATCTTTATAGTGTTCAACAGTAAATATGTATCCATTATTATTGTTGTTGTTGTTGATGCTGTTGTCGTCGTCGTCTTTGTTACTAACATTATAATTTTTATTGCTGTTTTGTTATTATTATTGTTGTTGTTGTTGTTGTTGTTGTTATTGTTATTATAATTATTAATGTTGATATGTATATATTTTTTGTTAATATAATATAAATTCTTCAGATGAAGCTCGTTTTTCTTCTTGCGCTGTTGTCAGTTTTTGTTCTACAAGAATCTTCAGCTCGGAGAACACGATATCGTTTTAGATATGTTCGTTGGTTTCACTGGGGTCGTCACCCAAGGATACTAGTTGGTCCCATGGGGAAAATCGCCCCACCACGCAAAGGTAAACCTTTCTAGCTCTAGAACAAACGTCTTTAGCAAAGTCACAAGTTGTACAAATGAAAGCATTCTGATCATTTCTATGCAGCATTCACGTCTGTTCAATGTACGTTTTCCATCTCTAGTCTTATGATGTTTTAACAGCTGGTTTTTTTTTTTTTTTTATATTCTTACTGATCATTATTTTTTTTTTTTCAATTACGATTGTTTAGTTTATGTGTTTTTGTGAGATATCACCCGCTTCTTACGTTCCTCGGAATCTTCGACAGAAAAATTTATATATTACTGGTTGCTCACAGAAGAGGGTGGGGTTGATCCTAGTGACCATTAAACGTCACGCTAGCACAGAATCTGTTCCTGTCTGTTACAGACACACACATTTAGAATACTTGATGTTTTATTTGTTTAACTTAAAATATTGAACACTTGTTTATCATGCTGTCAGTAATACTGTTCCTAATTTCAACATTAGTTATTTTTTCTCAGAAAATACTTATCATGTATACTGGTCGTTTATATGTATAACCGGCTGTATGCAAATTGTATATAAAAAGAAATTTTATTGAGAGATTTTATCTAAAAATAAGTATTGACTAAAAAAAATTATATTTTTTCAAATTTTGATGTAGTTTTGTTACAGTTTTGATGTAGTTTAGGAATATCAATATTTTAAATTATAATCAAATTATAAGAGGCATTTAGACATAAAACACAGCTACTGAAGGATAAAGAAAACATTTCTGTATTTCTCTCTGTAGGAAGAGATGTTGAGACAAACATGGCTGACGATAACTTTATGGAATTTTTCCGAAATGACAAAAACACATGAACGAAAGAGAGACTGAAGACTCGATGAACATTTTAGACGAACATGGTTAAGAAATGTTTTTTATGAATTCACTATTAACTAATATCCTTTCGGAAGGAAAGATTGGTACGTGTAGTGGTGGTAGCAGTCGTAGAGGTACTAGAATAGTGGTCACAGTAGTAGTAGTAATAGAAACAGTGGCTGCAGTAGTAGTTATAGATTTGGCGGTAGTCGTAAAAGTAGTAGTATACTAGTGATGGTGGTGGTGGTGTAGCTGGTGATAGTAGTAGCAGTAGTGGTAGTGGTGGTGGTGATAGTGGTAGTAACTGTAGTAGTGGTATTTCAAACTGTGTAGCAGTTGTAGTTGTAGTTGATTTCTTGTAACAAATTTGGTTTTAGATGTATTCACTTGCTGTTATTTATTCAGTTTAACTATTACTTTCAGATGATGTACGTGGAGAAACATGATGAGTAATTAAAGAAAATTTAAATTAATGGAGTTTTATTTATTTATTATTTATGGTGATCCTTGTTCCAAGCTACCCCAGAAAACGTTACTTATACAAGGGAGACAAAACATGTCAAGACTGGTTCACGAGTTACCGTTCGTACCATTAAAAACATGAAACCTTCTTTACGAATATTACATAATTATATGAATTATTTAGAAAACATTCCTTTTCTGCCGTACTCAGAAACGTTATACATTAACATAAAATGTGATGTAACTGAAGCTATATAGCAAAATAAAATAAAAAATAAATAAATAAAATAAGACCACCTAATTTGGACTATTTTGTACTACAGAATACTTCTGAATAAAAATAAAACTTCGATGTTTAATGTTATTTTATGGGTAATATTTGTGGCAAAACATCCCTTCCATAACGAGATTATTATAAATTTATGGTTAAATCTTATTTAAATGTAATGAAAACTTTAGTGTTGCTTTTTTCTTCGTCTTGTTTTAAGTGAGTTAATCATATAAAAAGACTGAGTCCCCATAAAATTTCTTATCCATTTTCGTCTAAAATGTTCATCGAGTCTTCAATATCTCTTTCGTTCAAGTGTTTTTGTCATTTCGGAAAAATTCCAAAATCTCTCTCTCTCTCTCTCTCTCTCTCTCTCTCTCTCTCTCTCTCTCTCTCTCTCTCTCTCTCTCTCTCTCTATAATGTGTATATGTATATGTGTGTGTGTTATATATACACACACAGACACACACATACCTTCCCTTCTTTCTTTCTTTATTAATATAACATCGTAATGAACAAGTATAATAATAAAATATTTGCTTCTAAATTAGTATATATTGGCAAATAATTTTCAGAAGTAAAAATTATCTTTTTCCTTGATGTTTAAAATCGTTTATTATTATTATTATTATTATTATTATGATCAGTGGTAGTAGTAGCAGCAACAGTAATAGTATTTGTTGTTGTTCTTGAACTGAGGAAATTCTTTTTCACCAGTTTCCTAGGTAATATAATAATTTTATTTTTATTTTAGTTAACAACAAATTGTGTCATACGGATATAAAAATTTAAAAAAAAATTAATTATAAAAATGCCAAATGCATCTTTAAATAAAACATTTCTTCTGAATGTAAAAATAAAATAAAATAATTTGAAAAGATGTTATCGTAACTTAAAACACCTCTGTAACATGCAAGTTAAGTAAAAATAATTACATGTTCTTCACAAGTCGTTCACGTGTAGTTCCAGTCAACTTAAAAACTTTCTAACACAAATTTCTGTCCCGATGAATCATAATTTTTATCGTTCGCTTTACTCATGCAAGCAAAAGGACTCCTGCACAATAAATACTGATTTGTCAATCCCTAAAGCTAAAAAACACCACAATGGTTTAATTTCCTTCTTTTTTTTTTTTACCCTCCAACAGTTCAAGTATAGTATTAGAGAACGTTTGGTGACTAAAAATAAAGAAAGAAGAAAAAATAAAAAAAATGTTTTTGTTGAATGCATTCACAGATTTGTAATAAATACTGAAAATAATTTTGCTGAGGACAGTCAAACTGTGACGATTATTTACTTTCAGTTTAATGTGGACACAGTTTGTTTTGATCGAACAACAACCGCGAAAAACCAAACAAACAAAAAGATAAGAAAAAACAAACACCCCCCCCAAAAAAAAACCCAGCAAAATAATAAAAACATCTCAGTACAATAATAATAAATAAATAATAATAATAATAATAATAATAATAATAATAATAATAATAATAATAATAATTTTTAAATTCATAATTGAAATAAACAATATATAAATAAATAAAACGTAAATAGACAAATATTTCTATTAACTATTTGTTCTCTATCTTAATTGTCTAATTCTGGGTTATAATGCATATAATTTTAAATAAAAATATTTTTTTATGTTTCAGTAAAAATAATTATACAGACTTACTATATTTATCCAAAATGCTCGCTTTTCAAAGTAAGATGATTGTGAAAAAAAAATTTGTTTTCTAATTTTTTTTTTTTTTTTTTTTTTTTATCTTATGAGTTACATCTATACGCACAGCAAAAGAAATCCACAAACAGAAAGAAGCTTTCTGAAATTTTCTTTTAAAAAATCTTTTTTTTTTTTTTTTTTTTATATATATTTTTCTTACTTTTTTTTTTTCTCTTATTTAAAATGTTTTTCACTCTCCAGATATCAAATATCAGCTATACTCCTCTCTGACACGTATTTCTTTTTTTTTTTTTTTTTTTTATATTTTTTTTTTTTTTTTTTTTGTGGTTGAGAAACGTAATCTGTGAACGTGGCTAAAGCCCAGCCATTCTGCGAGGTCTCGTAGAGAAGCGTTTTATTCAAACAATATGACATTACGCATTTTGTCGCCACTGATCCTCGCTCGCACAGAAGATAAAATCGGCGGAAGACGTGTTTTCGAGCAAAAAAGATTAGCGCAAAACGACGGCCGTTGCCAATCTCCGTTCCTTGGATTGCATTGTCGTTCCTTTATTCAGACGTTCACGCTCCGGTTCCCGCGCTGAAAGCTTCGACCGCCGACATTTTTGTCACCCTGTGAAATTTAAAAAGGATTCTTCATTGCGAAAGCAAGCGGCTTTTAGTAATTTACATTAAAAAGTGTTTTTCTTTTCTTTATTTTTTTTCTCTCTCTCCTTTCTCTTTCATTTTTTTAAAAGGTCGCTAAATCTTTCTGGTTCGCCAATCCCTCCCCCCTCCCTTTTTTTTTTTGCTCATTCTTCCCAACTGAAGGTTCGCTTATTGCTTTTTTTTTTTTTTCTTTCCTGAGACAGTGGCGCTTTTATCAATTTCTGACCACAACCCGTTCAACTATTCGAATTAACGGTATTTGTACCGGTTGGCCGGATTCTAACGGCTGCCCATGCGACAAAGAGATGCTGAAGAAACTGGCCGTCTTGCGGCAAAATTGCGTTATGTAAACGTGCGCTGAAGCACTTGACTCTGCTAAACGAATTACTCTTGCCCGATGGGTCTCGCTTTTCTCGCCGCGCTCGAAAAATCGAATTTGTTTGTGCAATTAGACAGAAGTTTGAATGAATCAAAAACGAATATAAATCAAATCAATTGAAGAATGCAAAGCTTAAGATGGTTATGAGGCATTACTTGAAGCTGGGCACCTGAGAACGTTGGCCGCGGGAGCGCGCTTGCCGACTCCGACGCGGGGGTAATTGGGACACACAGAGCCGTCGTGCCGTAATTCAGTTTGATCACTCGAAGAGCTGGCGTGCCCAAATATAATTTACATTGATATATCGTGAAGAGGTGCTGGTGAGACGGGTTTATGACATTCAAATAGAGTGATTGTGTTGGAATCTACTTCTCCTGCATGTTATTCGGACACATCTGTCCTTGGAGTGGGTCGACGAGAGCCGAGACTAGCTGTGGTCAATTTCTGAGAGGTGACGGCCGCCATATTGAACAGTTCCGCTGAAATGGGATAATGATTATCTGACCTGCCCTTCTGTACTCTCAGCAAGACGTGTCCAGCTTACGTAATTCTCTCTCAGATTCTTGGAGTATTTTTAATTTCAAATAACAGCCATTTTACTTTTTTTTTTTTTTTTTTTTTTTCCCCTTCTGTCAATTCTGTTGAAGCTAATAAAAGGTATTTTGAGATATTTTCTCGTTATAATTGCACGTAACTTCAAGGTCTACAAAAGAAAATATTTGGGGATTAGTTGTTGTCTGTGTTGAATATAGATTTCAAAAATAGTATTAAAACTCCAAACTGTTACCAAGCACATCTTTAGCGAGCATCTTCAAAACTTTCCTCGTTTTCTGCTGAAACACACAGATATTTTTTCTTCTTTATCACTGTCTCTTTCTGAGATCCATAACAACCGCAATCCCCCCCCCAAAAAAAGAAGAAACAACAAACAACAATAAAAAACAAAAAACAACAACAACAAACAATACCATCAATATCTTAAAATACATCATGTAATTAAGGACATAAAATAGAAATTACTGATGATAATATGAAGAATGATGATTATGATACTGATGACGACGATGATAATAACTGTATGGTTCTCGACAATAAAAAAAATAAACCTACACAAATATCTATAGACCCATTTCAGTATATACACCTAACTTCTATCCACGCACAAAAAAAAAAAAAAAACCTTTGTTATTACTGGTCGTATTGTAGTGCCACACTTAGTAGTAGTAGTAGTAGTAGTAGTAGTAGTACTAGTCATACTACTAGTAGTAGTAATTGTAATAGTAACAACAGTAACAGTATTAGTAGTAGTAAATTGTATTAGTTGAAAAGTAACAATAGTAGTAATAATAATAGTATTGGTCAAAGTAAACTGTAAATGTGGCAGCAGCAGTAGTAGTGAATTTATTAGGATTATTTAAATTTTTATTTTAAAGCTATTTATTCTAACAGAAAATAATTAAAAATCATTTATTTAAAAAAGTAATAAATGAAAAAAACAAAAATTAGGAAAGACAAACTGTCATTAGTAGAAAGAGCGAGGTTGGATAAAGGGATATTTTTTTCTAGTTATCACGAGTTATTTCCCTTACACTGCTTTTTTGTCTTCACTCCCCAAAACGGAAACTGATAAGCGGAAAATGATGTTTTCAGGCGTAAACTTAAACCTCACAACAGTATTATTATTATTATTATTATTATTATTATTATTATTATTATTTTAAATTGTTGTTTGATTATTTTGTGCTTATTTATACTTTTATGTCTTTTAATGATTATTTGTAAGAGTTTGTCAACATCAAAATAAAATTTTGCACGGTTTTACGTATGCGTGCGTGTGTGCGTGCGTGTTTGTTGTCTTATTTTGAGGTGTTGTTTGTTTGTAGCAACAGCAACAACAATAACAATAATGAGAAACAAATTTACTAACATAAATAATAGTAGGTGTACGCACGTATATAGTGTAATGAATGGTTACTTACTCATTATATGTTATTCATTTAATTATATATACACGTAGACTGTGTGTATGTGTGTGTGTGTATGTGTGATATTTACAGTCTACCATCTTCTTGAACGTTTTTCCCTCTCAACGTTTATCTTTTCTTCCTATACACGAGTTTAACTTGAAAATTAATCATCAGTCTTCGCTTTGGCTGTATTATTTTTTTCTTTGTTTCCTCGCTATCATATCTGGTAAAGTTACACTCTTTTCCTCCCCCCCCCGTTTTCCTCCCGATCCGTTTTATCTAACAAGATATCTGACTCTACTGTCAACGGCAGATAATTCTGTCGTTTTGGGAAGTGTCGAAGAACATAAAACATTCACAAACGAGAATCTATCGGCGGAATCTGAGTCTGGTTTATATCAAGCCCTCCTTCCTCGACTAATGAGGCGATTTGAGTCCGTCTCAGCACCTGCCCGAATTACCGCGACGGTTCGCGTTTCACAAGTAAATGACCCCTTCCCGAGATATACGCGATCCGTTTCACAAAAGCTTTCTTCGGCGGCACGCAGAAGCAGAAAATCACTGCTTTTCGTTTGTAAACTGTTGACGGGTTTTCAGTGACAAAAGAAACAACAATGAAACTCGGACAATAGAACTTGAGAAAAAAAGCTAAAGAACAAAACATGTTTGTTTTATTCTCGCGAGGGATGCGTGGAAAAACCGTGATTTACTCAAACCGACGTGTCGCGTATATATATCTGGATCTTGTTAAGCGATTTAAAACCATTTATTTACCTGTATCGTTTAAATTAGCATTTATTCATTTGTTTGTTTATTTATTTATTTTCTGCGAACAGTCACACCTTTACTTTTGTATCAAAACGAAATGATACTTCTGAAATCCGAGAAATAATTACAAATACAATACAGATTTGTCTTCTTAACACTTTTAATACATTTTAACTGGAATGTACTATTACAGTCGTACACCTATTGTCAGGACTTAAGTCTTTTACGCGTGGTTAACAGCTGTAATTCTGTTAAGCCCAGAATAATTCGGAACACTGTAAATCACTCTCCCAAACTATTAATAAGGGAACGCAAATAAAGCTCAGATAAAATTAATTTTCATAAAATTCTATTCAGAACGTAGATATCTATGTATGAATAAAATAGGAGATAAATGATGTATATTCTTTTCTGGTGTTATAACTGCTGGCTGCTTCCATCTTTTAAACATAACAGAAATATAACTTTGACTCAGAATGATTTAGAGTGTGTATAGTTCTGTTTTACGTACTGTTATCCCACCAGTACCCCATGCTTCAGATCTTAAACGTTAGATATAATATTTCCAATAATAATAATAATAATAATAATAATAATAATAATAATGATGATGATGATGATGATGATGAAGAAGAAGATGAATTATTATTATTATTGTTATTATTTTGAAGTAGCAGAGGAACAAGG
>CM022665.1:2171666-2184166 GCA_012295275.1 Chrysomallon squamiferum | reverse complement strand
AGAGTTACTTGAAACAACCAATACCCTTTTTTTTCCTTCACAGGCCCTGTAGAGAAAATTACTTAGAATCATGAAGTGCGTTCTTTGCTGGAGATATCTGATACAAGCAAGGCGGCGGGGAATCCGCTATTGTTGAGGGGAAGTCTGAAATACGCGCACACGTGTAAACGGCTTGTTTCGCCGAGAAAGTCAATTTAATATTGGCTTTGATAAAAACGGATCACACTCGATACCCGTCAAGCGACCATTATTCCAAAACGGTCAGTTGTAGTCGGCGACACTCCGAAACACCCGACTCTTTGTCTTCTGCTCCACCCCCATTTTTTTTGTCTTCCTTGGAATTTATATTCCACTTTGGCTCGTGTTTCCATTTTGTATGATAATCACAGGGTGGAAGCGTCAGCGACATCGGCGAAGCTGTTCCAGTCCAAGATTGCATCCGTAACTCAATGCGACCGACTTCCGACGACCGTCGTGCCAAGCCATACTGATGACGTCGCTGAAGCTACTTCATTTCCTAGCGGTGAGCCCTGGAAGATGATTTTAAAAGTCCATCGGATGCATGTCTTACTAGTGTCTTCAGGCAAACGACCGATTCTGACTGTAAGCTTAAAACAGTCTATGATTAAATCTGCGATGATGAACAAAAAAAAAAAAGCAAAAAAAATAGAAGATATTAGGATTGACACAGATTAAGATGGTGAGAGAGAGAGAGAGAGAGAGAGAGAGAGAGAGAGAGAGAGAGAGAGAGAGAGAGAGAGAGAGAGAGAGAGAGAGAGAGAGAGAGAGAGAGAGAGAGAACGAACTGTTAATATTGTTTATTTAATTAATTAATGCCGTTTGAGATCTGACTTTGAATGAGAAAATGATTTTCCTCGCAGTCATTAAACAGAAAAATATTCAGTTATAAGGTATTCTGAATATCAGTTACAGCTAGGAAGACATTTTTTTTTTATTTATTTATTTATTTATTTATAGATTTTTCATATCTAGACTGTAATATCTCGAAAAGGTTTTCTTGATAATATCACAACCAAGCCTTTAAATCGCTGATCTCTCTCTCTCTCTCTCTCTCTCTCTCTCTCTCTCTCTCTCTCTCTCTCTCTCTCTCTCTCTCTCTCTCTCTCTCTCTCTCTCTCTCTCTCTCTCTCTCTCTCTGCATGAACATAATGTGTGCGTTTGCGTATGTGTGTTACATTCTGTCAAACAGGCTTGTTTTGTTTCTCTGAAAAGATAAAAACAGAAGAATTTGCGATGCAGTAAAATGTTTTAAAGACGTCAGGATATAGTTAGTATGAGAATAATAAGAGTTTTGAATGCTGATAAACTCAGACTGTAAACAAGTTAAACTGACGAGAACTGTAGGTACTCAGACAAAGAGAAATACAAACAAGAGATTGGGGGAAAGATTAAGAGAAGAAAATGGTTATATTTTTTTTCTTTTTACCATTTTTTTTTTTTTTTTTTTTTTTTTTTTTTTTTTTTTAAGAAAACGAAACAAAAAACAAAACAGTTATCAATGTGAAGATTTCTTTGGCGCTTCCGATCCGAAATATTCAAACGGTACCCGGATGCGATGCGACATGAGACCGTCTGTACCGTGTCATCAGAGGCCTGGCGATATCCAATAATAGTATTGTATTAGTTGGCCATCAATCAAATTTGTAACTGCCAGAATAAGCAGTTGTCATGCAGGCGTAAAAGCAATCAGAAAGGAGCGGAAATTCTCGGTTATCAGGGAACCGATCACTTTCTTATTGATATTAATCCCATGTTTCGCCAAGTCCCAGAAACAAACGTCTTCATTGAGTCCATTTCATTTGGGCTCCCTAGGTAATTAATCGAGCCAGTTGTCACACCAGTAGCGTCTCCGCGTGACGAGCGCGTGCACATTGACAATCATAACTAGTCGACCTGCAAATACGATGTCTTTCTGATTAGCCATGAACGAGACGACAACACCTGTCCATGATGGCCGTGCACTGTTTCTGACATATTTGAACGTTTCTTAATTTGAGGTTTAAGTTTAATGTCCGTGTTTTACCGTTTTCCCTTCGCGATTATGTTTGAGTAGAGACAATGAGAGCCTCGGAACCATCTCGTTCTTGCAGCGAGGCTCTGATTAGACAGTCTCCGAAACCAGTCCTTATCACACTCGTTATTCACGTTGTTAATTGTTCCCTTCAACTGTCTGCAGAAAATATTGTCACTGGATTATTCTGATTATGTGCTTTCATGTTATTCGTAATAAACGAGCGACAGCAGCAGCAGCAGCAGCAGCAACAACAACAGCAACAATAAAAAAAATCAACTTTTAAAGAGACTGTTAGATAAATCAGTTTTATTCTAATTTAATTTATGAACATCTACTGTACAAACAGAATTTTGTAAATCATACAAAAACTTGCAACAACTGTCTGTAGTCGGCTACCTTTATACCTTCTTTCCTGATATTTTTTTTTTTTTTTGCTGACAGTAAAAAAGGTTTAATAGGTTACCATCTCTCATACTTTATCCATTCGTCTGTGTATCTGTGTGTTTGTGTGTGTATTATTTATATATAAGAAGACGATATTACGTCAAATTAAAATAAATTTTATTATAAAATAAAGAAATAAAAAATATAACAAACAAATAAATAAATGAACAAACAAACAAATAAATAAATAAATAAATAAAATAAATAAATAAATAAATAAATAAATAAATAAATAAATAAATAAATAAATAAATAAACAAACAAAATAAATACAAAGTTTTTCCATTTACTAGCTTGGCGTGAAAATATTCTCTACTCTTTTACAACTTTCAGACCATCACTAATTTGAAAACTTTTTTTTTATTATTTTTTTTTTTTACACACGAACGTACAGCTATAATTATTATTACGTTTCTGTTTTGTCGTCAGATCCTCCCCAACCCCCACAGCTTACACCGAAACGCCGTGGAAACCGTGTCTCATCTAATCGATCCCTTCATGCCTAGCCATCTGTCTCTGTGAGCGCGACTAGAAGACATTTCACGCCGAATCGTACTTTCTTTAAAAGATACAATTATTCTTATCTGCCCAGCGCATCGGGCCAGGCGACGAGCCATCGCGATTATCAGTGTCCAGCAAATTCTCTCTTCTCCAGGTATAATAGAAATCCGCCGACACTTTTGTACGTCCCTGGCTGGGGTCGTTTGTAATTATCCCTTCTCCCAGACTGACAGCCCCTTCATTAAGCGTTACACAGTGTTTAACGCAGCGAGTTCCTTGTACCCGTCATATAAAGGAAACGGCGGAGGGGGCTCGTTGCTCTTTTAGATGCAGCTGATTCTAAGAAACGAGGGACTGACTGCTCGAGGATACCGGCGAGAGGAACAAGGTTAATACCAGTTTATTACCTCGCTTATCTTGATAGAAAATAAAACCGGCTTCTTCTAATCAAGTTGGCAACAGCCTTTTAACAAACCGCACATATTTTTGTTGTTGTTGTTGTTGAGTTGTGGGGGGGGGTAAGAAATGGTGTGTAATATTTTATCAAGCAGGTGGTTGAGGAGAGGTTGCACAACGCCAGATGATGGAAACAAGTACTCTTTGTGTAGTAATCTTGTCAACATGCGGAAAGAAAACAACAACATGACAGAAATACAGCAAACCATATCAAATTTGGTATTTTTTTTTACCTCGGTTTACTGTTTGAACAAAATGTAAAATGTAATGATGTTATGATAACCGAAAATATAATCAAGCTAAAGACCTAGTTAGTTTTTTGTATTAAGAATTGTGAACAGTTGTGTACCTCACAAGTAGTGTGAGTTTGAGCTTTGTCAATAATATTGCTAAATTTTCATTTTGCTGTAAGAAACTTATTGGAAACTGGCCATATCTTCCATTGCTTCTTAGAAACACCTATATATGATAATTTTGAACATGGTATAGGTTTTTGGGAGCGAATCACTGGATGCTGTACTCTAGTCTTCATTAATCTGTAGTCAATAAACGACACGAGAAAGGCACGCGTTTTTATAAGACTAACTGGGCGCTTCAGTGAAAGAGGCTGTATTTAAAAATATTATAATATTTTTACTTCTCGTGCATTTAAACTGTTCAGGATATTCCGAGATAAACTGTCAGACGTATGGAATGGAAACACGGACTCTTTTGACCATAACAAAGCTGAGTGTTTATTGCAACACAATTTATTTTTTATCCTTGAAAAAAAAGAGTTGTAATGGATTCTAAGCATGCAATGATGACGTCATCGATTTAGCCGAAGTGAGTCTGTTTCCGCAGAACGTGTATCGTGCCATGTGATAGGAATATAGGAAAATACGTGCGAAAGGAAGAAGCTTTGTTAAAAATACTTCTTTCTTTATTCTTAATTAGTGTAATCGATGTGCCGGTTATATTTTTCTATTTGGAATTTTCGTCAGATGAAATTTTTTTTTTTTTTTTTTTTTTAAACTAATTTGTGTCAGGGATGTAATATAATGTTTCTAACGAGGCTGAAGAAAAGAAAAGAATGAAAAAATAAAAAATAAAATAAAAAAATAAAAAAATAAAAAAAAGAAGAAAAATAAACCAATTTGTAACAGTATCCTGAGTTGAAACTCAAGCAAATTACTCTCATCTCTTTGGTGAATTTTAAAATAAACAATGAATTAACAGATTCATTTTATTTGCAGGGATGCGTTAAATGTAATTACTTTAGAAGAATCCAAAAAAAAAGAAAGAATATACAATAAAAATATACATTATTCGTAAGCTTTTACTGGATTTCAAATTTTCTCTTTTTGTCTCTTACCCACAAACACGCATACTCGTGTGTGTGTGTGTGTGTGTGTGTGTGTGTGTGTGTGTGTGTGTAGTGTGTGTGTGTGTGTGTGTGTGTTTATGTGTGTGAAGACTATAAGTACAGTGTCAATGAAAATAGACTTTAATTAATTTTTCAAGGTAATAACCTTTTTAGACAATTTCTAGTTAATTCTATGACAACCAATAGAGATAAGTCATCAATGATTTTAGAAATCATTATTTCTTCCTGTTTTGTTTCAGAATATGGAAACCCCCAATTTTTTTTTTTTTTTTTTTTTTTTTAATTATTAACAGCGAATAGGAAACTGGAAAAAAAAAAAAAAAAAAAAAAGGTCTAGTAATCATTTATCGGGCATATCGGAGTGGAATTTTTTTTTTTTTTTTTTTTTTTTTTTTTTGAATCTCATTTACTGTAGAAATTACTATGTGCAGTGCATCCGCTAACTTAACAGTTAAATTAAATGTGGCTGATAAAACGGAACGACTTCGTTCCGGCCTAACTACGATCAATATTTAGGTAGCGGGAACCCACGATTTCTGCAGCGATTTGCCCAATTCAATATAAGAAGTAATAAGCGTAAAAATTGAATGGGCAAGGCTCCATCACTTTACAGAAATGACTTCGGAAAATTGTTGATGCTCGCTTGCAGTGTTCTTCCATACATTTAATTTGATTTCTCTTCCAAATCGATAGCACAGCGAATTGAAATCAAAACAAAATAATACGCATTACTTCTACTTTTTTTTTTTTTTTTTTTTTTTGTTCGTTACAACAGTAATAGAACTACTGTGATTCGATAACTGTTCATCCGTTTTTCCTTTTACTAGATGTAATTGTTGGACGAATGTGTGTATGTATGTATGTATGTATGTATGTATGTATGTGTGTGTGTGTGTGTATGTATGTATGTATGTATGTGTGTATGTATGTATGTGTGTATGTATGTATGTGTGAATGTATGTATGTATGTGTTTATGTATGTATGTATGTATGTATGAATGAATGTATGTAGGTATGTGTGTGTGTATGTATGTGTGTGTGTGTATGTATGTATGTATGAATGAATGTATGTGTGTATGTACGTATGTATGTATTTATGTATGTATGTATATATGTATGTATATGTATGTATGTATGTGTGAATGTATATATGCTGTGTGTATATGTATATATGGATTGTATGTATGTAAATGTGTATGTATTTATGTATGTATGTATACATGCATCCATGCATGTATAACTATGTGTATACGTGCGTATCTTAACGTTTTCTGTTAATGTGTACGAGTATATGTGTCACACACTTTAGAGTTTACATATAAACGAGAATTGTGTGCGGTACTAACACTGAAAGTTGTTTAAGTTTAAACTAGTAGAAATGTGACTCAAAACTCAGCAGTGTACGATTATACGTTTTAAAACTACATTATATTTACCTTTCCTAGACTTCAAGAACGTTCAAGTGGTTTATCAAGATTAATAAATAATCTGCAGATAAAATTAAGTCTAGATACTGGGTGGACGTGTGTGTTCAATATGTTGTTATGGGTTCATTTAGTACACTTTAAAACGAGTGGACTCATTTTGGGCAGGGTATAGCGGACAGCAAACAAGGCATATATTTCAATTCATTTACACAGTTAAATAATCTTTAATCTGAGTGGCTAATCCACATTGAGCACATGTCATAATATGGGCCCGTTTAAGGTGTATACTTTGTTCCGTTTTTAGTAATTTTCAGTAATTTGATGACAGTAGTCAGATGTACGTACACACGTAAATATGAATGTATACGTGTATGTAAATATGTATGAATATACGTATATATGCATGTGTATATCTATACGTATATATTATAAGTGTATGTGTGTATGCATGTATGTATGTATTTATGTATAGGTACATAATTACATACATAATTATTTATACCAATTATAAAAGGTATTTAAGTAATTGAAGAAATACAGTTTTAAAGTATTGGATACAGCATCTTAAAGTCAGATTCACATTATTACTAAATAACAATTCATATACCATGTCTAGAAAATTTACCTCCTGATGTGAAATCCAGATACTTACCATCAAATAAAAATCATTACTAATAAACAGCTACGAAAAGGAACACAAAAACAACAGCAGTCGAACTGCAAAAACAACAATAACAATAGCAGCAGCAGCAACAACCACAGCAACAACAATAATAATAACAACAATAACTGTTCTTTTGATAGGTTTTCTCAGATTATATTTTATGTAACAAATATGAATTTCAACGAAAAATATATTTATATTTTTATCGCCATAAATTTTATTATTATTATTATTATGTTACTGTTTTTTAAAACAACGTAAAGGTAACGTCTGTTCATAGGCTTTGTGCAGTCCACTGATTTATTCATCTGATTATAGACAGCGTACTTGTAACATTATCTCCAAACTTTCTACTAAGTCAAGGGACTTGTAGAAATTGCAGCGCAGTGTCAGTACTTCTGTTTATAAACTGAATTTTTATAACGTCGTTTCTGTTCAGCTTTATTGTGTATGGAGAAACAGGTATAACAGTTGTGATGCAAGGCTGAAAAGAAATGCTTTCTACTGGGATAAAACCCATGACGATTGTCAAACTCACAAAGTGAGATAATCCCAGTAGGATCCCCCCCCCTACACATTGTCAACACAGCGGCATTTTCTGTCTCACGGATATGTTTTACGCTGAATAAGAAAAGCTCTTATGTTAGAGGTTTATGTTGTGTCTACTTCTAGGTGCAAACTAATGTACTTCACTGCGACTCCACCCTCCTGATGGCTTGAACAAATATTATCAAACTGACAACACAAGACGCGCACAATAGAAGCGGTAACTGGAAACCATTAACCAAACAGTATTAAGCTTTCTCAAATATAATTTAGAATATAGTTTTCTTGGCACGCCGTGTTTGATATTACGTCCTCTTTGTCCGCTTAAATTTATCGTGGCCTGTGATCCGCTCAAAACATTGTCAACCTCTTCAGTTTCCATTTTCGCCGTTCGTACACGAGTGGTGTCCCCTTTCACTAGTCTCCAGTTCGCGCGCTTTGACGGACAGGTGAACAAGAAAAGCTGTCTGTCAACCCAGTACAGACGAAACAAATTAGTTTTTTTTTTTTTTTTTTTTTTTTTTTTCTAATTTTAATTTTTATATTTTTCTTTTTTGTTCTTTTTTCTTTATTAGTGTATCAATATGATTTTTTTTTTTTTTTTTTTTTTTCAATTCTTCAAGGTGTGAGTCATATGGTAACTGTGCGAAAAAAACCCCAGAAATTGATACGTAATTTCGATTAAACTGTTCATTTAATATAATTTTATCGATAGTAATACATCAGTAGTAATAATAATAATAATAATAATAATAATAATAATAATAATAATAATAACAGCAACAACAATAACAACTTACAACAACAACAATATAGGTTCGTACCAAGATGTTTACATAAACACACACGCACAGACACATTTTAAAATTATAAAATTATAAAATTAAGTATTCATTAAATATAATTTTACCCATAAAATGTTTGCATTCGCAAAGACTAAAACAGTTAAGTACTTGTTAATCACAGAGACGTCTCCAGTATTCCCTCTTTTTAAATTTATTTATGTAATTGCCTTTTATGAGGCAGTCGAATGAGTTAGTGATTTAGTGATGACTGAATATTTGTTATTTATATCCAGCTAACTTATTTACACACTCTGTCCTCGCAAGGCGCAGAATAACACTTGAATACCTCATCTCGGTGTACCTGTCCGGGGATCGTAAGAAATCTGTTAACTGTTTTATTGCAAGATGCATGTGAGATTCGATGTTCAAATAAATGAATAATTTGTACATCAAAACGTTTCTTACGACAATAAATTGAAGAAAAAACTGAAACCAAAAAAAAACAAAAACAAAATAACAACAAAAAGATCTAGCAGCAAAACAACCCCCCCCACAAAAAAAAACACCCCAAAATAACAAATGGAAATAAATAAATAAATAAATAAATAAAATAAAATAAAATAAAATAAAAACAATACATTTTTTTTTTTTTTTTAAATTCAGTTTATCCACCATCAAATAAAACATGCATACACAATTATATAAAAAACAAAACAAAAAAAAAATATATATATATATAAATTAAAAATTCATCTGATAACTTTTCAAAATATTATATAATAAATTGTGTTCAGGCTTATTAAAAAATATGTCTAATTTAACTGCAACAGTAAGATAAAGGATGGTATACGAAAAGAAACAGGTACATTTTTATTTAAAATGCGCTGTATAAAAAAATCACAGACTGGAAGAAGAACGGATGAACTCAGTTGGTTTCTAACAACGCCCAGCACAAAGAAATCTTCGGCTATTGGACGGCACGAGAAGAAGAAACAAAAATAGTTAAACTCAGTGGATTGTGTTGTCGATTTAATTGTCCAAACATAGTTTCTGCTGTCCTTGTTGACATAAATGGCGATTAATATGCAGCAAAACGCGAGGAGCCCGCAATTTGGATCGGATTTACACGAGTACGAATGTATTTGAGGACGGGAGTGGCGATACTGCAAACTTTATGACAGTTTCAAGAATGATGGATGAGCTTGCAAGATTCTGCCAATGCTTTGACAATTGACGCAATTTACTTCAGACTCTTCTGCTCTCACTTTCGCCGCCAATTTGACCAGAAATTAAAATACGAGCCCATGTAACAGTAAACAAAATCATGAAAGGTTTACGGTCATTTAGGGTCATCAATCAACTCGTGACAGTTCGGCAATTTTCGTGTTTACTCGTAGTTGTTTGTAGAGGAAGCAATGAGTTTGGAGATCAAAGAATGTCTGCTGGATCTTTGTACACTTGAGTCTGACTTTGAAAAAAGGATCGCTAAAACTGATCAAAGCGCGCTAAAATAATCTTTCTAACATTTCTTTTTGTTTGCGGAATATCAAAAAACTGAAGAAGGCAAAATATTAAAAGTAAACTATCTGTGTCTTCGCGCGTTTAGATCACCGAGTAAATATTTTTACTTGAAACGTTTGTTTGATTTGTTAAATATTAAATGAAAATATTAGCGATGAATTGTCTTCTCTACTTCATAGTACTTCTATTCCCGAACTGACTTATTATTTGTGTCTGTCTGTCTGTCTGTCTGTCTGTCTGTCTGTCTCTCTGTCTGTGTATTTATTTATTCTTTTTTTTAATCAATCTGTCTCTTTGTTTCTCTATTTTTGAATTTGTTATTTTCTAAAAAATCCATTCTTTTGTCGTGTTATTAGTTAAACATCGATTTGTAATTAATATAAACGTTCCAGTCTATGACTGAATTACGCATCAACGCATATTCCAGTCCTTCGTCAATTCAGTCACTTTGTTTAGAAAATTATTCATCGCATAGACAGATAAACATTTTTTTCTTAAAAATATTCTGTAAGATCGTGCATAGTTACCTTTGTTTATTTCAATATTTACGATTAATTAAATCCATTTCACAAAACCTATTTCATTACATACAAACACGACAAATTTATTATAACAGCATTTCGTTATTTTTCCTGTTAATGCACATAATTTACTGTCGGAAAAGTTATTAAAACAGGAAATCATTTGTTTTTTGTTGGTCATGCATAAGTTGGTATTTATTATGCTCAGCAGATAAATAAATATGTAATGCTATACAACATACACCGTGCAGCTAGTGAAGAATTCTCCCAGTAGTTTCCCTTTGATCTGTTTACGAATTTGTTTTGCAGTAAGAAAATCAATACATTTCATAATGATCACTTCCTGACATCGCCATTGATTTCTGGTCGAGATTATAGCTGAATTCCACACTTGGCGATACTTACGTACATACGACGAAACCTTAATGGTTGAAAAGTTATTAATTTACACTGTGTGTGTGTGTGTGTGTGTGTGTGTGTGAGAGACAGAGTGATAGATAGATAGAGAGAGAGAGAGAGAGATGTTGTAACAAAAAAACACATATATGTTGTAACATATGAACTTATATGTGCATAAAATGAAATTTGATTGCATAATACGTACAAAATAATGAATAAATGAATGTATAAATAAATAAATAATAACCATAGTAATAATAATAAAAAATAATACAGTTTAAAAAAAAAAAAAAAAAATGAAAACAAATTAAATAGCAATAGTTTTGTGTGTCTTTTTGAAGTAAAAAATAATGAATATCAATGTAATAATCATTTAATGGTTTCATAATAAAATTATCAATAAAATAAAATAATGAAACAACACTATTATCAATACTAACACTATTACTGTAAAAAATTTGGGATAAAAGTAATATTTTTTACTTACTTATATACTTATATATATATATATATATATATACGTAAATATTTGTTTAATTATTTGAAAACGTCTACAGATCACTACACGTGTTAACACAGTGTATTGTTAGTTACGTTTTTATCTCGTGTTAATAGCGACGGATGCCTTGTACGTCTGTCGTAAGCTAGACGTACGTTGATTCGGTTTGTGTTGCAAGACTTCATTCTTCGCCACGTAATCAAAACACGGCTTTCAATCAGCCGCCAACTGCTTCTATTTTCAAGCAGCAATCTTTCTGTTATCGAAGAAAAACACTTTGCCGTTTTCATAATAATAACTTTTAAAACTTCATGCCTGTCAAATTCAGAAGAAAAAATCTGACATCCTATATTTTATGCCGTTGTCTGATTCCGGTCTCTGATTAAAGGTCATAAAACGCCGACATACCGCAACTTTTGACGATAGATGCAGGGGATGTAATTTTTTTGATAAACCTAAATCGTTCTGGGTTTTTTTTTTATTATTATTTTTATTTCTGTTTGTACGTATTCTGAAACTAAACTGCGGTTTTTTATGCGTTATTTTAACATATCTATATCGTGTATTTTCTATCCAATTACCCATTAGTCTGTCATCAATGGATATTTGGTATTGCGAGATAAGCACAGATACAGATTCCAAAATTAGCAAATCTGATACCGCTGAAAACAAACGGATACTGTGTTATCATAGTGCTAAATGTAGTCTGGAACAATATATTAGAAATATAATTTAATCGAGAGAAAGTAATATACAGAACTGTCAGAATGCAATATGCTTTTGAAAGCATACATACAGGTGTACTGTTACATAGATTTTTGAAAAAAACTATTAAATTTGAAGCGATATTAAGCTATTGACTTTATTTATTTGATATGTGTGTTTAGTTTATTATTCGGAAATTTACTTAGTAAACAGAACAGTACACTGGTTTGTATAACTGACGAAAAGTGTTTCGATGAGTTATATTTTAGAGTACTTTCTACAATTAGTAATATTTTGGTTTTTTTGGAAACCCATGTTCTTCGAAACTATTTCTCAATAAAAAGGAAGGAAATCTATTTTAGATAAATTTGTGAGCAGAAAATGAGTGAATTTAATACACAAGTGTAAATGATCCTATCTCTCAATCGGAACTAAATATGTTTATCGATAGGTCTATGCTTCTTTTTTTCTCTGCTTCTTTTGTTCAGTCTATTCAATTTCGTGTGTGTGTGTTTGTTTGTTTGTGTGCGTGTGTGTGTTTGTTTGTGTATGTATGTGTGTTTGTTTGTTTGTGTGTGTGTGTGTGTGTGTGTGAGAGAGAGAGAGAGAGAGAGGGGAGAGAGAGAGAGAG
>CM022665.1:2136666-2166666 GCA_012295275.1 Chrysomallon squamiferum | reverse complement strand
AACCCCACGTCGGCCACGCCCATTGCAGGGCTCCTGAGGACAGTGGTGTTTGTAAATTGGACTTGAAGTTTTATCGCAGGACGTCAGTGTTTGTAAATTGAAAACGTCAAGGCATTGTTTCCCCGAACGTTTTGCCTTGTCACCCATTGTTAACAAACGTTTCAGTATTCTGTTCCTCGACCGAGTCCTAAATCGGCCCAGCCATCGTCCTGTCAGGTTCGCTTACATATCCCAACACTTCATCCTCGGCTTCTTTCACTGCTAAAATAAGCAAAGCCGGAGTGGAATTAATCTAATGGAATATGTCTATTTGTCATGTCGTTTTTATTGTCCGTTGTGCAACCGACACATCTGACCTTCAGAACTGTGAATCAAATAATTCCATCGC
Organism: Chrysomallon squamiferum; assembly: GCA_012295275.1. Taxonomy (NCBI): domain Eukaryota; kingdom Metazoa; phylum Mollusca; class Gastropoda; order Neomphalida; family Peltospiridae; genus Chrysomallon; species Chrysomallon squamiferum. The sequence continues at coordinate 2,166,278 of CM022665.1, read as the reverse complement.
TATTATAAATTTTAAATTATTTTTTTTAATGAACGTAGAGATACAGAGTTGTGTATGTAATATATATATATATATATATATATATATATGTATTTTGTGTGTCTGTCTGACAGTCTGTCTGTCTGCCTCTCTCTCTCTGTGTGTTTCTTTTTATGTATATATATATATATTTATGTGTATGTAAGCATCATTTATTTTACATATGTATATGTATATATATTTATATATTTTGCATGTGTATAGTGCAAGTGTCAGACAAAAGTGGAAGTTGGAGAAAGGTGCACGAATATTATGAAGTAGTCTAACGGGACCTCACACAGATAAATTAACTTTGCGCTAATTTGGAAATAGCTTGTGTTAGAATTCAGTAAAAACACTTCTATTTCTTTCTTTTTTTTATTTTTAATTTTATTTATTTATTTATTTATTTATTTATTATTATTATTATTATTATTATTATTATTATTATTATTATTATTATTATTATTATTTAATTTATTTTATTTTTATTTTTTTTTTTTTTTTTTTTTTGCTTTTGGCAACAGCTTATTAAGGTTGTGTAGTTGTTTATTGTCCGTGTTACGGTAAACCGGAAAAGTTAATTACGAATCTGTTAGTGCCGTGATTTATGTTGGTAGTTTAGATATACCACGAACTGCCGTACATTAACTTTGTTTAGAGTGCTACAAAAATAACATCTAATGTGTCAGTAACATTTCTGACAGCTCTAAGTAAATACACTAATATTTTAAATATATTTTTTAACATTTTGCTTTCCTCACGTTTTAAATACAGCCGAACGGAAATTTATGTTCTGTTTTTCTTACTGAAGAGTAAATTCAAAAATTGAATTTCATATGCATTTGGTTCAGACTTAAAACTGAAAACATCTCTATTAATACCAGCAAATAAATTATGAAAAAATGGTTGGACATAAACTCATTATTTTCCTATTGTTCTTAACTGCTTTTATTGTATTTTATTTCTAAAATTTATTATAAATAACGCTTATTTATTTTAGTTATTAAAACAACAACAGCAACAACAAAAATAAGAGAAAAAAAAAAAAAAAAAAAAGAAGAAGGAAAAAACTAAACAAAAAACAAAACAAAAAAAAAGAAAGAAAAGAAAAAAGATGCAATAGAAAATTTAATACGGTGTATATTTATGTACTTATTATTATTATTATTATTATTATCATCATCATCATCATCATCATCATCATCATCATCATCATCATCATTTTCTTAATTTTATTTATTTGTTTATTTGTTTATTTATAAATTTGTTTGTTTGTTAGGTGATGTATGGTGTGTATATATGTGGGTAAATTTGTACATTAAGTACGCGACTGCTGAAAGTAGCTGTTATTATCAGCGACTTTCATTACACAGTGCACCTAGATAAATGATTCCCATTCGTTTTACATTAGTAAATGGCAATTTTGTAAAATAAATAAAAAAAATATCGTCGAAATCGTTTCGCTTTTTCAATAACAGTTTGCAATGGAAAAAACACGAATAGTTTGTTTACGACCATCTCCCAGTTTATAACCCAAACATGAAATACAACAGCTAGGCTAATGTGAAAGTTAATTCTGTTTCATGATCTCTAATTGGATATCTATTAAAACTCCATCGACTGTTTGATTTACATTCCTCTTCAGACCTTTAAAAAAAAACTTTTTTTTTTATCAGGGTAAATATTTGTCACGTTATTGATCTCGCAAGTATAAAACTCACATATTTCTGCCAGTGATGCAAAAACATTAACTACCGCAAAACAGCCGAAGTTGCTACTTTTGTGAAAGTGGAAGTGAAAAAAAAAGAAGTAAATAATAATAAAATAACATAAAATAAAATAAATAAATAAATAAATAAATAAATAAATAAAATAAAATAAAATAAAATAAAATAAAATAAAATAAAATAAAATAAAATTAAATTAAATTAAATTAAATTAATTAAATAGATAAATAGACAGAAAAAATACATTGCTTATGTATAAAGATTGTTACTGGTTTCTAGATGCGTCGTATTGTTTTGTGTTTGGAACTTTAAAGACAGTTTCTCCATTAAAAAAAGAAACAGCATAAAAAGAATATTCAGTAATTTATAATAACAATGGGTATAATAATAATAATAATAATAATAATAATAATAATAATAATAATAATAATAATAATAATAATAATAATAACAATAATAATACTAATGATAATAATAACAATAAGAATAACAATAACAATAACAATAATAATAATAATAACAATAATAATTAACAATAATAACAATGACGATGATGATGAAGATGATGGTGATGATAATTAGTGATTGTTATAAAAAAAAAAAATCATGATAGTTCTGCTGGTATATATATATATATATATATAAAATATAAAATGCCTGTTAAATATGTCTTTTTCAATGAAGCTATCACTCAGCATACAGGACACATCAGTTTGACCTGTTCTGAATCGAATCATTACTCAAAATCGTGGAGACGTTCGTCTGACCTGCTACAAACAAATCATTACCAACATGCCTCGTTACGTCGATATTAGCTCCACCAAAATTATCACCGAGTCCAACCGTTTGGACATTAGGACGTTGTTTGAATTAGTTCAGGCAAGGCACACATGAAACGGTTTGGGCTTTAAGTTAGCCGAGGTATTCAAGTTTTATTATCTTCGACTTCAAACATGCACCTGTCAGGTGTACAGGTTGGAAAGGTAGTTCGACTCAGCATTTAAAGGAAAGGTTATCTTCGTCAAACAGCGCCATCAAGCGAGTGTTTACTTTCTACTGTATTGAACTGATTTATTGAACACAATTGGCTGTGATAATAGAACGGTTTTGAAAAAGGACCTTGGCCAGCTCCCAGGGCCTATCTTGTGATTATGTTCTAAATCAGAACCTGAATCCAGCCAGCACAAACAACATAGTGCAGTTGTCAGAGTCGAAGAAATCACCCGAATATGTCATTCTTTTTTTCTTATTTATTTGTTTATTTATTCATTTATTTTATTTAATTTTATTATTATTATTATTATTATTATTATTATTATTATTTTATTATTTATTTATTTATTTTTTATTTTTGTATAATGAAATAAACCACACGAATATTTCCTTATTGTTAAAATTTCGTTTTGTTTATAACAGTAAAACTATTTATTTCTTCTTGGCAGTCTTAATTCAGAGTTTAATTGATTATTTATGAGATTTCTCTGTAAGTTTCTCAAACCGAAAAAAATATAAATAAATAAATAAATAAATAGCATTTATTATTATTGTTTCTTTTTCTTCTTCTTCTTCTTCTTCTTCTTATTAGTATTATTATCATCATTATTATTTTAACTACTACTATTACTACTACAGCTACTGTTGTTATTGTTGTTACTTTGCTTTGCTTAGTTTGTTTTGCTCTCTTTGTTGGAAAGGAAACAGATAGTATTACCAAGCATAATATCGTAATGTTGAGTCAACTTACCTTTCCTTAACCTGTCATAAACAAACGTAACTTGGAGTTGCCTCCCTTCCAATTACTGTTTGTAAGTATTCGGCAATAGCATGTTGTAATTATATATGTATGTATGTATGTGTGTATATATATATATATATTTATTTGTGTGCGTGTGAGTTTGTGCACGTGCGCGTGGACACACTGCCGAACAGCTGCTTTAGAGAAAATTATTGAATACAGCCTCCAAAAACTTTAACTTTTGATGATGGTCACAGTAATTTAAACTAAAAAGAACACTTTTCTATCTACAAATAACTGTCAAATAAAATATATACATCTAGTGCTGGGGTTGCCCACCATAATACAGTCACACCACCCTGCAGTGTAATAAAAAATATATATAACTGAACATTATAAATTATGGATATGAATTTTAATGTAATTTCAAAGAGTTTTTGTTAATTATTAGTTAGAGCTGCTAAATGGTAATTGAATTTCAGACAATATGATTTTAACAGTCATACATCATTCATGAGTACATTGTTAAATCACACTAATTAATCCAGTCGTTCTCATTACAAAGAGTAGTTCGAAGAAAAAAATCCACTTCGTTCTGTTTTTCTAAAAAAAAGTGCTTTTTCACTTATTGGTGTTTCTCAAAATTAAATTACAATCCAAAATGAGAAAATAAACATAGCAAATATGAGAGGAGCAGGTGACTTCTGAGCAAACTGATCATCGTTAACTGCCACAAAGCGTGAACGTGCTAATGTCAACACTGTCGCCTTGAGAAACATTTTTGGAGCGGTTATTAACGGGATTTAACATAATGACCAACTGGTCTGTTTCAGAACTCACTGGTCATCTGCGCTGAATGATATTTCTGTCTGTTTTCAGTCTGTTTTAAATAAGTGTTCTTGTAACTGCTGTCTTTCCTTTCTGTCCGTCCAGCTATCCGTTCGTTACTCCTTCCATCCACCAATCTACCCATGCGCCAACTTGACAGTCGGTTGACATTCTTTCGATCTGTTCATCTTTTTTATCTTTCCGGCTGTTTTTCGTCCAGATGATAAAATAAGCTCGAATTTCGTTTATTATTATTGTGTATCTGTAATGATTAAATATTTCAATATAGTTGTTAAGACAGAGAGAGAGAGAGAGAGAGAGAGAGAGAGAGAGAGAGAGAGAGAGAGAGAGAGAGAGAGCGAGCTTAAGTGTATTTGTTTACATCAAACAGATTAATGAACTGGAAACGATTATATACGTTTTTTTTTTTTTTTTTTTTTTTAAATCGTCAAAACACGAAAACCAAAAGAAAATTTAGAATTTTGTCCTTAGAAGTAAACAGAATATGATATTATCAAATGATTATAAAACAGGACAAATTAGAATTAGTGTGTTTTAGCAACTACATGAAGATCAGCTGGACTTTACCATTTTGTTGTATTTACCTTTTGTTTGACACCTGATAGCCGATATAGTTTTCGTGCTGTGGTTTCGTTAAAGCATTCATTCATTCATTCATTCATTCATTTATCAGCTGGGTGTGAATAATGTCCTGAGACTGGTTACATAGCTGATCTCGCTACGTCATATATACTTGTAGTATATACAGAAGTCAGAATACTTCTCATAACACGACGCCATTTGTTGCATAATTTATACGTTTCTTGCAGATGAAACAGATGTTCGTATGACTTCAACAGTTGCACGGTTCTAGAAGTGGTCAGAAGTTGAAGGTGTTGTGACAAAGTAATTAAGAAATGTAAAATAAAACCAAGATGATTATAATAAACAGACTATCTGAGGTTAGAAGAACATAACGACAGTAAACAATAATAGTGAATAGACAAAAAAATAAAAAAATAAAAATAAATAAAAATAAAAATATTATAATAATAACAAAAATAAGATAAATAAATAAATAAATAAATAATTTATTTACATAGGTATATCTGTCTATGACAGTATATTTTAAACAAAATTAGGGTTATACAATGGGTTGTTTTCTTATTGGAATGAAGGCAGCTGCAAGAAACAGCAAAAGTATTGTTTGATGCAAACAGAAGATACGAAAAATTATCCTGTTTTTTTTTTTTTTGGTTTTTCTTAATTATCAATAATAAAAAGTAGAAATAGGCTCACAATACAGAACTCGGGTGAGTTTTTGAAATTTTCATTGGATGGTTAAAATAAAATTAAATGTAGGGGATTTTTAAAATAGGAAAGCAATTATATCACATACTAGCGATATATATATATAAAAATAAAGATTGGAATTTTTTTTTAGCTTAAAGATACGTTTTCGTTATAATCGTTTTTTTTTTTTTTTTTTTAAATTAAATTTAGAGTGTACTTTAAATTAATGATTAAAAGATTAATTAAAATATTATTATAGTACAAGTAACTGGGAGAGATTGTAGAATACATATTATTCAATTTATTATTATTGATAATTATACAAACTGAAACATTATATTTTCTTTTCTCTTTCATTTCCATATACAGATATGCTTCTATTTAGAAAAAAATAGACTCTATATTGCTAAACAAAACATTATTGTTTATGAAACAATAACTCTTTTCGAAATTTAGAATTTTTTCATTTATTTTTTTTATTCTTTTAAAACATTTTTTTTTTATCTTTCTCTCTTTCTCTCTCTCTCTCTCTTGTGATATATATTTCTTTGTATTTTCAGTTTTCTCTTTTCTGTCTGTTTTTAAATTTATATTTTTTTGCCCATCTAAAACATTCTTAAGACTGCCATTTTTCAAAACGCATGTAGCAATTTTAACGATATACAAAAATGTGTATGAGACAATGGTTGAGTTATTACCTTTGAGTGCATATCAGATTTTGCTTTAGGGTGTCATCCTCTAAGCTTTTTTTTTTTCAAAACTTACGACAACATTTGTCTAGCTTGCGACAAGCGCCATGAAAGGCGAGATGTAAGCGTTGAACTTTTTACATTTAGATTTATGTCGGCCGTTTTAAAAATTCCGTTCTGCGTGCGCTTCTATGAAAATTGCAACGCCTTGAAATATTGTAACACAGCATTATATGACAACGCCTTATATTCTTTGACTGATAAATTTCTAAATGACATCAAGCGTGGAGAGAGGGAAAACAGATACAGTTTCACAGCCTTTATTTGAGATGTGCAAGTCTAGATTGTTACTTCATAACAGTTCAAAAAAATATCGCCATGTTGAAACATTTTTTTTTTTTTTTTTTTTTTTTTTTAAAAGAAAAGATGTTTGTCTGTGACCAAACACTAAAACAAATGCATTCTTTCAAAGCCTTGTTCATTTGCATTTTTGTCCGTCGTAAACCCAATTCCGTGTGCTGTCAAAAAGAGCAGATCAAACCAATAAAGAACAGAGAATGTAATTAATTCTCAGAAAAAGAAAAGAAAATAAATAAATACATACATGCTTATGTCATAACTATCATACGTACGCACGCCCACACGCACGTACATACACAAAAATACACAGATGTACAAACACTGACATACACACAGATACACAGACACATACATAGCAAATGTATAATTAATAATTAGTAAGAACATTTATACATTTAGATAAAAAAAAAAGTAAAATAAGTAAAATATGGTTTATATATATATATATATAATTATTATTATTATTATTTCATGTAAAGTAATAAATATAAAAATATAAATACATGTGCATATATATGTCTTGGTAAATAAAATTAAAGTAATAATTTCATCTGATTTCAGTGTTTATACTTATATATAATATAAAAAATAATACTAGTGAATTAATAACAAGGTTACTTATATCACTGATATAAAATATATATATATATATATATATATATCTTATTAATCAATAACGGGTTAACAATTTTCCAATATTAACAAATATAATATTTTACTTCACGACTTTTTAAGATGTAATTTTATTATTGTTATTTTGTTTTAATCATCATTTTTATTTTTCTGATGATAACATATATTCATCACTAAACTTTTACTTCAGTTAGCACGCATTTTCGCACGTTTTTAAAAATAATATTATCTTTTGTTTCCATAGTTTTTAATTTCGTTTTTTTTTTTTACCATTTCTTTGTGGTCTAGACGTCCAACATTCAATAATTGATGAGGTCAAAGTATGAATCACTGAATGTTTTTAACGTAATTGTTTGTGGACAGAAATTTCCATAACTAGATTTTTTTTTTCCCCTCATTGTTTTCGTCATCGTCTTCATTACTGTGGTTGTTGTTGTTAATATTATTATTATTATTATCAGTATTATTTATTACTATTGTCATAATAACAACAACAACAATGATAATAATATTTATAATAATAATAATAATAATAATAATAATAATAATAATAATAATAATAATAATAATAATAATAATAATAATAATAATAATAATAATAACAATAATAATAATAATAAAAATAATAGTTATAATACTGATGATCATGACAGTGGCAATAATAATAATGATATTAATAATACGATTATTATTAGTAGTAATATTAGTAATAATAATAATATTATTATTATCGTCTTTTTATTAATTTATCTATTATGAATTAATTCATAAAATTTAATTACTTGAAATTAAATTATTTTAATTTATTTATTTATTTATTTATTTATTTGTTTGTTTATTTGTTTATTTGTGTATTCGTCCATTTATTTATTTATTTGTTTATTTGTTCATTTGTTTATTTATTTATTTATTTATTTATTTATTTATTTATTTATTTATTTGTTATTTTGTCCATTTATTTATTTATTTATTTTAGTTAATATTATAATTAATTTTTCCTTTCTTTGTAGAAATTTCTTTTGACATATATTTAAAAAAAAAAAAAAAAAAAAAAAAGAAAGAAAAAAAAATGACGTCTCTGGATAATTTCAATTTTGCAAAGCACCTGGTGACGCTTGTGTTTTGACTTCCACTCATTAAAGCATTTTGTGATATATAGCAGGTCTTTACACATGCCAGCAGACATTTCTTTACCAAAACATTAACTCCAGTTCAGTTTACAGTTATAAATGTTTATTTTATTTGTTACTATTAGTCTAATCCAGACTTCCTTGTTCACAACATTAATGTCAAATTTAAACAAATGGAAAAAAAAAAAAAAAAAAAAACAACTGAAGAAGAAAAAAATGGAAAATAAGTAAAGACATTAAAAAAAATTTATGAAAAATAAATTAAAACTGTTATTGGTTGGTTGTTGATTAAATTATTGAAATCCTTAATTTCTTTTTATTATTATTATTACTACTACAACAACTACTGCTACTACTGCTTACTACTACCATAACTGCTACCACTACTACTACTACTACTATTATTGTTTGTTGTTACTGTTGCTGTTGCTGCTATTGTTGTTATTATTATTAATACTGATGATGGTCGTTTGTGCGATCGTATTATTGTTATATGCACGTGCATGTCTGAATATTAAATGGTTCCATTTTTGGATAATTTATGCACATAATTAATATTCTGTAAATAAGGCATATGACTTCAAAATCTATTTTTCTCATATCGTTTTTTAAAACTGTCATGGTCACGTGACACTGTTGGTCTCGAGGCGAGGGTGTCATAGCATTCACTTCCTGTCACAAAAGACAATGACATTTGACACATCATATATTTTGTCGTGGCCTTTCTGAACGGAGACATGTTAGGCCACATGGAGGTCAAAGGTCATCTTGTTGAATGAAAACAATGGTAATTGGAACGGAAAACCCTATACTAAACAAAATTAAAAAATGTGACAGAAAATACCACGACGCCATATAATGTAGGCAGGTTCAAAAATAAAAGCAACGCCGAACTTTTTGTTAACCCGAATACAATGCATGTTGAAACAAAACGAGAATACGTGACGTTATGAAAATACATAACTGAGACTACAGTTTGGTTAAAAAAGAAGAAGAAGAAGAAGAAGAAGAAAAAAATAATAATAATAATAATAATAATAATAATAATAATAATAATAATAATAATAAATAAATAAAATAAATAAATAAATAAATAATTATATTAAAAAACACCCTTAGTTTTAAGTCCATATATTAATCTTCATTGAATATTTTTTTTATCAAATATAATCAGGAAACCAATTTTTTTTTTTGGGGGGGGGGAGGGGTCAGTATATATACGGATAAGATCAAACGTCATTTAAATTTCAAAGCAAAACAAACACGTAAAATTCTGCCTGGTGTTCTTTTCTTTAACTGTTATTAGTTTACAGTAGTTTATAAATAGAGTTGTTTTGTAGACATTTTATCACTAAGTAATTAAAATAACACGATATCGAAAGTAATGATAATTATTTCTAGTGCGCCGCTGCTGGACATACCGGTGATTACGTCAGAGCGGACAGATGACGTGACAGGTAGGAAATTAGACGGACAGAAGTGTTAAAGTCAGAGACAGAAATAACAGAGTCGAGGGTAAACGTGTTAATATTTATAACTGTTTTGTGTCAGACGTGTTAATGACAAAAAACAACATTTAAAAAAAGGTAGACGCAGAATATTTTAATAGTTTAAAAAGATTAAATTACTGTTTGTTAATAATCAGATAGTTTTGCAACACGTTAAGTTTAAGGGGCACTGACTAGAATGGGAAATTGAGTAAAGGCTTTCGTGACCTCTGATCAGAACTCAAACAACTGAACGACAACATACAAAACAGAAATATTATACTGTGAATGTTTTTAAATAACTTCGACATTTTCTATAATAATAATAATAATAATAATAATAATAAATGATTGTGGTGGCAGGCCAGATGTGAAACGTATGTTTCTCATTTCACGACTGTAAATAAATAAACAGGAAAAAAAAAACAACAAAAAAAACAACAACATAAGAATGCCATTTCCAATAAATAATAATAATAATAATAATAATAATAATAATAATAATAATAATAATAATAATAATAATAATAATAATAATAATAATAAAATAAATAAATAAATAAATAAATAAATGAAAATTTAAAAAAACAAAAAAAAAAAAAAAAAAATAATAAAAAAAATAAATAAGGAAAATGTAGAAAAACAAAAAGAATAAATAATGGAAGAAGAAGAAAAAAAAAAAAAAAAAAACACGCATATCCCACGTTTGGCGGTGGTGTCGTGTTTTTAACGCGCATATTGAGCTATGTTCAAACTGCTGACGTTTATTGCCGTCAACGTGTGCTGAAGAAGAATTGGTGCCGCTAGAAATGGCGCGAAAGAGCTTACTGACAGACGCGCGTTGAAATGAGCGAGAAACATACGTTTCACATCTGGGCGGCCACCACAGCCATAACGTCGTAATACTGGCCATTTTTATGATCGGTGCCGACGTCGTAAAGCTGAAAACCATACCATTTGATATTGGTAAACATTCCTCGCTTCGACGGCTCTTCCTCTTTCAGTGTACGTATTTACATACTTCTACATAAAACGGCTACGTCTGCTTTACCGTAGTGGGTCGGATGCCACTTTTGCGCCAAAGAGCGCGTGCTTGTCATTTGTCTTGAAATCTACATGCCTGAAGAGCGGCAAGCACGTGGAGAATCTCGCGCTCATCACTGACAGCTAATTAGTTCGGTATTCTGACGCCAGTTGAATTGTTTGTTGGCGGGAAAGCTCCCCTCAATTTCCACTCAACCAAAAAACAGGGTAAATAAAAGTCAACGAAATACACAGACTAAGCGAAAACTAATGAGGTATTATAAATCGCTTTATGCACTCGCGTTATAACAAAACACAAAAAACAACAACGAATTTTTTTTTTTTTTTTCTCGTCTAATACTTTCATTCTCGTTCCTTTTTTTTTTTTTTTTTTTTTTTTTTTTTTTTTTTTTTTTTTTTTTTTTTTTTTTTTTTTATCCGTTTTTTTTTTTTTTCTGTGAGTGCGCATGCGTTTGTGTGTAGCAACAGAAAAAAAAAATAATAATAATAAAGAAGACGAATGAGAAAAGAAAAAAAAAAAAAAAAAAAAAAAGTAAAAAAGAAAAATGGAGGAGAAAATCCAGCGTCTTGTACATAAAATAGGACATCCGGCATACGACAATTTTGCCGCCAAAAGAGCCAAGTCTCGATTGCCGAGACCCAGAATCGTCCGGCAGTCTCACACACAGACCGTGAAGAGTTTGAGCGGAAGAAAATGAAAATGGCGAGATAAAGAATAGTTTCTACAGCACCGTGACTGATCCCTATCTGACTGTATGCTGTTTTCCTGCCAGGTATTCTATCAGATGGAAATGCTACTCTGTTTGTCAACCGTCTGATTGCCTGCTTCAGAACTGATGAACGAAAAAAGAAGGGGCAAGCAGTACAATGGAGGAATGAACCGGGGGAAAAACGGAACTTGCCAGAGTTCATGTGTATAATTATTACTTGAAAAATGTTAATAGGTTTTGTTGGTCGACAGATAACAGTGATGACAGGAAAAATTGCTAAAATAAAACGTGATACGTGAATAAAGTGAATATCAATGCCAGATCCAAACACTGAAGTTTCTGGTTTTTCTCTTTCGTTTGTTTGTGAGAGAATCAGTGTCAGATTTTGGCATGAAATACATGGATGTTCTTTATAATAGTTCTGATGATTTCTTATTTGCTTGTTAATACGTTAATAGGAAATATATTTTTGTTTAGTCATTTATTTATTGACACTTTTAAAACCACAGACAGCATAAAATAATATTAGATCATTTAGTAATTCTCTCTCTCTCTCTCTCTCTCTCTCTCTCTCTCTCTCTCTCTCTCTCTCTCTCTCTCTCTCTCTCTCTCTCTCTCTCTCTCTCTCTCTCTCTCTCTCTATATTTGAAATAGTGTTAAAAAAAAGAATTTAATTATTATTCACTATTCGTTTCGATAATTCTTTCTTTTAGACACTGTTTTGTCCATGTACATTTAATGATTACACATGCGAACATCAAATTTAATTTGCATTTCAAGAACAATTCTGATAAGATACCCTGAGCCTGAAACACGTTGTTTGTTGCTCGGAACAAGTCGTTTGACTGTTAATTCGCCCGCTATAAACGACAAGGCTGAAAAAGTCCATGTCAGACTTAGAATTATTTACATTGCAGCTGCTTGGCTACAAAATAAAAGTCATCGTAAATGATTAAAATATGTAAATTTCTGTCATATAATAGGATATAAATAAATAAAAAAAAGTCACATTAAAACTTAGAAGAGCAACTGTTGAAATCTAACTATACTTCGTTTCCAGTGTCTGTTTTTAATCTGCACAGGTGCAAAGGCATGGCACATAAGAGTTTAGATTATACATACGCTGTACATTAAATACCGCCATGAAAATATAAATTCATTTTAAACAGTATTGTTTTTGAAGACAAACTATTTTATCACTTTTCAAAGACAGCTTTATCAGACAATTCGCGAATAATAAAAATGGGAAAAAGATCAGTTGGCTCGTCTGTTTTTAATTTCGTTTTTAATTCGCAGTTTTTATGGATATTTTGTTTTTCTTATTTTGAGGTTTTATTTTACTTTACTTTATTTTATTTTATTTTATTTTATTTTATTTTATTTTATCTTCTTTTCTTTTCTTTTCTTTTCTTTTCTTTTCTTTTCTTTTCTTTTCTTTTTTTTTTATTTTATTTATTTATTTATTTTTATTTCATTTTTTATTAGTGTGTAAAATTTTCAGTGTAATGAATGGAGAACTGGGCATATAGGCAAATAGACTGAAAAAAAAAAAAGGAAAAAGAAATATAGACAGACAGACTGGATGATAGATGTGTAAGTAGACAAGTACATATACAGATAGGAGGTAGATATGGACATGGACTGATAGATAGAGACAGACAGAATATTATATACAGACATCTAGACAAACAGCAGACAAACATGGTAATAACAGTAGCAGTTGTAGTATTAGTAGTAATGGTGGTTGTGGTAGCAGTAGTGGTGGTAGTGTAGCAATGTAACAGTTCTGAAGTTTAATAGTGGAAGAAGTAGTAGCTCTGGTATTTGTTGTGTATATATTATAATAGCTTTATGATTCCAAAGTTATATTAGTATTAGTATCACTGTAGTGTTAGTACTCATGGTACGAATCAAATTTAAAATGTTTACCATTAATCTATATGTTAACAGCACCCATGTTCATACATTCATTAAAGTTTTGGATTTATATTCTAATCATAACTGCAATAAATTATTACTTAAATTAATATCGTAGCTGTAGAGGAGAATTCTCCTAAAGATTGAGACTGTTGTTAACTGGAAGACGCTGCTTGGATAGGGTAAGTAAATGCGAGACCAGGATTCGAACCTAGATCTTTAGCATGGCTAATGCTCTTGCCGTTTGAGCTATCTCGCTTGTTGATACCCAGCCAAGAGAATACGTTTTAAATGTTTTAACTCGAAGGAACAAATAAGGGGGAAAAAAGGAACTTGAACAAATTATAAATAGGAGATCATGGTAACATAGTAGTTGTAGTAGTTTTATTATGGTAGTTTAGTTGTTCTAATAGTGGTAGTAGCAGTAGTCGTAATAGTAGTATTATCAGTGTTAACGGTAATAGTAGTAATGATAACAGAAAGTAATACTGGTTGTTAACTGTAATCAAAAAGAAGACGATTTTGTATTAACCGTTTCTGAAAAGTAGAACTGTACTAAAAAAGTATAAGTAATTAAACTTCAAACTTTGTTACTATCATTTCATCGACAGGGGCACTTTATATTACAAAAAAAAAAAAAAAAAAAAAAAAAAATTCCTAATTGATCAGTGTTAATAATTTCACAATAGATGCTTTTAAGACAAGTGTTTTCAGCCTCGACAATAGATATTCATTTATGCACAAGCAGCTGGACATTATTAGCAACCACGAAGTAATATTACCAAACAAACATAATCAATCAGGATAAAGCGAGAGACCTGCCTGGCGACAAGGGTCTCGTGGGTTTCAGGCGATTGTGTGTCATCTGTCTCCAGTCGCAAGGATATTCTTTATCCATCACTGATGTCAGTCGTTATGACGTTTTCCATCATGACACTGTGGACGAATTCATCATACCTGGGTAGTCTGGTGGGTATAGCGACATGACACTTTTAGTGGTGGACAAAGATAAATGAATAAATAAATAAATAAATAAATAAATAAATAAATAAATAAATAAATAAAGGAAATCTGTGAAGTCGACAAATCAGGGTGAAGACGTGCAATAAGTAAACAGCTCCTGTGTCATGTTATTTAACTGTTTAGGTGCGGGAGTTCAGACTATTTGTGTATTTGCTATCAAACTCTGTAATAAGTGTTGCCCTGTCCGTGGAATAATCATGTAAAAGATATCTTCCTGTTAATCGGTAGAAGTAGGCACAGGAACGAAGGTATGTGCGGTATTTATTTCAAAATAATTCGTTCCACGGTGCTTAAAATCTTTGAAAAGCAACAAACAACTGTAACATGTATCCAGAGTGAAACTGACGAAAATTCCACGTCAGTCAAAACAGGTTTTTGTATATCGGTGTATATTTCTGGACCGTCAAAATGAAATTATTGCAGTAATAAGAAAATTCCTTCCTGCTACGCCAACAGCTGCCGAAAGACGGCGTGGGGCGCGCTGTAATAGAACCGACTTGTCTGCTCTCTCCTATCACCGTTTTGCTGACAACTCCGCGATGAAAATATTAGCTGATGCCGTGTATATTGCACTTGTCATATCTAGTTTATTTTCCTCTCATTCTTAGCGACATGATACGTACACAATGACTGTGCGTACTCTGAAAGAATGTCTCATTCGTTTTGCTCGGACGTCGTCGGGTCTGACGGCGCTTTCTGGTTTCCGAGGAAACGCACACCTTGTCAAACGCAAAGCGTCCGGCGACAGAAATGGATACGCCAAAAAACGAAAGCAGTTCCACGATAAATCAAACGAGATCCCATTTTTCTCAATTAGCTGTGATATTCATTGCTTGTGATGTCAATAAACCGAACGACACGAAAGGTTTGAAGAACTGTGCTGCAATTCCATACAAATTACACATGACAAATCTAGTTGAAGTATTAAGCAAATTTATAGCAGTATAAAATAAATAAAATACTCCGACAGACCTTTATGTTTTGCACACACACACTCCAGTTTCCCCTTTTAAAAGCTAAATATTATTCCCATTATATTAGTCATAATTACAATAAACTAAATTTATCAAGAATTAATTAATAATAACATCTATTAATACTGTATTACATGTTTGTTTGATAAATATCTGTATATATATATATATATATATAATTTATTAACAAATCACCATTACAGTGTGGTAATTTAAAATTTCATATCGATTAACATAAATAAAAAAAAAATATTTATATTGAATATTTTAGGTTCAAATTTTAAATTCTGTAAGGTGGTAATATCAATTATTTCTGGGAAAAAAAACAACAACAAAAAACCCAAAAAACAAAACTATCAAACTTAACAGAATAGTTATTAAGTTGAAAACTTGCTAAGGATCTTTTCAGTAAACTATCTTTTGTATAGTTGTTCTGGTACATTTTATCTATATTAACGTGAGATAATGCGTATTACTGTGAACAGTGTAATGAAGTGATATTTCGCGGTACTAATGTCTGTTGTTACAAATGAAAATGTCTGCCACTTCCTGGAACACAGATAAAATTCAGAAAATCTAGACACGAAATTCCTCTTGTTATCACTTGCAGTAGATTTCTTCTTGAGTGGTTTCCATACCGCACTGCGTTTATATAGACATTATTGTGTAACTGTTCCCAACACCAGGAAACCTTACACACGTGTGTGTACGTGTGTAACAAAAGCAGGAAAACTTAACATTACAAACGTATAACACGTTGTCTGCCACTCACCCAGACAGATAAATACACAGACAAAATATACATCTGCCTGAATATATGTACATACATCCAAATACATATGTACAGACGTTCACATACACGTACAAACATACACATATACACATAACTACATACATACACAAACATACATGACGACATACGTATACAGACACATATATGAATACACACCACCAGTGTAGACACATTTGTTATAGACAAACGATTTATTCTTAATTATATAAGTTTATCTTTACAATGTATTTCTGTTAGTACTAATAAATAATTATTTTGACTGAAGCTTCAGAATGTTACCAAATATAACCGTTACTTATTTTAATCCATAACACCGAAACAAAAACTGTTTAAAAGCTTGCTAGATTCAAACAGCATTAAGAGTATATACAGTATTAGTGAGAAGCAGCACAAGCTATGTACTGTGAGAATAATGACAATTCCCAAGTCGCCATCACCCATACGTTCCGCTGATCTATCCATCAAAACATGGCAATGCTTTCACTTTTTATTTTCACATTGTTTTGTGATGATGTCTTTTAAGATGTCACTGCGTGTTGTTTCTCCCCGATAATTTGGCCACCATGTTAAATAAATGAAGCAGAAAATAGCATTAGACATGACGCTGGATTAGCCATAATTCTCGCACAGACTCCCGTGGGCATGATCCGCCATGACGCTAGTTAGGCGCGAGACAGGTAGCGGTGTTAGTGGCGCGCAGTCTTTGTGGCGGGGTGTTTCTCGGACAAAATCCCCACAATTTGTCGGAAGTGACTCAGACATGAACGAAGCACACGGTACAAATAGCCAACACAAAAGCTTTTTTTTTTTTTTTCGGATATTTCCCCTTCGTTACTTCTTGCAGCTTCTGTCTGCAATCTCGCACGCGCCGTCTCCCGGCCGAAAATTCCACATTAGTAAAATGGTCTTTAATCAAGCAAAAACACTGGCTGGACCGCGATCAGTCGAGCAGAAATAAACAATGTGAATCACCTGTCGCTATGCTGGTTATTTAACCCAGGTAAGTAAAGAAACGCGATCAGTACCTGGCTAGATAAACGTTATTACAGTGAAGGCAGCTCGATTAGTTTTCATTAATTCCCTATTGTCGTTCTGCCATACGGCAGTTCAACAGTGCAATCCAAACCTTTGCTTATCTGAGTAAATATCTTGTTTCTGTATAAAATTAATCCCGGATAGAGTCGCTGTTAAAGCTATCTGGAGACAAGTAACCTTCTTTAATGGGATGTCAAAACCTTTTCCAATTATATCCATGTGTTTGACTAGAGCGCATAATGGCGAGGATGTGTGGTAATGTAAATGTTTCACACAGTATTAAATACACGTGATGTGCTCTATCTGATAAGGTTTTTATCCAGACGACGTGATGAGTTTTCGCAGAATATAAGTAACTCTTTTCACAATGGTTAAGATGGCAAGATAGAAACTCGTCAGGAGACAAAATACATTAAAAAAGAAAAATCATTTGTCAAACTCGACATCTTCGATATCATCACAAAAATTAAGCGCATGGAATTTCTTCTTTTTTCTTCTTCTTTCTTCGTCTTGTGATCTAATATAATGGTTTTTTCTTTAAAAAAGTAACAAGACCAGTTACGGAATTAAGTGTAATTACAGATCTAAAACAATTAACCAATCTTCGTTAGCGTGTGTATTACATTATTTCACGTTCTAGCCAGTATCTAATAACTAGTTAAGTGTACTTATGTGGCTTCCTGTTTGTAGGAAGGTTGATAGATAAAAATTCTTTACTGCTAATGAAAAAAAAAAAAAAAAAAAAATGTAATAGGTTTCATCTGAAAACAGTTCTTTTTAAAAATGAAATTCATATCAATACGTTGTGTGAAAATCTTGAAACATTCTTAAACAGTGAAAAAACTGAGCAACTCAACATGACGTACTTTAAGTTGTTAATAATAATAATAATAATAATAATAATAATAATAACAATAACAAACTCAAAGTAAAACGTTACGCTGTATAAACACAAAGCTATTAAAGCAGGCGAAAAGATCTCGCACTGCCCTGGACACAACGTATCACAGTTAAGCAAATGTTTTCTTGTCTAACACCCGTACACTTTAGTAGTGTTTATATTGATAATTAATAAAGTGGCGGATTCGAAAAGAATGTACTGCCTGAAAGAAAACACAGAGAAGTAAATGTATGTCTTGGCAATAATTTGAAGAGATTCTGAACAAATTTATTTCAGTAAGAGTAAAGAAATAAACACAGCTGTCTGTGTTGCGTTCTGGCACCAGGCGCCCGACGCTATCTCCAGTCGATAAATAAATATATATGCGTATCATACATTGCGCACAGTTATAGAATATCAAATTGTGAAATACTTAACTTGAATACTTATCGGATAGTTTATGCTTGCAAATGTAAAACAGTTGAGAGTGAGTAATTTTTTCATATGGGAAACATTTTTTTTTTTTTTTTTTTTTTTTTTTAAATTTTTATATCGTTTTTTTTCCTTCTTCCCCATCTTTTTTTCTTTAAGTAATATCTATCTATATATATATATGTATATATATAAAAGGTTTTCCATATGAAAACAATTTTGCACAAGAGTTATTTGTTTATTTGTTATTTATTTATTTTATTTATTTATTTATTTTATTTTATTTTATTTTATTTGGTTATTTTATTTTATTTTATTTTATTTTATTTTATTTTATTTTATGTTTGTTTCGTTTTTTTATTGTTTCTTTTGTTTGTTTGTATGGTTTGTTTTTTTGTTTTGTTTGTTTCGTTTTTTTTCCTTAAAGAAAATTCCAGCGTCGTATTGAGAAATATTAAACTGAATATTGTCTTTCTTCCATAAATTAACTTTGCTACTCATATCTGTTTAAAATACTTTAACTCAAACTTAACAGTGACACAGAAAAAAAAAAAAAAATGAATAGAAAATAATATCTATTTATGTTGTCTCTATCTGTTTTTTTTCTTTTTCTTCTTCTTCTTTTATTTCATTTTCTCTTTATTTATTTATTTATTTATTTTATCATTATTTTTTTCACTTTTTTATTTTTTTAAACTTATTTTATATTTTTTTTCTATAAATATATTTAGAGTTATCTATTTCATTAAGCAGTTATCTCTTCTCCGTAACAAGCAAAAATCAAGTAATAAAGTTTTAAATTACATAACCATTAAACAAAACAGTGCCATAACGGTCAACATTTCTAGCATTCTTGAGACACGAGCCGGATAACACTTACTTTTATAGACTAACTTAATCCCAAATCACGAAAAAAAAAAAAACAAAAAAAAAAAACACAATAAAAAAAAAAACTTAAAAACTAACAGAAAAAACAAAAAACAAACGCAAATAAAAAAAAATTCAAGAATGAAGAAAATTGGCGGTGATCAGTTGTGAAGGACTTTTGATAGAATTTATGTCCTTGAGCGCAGGTTTCTTTTACAACAAGTTACTTCGCCCAGTGACACGACGGAGACAGAATTGACAGTGTAACCGTCGCAGATGTCTGTAGGCCGTGGGTGACATCGCGTACGACAATTTTCGACGTCAGCTACCAAGCAGTATGGCGGAGATGTCTAAATTAAATTATCTTGAGGCAGGTTGTTTTTTTTGTGTAAAGGAAATAAAAACACCAGTATAACGAGGAATTAGTAAATAAAATGTAAGAAAAAAAAAAGAAGAAAATAAATAAATAGAAGAAAAAAATAATTAAAGGATGAAAAAGAATGTAATAAAAAAAAAAAAAAAATTTGTTTTCGTTTTCTTTTGTCTTGTTAAAATAGGATTAGTATATTATTGCTGTTGTTGTTTGTTGTTGTTATTGATGGTTTGATTATTATTAAAATTATTATTGTTGTATGTTGCCGTTGTTGTTTGTTTATTAGTAGTAGGATTATTATTAGTATTAGTATTAGATTATTATTGTTGTTGTTGATTTCGTTGTTGGCTGTTTATTATTATTATTATTATTTTCGTTTCTGACTGTTTTTTTCTTTTCTTCATTATATTCAACTTTATTATTTTTAAAATCTTTTTTCCTTTCGTTCCTTTTTTTCTTTCTTGTTTTTCTTTCTTTCCATTTAAATCTTCTTCTTTTTTCATTTCGTTTTTAGCAACGCAACTTTTTTTGTTTTTATCTTTTTCGCCAGTTTAACTTGAGCAGGTATAACAATATCATACCTTAAATATTTTCCATCTTAATTAACACCGCGTGCCGTGAGTTTAAAAAAAAAAAAAAGTTTGAAAAAAACTGACACAACTTCTCTCTCCCCATCTCCATTTCCTCATTCAAGTATCGTTATTCGAGACACAGACCAGTATCTTTTCAGCGAACATCCGGTATGAAACCTGCTCGTCACTGGGTTATAGATGGCGAGAGAAAATAAAACCTCGAAATACCCAACTCGCAGGTCTGAACTTTAGCAACCCTATAATACGAAAGAAGATACGTTTCCTCGTTAACGAAAAAAAAAAAAAATCTTCTCATTGCCTTACCACTGTAAAACTATCATAAACTTACATCAATTTAGCGTCGAGTTTCCACTCTCCGGCGCTGTGTATATCAGTGGATCGCATCTAGTAACGGCAACGAAATCCTTTACGCCCTACTAAATGATTCTGCCAACTCATTATTATTTTTTCCCCCTTTCTCTCTCTCTCTCTCTCTTTTTTTTTTTTTTTTTTTTGTGTGTGTTCTTTTTCTTGCAAACGAAGTTGTGAAGTAGAAAAATATATCACGTATCGATTACCTTCGGGTTGAAAAGGGATTTGTGTGCGGGATGGGGGATGGGGGATGGTTTTGGGCTAGGGGTGGAGGGGGGGTAAAGAGGTTGAAGACCCCAATCAAGAGATCGAGCATTTGGTTGTCTTCCAATCAGAAATTGTCGTCAGTTCAAATATCTGGCCTAACCCAAATTTATCTTGACTTCGTAGTTCAGTGGGTGAATTATATTGAAGCCACTGTTAAATGAAATGTCAAAGAAGACCAAAATGTCTAACGAAAATTGAATTCGGCGTGTTATTTCCCATCTCACTAGCTTTTTTCTTCGTTTTCTCTTTTTTTATTTTCTTTCTTTCTTTCATTCAGTCCTTTTTTTCTTTCTTATTTCTCGTCTTTTTTTTTTTTTAAATTTATTATTATTCACTGGCTGTAAATGTTATTTTATTCTTCATTATTATTATTATTATTTATTATTATTATTATTATTATTATTATTATTTTAAGATATCCTTTATTTTATCAAACAAAACTCAAAATATTACAGCTGAAATAAAATTTATATTTTAACATGACAAGTAAAATAATAATAATAATAATAATAAAATAGTAATTTTCAGTTGTGCGAACTTTTTATAAATGAAATAAACAAACACATAAATAAATAAACAAATCGGTAAATTAATAAGTAGTCAATAAATAATTTAGTTATAAAACATACTTGATTTTGTTCTGGCGACGAATAATAACAATCATAACCACAACAACACTAATAATAATAACAAAACATACAATAATTAAAACAAACGAATGACATGTTTTAACTGAAATTAAAAACATAGATCATAATTATTTAGTTAATTGTAACATTTAGAAAATGGAAGACGTATTTCCAAAATAGCAAGAAATCAGAGAAAAAAATAAATAATTACAGTTTTAGCAAATAAAAAGATTCATATTATTTTTAGAAAGGTCATAACGTCCAAAAATTATACAATAAATAAAGAAAAAGGTCAAGAACAAATCATTATTTTTTTAATGTATTTTGTTTTCAAATGTATTTAAGTTTTAAATAATTCAATGATTATTCTTCTTTCTTTACATTTAATTTTTATTTATTTATTTATTTATTTATTTATTTGTTTAATTATTTATATATTTATTTATTTGGATATTTACTTATTTAGACAGTAGATATTGCAACTGATTTCTATTTATTTATTTTTATTTTTTATTTTTTTTAATGGGTCAGTTTTTAACAGAAAATATTTATTTACTTCTTTGTCTATATTTCTAATAAGAACAAATCAACATGCTGATACAACACACACACACATATATACTCACACAAAAAACACACACAAACACAAACACACACCCACACACACACACACTCACATACTACATATTTTGTATTTATCTGAAACAAGCTCCAAATTGATAATTAACATAATTCTGCCATTTCTACTCATTTGTATAATTGCTGAAAGGAATACACGGAGTGAGAGAGAGAAACAGTTAGGACACAGTTGAGTGAATAAATGAACGTTAAATCTGCACAGTGACACACACTTGAGTGTTAACCGTTATGAAGGGTCAGTCCACGTTTCTTTTAAAATGATGACGAGAGAGAAAAAAACCCGCTACTTCTACCCCGTGAGTTAGTGTCGTTGGTTTGGTTTAAATACACCTTCCTATAGCGACAAAAACATATACCATTGTTTGTTTTTCATAGTTGTTGTTGTTGTTTTTTGGGTTGTTTTTGAGGAGGGTTTTTTAGGTAAAAGATTTGTTAGGAGCTGGTTTGATTCAGAAATAGGGAAACAGAAAATTATTATGTTTTGCAAAGCAGTTAGTTAACATGTAGATAAAGAATTAATTTAGAAAAAAAAAAATGTTTGAGGTACCTCCATCCCGCTTTTTATTATTATTATTGTTGTTGTTGTTGTTGTTGTTGTTGTTGTTGTTGTTATTATTATCATCATCACAATTATTATTACTAGTAGTATTTTTATTATTATTACAATTATTATTATTATTATTATTATTATTATTATACTACTATTATCATCATCACAATTATTATTACTAGTAGTAGTATTATCATCATCACAATTATTATTACTAGTAGTAGTATTATTATCATTACAATTATTATTATTATTATTATTATTATTATTATTATTATTATTATTATTATTATTTTAATGTTTATAATTATTTTATTCCTTTGTTTATCAGTTTCTGTCATTCACTTCTTAATTTATGTGTTTTTTGTTTTTGTTTTTTTAATGTTGTTTTACTTTCGGGACTGTTGTTTTTGTTTTTGGTTTCTTTTCTGAAAACAACACCACAATAACATCAATAGTATCGGGAGAGTCTGAGAAGGGAGACAACCATTTATTTATTTGAAAACAAAATTCTTCTGACGCGCAGTGCGGCTGTTCGTACATCTGTGCATGGAAGGAAGGATGCACGAATCGATAGTGGGACAGTGAATGCGTGTTTGGTGAGTGTGACATCAGTGTTTGACTTGTGGCTGTGAGTCTAAATATTTTATTTTATTCTTAACACTCGGAAGACTGAATATTTGTTCATACTTGACACATCTATTGCTAGTTTTTTTTTTAATGAAATTGTTAAAGTTTTCACAGAATAAATATTTCATAAAAACCATACTCACACTCACACAAAAATAATATGTGTGTGTGTGTGTGTGTGTGTGTGTACTTATTAAACTGTATATCTTATATATTATAGTAATATTAAAAAAAATATATATATATATAATTTTAATTGTTCAAGATGGTGTTGTATGACAGTAATTACTTTGTCAAATAGTGGACATTTTCATAAGCTAGTTTTTATTAAATTGTTGTTGTTGTTGTTGTTGTTTTTTTGTTGTCATTTTTTTTTTTTTCACTGAACTGGCTGATGTTCTTGATTTACGTTAAAGAAAATCTAAACATAAATTAAATGAAAAAAAAAAAAAAGAAAGATCAAACTATTTTATATTACACGGACAAACTTGAATATGCACCTGATAAAAACGACAGAGTTCGTCTGATATTTGAAGTATGAGTTGATAAATATTATAACTTAAAATTCTACACTCTAACCACTAGATACATTCCATTAGGTAGATAATAAATTTTCACCCGTCCATAATACACCTCTAGTCCCGTACCGCTTTCCTGTCTTTTTCATTCGCGCCTGATTTATGCTGTGCCAGTATATACGTTCAACTTGAATCATGTCCTTCACTCAAAGGTAGAATTCACCGCGCGCGCTCGTTATAATATTCTGATATTAATATATTAGCACTCCCCGTCAGGTAGTGTCTTTGAAGTTAGTGCGTGGCACAGGTGAATTGACGACCAGGTATGCCAGTTTAGCCGAGATGAAAGTCACTGAGTGAAAACTTTGTAAATAAACTATCGCGTGATTTATACAGAAAATGATATCTGGAATACTGGTGAAATCTGCGACAGACTGGCAGTTTCGTTTCTGAATTAAATACACGTTAATACTGAGCTTTGTTATTATTATTATTTTTTTTTTTTTTTAAAGTTTCTTTCGTTTATTCATTTTTTTTTTTTTTTTTTTTTTTTTTTTTTTTTTTAAATCTGGTTAAAGCGATGAAATGTATAGTGTGTGTGTGTGTGTGTGTGTGTGTGTGTGTGCGCGCGTGTGTAAGATTTTTATATTGATTTTTATTTTGTAAAATATTTTGTGTGTTTTTTATTTTATTTTATTGCTTTTTTAATTTATTAATTCGTTCATTCATTCATTCATATTTGTTTTGTTTGATTTATTATAATTATTTTTATACTATCAGTTTGTCTAATTCTTATTTTTGATTACTAAAATTTTCTTTCTCAATTATTATCATCATCATCATCATCATCATCATCTTCATTATTATTATTATTATTATTATTATTAATATTGTTATTATTAATATTATTAAATATAATTATATGAATAAAAGAGAATAATTCTTTTTCTTGTAATTATTTTCACTTTACAAGTGTTATAACTAGGGAGCTGTGAATTTATTTTTTTTTTATATTTTTTTTAAATTAAAATCTGGAAAATTATATTTTAAGGGGAGAATAAGTCGCTCATAAAACATTTAAACAAAGGAAAATTAAAACAAAAACAAAACAGAAACGTCTTCGCCAATCTGCTAATTCTAAGAAGAAGAAGAAAAAATAATTTATCTCATATTTTGATATTTCCACTGTGACCAAACTCAGTCTTTACTGACAACGCTTTGAGAAAATTAATTAACTCTCTGTGATTAAAGACACTACCAGGTAACAAAAAGAAACTAAAAACTGAAAACAGTATTGTATAATTTTCCATTAGGAAAACAACAACAACAACACACACACACACACACACACACACACAACACAAAAAAATAGTCGTTCTTATTTTTGAGTAATTAGCAAACTGGGACATATCTCACCATGACAGACAATAACCCGTCCCATTCGCAAATGACGGCTTCCTAATGATGATAAAAAGGAAATTGATAGGTACGGATTTGTTACACTCTAAATGATCCCGTGTGCATGCAAGACAAAATGAATTGATCTTAAAGAGGGAATTTCTTCTCGGTGTGGGAAATGCCTCGCTCGGGACTCTAATTGCGAATACAAAATATGAAACTGTCTTTCCTAATAGCACAGAAAAATTGTATTTGTTGCGACGATCAACTTGGGCAGATATTACTCTTTGGCTAATGCGAAGCGCGTTTGGCCACGGATTCGTTAGGCCTTGCAAACACACACGCCATTGTCGCGTTGTCGATCAGAAATTAGATTTTTTTTTTTTTTTTTTTTTTTTTTTTCCTTTTTGCGAGACATCTCGATAATGAGATAAACCAGGCCGACTGTGATATATCGTTACAAGTTTAATATTAATAACACATATGATTACAATACATAAATTAACAGAGATAACTTGTCCAGTACTCTTTAAACACACTGGTGAAATAAACAGATGTATTTCAACTCATTCGTTATTCCCCTTTGTCATAATAATAATAATAATAATAATAATAATAATAATAATAATAATAATAACAATAATAATAATAATAATAATAATAATAATAATAAATAAACGAATAAATAAATAAATATATAAATAGTATTTGAATATGATTATGATTATCATTATTTATTTATTTGTTTGATTGTGCTTGTCTGTTTGTTTATTTATTCAGTTAATTATCCTTTTATTTAAAGACCGATTCACTAAAAATGTATTTTCCTCTCCTACTACTAGTATTAGTCTTATTACAACTACAACTTTTACTAGTTTTTCAAATATTACTACTCCTCCTATTTCTATTACTGCTACTTCTACTTCTACTACTACTGCTACTATTACTACTACTACATTTACACACCACTACATCTGTTTTAAGTTTGTTAAAAAAATAATATTTTACACACAAAAATAAAATGTTAAAGTGAATGGAATGCTGCTGGACTTGTGCACTGAGGACGCCTGTGTATCACGTAACGAGAATCTCGTTTACATATAAAAATCACACGACACAGTATATTGCCCGGGGCAGTTCTATAAATTATCACATGGGTGGGGAAAACACTTGAAGTGTTCATTACTGAGTCAGCGCCAATTTTTTATTTATGCAAATACACTGAATTTTTTTTTTTTTTTTTTTTTTTTAAAGACTCATTTATTCCGTTATTTCGCGTTATAAACCAGCAAGTGGTATAATAAAGCCTACTATATCCTTTGTTATTTGTATATTGTAACATAAGTCATTTCAGTGATTATATATATACATATATACACACACACACACACACATACAGTACATATATATATATATATATATATATATATATATATATATTCGAATACGAAATTGTGAAATTGTTGGGGGTTTTCACGATCAAAAGTTTTTTTTTGTTTCTTATTATTATTTTTATTTTTATTATATATATATATGTATAAAACTGAGTTCCAGTATTTCCTGATTTAATCACACGCTAATAAAGAGATAATCAATTCCTGATAGATTTTGAATATATCATTTTCTCCCGCCACCGCGTTACAACTTCAGTTTTATTCTCAATTTGATTACGTGTAATAAGGTTTATATGTCGCGTCTTGTTACTGAGTGCTGGCTGTCTAACAGCTCACACTGTTTCCACAGAGTATGTTGACTGTAATAAATAGAATATTCATCATTAATATCGTGTTCAAATCCCCAGTGAATAAATGTAACTAGGGTAATAAATTTCATATTAAATACCAGTTCCTCCATAGCACCTGTACTGCCTATCTGTAATTATTGATTCGCTGAAATTAAAGTAAATCATAGCAGTTTTAATTAATTTAGTGTAGATAAAATAAAATAAAAATAAGGGACAGATAAGAAAGAAAACAATACTGCTTCCTTGAGTATTGTTTCCATCATCAGTTCGTTAGATCATTCATTTGTTGTATTTTATTTTTAATGATAAAAAAAAAAATGTATAAATAAATAAAAATACTAATTTGATTTGTTATTTGTTTTGTTCTTTTGTTTACAAATTGAATATTAATTTCGTTTTTCTGCGCGACAACAGTTTGAGTTATTATTAATATTAAAATAAATAATAATAATAATAATAATAATAATAATAATAATAATAATAATAATAATAATAATTATTATTATTATTATTATTATTATTACTGTCGTTGTTGTTTTTGTTGTTGTTATTGTTATTGTTTCGTAAATATTAACTGATTTATTTACAATCCTATAATACATTTTTACTAATTTCTTTGTTTTCTTTCTTACATAAATTCTTCCCAAAAACATACATATTATTTAAACCCCCCTTTTTTTCTTTTTCTTCCTAAACAAACAAGTACATTTTTCATAGCATTAAAATATACAATAAATAAATATGGGTGATTTCGGGAGTACTATTAATTGCCTTAAATCTTGAAAATACTCCGTCATGTGAACTGAATTATTGAAGCGAACATTATTTACAACCTTCATTCAATTTTTAAATTTCATTTTTCTTTGTTTAATCTATATATTTTTTTTCTCTCTCTCTCTCTGTCTCTCATTCCCGGCTAATCTTTTCATCATACAACATATCATGAGTGTCAACCTAAGCAAATATAATTTTTGACGCTACGAAGCACTTCATCTTTTCTGTTACGGCTATTTTGTGCTGATATAATATACCACTTACGCTGCCATTTGATACCTTAATATATAAGCAAACAGCGGGATAGACTGACTCCGCTTAGTTTCTGAAGATTGATTTGTTATTAATAAACCACTGTGAAAACTAGTTTTTCTTTTCCTTGCGAGAGTTTCTAAGAAATAAAGTACCAAACTGTACGCCTCGGAAACGACAAACACACAATATCTCGAATAACTCCACATGCCGTTTTCAAGAAATTAATTTATTCTCTTCTTTTTTTTTTTTTTTTTTTTTTTTTTTTTATGCGTGGCTGTTTTGAAAAAGAAAATTCGGGTCTTGTAAATTCTGGCTAGCTGGCTGGCTACCCAAAGCGTAACGGTCAAAACTGACAGCATCAATTAACAAGCAACACTTGACAAGAAACAAATCGAACATAAATATTTAAAAAAAAACACGCGCATTTTTTTTTTTTTTTTTTTTTTTTTTTTTTTTAGTTTCTTTCTTTCTGTCTTTCTCTCTTATCTAGATAATGAAAGTTCTCTTTTTCAAAGTCAACACAGATTTTTTGTTCCAGCTTTCAGTTTGTGAATAGTATAGATTAAATATGTCCAATCGTTTTTGTTGTGAACGTCAGTGTTTGTTTGCTTTCTCTGCCAAAAGACTGGGGTTTTGTTTGCCGTCTATTCTTTACAAATATGCGCGAAATAATTATTCTTTAGTAAAGCGAGTCTTTTCAGGCTATGGCTTGATATCGCTGACTGAAAACAAACTTGGCTATTTCGAAAGAAAACAAACAGAGGCGAGGAGAAATAAACAAGACGGGGAAACGTATGTATCTCTTTGTTTGTTCAACAAAACAATTTCAAGTTCTGTAAGTGAAGAAATTTTATATTTCAGATAATTATATTTCCATGTGATTTATAGAAAACGGCGAATTTCAAAAAAGTATATCTTAATAGATAACTGATAAGGGCGTCAAAAGTCATCTTATTTATTGTAAATATATTTTAGAATAAGAATAATTTTATTAATAATAATAATAATGATATCAGTGATGATGATGATACTGATGATGATAATAATAGTAATGATGATGATAAAAATAGTAATGATGATGATGATAATGATAATAATAATAAAGTAGCAAGAGTTGTAGTAGTGGTTGTTGTTGTTGCTGTTGTAATTGTGTTAGTGAAATCAGAAAATGTATTTTTTTTTGTAATTGTAGTGGTAGAAGTTCTAGTAGAAAAGATGGAGAAAATAAAATTTAGTAAAAGAAAGCGGAATGAATTCTATTGAAATAAAAAATATTAAAACTATTTATAGATTTATAACGCAGACCAGACAGT
>CM022665.1:2059166-2134166 GCA_012295275.1 Chrysomallon squamiferum | reverse complement strand
TATTTATTTATTTATTTATTTATTGTGTACCTACGCCTAAGTCTACGTATGTAAATAATATAACCTGTATGTACGTGAGTCTGTTATCTGTTATATTCTAAACTCAAAGTTAATAAACAATGCACTAATCAGATAGAGGAATAAACTACCATTACGTGTAATAAATCTTGCGCTAACTACGGTAACATATTGTTGTAAAATGACTGTCGACATATATAACGTACTGTCTGTCCCAACACAGAAAACCCTCAGCAAACCAACCGACTTTTCAATTAAGCATATACATCTGTAAATTTACAACTAAATCTATTGTTTATAGCCACTGTACAAGTAACAAAGGTTTTGGATAAATTGGTAAATTGTTTAATAAGAGTTCGTTCAAAATTATAGTTATTATTAATATATATTGAAAATAATAAAAATAATAATAATATAACAGTATAATTACTTCCGTGATTCTGTTATATATATATATATATATATATAATTAAAATGTAAAAAAAAATATTACGTTTTATATAATTAATTTTGTATTGATTTGATATTAAAATGTACTAAATATTTGATAAAAACCCACATGAAAAGCAAAAAACATTATAATAATAAATATAAACAAACAAACAAACATACAAACAAATAACCAAACTAACACACAAACAAATAAATAAATATAAATAAGTAAGTAAAACAAAACAAAACAAAATTAAATGAGCAAATAATTTTTGTAACATAAAATTCGAGATTATTATAATAATCGTAATTATGTAAATTATTAAACAGTCATTTGCTAAAAACAAAATAACATTGTAACACACAACATCAAACTGTTTGCTCTAGAGAAACAGAGAGAACGAGAGAGGTGCAGAGCAATGGAAATAAATAAATAAATAATAATAATAAGAGGCTCTGTAGAAAATTAATATGAAGTACAGTTCTTTATCACATAATATATATATATATTTACACAAAAGCATGAGGAGAGAAGGAGAAAAAAGGAGGAGGAAATAAATATAAAAGTACAAGGAGAAAAGAAGAGAAAAAAGGACAAGATGGAAGAAGGAGAAGAAGAAGAAGGAATGAGAGAAGGCGTTGAAGAAATAATATTTCTTCTATTTTTCTTTGTCATGTATTTTATTATTATTATATATTTTTTTTAAAAACAGGTAAAATAAGAATAGTGCCTACCTCCAACACAGCTCAAACATTACCCATTGCTGTAACTTTAGAAACCCTCTTTTTTTCTCTCTCTCTCTCTCTCTTTTTTTTTTTTTTTTTTTAAAAGTTCCCCACACTCTACGAAGAAGAGCATTTCCTCAAGGTCGTTTTTCAGTTGCTGGCCAATTCAAAATGGCTGTGGCTTGCTTGTGAAAGATCGGAAACAACTATGAGCGGAGTTTTAAGATACATGTGAAGTATATAACAACAGTGTCAGTGCTTAGATTTACGTCTGCTGCAGTTGTTGAGACCCAAGCAGCCGACATTGACACTTACGATGGTATCGCTGCCACAAGAGTTGAGTCTGTCAGCTTGGACAGGCGCGATCCGAGGCGCGGCCGTGGTTTGATAAATTGGACATTTTTTTCTGTCTCTCGCTGCCAGCTCTTTCAGTTCAGACATGAAATACGGTATATGAAATTATAACCAGAAATATATATCTACATTTTTTTTTTTTTTTTCATCTCTTATTTTTATTTATTTATTTATTTTGAAAAGAAAGAACATAAAATCTCAAGGGACCCTTAACAAAAACAAAAAAAAAAAAAAAAAAAATGATACGGATTCTATGACCAGTAGTTGACACGGGAACAAAATGTCCACAAATTTGCATGGCCAACCCCAGTCCTTATACCTAATCTCCCTGATATCGACGTATAGGATTTCAAATATTTACACTTGTCAACGAAAACTGATTGCCTCTGTACCGATTGTCGACGATGGTAAACACCATTTGGGGGCCAGTCGCGAGAGTGAGTGAAAACATGCGCAGTCTGTTCGAATCGTCTGCTTCCGGTCAAACAAACATTGACTTATTTCATTCAGGTCAGGGTAATATTGGCGGTGGGAAAGAAGATGTTGTTATTTTTCATAATTAAATGCTTAATTCTGATGCTCAAACCTTAAGATATTGCTAGCAGTCTGACAGAAAATGAGCAGAAATTTTTTTTCATGAATAAATTTTATCTTTTTTGTTCTGTCTTTTTTAATTATGATTTTTATCTTAAGCACTGTCAAAAAAAAAAAAAAAAAAAAAAAAATTAAATTTAAAAAAAGAAAGAAAAAGAAAAGAAAGAAAATAATTGTGAAATACATTCTATAAATTCACATTTATTGTTGATACATACGTCAGTGAAGGATTGAATTGCCAATAAAAAAGATATGCGAGAGAGAGAGAGAGAGAGAGAGAGAGAGAGAGAGAGAGAGAGAGAGAGAGAGAGAGAGAGAGAGAGAGAGAGAGAGAGAGAGAGAGAGAACAACAAACAAAAGATAACAGCAATAAATCATGCTGTATATTAAATTTGTGAACTTGAGAATGTTCTTCCATATTTAGTATGGAGCAAAATGCTTTGACTACAAGTTAGTCTACGTGTTTATGAGTATGCGCTTTTTCATTATTTTTTATTATTATTATTATTTTTCTTTTTTTAATCAGATGAGTCAAATCTAATTTTGATCAGTATACAAGTAATGGCGTCGAAAATTTTAATATTAGTTTTCGTCAGAGGAAGCAATCTAAACGGGTGTCTGTAGTCAACACGATCCCGTCAAATGGTGCATTACACTCTGTTTCTTTTTCTTTGTAAATTGCTCGCTGCAAATTAGAAGAAAACAAAAGCGTAAAAAGTGCAGACAACGCGACGCCAAAGCGAAACACTAAACGGAAAGTATTCTTTATTGCCCGGCTGAGGATTGACAGGTTCCGAGTTTTAGACCCGGCCATGTCTCAGGTTGGCTGTTATGTTACGCCGTGGCGTTCAGTACCGGTTGATTCAATAAAACGTTCAGTGTCGGATACTGTCAACATACCTGTAGTGTTTATGAATATGAATGTACATATGACCTCATTAATTCATTAGCTCTTCGAGTAGGGGCTTATTAGAATTTATCCAATGTGAGTGCAGATCGAAGTCTTGCTTGTACTGTTTCTATTACAGGCAGACGCATCGATAGCGTGAGCTATTATTCCTCCATCTGGAATATGTTAAACTGCTGTCAGGCGAGTTTGGGCCTGCAAAAAGACAAATCGGCCGATACCGTAATAGAACCAGATCTGCTTTTCTCTGGGAAAAAAAAAAAAAAAAAAAAAAAAAGAGAGAAAGAAATAATAAAAAAAAATCTATTAACAGCACCTAAGAAGAATCGGTCTGTTATTTTCATGATACTTTTTTGCCCTGTCTTCTTCCGCTAACTGTTGAGCTTCTTCAGCCTTACTACATTTTCTCAAATATTTGATTGACGTACATTCATATATTCTCTGGTTTATAATTTTACATATCTGAAATAACGCCAACCAGCATAAGTTAATTAGCAGCTTTCTGTTATTACTTGGAGCACATATAAATTCCACAATGAAAAAAATACATATTAACATGTCTAACCAAAAAAAAAATTCTTGGTAAATTGAAAAAAAAAAAAAAATATATAATTCTATGAATACACAGTTGGTGAATATAGTATTTATCTGAAGAGTTTTAAAATTTTCTTTTGTAACAAAGCTGAAGAAATATCAAAAACTGAAAGATGCATTTCTTAACTGTAGAATTATTTATAGTAATTTATAGTAGTAATAAAAGTAATATCTAATTATGACTGTTATAAACAATATTAAAAGTTATATAGCTATCTCATGTTTACTGGTTTACTTATCTTACTAATATATATATATTGTTCAAACATAGCAACTAACTATGCTAAGATATAATTTTAAAAAAGCCATTAAAATTGTTCCTTATACGATGTTTTTTAAGTTCTATTACGTTGTTCATGCCACATTACCAAGGGCAATAGTATAAAGAAGCAGTAGGCTACAGCATAATCTTTACATCAGACATTTCGAAAATTGCTTCTACCCTTCATTTATTACGTAATAACTGGGGAGAAAAAAACACCAAGAAGTAACTGGAAATGTACAGTTTTAAAACCATTTGTGTTACAGAGATGCTATTTTTGGCGAACTAATTCTGCTTCGTATAAATATCTGTTCAACAGTTAATGAGTACCATTTAAATATTAACATGCAAAATTCTTTAATTTCGTATCTCGAATAGGATGTTGAAATTTATGTGATGTTTTAATATTATTTATTACTTTTTCTTTCTCTCTCTTTGGACTTGGTTACTCGAAGACAAAAGCATCTCTAAGTTGGCAGTGGTCATCTTTACGGCGCCGTCTATTCAGAACATGATTGATGTTCGAATTAAATTGATAGAGGATCATCGCATCGCCTCACCATCTCCATAGTGGTGGTCGTGTGTGTGTATGTTTGTGTGCGCACCCAGGCAACCCATTCGACCGAAAGAAATGGCGAACTCGCAATTCTAATGCTGTTTGTCTTCTGTTTGTGCTGAGTTCACGCCTTTTAATATCTCTCATTTTAGCTGGGTCTCGTGCCGTACACGATCAGAGCGACTCCAATAAATCTTGCTATTGCCCTGCGTAATAGGAAAAGCCGATTTGTGTAAATAAAACTGATTGAAATAAAAACCAAGCATTGTGTTCTCCCTTTTTAATCAGCATGTAGAACATCTCGGAATGTTGTACTTTCTAAGAGACTAGCTGAAATATGAACGAATGCTTTCAGACGGCATGTTGCCATTTGGCGTAAGGGTCATGATGCTAAAAGTTTTAAAGTAATACATCTTTCATCGCGAAGCCAATAACAGCAATTTCTTCTGAGTGAAAAGATGACCCCTATGGCATCAGTCTGACTTACAGGCCTTTTCACATATTACATTACCGGCCCTTGATTTCCTCATAGCGATTCCAAATGAAAACTTTTACTCAAATGAATTCATCTATTTTATCGCAATGAAAACTGTCCGCGGTTCTTTTGGACAGTTTGTAAATAATCTGTGATAAAATGTGGTTTCCAGTGCAAATTACAAATAGCCTCAGGGTTAAAATTAATAGGATTCAAATAATTTTTTATTTTTGGTTGTTGTTATTAAAAGGAAAAAATGTATACAGAATAAAACAGATACTTAAACTGTATTTTTGATTGTGTTTAGCCTTTTTATTATGCATTGAAAAAGTTGAAACTTTTTTGTGATAACAAAAGTCATTATGTGAGTATCTCTCTTGTGGGTATGTGCGTGTGTGTAAATTCTGTGGATAACTAATCAGAATAAAAATAACTGCGTGAAAAGTTAAAATTCCTCAACTACTGGATAATCTGCTCTTTTTTTTGTTCTTCTTCTTTTTTTTTTTTGCCAGTCCCCCGAATGGTCATGTAATTAGGGAATACTGACAGGTCAAATAATGAACACCATGGGCGAGAGACAGGTCAGATCACGCGTTCAGGAACCGTGGTCTGCCAGTCTCCAAGTTTGTCCATCCTGTCGTTTTGGCGTTGACCAATCAACTTGGAAAACAGCACATCACGCGATGGTGCATGGATCTGAAACCCTGATATACCAGTTAATTATATAAATAAATAAATATATATATATAAAGAAATTACACATCAAACCTAAGTGTAATATTAGTTGAGTTTTTTTGCCGATGATATCACCCATGAACAAATTACTGTTGCCTCTTGTCTGTGCAAAGTTTCACGTGAACGTTTGTAAACATTGCTGTGAGATCTGAAGCCTGGTAACCGATAAGGGAAGTTGTGTAGAAAGTAAATGAAAAACCGCTGTGTCCGGACAACTACGCAGAATGTGTTTCTGGCTTGTGAACCTTGGCTGGCAACAAATACGTCCACACAGGACCAGCACAAAGGCTGTGCTCGTTGACAGTGCTGGCTCTGGAGTCTAGTATTCCGCTTTACCCAGGCAACAAATGGCTGGAATTAGAGATCCTTTGGAGCACAACAGAGCCGGCTTATTAGAGAACCACATTTTTCTATAAGTTGTAGTTATTTATGATACAAAATTCCTAAAGGCTGTCCAGAAGATGGCCACACTGTTTTTTTTTTTTCTTTTTTTTTTTTTTTTTTTTTTTTTTTTTTTTCTCTATATGAGGCTCTTAAAGCTTCAACGTATTGACAAATCTTCACCTAGTGCCCATTAGTCGCCATCATGTGCATTAGAAGATCTTAACGTTACACTGGCTTATTGAAATACTCTTCAGTACGAGATTCACTTTTTTATCCTGCTGTGATAATGTAGTTAAATCTCTTTCACAGATAACGACGAAGAAACATTAGTGAAAAGTAACATTTTCATCAAGTACGTAGATTCTTTCTTCTTCAGTTTATATGACTTTAGATTTTAAAATTTCAAATTTTGGTCTTGTTTGTGTGCTGAATCAGTTTTAATACGAATATATTTTGTATTTATTTATTTATTTCATTTATTTATTTATTTTATTTTATTTTATATTATTATTTTTTTTTTATGTTTACAAATACTAGTAGTCATGCTGCTAAAACATTTTGACTTGGATTAATGTAAACATAAAACCCAGTAACCATCATTATTTATTTATCAACAATATCAACAGAGAAAAAAAATAGGATCTGCTTGGTTATAGCCATAGGAAAACTTACCTCCATCTAAACAGCAAAAACTAAACATTAATATTAAAGTTTCAGAACCAACTCGGAAGATCTGATCATTCAAGGTGACTCAGATGTAATGAGGCAGTAACAGAATTCTCACTGAAGCAGAAGAAATTTTCTACCAAATATCACACATTTATTAAATATTCAAAAATACAAAGAAAATCAAGTCTAAAATGAACAGTTTTTGAAAATTCTCTATAAATGAATTTATATCTGTGACTCGACACTTGATTTCTTTCTGTATAATCTAACTAACTAACTAACTAACTAACTATCTAACTAAATAACTAACTAACACGCTAGCTAGCTAAATGAATACGGTTAAAAAAGAACAGAAAAACAAACCATGTTTCTATAATAAAGGATTAACAAGCGACAGAAAACACATTGTAGTCTTTTGGATCTTCAATTTGTCCAGCCAAAAAACGTATTGGTTATACATTATTAAAAAGATACCAAAACTATCTAACACTCAAATTCAATTACAAAGCAGATTTTAGCACATATTTATTATCCTTATTACGTTCTGTCTTTAAGCGAAATATTTTGCCAAGATTAGATTGTCTCATAATCTATAACTGACAAGTATTTATTTCTAAACTTTCTAAAATAATATACTTAATGTAAACAAATAAATGTTAATAAATCTTTATAAAAGCAGTTCGAACAAAATATATCGTGTATTTTGTTTCATTAATGTTTTTCTTTTCTTTTTTCCCTTTCAGGATCTAATGTCTTATATGCTTTCCTGCAAGGTCTGGGCGAGTCAGCCTCTGTTTTAAAGTCGATCAGTCATAAATTTTAGAGACAAATTCCTGAATACTGCAGAGACAGCGAGAAAGTATCTCCGTTTTCTTTCAGTTTTGGGGTTCAAGTAAATAAAAAATGCACTTCTTTCTTCTCTCTTTTGAAAAAGGGAAACACTTCTTAGGTTGATGCAAACGCAACTAAATAAATTGTTCCACACTGAAGAACGAGTTGGTGTATTTATTTTTCACTTTTTCTTTGACAAAATAAACGCACTACGAAACCTATAACAATGGCGTCAAAATCGGTTCTCTTTAAACATGCTGAATTTGAAAATAAGATTTTTTAAATTTTTTTTTTTTTTTTTTTTTTAAAAGTTGCTTGTGTTAAGATTTAATTCAAAATTCGCAGCCATGGGGCCAAATGGGGTTATTTCAGAGCGGATGTAACCGAATCTCTGAGACTAAGCGTCTTTTGTTAGGTTCGGTGTATCATAAATCATGATTCGTGATACCTGTCGGATGTTAATGAGATGGTCCTAGTGAGAAGGGCATCCCACAATAGTTAGCAATGGCCAATTTGAAGCTGGCTATAAAACTGTAATTAGTATCTTTTTTTTTTTCTTCTTCTTTTCTTCACTTGTTTTAACTTTGCTGAGTTTGTTGTCTTGTTCTCCAGTGTTGTTCTGTATCGCAGCACATTGCACTGTGCACCATCCAATGACGCTGCATTTCATAGCATCGCACAAAGATCACATCAAGTAACGTGATGACACTCTCATCACCACGCATCATATTAATTCGTAAATAAATCATATCATATCAGTTTGATAAATCATACAGTATCATATCGGGTTACGTTGCATTCTTTTATCAGTAATTAATTTGATTTTGTTTTCTAACTGAATCATTTTTACTTGCTACTATCATCGTCATCATTATCATCATCACCATCATCATCATCATCATCATCATCATTATTAATCACACAGTAATTGCAATGACAATAATAATACTAATAACAACAATAACTGGATTTAGTAATTTCACTTTTTACTTACTGCATCTGGGGAGATGTAAGTTTTCTGTACTGGTCTAAAAAGTGTCCTGGCGTTCCTCTGTCGTTCTAATCGGCTATTTGCAGCAAAATGTCTTTTCTTTTCTTTTCTCTAGGTATCTATTTAACTTTTTAAATTTAAATTTTTTTTTGTCCATTCTTGAGCGTAAAAGATTATTTGCTGCCAATCAATGGCATGCTGGCATCGAGTTTCCTCCTCCATATTATCTTATAGAAAAGCAATAAATAATAGTCACATAACAACCGTTCAAACAAGTATTTTGAAGTGTAAAAGAAACATTTATTTATTCATTTATCGGAATCCCACGTGTAAAAAGGTGTCAGATAAGAAAAAACATGGGACATTAATTTCGTGGACATAGATGACTGATAACATATCGCTGGAAAATAATATACTTAATGTAAACAAGTAAACAAACACCCATCAGAATAAGCAACAAAACTACCATAAAAATGGAATATAAAATAGTTGATCAATATTTTAAAATTTAGTTTCATATATCTTTACGTAACTGAATTACTGAATGACTGCATCTGCTATAAAAAGCAGAACAATAACAAATGTGATAAATGAGCGTAACCGACATTTATCTAAATAAACCCTAAAACATAGTAAATCTAAATATTATTTATTTATTTATTTATTTATTTATTTATTTATTTATTTATTTATTTATTTTAAATGAAAGTAACATTGACTAACTGTAGAGTACTGAGGAATGTTTTCTTGAGATAAGCGTTTGACACCGGTACACACAAACAAGCAAACAAAACGAGAATACCATACAAAACAATATTAACTCAGTCCTCTGACTAATTTGAAACCATTGTCCCGCACTGCATTTACGGCGTTTTCTCGGTTTAGCGTAAGCACACGATAATCCTTCGACAACGGTGTGTGTATAATGGTTTAAAGAGCGACATCTATAATCCTGCTTGATAGATGGGTCCTGTCTTTGAGAAACAAACGACACAGTTTGTCATAGCCATGTTGTCCACCTGCCTTCAAGTCGCAAAATGTCATACAGCTTAGATCAGCTGGGATGGTGAGAGTAAGGGACCCTAATTTAACAAGCTGCTTAGTTAAGAAAGCCTAAAACGCAAAGAAAACCCCAGATTTACCATTAATACAGCTTTTGACATGTTATTGGATATTTTAATAATTTGGTTTAGCAGCAGAACTAGGTAGGACCATCAAAAGTAACCAGTTGCTAAAAAAAAAAAATACAAAAAAAACCCAAACAATTTCATGACACTTTTGTAGCTCTTTCTCCTTCGTACCATAAAATAGTGCATGTAAGAATCATGTTTAAGACAGTGTATAATGAATTGTTATCTATATTTTCTAGTCGAACTGTAGTTCGAGGATTCACGTCCTACAGATTTAATCTGGGATCCTTTGAATTGATAGAACAATATGAGAAAAACTGATCCCAGTACCTGAACACTTGTATCGGATTTCATATCTTGAATTCACTTTGTACAGTCTAATTTAAGTGAGTAATATTGAATTTCTGCCGCTGTATCTCTTACTGATTGTTTGTCGTTTCAGATTGCAACTCAGAAGGCAATTATATCAGATCAACAGGCAGACACCTGAACTTTATATTTCACAGTGTTCACCCACCCACCCACCTACCAACCCCCCACGTACACACACACACACACACACACACATATATGTGTGTATGTATGTATGTATGTATATATATATACGTATTAATGTTATAGACAAATGTATAAATATTTCACACAAATTTGTCACGTCTTCTGTGACCACATTTCTGTACTTAAACACCCAGTGAAAACACGAACTGTCGGTTTCCATAACACTTAAAATATGTGCAGAAACATTTACCAGTCTTTTACTTAGAACACTTCAGACTTTTATTAACATCTGGTTCAGTGAAACTAAACACTTTAAAACATATTAAAAAAAAAAAAAAAAAAAAAAAAATCTTTAGTTAGTCCATTCCGCAAACTTTTCTCAACGTCAAAACACAAAACATTTAACCTCAAACTGTTGATATTTCTAATAAGACTCGAAGTACGCGACTTCATTTTAATTTGATATACGAGTTATAAAACCTTGAAATAAAATCTTTTACTAGACTGGAAGAAGATGTAGTACAAGAATTTTAATAATAAAATATTCTTTAGCTAACGCAACAATGGTGGATTTTAACAGTTTAACCCTTTACACAGTTACTATAATCTCTTAAAACATATAATAATAAAGAAAATAATAAAAAAATAAAAATAATAATAACCATAATAATAATAATACTAAATAACTAACTAACTAAATAAGACATTTAGAACTATTCTAACGTAAAACAAGAACTGAACGGTTTTAGTAGGTCTATTGTTCACGTGACATATGACGTCATGCAGTCTCGATAATCAAAGGCATTTTTTCTTTTGTTTGTATTTATTTGTTGTTGTTGTTATTATTGTTGTTTCAATTTTTAATTTAATTTAATTTAATTTAATTTAGCGCTTTTAGAAATATTATCATGGCTCCAACGAGTCTAACCGAAGAGACAATTAAAATTAAAATAGTTACCATTTACATTTCTCGTTTCACTTTTTTTTATTATTATTATTATTATTATTATTATTATTATTATTATTATTATTATTATTATTATTATTATTATTATTTAGCGTTGTGTAAATCAGTAAGTAATTATTCAGGTTTCTGAGTATATAGTTTTTGATCCTAAATCTGTATATAAACACAATTAAATATTTAAAGCAAATTTGCAAATGTTTTGCAGCTGTGTATATTTATTTATTTATTTATTTATTTTTTATTTTATTTATTTATTTGTTTTTGTTTGTTTGTTTGTTTGTTTGTTTGTTTATTTTGTTGTTGTTTTTGACAAGAATGGAAATTAATATACTGCAGTTAATTATCAGTTACATCTTTGTAAATACCTCGAGTAATGACTGATAAAACTTTTTCTATTAAAATCGTTCTTTTCAGCAAAGGCGTTTTTCGTTTACATTCTTATTACTTTTTCGTTTAAATTCTCTTTATTTTTTCATAAATCCAATTTCAATGCTTATGAAATGAATTAAAAGACTGTTTGAAAAATCATCATAGATTATGATTGTTTTTAATTTCCACAATAACAGCCGGATATACTCAAAAGTACCCGATGGATTTAATTGGCTAGGTTCAAACTGGTACGTAAGTCTACAAGCTTCCTGCCCATAAACTGGGAGAAATTTCACATCTATGCTGGGAATGACGTAACTATCATTCTTGTTATCCGTGTGGGCAGTAAATAAGTCAAAACTTTCATCTTTGAAAAATATGTCATAACAGACTGGGCGCCTCACACATTTGGAAAGCCAGCGGGTTTATTAGGGAAAAAAAAAAATTATGTTCAATAAACTAACTAGAAGTTGAGTATGAGCAGTTAACATTAGGCCCCTAGGTTGAATTATGTTAGTTGTCGCCAAAAACAGTTAAGATGGGGGAAGTTCTTGATAAATTGGCTTGATTTCAGCTCGTAAATCAAGCAAAAAGGTAGGCAGCGCAATCTTTGTGATATCTCTAACAAACTCGTGCGGAGAGAGACACTACCCGTCTTGCGATGTGATAAGGCTAAGCACCCAAATGCAGTTTCTTCTGGCAGTTTAAACACTATCAAAATCTACAAAAATGTTTGTCTAGCCTCGTAAATTAGCTTTAATCTTGACAAAATGCCGTTCTATTCTCAGACGTGATACGTCCTGTACTGCAGTTCTCAACTTTTACGTGGAGCAACTGTTTCGAATCAGACGACAGCCGCATTACGACCAGCGGAAGGATATCGGCAGAGATGTGTCGATAAGATAATATTAATACGCCTCTGCAGCGACACTGCCTAAACACATAAACGTTTTAGTTTGATATCAACTCCAGTTTTAAACACTCCGTTCAAAAAGAAAAATGAAATTTAGGATGCTGCGTCTAATTTATTTAATTTTTTTTATTATTATTTTTTATTATTTTTTATCCGTTTTATTATTATTATTATTATTATTAAAAAAAATTTTTTATCCATTTTTTTAAAATTCGTTTTCATGTTTTTTTTTAAGTCTTAAATTTAATGTTGATACATTAAATTGGTTGGCTGGATATAAAGAGGATGAGTTTTTATTTATATGCCAGAAGGTTACTGATTAAACTTTAAATAAAGAGTTAGGTTTATTTTTATTTTTATTTTTATTTTTATTTTTTTATTTTTTATTTGTTTTTAAATGCCTGTACGTACGGGCACAGGAATCATGTATGTATTGAATGTATGAATGGATATATAAATATATATATAGATTGATGTAGGAATGGATAGATGTACAATATATGTATATGTACGTGAATATGTATGTATGTATGTATGTACGGACGTATGTGTATGAATGTATGTATGAATGTATGTATGTACAATAATGTAGTAACAACTTCTTTGGGTTTTTTTTTTTTTTTTATTAAATGTCCCTTGAACTATAAGATACTGCTAGAGCGAAAAATCCATTATAAGTGTACTTCCAAACTCCCGAAACCCAACACCCAGGAAACGGTATATATTTTTTTTTTTTTTTTTTTTTTCCGCAAATGAAAGAGCTCTTTGATGGATTGGTTGCATATTTTCTGGAGACAGGCCAAATTAAGGCCCCTACTTGCGTCGAATTGCTCCCCCAACTCTGTGAAGAAGTATGTCAGAAATACGTGTCACTTTGAATTATATGTGAAATGCGTCTGCACGGACGGCATGCATTTAACCAACAAGAACACGATGAATAATCAGAGACACATGCAACCAATGCGAAGATAATTAGTGCGTCAGTGGGGTTAAACTCAACGCAAAAGAGATGGGTTTTGCGCTGTCAAAACTGTATTACAGTCTTAAAAAACAAATTCGGGCGCCCGGTGGTCTAACAGCAAAATGAATTGTGCAGATATTTTGTATATAATTTCTTTTTTTTTTTTTTCACTGTTTGGGTCATTAAAGTTTATAAACAGAGGTGTCACTGCTTTAAATTTAATGGGCAAGCGTAATATATTATGTAACGGTAAGTGAAAAGAAATTACGTGAATAAATAAATAGGATAATTACTTTTCGTGTTGCGGTAAATGCTGGTAGTTCTAAGGGTATTAACTCTAATACGTTAACTAAACATTAATATTTATAGCAAAAAGAAATTTGAAAACATTTGTTCGAGATGTGTTCCTTTTTCAACAAACACTAATTTTATATATATTACTACTACTATACCTACTATTGTTTGGTACTGGTAATAATGTAGAGGAAAATACTGCGTTTGCTAAATCATCCGATATGCGTATGTTTCTGCTAGTTATCTCTATTTCCAACCATTCGTTAATTGTGTCAGTAGTGTTTTGTGTTGTTGTCTAGTTTATAAATTTAACAGTTTCCTCCTTCATGCTTTCTTAACCTTTTTTTTTTTGCAAAAACAAAAAAAAGTTTTATTTTGCCTCGATCCGGCCGAAGGATGATTACTGAACGCTGTTTAAAAACTAAATGAAAAATCTCTTTCCAATATTCATGATAATTATTTCGAAGTAGGTACAGACATAATTGGATGCGAACTGTCAGTAGACGGCCACGATGTTGAAAATTTGACAGACCTCTCTGATTCAGTCGACCTCGTTATTACCGGGACAATTGGAGGAAATTTGGGTGCAAAATAGCGAATACTGTTATTTAATTGTCTGTTCCTAAAACAATTACATTTGATGACGGTGGATCGGCGAATGAGAAAATGGATTCGGAATGAGCTGGGAAGGTTTATGATGCAGTGTTAGATTTATTTAATCATAAATGAATTAGTGAAGAAAGACGAGGTAGTGACTTTACGCGTCCTAACTTCAGACTTCAGTTCGCACTGGTAGCAAAATGTAGTTCTTGAAGACGACAGTTCGCCATTTAGACATCCTTAAACCACCGTCAGTCCAGAGAATATGTCATCAGAATAACATCTTAGAACTTTCCTATTACTGAAACAGATTAGTATTCTGTGAACAGTCTTTGAATGGGTAAAATCATATTCCTGGACTGACTTATTATTATTATACAAAAAGGATTAAAATAAACAAACAAACAAACAAACAGTTTTAAAAATCCTGCCTACAATTAAGAAAACAAATGCACCACTGAATGCAGTTTATTATTAGTTAGCAACAAAAGCTGTATCTCTAGTAACCGTTTGATGAAAAGACTTCGTTTGTTTCTTGATGTGGGTAATCTGCATGTACAAACATCATCAGTGTGTCTATTTTAAAAACAGGTAGGGCTTTGTAATAAACAATTAGCTTAATCATGTCTGTTGCACATCAAAGGAAACCATATTAAATTGTCAAACAATTCAGTGGAGCTGCCGTTTTAAGGTCTTTTTCAACACGTCTGTGTCACATGCCTGGCCAAATAAGAGAATTCGTCTGAAAGGCTTGTTGGACAAATGACAATGCCGCGGTAGACACATTAAACCATTCCTGTCAGGCTTTATACAGGTTAATGAGCTATCACCCATTAACACTACAACTGAGTTTACATCTGAAATAACTCCTTCCCTCTGTGAAATCACTCTTACAACAAACCTCTCTCTCTCTCTCTCTCTCTCTCTCTCTCTCTC
Organism: Chrysomallon squamiferum; assembly: GCA_012295275.1. Lineage (NCBI taxonomy): Eukaryota > Metazoa > Mollusca > Gastropoda > Neomphalida > Peltospiridae > Chrysomallon > Chrysomallon squamiferum. The sequence goes on along the minus strand of CM022665.1, from coordinate 2,118,970 downwards.
TCTCTCTCTCTCTCTCTCTCTCTCTCTCTCTCTCTCTCTTATGTACACACACATACACGCATAAATACAAATAGATATGACAATTGTTGAAGAGTAAAAGGCTCAAGCAAAAGGGCAGACGTCACATATCATTGATTTATATACGTGTCTTTTTAAAGCAAATGCAAATATTTCTGATTCGGTTGATTGGATCCGGAAAAACAAAAACATATTCAAAAACAAAACCTGATAGAAGATGTCTAATATTTAATTATCACATTAAAATTAATTACATTCAAATTCTTATCATCATCATCACAATTATCACTATCATCATTATAGTTATTGTAGTTGCTAAAGCTGTTTGGGGTTTCTTGATAATATCAGTGGTACTAACTCTTGCAGTTAAAGTATTTCACGGCTGCTATCATCAACATTTAGAAACTGTTTTTGCCAGTTCACTTCAGACAGGTGCTATTTCAAACATTATTCGTGGCATGAATTTTGATTTTGTCTGCGGCAGACAGCAGATATAAAAGTTTTTTTATTGGAGGAATTCAATTATGTATTATGTTCTCTTGGGAATTTCATCGTCTTTGGTTTCACTGAGACAAGAATAATAAGTATGTATTTGCATAGGAGAGAAAATAAATATGTAAACCTAGGTTTTTCATACATAAATTAATCAACTTTTTTTTAAGTTAATTTCTTTTTCTTTCTTTCTTTCTTTCTTTTTTCCTTTTTTTTCTTTCTTTTCTTTTCTTTCTTTTCTTTTCTTTTTCTTTCTTTCTGTTTTTCTTTGTTTTTTTTCCTTTTTTTTTTTCAAGAAGAAGAAGAAGAAGAAAAAATTCTTTAGATAATGTAAATTTGGAAACTGATTCCAGTTCGCTTTACTGGAAAAAAAACGTGACACTGTCATTAATTTTTTTTAAAACTGGGACAAGATGTAGAACTGGACCGTTGACAACAACAACAACAACAACAACAACAACAACGATGAGGAAAAAACAGAAGAGAAAGAACTATCTTTGCATAACAACCACGATGACGCTGATGATAAAATTAACTATGACAACCAACGTTACGATGATGTTGATAAAACGATGATAACTCTACAAATTCCTACAACTACAACAATGACAATGATGATGTTGTTGTTGTTGGTGATGATGATGATTGTGGCGATTCTGATGAAACGTGAATCTTTTGGCTAACGATATTCTTTATAATAAAATTTTAAATTTCATTTATTTGGCTACCACCGCCAGTGTTATAATCGCCGTACTGCGGACTTTTTATCTGAATATTATTTGAGAAAATATGTTTCGTTTCATCCTAGCTGTCCTGACAAAGCTTCGACAACAACCTGCCTGCCAGAGGTCGGTGGCTGAATGAGGCAGTATACACAACAGGATTTCTGTTTCTTTCAAATATTCATAAATGAAGCATAATGTTGGTGTCTGCCGCAAGTACGTGGTTTTGTGAATGCGAAACCGACCGTGCAGAACATATTACGAAAATAAACAAGACCACGAACGACGGAACTTATGAATGAAAGACGAACAGAAAAGAATTTTTTTTTTTTTTTTTTTTTTTTTTTTTAAATTTGAGACGTGTTATAACCTGCAAATATCAATACTTTGAATAATATCCAAATGTACGTGGTTATTTTTTATTTTTTTTTTTTTTTTTTTTTTTTTTTTTTTGGCTCTTTGTTTATTATTTATTTATTTTTAATTTTAAAAGATTTTCATTTATTTATAATTATTTTTTTTTTTTTTTTTTTTTTTTTAAAAAGAAAAAAAAAAAAGAAATTCTAAATGATTTTTCTTTCATTTATATATATTTAACCAATTTTTTTTTTTTACGATGATTCTCGTTTTTCGGTTTATTGACAATTTTGTCAATTTTATTCACCGTTTATAACCAGCGTCTTCTGTTTCATTTGTTGTTTATGGATAATACATTACAATAATAATTTGTTATACTATCAAAACCGATTATTTTTCCCGTTTTTATATAAGAATTGAGATCCTATTGTATTAGAATTATAAATTAGGGTAATTTATATTTAAAAAAAAAAAAAAAAACATTTCTTACATGTGTATAAATGGGTGGATGTATAAGAATGGGTGTTTTAGAGAAAATAAATGTCACATTTGTCAACAGGTTGTACGTATATATGTGTGTGTGTGTATATATATATATATATACAAACAATTAAATATTTTAATGTACAGTTCCTTTTGGAAGAAAAAGTCAAGAAAAAATATACAATAAATAACAATAATAAAATATATTTTAAAAAGAGAATTTCTTACGATTATTTCACACTTGGGAGAAAATGTCTTTCTAATCTATTTATTCATTTTTCGGTAATTTAGAAGCAAAAAAGTTTACCTGTTAAAGAAAATAAAAAAATAAAAATGTTTTGCACTTTTATTTTCATTTTTACTGATTTACTGATCTGTTTATGTATTAGACACTCTTAACTAACATGATATAAAAACACATCTGTTAAAACTAACGCCTGTTTGAACACAGTTTAAAACATCACTGTCTATCATTTCAACTGGCTTAGAAATTAGAGTGACAAACACTTTTGCCTGTTCCAAGAACACATCATTATTTATACTTCATTACTTAACCATGAAAAATCTGATTTGTGGGTGCTTACTATTAATTTCATTCTTTAATTTGACACAATATATTTTTTATCCGGAGCGAAAATACGTGAATATTTAAAAACAGTTCTCAGTGTAGTTTTAGTAAAACGTAACAGGCACGATTTGATAAACAAATATTTATCGTATATATTCATTTTAAATAAATCTGAAAATATATTTTAAAAAAAAGAAAACAAAGAGAACAATAATTTGATATAAAATTTAAAAATATATATTTTTTAATATTATATTAATTCATTTATTAATTTATTCATTATTTATTATGTTATGTTACGTTATGTTATGTTCTGTTATGTTATTTATTTATTTGATTGTTTGTTCGTTTATTTTGTTTTATTTTATTTCTGCAACTGGAATTTTTCAATACTGTAATATTTTCGATAATATATTGATATTTATATTTAAAATTATCATTATTGTGATTATTATTACTATTATTATTGTTGCTGTTTTCCTTTAACATCAATCACTTATTATAATCATAAATTACCCTGTGCTTAATTTAAAAAGTAATAACAGCAATAAAAATAAAGTGTATTATTTAGTAAAAAAAAAAATAAAAAAAATAAAGTATAGACAGTAGATTACTATGCATCTATCTATATTATGTAAAATACCGTTCTTTCACTTTTATTCAGTCATCCAATTATATTTTTTCGTCCATTTTTTAATTTGTTCTCATTTATTTATTTATTTATTTATTTATTTATTTATTTTGAATGTTATTGTTGTTAGCAATGATAAACAGTGGTTGAAGAGTAAATTTCAAGTATGAAGCGGCTCGTTTTATCAAACTCAGCATGCTGAAACAGCGCTAGCGCCCGGGGCCATCGTGACAAAACAAAGCCACTGTTATGAGACTCCGCCCAAACCGATACGAAAACAAAGGCGACTCACTTAATAATAAACACAGCCTGGAGGAACATTGTGCCTGGAAACTGCGCCGAAGTGCTGGTTACACGATATAAACACGATACCGAGTGAAAGATTAATGTATCTGTCATTATAATTATCCTACTTGAAATATACATCCAAAAAGAAAAGCAACCATGTCATCTAAATTATGTAAATTTCCTTCCAATTCGAACATTAACGGGTTTGTTTCCATGTATTTGGTATGTTTATCTTTTTTTTTCTTTTTTTCTGCGGGCATTTGTTAGCGTAAACAATAGTAGTTCTGTTTCAATGAAATACATATATGTTTATAGTTTGGAAATTTATTTATATATGGCAAAATAAATATCTAAATACGAAACTGAGAGAGAGAGAGAGAGAGAGAGAGAGAGAGAGAGAGAGAGAGAGAGAGAGAGAGAGAGAGAGAGAGAGAGAGAGAGAGAGAGAGAGAGAGAGAGAGAGAGAGAGAGAGAGAGAGAGAGAGAGAGAGAGAGAGAGAGAGTTACTTGTGTCCAGTTACAAGAAATCATTTTAACATAATTTATAATTCATTAATTGCTTTGTTAGTGCAAGTTTTTTCATATACATAAATAAACACATACATACAAGTTTTATATTGAACAAATATATAAATAAAATAAAAACTAACTAACTAAATAAACACACAGTTAATAAATAAATAAATAACAAAGTAAATATAAATAAACAAATAAACATAACAAGTAAACAAAAACAGTTTAAAAATAAATAAGAAATAAATAAATGAACAGAAAACAGCACAAACAAACTAAACGTTTAAATAAATATATATGATTAAAACTTATATATATATTTTATGTTTTTTTTACGAAGTCTTCGAAATTATTTACGAAGTATGGATTATGTTAACACGCTATTAATTTATGTTACCTGACAGTTAATACAATGATTCCTCAGAACAGTATATTTGTTAAATACAAAGATATATTATAACAGTATATCGTAAATTAATATATGCATTAACGTATTAATTATATAAAAGTCGATGATAAAACTCGTTTATAAGTTAAATTTATATTATAACTGACTAGAAGCATCCAAAATATTTAATATTTAGTCTTAATAGAAGTATGTTCTAGCGATCTTTTGTGTGTGTGTGTGCGTGTGCGTGTAGTTATGTGTGTCACAGAATAGACACAAACACCCATATTAAGTATTAAATTTAAATTATTCTTCAGTATTAAGCAACACTTCAGAATTTATGTCCATACCTATGTATGTGTAAGTGTGTGTGTGTGTGTGTGTGTGTATTATGTATGTATGTGTGTGTGCGTGCGTGCGTGCGTGCAAGTGTTTGCGTACATGTCATGTAAATTATGTAAGTTTCTTTTTATTTTGAATATTTACTGATATCTACATATTTATTTGTATCTGTGTGTGAATATTATTGTCTTATTTGTGTGTGTGTGTGTGTGTGTGTGTGTGTTGTGTGTGTGTGTGTGTGTTTGTTGTTGTTCATATATGTAAATATATTAAAAGGTGTAATTTTACATTAAAAAATACTATTTTCCATTATAATTTTATTGTTTAGAATAAAAGAATTTTAAGTATGGAAATGATTTATGTATCACTGGCAATTCGAAATAAAAATTAATTTAATAAATCGCGTCATAAAATATTTATCCGTGTTAGCAATAAATATGCTAATTATGTCAAAATTTGATAATCAGGATTGTTTGTTTTTTGGGATAGATAACAATGATAGGTAACTTTGCTTTATTTCTCATTTAGATAAATTGCTACCTGATTAAACTTTATGTTCCGTGAAATTTACTTTAAATTGTCATTTTACCACTAGGCGAGTGAAAAAAGATAATAAATAAAAAAGATTTAAAAACAAACAATGATAGTAAAAGCAATTATTTTGAGAACAACGTATACTTAATAAATATTAATATACAATTTATTAAAATAATATATAAAGTTACATTTCATTAAGAATGGTTTTTATGTCGTTGAGTATTTTAAATATTTTGTTCTGTTTTCTGTTCGTTGTGTTCGTTTTTGTTTTGTTTTATTGTTGGTGTTGTTGTTATTATTATTATTATTATTATTTGTGATTTAAAAAAATATATATATTGTTTCTGTTTTTTATTGTTTTTATTTGTATATATTTTTTTCCTTTTAATTTTATTTGGTATTGCTGTTTTATTTTATTTTATATGTTTGTTTATATTTTTTCGTTTTTTCTGTTAAAAATGAATATTTTAGAAGTTTTCAGTAATGAAGGAATTTTATTATTGTTTAAAAACATAAATGCAACGAAACATTAATAGATAAATAAATAATAGAATTACCCACCTGGGTGTCCTAAAGTTGTAATTTTATTTTTAATCTATTTATTTATTTTTGTTATTATTATTATTATTATTTAATCATCCCTGTTTTTCTTTCATAAACACTTAAAAAGTTCGTTAATAATAAATCACCATATGTTAACAAAAACATGATTTTTAAATGAAAACTACTTAAATTAATAAATGAACAAACAAAACTACAAGTTATTTGGGGACGAGGGATTTTCAAAATCCCTTTCAGTCAAATATAAATCAAGCTATGAACAAAATTATTTTGCATTATTTAATTTAGTAAATGTGGTAAAACTATTATTTTATTTGAATTCATTTTTAATTTAAGTAATATTTTTTGTAATGCTGTTTTATAACGGGATAGGTGGGACTTGGTAAAAACAAACTACATAACGTCTTGTAAATACCAATAACTTGATGATGAGACAATGTAATAGTTTTAAAAGGACCATATTGAAATGCAGATTAACTAATAAATTTATAATTTAATCGTAATTAAAAACTGAGAAGAAACGTTTTCTGATTTACTCGAAATGTTGATAATTTATTTCCTGGGCTAAATACTCTAAACAAAAAAAGAACAATGAACTAAAAAAAATAAAAAATAAAAAAATAAAATTACTGAAAATTCTAATTAATATTAAATGAACACGAGCTGGTTCTTTTAAACAAAATTAATTTAAAATGAAATAAATTTGAAATTTTAAAATATTGTTAAACTAGCAATAACAATCTAAAACATTTTTAAAATTTAAAAATTAAAAACTATTTTTATCTTCTTCTTACTTTTTCTTTCATTCTCTCTCATTCTTTTTTTCTTCTTCTTCTTTATTTCTTTTGTTAATTACTGCTTTGTTTTATGTGATATGGTATATACAGCAATCTCTAGATTAACAAATATTAAAATAGTAATAAATAAACCAAAACTGAATTAAAAATAGACATAAAATCGATACGCAAAGGACAAATTTTGGTCAACAGATTTTTGTTGTTGCTTCACTTCAGAAATAAGATTTTCTTTTTGAAAAAAAATAAAAATTAAAAAAAAAATAAAAATAAAAATAATAATACTGTTAAAAACACAGGACAACCTACCGTGAAGTTTGAGAAAAACTGGAGATCGACATTTACATAAAAAGTAATCCTCGTTTAGAAAACGCCAGCGACAGGGTCCCACTTCCCTCCCTGTTTGTCTTTACAGCAGTTAGTTCATCTGTCCGCCATAATGCGTCTTATGTCCAGTCGATATTTAAAACACTGGTCAGGTGAATTGACTTGTTGGGATAAATGTCAGACAGTGAGTAGAAAATGCGGAATGTGCAGAGTACTGCGGACTTAGGGCGCGAGCTTTTTTTTTTTTTTTTTCTTTTTCGCAGGCAGCAAACATCGCGTAATGTACACCGTGTCAAAGTCAGGAAAGGAAAAAAAAAAAGACACTACCAGCTTAGATTGTTCGTTTTAATTTAGCACTGGCACTAAAAATTCAGCATGAAATATATTTATTTTTCTGTCAGTGGACACGGCGATGTTGAAAGGCGATGTGGTGAATGTTGACAGCATCGCAACGGAGTTGCTGTCAGTTTCATCCGTTCTACGTCAAAACTGGTAGCTGTTTCGTTCGCGCATCTCCGCGGCGCATTTCCACGCGCGAATATTTCATCGAGCGTTCCGAAACGCTTTGTTTTCTTTCGCAAGGTAGACGAATATAAGAAATTCTGTTAGAATTCCACGCGTACCGGCTCAACAAAACAGCGAATCTAATTTTCTTTTATCTATTATGAATCTCTCAAATTTCACAGTTCATAAAGCGAAACGAAATAGCCTGTTGGTGAGGACCGTTTTAATAGCTTTTCTCATTTGTTCTCACTCGCCAATTTTTTCAAAATCTGTTTCATCTCGTACAGAACTGTCACTCGTATCTTCACTAATATGTCACACTTTGTATTGTCCTGTCAGAAGAAACCTCCACATTTTTAATGAAATATTTTTACATTTTTATACTTATTATTTTTATTATCTGGTCTTTTCAGACTCTTTTTTTTTTTTTTTTTTTTTTTTTTTTTTTTAAATGTTTAAAAAAAAAAAATATATATAGATATATCAGACGTATTTTGTTAATTCATGATATTGTAGATATTATTTTACATACTTGAACAAAATACATGATAATGAAGTCTAAGAAATATTCCGAACATTTGCTAATATCAGACGAGATGTTAATTTTCAACGCACTGACTATGTTACTCATTATTTCGAATAATTACAATTATTTCGTCCATATTATAAGTTTTCACAAGTGACTAATAAATACTATTTCAACTGCATCGGTAGCTACAACAACAAAATGGTATTTAGATTGTATCAATAATTACAAACTATGTACAAGATACTATTCATTCTACGTGATTAATTACAGCAAATACTGAATACTTGGAAGATGTCAGTTATAATTAATAACGGGAGATAATATACCTAGTCTTTGATATCGAAACACATTCAGCAGGACTGAACCGTTAGTTTGTTGTTTTGTTTTTGCGGCTCGTGTATGTTTAACTGGAAGGGTATGCACCTGTCAAGAAGTTTTGAGAACTAACGGTTCAGACTGCTAGCAGTATCAGCGATTTTTGTTTTAGATACAACTTCAGATTTATCTGTCTCTACCTTTGGGTATTGTTAGCAAAATGATAATAAAAACCGCAATATCGAATAACACTTTAAAATAGCCCATGGCCAATGGAGATGTTTATTCAGAAGAAGTTAACAGTTAAACGTTGTCAAAGTGATGATGCTGTTGATGATGATGATGACAAGAAAGAGGATCAGGGTAACAGTATCAATTGTTTCTTTCGTTGATTTAACAATTCATGCACAAAACAATATTCTAAACTGAATACTTTTGACACAAGAAGAAGAAGTAGAAGAAAGGAGAAGAAAAATGACAACAATAACAACAACACAAGGTTTTTCCCAAATTATTCTTTAAAAAAAATACTGTATGGCTGTTCTAGGTTCTTGCTTTGTTTTCAGGAAACATTCAAACTAAAAGGCTAATGTCAGACAAAAAAAAAAAAAAAAAAACGTTTATTCAAGTCATTTTATTGTCTGATAAACACATACCCGGAGAAGTAAAGAAATAATTTTTTTGTTTGTTTTTTTTAATTTGAAGTCCATTTACTTTCACACACTACGTAGTAAAATCTACGCATCAGCTAACAATTTCAAAAGGTCAGAATAGACGCTTAGAAAAGATTGGGACGGACACATTTCATTAGTAATATGTAGATTTTACACAAAGGACACCTTGCGTGAGTATCAGGCAAATGTATGTGATTTTCCAGTGTGAAGATTCGCATTCTCCGCAATCGGTTAAACAGCAAAAGATGCACTTTTTTTTTTTTCTCCAGTGTAGTCGGCGGTGGGCAATTATCGCCAATTACCTATTTCCGTAAAGTCTATTGTCAGCTGATTCATTTCATGCGACTGATTACGCCTGGTTTGTATGTTTAGATGTCTAACCATCTTTTCATTCACTGTGTAACTTGTTGTGTGTGTCTGGGCCTTTATACTTCTTCACCAAACTTGTACGCCCGATACAGGCTGGCGTCAACGTTCCCGCGGTTTGGCGACAAAAGGACGGTAATAGCTCTGAAATTTGATACTGGGGAATTATTTTCCGAGATCCACGTAAATTGTTTCCATTATTGTGAACTACAATGGTAACATAAGAAGAAATTGACGCACTATTTGTTCAAAGCAACGGTTGGGGACTTTTCACTCCTGCAGTCCGCGTGCGGAATCATCAACGGGGACGGCCTCTCGTACACAGCACTGCCACTTTGTTCAACGTAACGTGTACGCGCAGAAGAATTTTTTTTTTTTTTTTTTCTTTTTCTTTTCTTTTCTTTTTTTTTTTTTTTTTTTTTACCTATAGCTTCTCGGTAACATGGTTGCTCAGCCAAAGCCGAAAATCATAGGTTGAATAGACGAAGCAGACAGAAATGTAAGGACGCAGATCGGTGAATAACACAACGGCGACGTTCCCGCTGCGCCAACGTCGCCTCGCCCCACACGGAAAACTGGGCCTCGCGCTTTGCCCCGTTCCAGGCTACACTGTAATTTAGATATCTGTGATTAATTCTGAGTACGGGAGCAGTTGCCTGCTCCGATCATTTCAAAAATGACTGACTGGTCCGGATGAAAAAATTTAGATACATCGAGAATGATCCTCGGGCAGCTGACACAATTATCAGAAAATAAGATGATTTGGGCAATTTAAGTGGATCAATGGTTTAAAATAAGAGTGCATTAGATCGCGCCATTGTCGTGCAATACCAAAATGACGCGCGCATTTTTGCTTACGGCGGTGCAAGAGAGGTTTTGAAGGCAGTGAAAACTGAAAAGTGTTTTTAAAAGTGAACGGCTCGTCCTCTCAAATTGATGGTCCTCGTCTTCATTACTGTAATTGAAGCACTTTGGTGGTGCGAGCGGTTCCTCGGTGGTCTTTTAACGAAATGTTTACAAAAAAGTTCTTTTTTTTTAAATTTATAAAAATAAACACGTGTAACTGGAAAAATCATCTCTCGTTAGTTTTGTGTGTTCGAGATGCTTCACAAACGTTCTGGCTTCCTGTAAATTTTACAAAATTCCTCGAAAATAATTTTAAATGTGATTGCGTGTTTATATATTTAGGAAGTGATGCCGAGGCTGGTCTGAACGACTGAAGTGGTGGCTGGTTGGTTGTCTTTGCTGTTAGCTGTGATTAGAACGCGGATTTCGTTGTTAGTCTTGTTGTGTTGGTAGATAATCCGTGGTTTATAGATTCCCATAGATTAGTGACGTTTGGTAAATGGACGTAAAGATCCGTTGATTGTTGTTGGTTAATTTACTAGACAGTTGCTTGGTTGATTAACGATATGTGTAGATTATTAATGAAATAAAATATTTTCTAGATCAGTAAAATATGCACATTTTAAAAATGATTTTAACTCCGATACATATAATTATTGATGAAAATAATGAAATTAATTGGTATTAACTTTAATTAGGAATGAACAGCTCAAAAAAAATAAATAAAAAAATAAATAAATAAATAAAAAAAAAATAAAAAATAAATAAATAAAAATAAAAAATAAAATAACATAAACCAAAAAACACAGATATATATATTTTATTTCTTTCCTCTTTTTTTTTTTTTTCTTTAAAAAAAAAAAATTTAAAAAAATTAAAAAAAAGTAAAAGAATAAGTTTAAAAAAGAGAAAAATTTATTAAAATAATTCTTTAGAAAAAAAGTTATTTTATTTTCAAATTATAGTGTTCATGTCTGAGAGGAGGAATAAATTGAATGAAATAAAATATAAGTGATTTTTTTATCTGTCAAAATGTCACAAAGTGTCACTTCGCGCTGTAAAAATACTTTACTGGTGTAAGATGGTACGTTCATTGAGGATACGTCTAACTTCTTGCAAACACAAATATGTACAAGCTGCTTTGATTTAAATCAATCGTCTTGAGTATACTTTTCAGAAAACTATGTCTTCATAATTTAAGTACGAATATATACGTATATACATGTGTGTGTGTGTGTGTGTGTGTGTGTGTGTGTGTGTGTGTGTGTGTATGTGTGTGTGTGTGTTTTCTTATTCATATTTTTTACGTCTTACATTTTGTAATTGTAAAAAGTTAACAGTATGATTACTGCTTTTCATAGTGTAAGCTATTTATTTTTAGTTACAAATATGATAATTTTTGAAAGAAAGATTATGTTTTATTTCAAAATATCCAATTCTGGTTCAAACAATGTTGATACTGGAATAAAAAATACGAACACAACAGTGTAATATAAAAATACAATTAGCTCGAAGTCTCTTGCATAATAATAAAAATGTAATATTAATTTATTTCATAATTTACAACACATACGTCTATTTTATTTTAAAAAAATGTTATACTTTCTTAAGATTTTATTGTTTATTACTTACAGCAACGGACACGTTTTGATTTTGACATCTTGTTTCATTTTTGAGTAAGATTTATATATATATATATATCAAAACGCGACACATCCTTTGCTGAATAACTGCATGTAAATAAAAGCTGTATAATTAAAATGTCATTGGTTCAAATCTGCAAGCGAGGAAACTTTATTTGATACAGTTCTCTTAATGAAGTGCTTTTTGACGATACACTCCAGAACTGGAAAACAGGAATGAAATAAAAGCTCTATTCACTGCTCGAATAATGGCCGCTGGATTCAGTTAGCAGTTTAACAAAATGAGTTTGTTTCACATTACGCTGACACAAAAACTGGAATGTTCCACCAAGCTGTGTAATTATGCCACCCACTACCTGGAATTGGGTGTCCAGTCGTGCAATTTGTTTGACCATTAACGCATTTTGATCGCCACTAATAGCACCAGTGCAGCACAACGACACCTAAATGCCATTGTCCGGCGACTCAGAACTATAATTATGTCAGTGAATGGACACGATATTAAAAAGAAGTGACCAACGTTACTGGTATCTGTACGTTACTGTCTGTGAGATAATTCTGTCAAGTGATAGAATTAAGAGATACGAGCTTTTCAAATAGAACGCGTGCATTATGAGGTACCTTTGTCACAAGTCATATATCTCATATGAAATGCACTGTTGACGTAAACAGAAAATAATGTAGAATATTTTAGCATAAACTTCATAAAATCACTGAAACTTAATGTAGCTAAGATGAAATTTATTATATCATGTGCAATATCTGTTTAAACAACTTGCTTTTAATCTAAATGACGACACTCTCTCTCTCTCTCTCTCTCTCTCTCTCTCTCTCTCTCTCTCTCTCTCTCTCTCTCTCTCTCTCCCTCCCTCCCTCCCCTATCTCCCTCCCTCCCTCTTATCTTTTTATATCTATATACACTTTAACTCAGTACCATTACAAATGATTTAATTTCCCACACTCTCCACCTGTATCACGTTTCCTCTGAATTTCAATTAATATTAGTCGCCTTAGATAAGACAAATAATGTCATCGTCAATATTTACTGCCTCTGTGCAGTCTGAGGTATGCAGTAACGCACCAGGTTTTAACAGCTGATCGGAAGAACAGACGATACCCCACGGCTTGGGCACGCTCGTGGTTAGAACTCGGTACTGTAAAACCGCGGGGTTTGAGTGACGCCCTGTCGAATCACTGTGAGAGGATTTTCCAAGGACGTAATGTTTCTTTAGTCGGTGAAACGATTATTTACGGATATTGAAAATTACGCTATTTAATCGTTTGCTAATTAAGCACGTTCAAAGACTCCACATATCGTATGACCATTAGCGTAAATCCTGTAATTCTCAGAAAATATACATTCTGATGTTTTTATTTGAAATTAATCTGCTTGTTTTGCACTGAAAATTAAACCATTATAATAACTCTGTTTAAAACTGCAATAAAGTTAAAGAATTTGGACATAACCTGTTAAGTTTATGTGGAACCTTAAAACGAAGGAAATCGGTTTCTAAGTTCTAAGGAATACTGAATTACAGGTGATAAAACTAATCTCATATTTTGATGTGTTAATTCCACTGTATGAAAAATACACATGTAGCCCAAGTTAATACCAATTAACAATAGCATGACTTTTGTTTTATTCAGCTTTTCACTTAGTTCACTACTGCTAGATAAACATGTGAAATTGTGGATAATTGTCCAGTTTTCTATTTTACAATTTTTTCAGAAAAGATTTTTATGCTGACTTCGTCGAACGACTTTTGAAAAATACCGAAATAATAAAAAGAATGTGTGTTTGAATGCGTCAAGTAATAATTAAAACTCAGTTTTCAAATAATTAACTTTATCTTTTGTTGACATATATGAGACGAGGTTGTTTAACATCTAACAATTAGAAAGGTCATCATTGAACCTTAAACATTGAAAATGTTATCATTCGTTGACCAAAAACGCTTTAATTTCGTTTATTTTAAAGAGTAAATGAATGCAATTAGTAAATTCAGCCTAAACTTTCCATTCAGTTTTCTCTCTCTTCATCTTTCTCTTTGTATGTCTCTCGTTTCTTCTCTCTCTCTCTCTCTCTCTCTCTGTCTTTTTCTCTCTATCTCTATCTGACTCTTTCTCTCTCTCTCTCTCTCTCTCTCTCTCTCTCTCTCTCTCTCTCTCTCTCTCTCTCTCTCTCTCTCTCTCTTTTCTCTCTCTCTCTATCTCTCTGTTTCTCTTTCTCTCTCTCTCTTTCTCCATATCTCGTTAACACATTTTTATTCAGTATTTCCACTTATTTTTCTTTCTGTTTCTGATCAACGTTTTTTTTTTTTTTTCTCTTCCTGCCATCATCAGGTTCCTCTAAACAAGATTTTTCAATTGAATACCAAAGTTATTCTCACTCATACGAACAACAAAACAATTATTTCAGTGCAGTTTCAACTAGTGTCAGTCTTATGTGCAATACGTCATTAAATGACAGATTTTAAAACCAGATTTATCTCCAGGAAAAAAAACACCCAACATATACGCACACACATCATACAAAGCGCTGAAAAAGCTGGCGTCACTAAGAATAGATTTATGATAAACTAATGCCTGTGAAATTGCCTTTAATGCTTAAAAGCCGTGCACTGAACAAAATACCTCATCCAGAACCAATTATCTGCCTTCGTGTGAACTATCTGTAGATGCTTCTCACGACGGGCTGCTTTTTCTTTTTTATATCTTTACTTTACTTTTTTTTTCTCTTTCTCTCTTTTCTTTTTTTGTTTTTCTTATATTTTTATTTTTTTTTTTTTTTTTTTTAATTCTTTCTTTCTCTTTTTTTTTTTCTTTTTCTTCTTTTTCCTAGTCTTGTCTTTTCTTTAACCTTTTACACACAGGTGCTAAACTTCAAAAGCGAGTATCACACGCGCTGCTTTGAAAATGTTCTCAGGTAGATCAGGTAAATTAAAAGAGCTGACAATGCTGACTGACATATCGATCCCTCGATCAGGTGTATCTTGGACAGGGAAAAACAGTATCAGTGAAACTGACAACGCTTCGATCTGATAATCGCAGAAGAGGGGAGGTAATTTGACAGCTAAATGAATAGAGAATGAGGTGGGGGCACGGGTAACGAGGCAATTACCACACGGTGGCCATTCCGATAAGGCGATCACGATAAACGCGGTGACAAGGGACAATCGGACAAATCAGATTGATGAATCCTTCAAGCTGATTATGGTGCGAGAATATATCTTTGACGTAAAAGTGACACGTTTTCCGCGCAATTGGTTAGGAAGTCACGTGACACTGATAACGACAGGTTTGACCATTGTATCCCGGATATAGTTGCCTGAATCATCTCGATAATAATGAAACTCGACATATTTTCTCTCTCGTGTATTCGATATTCCACAATTGCTTTGTGAAAAGCTTTTGTGTTCTGCATCCTGTGATAATGCACAGAAAGAATCTTTTCAGAATAACTGTACTGTGTCGACAGCGGGTTTCTTCTTATGGTGGCTTTTATACATGATTTGCAGATATTACATTGCAGACCGTATAACCTAAAACTCTCGAAGGAGAAGACGGCATTATTACTTTATTTTGTTGCTTGTTTATTTGTTGTTGGGTTTTTTTTTGGGGGGGTAGGTGTTCTTGTTCTTATTGTCCTTGGGGTTTTTTTGTGGTGGGGGGTCGTGGGGGTTTGTTGTTGTTTTTTGTTCTGTTTTGTGTTGCTGGTTATTTTTGTGGGTTTTTTCCCTTGTTCTGACTTATTTTGTTTGTTTGTATTATGAATGATAGACAAATACAAGTTTATCTAGTATTTGCGAATCGCAATGTAATTATTAATAATACTAAAGATAATGTGAAACTACAATGAAGCATTTTGAATTTTACAACTAAATATTCCGATTTTTCTCAGCTTTGGAGAAGAAAAGAAGAAGAAAGTTACTCAACAGCTGAGGTCAAAGAGCTTAGTCAACCTAATTTATTCTGCTATAATTAAACAGGCTGCCCCACGTACGAGTCAAGGCTGGAGAACTGTTTTACCTATCTCATTAAACTGGTGTTCACAGTTTATAGGAGTAACCTGTACCTGGGTTCTAAACAAGAAACTGTTTGATTTAAATCTTTGTACTGCACACACACATACACAAATGATACAAGTCTAAAAGCACTGAGATTGTTAATAATATCGAATATCCGATTAGATTTCCCAATTTGCATAATCACGTCATTTCAGTCAAGAGTACCCTTTCCTTGTATGTGTGGCAGGACAATTAACTTGTAATTTATGATGCCATCGTATTTTATTTTCCACGGAATTAACTGAAACCAAAACCATTTCATAATTAATCAGTGATGGTAAGGGTGTCACGTTACTGATCATACTGTGTAAGTAAACGTGAGATCAGTTTCTGAAAACAAATTTAGACAGTAGTCAATTGTACGTCTCTTGGTTCCATGAAATAAAATCTCACGTGTATGATGGTATTTATTTTATACGTAACTCGACTCATTTCTCAGTACAAAATACTTTAATATTTATACCCTAGGTACCATACTTCTGTAATGTTATACACATCACAGTGATGATACTGCCTATTCTGAAACACTATGTAGATTTAGAAATATTACGGGCATCTAATTTTGCGTTGTTTATGTCATCACGCTGTTAATACGTTTCGGATACATTATATTTGTGTACATGCTGTATTAATTAACTGCTTTACTTATGTATTTTAAGAGAAAGTTGTCTCTTGCTTTGTTACAGAAACGCGAACGTATTCACGGTGCGAAAGCCGATGATGTCAACAGCTGACATATTATGTAGAATACACCTACATAATTTCTGTATAAATAACTGTATCCGGTAGCGTAAGATGGATATTAATCTGATCTAAAAGATCGACTATCTGAACGACCTAGACAGATATACATCAAAAATAGTCATGCAAGTATTCAGTAGTTTAATGAAGAAAAGTATTTTAAGATTATTATACATTCTCGTTGTAGTATATTCGACAGTATTATAGAAAACACTTATTTTTGTTCTTTAAAATTCGTAGTTGACCTAAGCTGCCCGGGCTGTCAATGAAATTCAAAACTCAACTGTAAGCAGTCCATATGCTGCCCTTACATTGATTAACAGTAAGAAATGTCTTTAAAGCAGACAGATCTACACTAATTTAAATATCAGATGTCCTCGAGCGGCTAGCAACCTTACGTTTCAGATCAAAGAACTGTAATGGAAATGAGAACTACATTATTATTTATATGTGTGTGACGTAGCAGATTTTTAAACATTTATTATTATAATTATCATTTTAATATATATTTTTTTTAATTTCAAAAACGCGCACAATTATATATATATATACGCAACAACAACAACACACACACACACACACACACAAACAGACGCACACATTTGGTTTTTTGGGGTGTGTTTTTTTTAAACAAATGTCAAGGCTACAGTTAGTCTGTCAACGAATTGTGACTTCGACTGGAAACTGTAACAGTCATTCATGTGTTTGTTGCGTAGACCCGTGTCTAATGATCTGTTTGCACATAAAACAATAAACTGCTGCCAACCATTAAAAAAAAAGGTTTTTTCTTTCTTTCTTTTTAATTTTTAATTTTATTTAATTTTTTATTTTTTTATATAAATGTTCTATTGACTGACCCGTTTGCGAAAATCCACGTGCGACAGAAGTGCCGCCATTTTATGCCGTGTGATCGGAGGCCGAGCCGTGCGGTTTAAATGCTTTTCTCGTGTTTCATTTCACGATTTACTTCATTTTATGACACGTTCTGGGCCTTGCTATCTGGGAACGGTCGCATGTTTAGTGTTATTCCAGGATTTCTTCAATTATTTTGGCAGTAAATATTTTACACATTTATTTATTTATTTATTTATTTATTTATTTAAGTGTTTATCGTATTCTTCATTCTTGTTGTTATTATTTTTAAATTAATATTTCATGCAGTATATTTATAATTATTAAATACAAAGTGATTACGATATTCTTCAAAAGATACAATTTAAAGAAAGAAAAAAGAAAAAGAAAAAACTGAAGGAAGGTGTGATACCAGCATTATTTACACTTCTGTTATATCCAAAATGTTTCACGTATAAAAGAAGAAGAAGAAGAAAAAAAAAATTAACTTTTAATTTTTATTACTCTGTTTTAGAGTTTGTTATAAATAGTTTACTTTTTAAAAAAATAAGAAATCGTCACCTTTAAAGCTCAGTGTGTAATAAATTATTTTAAAGATGAAAATTTTATCGACGGTATACACCAGTAAAATACCCATAAATCAACACAAGTGCAATAAACTTAACACGGCAAAGATGGCCAAGGACTCTTCGTCTGATTACCTCCCTTTGAAGACGCTCTTCTCTCTCATTTTGGCCTAGATTCGAGGACTGTTTTATGTATTTCTAGAAATATAATACTTCACGTTAAGTTTAACAATTTATACACCGCACATTCTGCTAATTCGGCGTTTCTTAATATAAACAAAATTGTCATAAAATTTAACTGACTGAGATGTAGAAACATATATTCAAAAATACACCGAACAGTACTGCGTAGTTAAATGACATTAATCTGTCTGCACGTGTCGCCGATATTTATCATAATTCGACATGGTTTGTACAATTAATTAGCTTGTGTGTTGTCTCAGAGTTTCGTTGTGTTGTAAAAAGGTCAATAACAAACAAACAGAAAAAACAATTTTTGGCATTATTATCGAAATAAAATCGCTTATATCAAATATTGCAGAGTCATTAATTTTTTTTTTTTTTAAAACCCTGGTAAAATCATTACAGTGCCATTCATAATATCAGTTTTACGAATTATTCCTTATTTACATTAGTATTTTATACATTTATCTTCAAATACTTAACGTAACAGAGCTAAAAACCGATGATCATTTTGAAAATCAAACAATTCAATCTATTCCAACTGCACATTATTTTATAAAACGTAGAAAATGTTTTTTTTTTTTTTTTTTTTAAATTACTGTTTATAACACTCCAAAGATATAATAATGTATTCCACTACCCGTATGAATTTTAAAATACTGTCGAAGGAACTGAAACAAAATGATCGTGTAATTAAATCGGCTGTGAACTGGCGGAGTGCGTAGTGGAAGAACTTGCAGTTTCAAAGCAAGACCTTTGTGACAGTGATTCATCTGGACGTCTAAACAACTTGTTATGTCTCTTACAGAAAAGTCTGTCATACGTCATCGGTCGTTTGATCTTCAGGTGACTGTGACATCAAAAGAAAGCGAAAATCTAATTTGTTAGGTACAACAATACGATGCTTATATAATTATTTATACAACCAAGGTGGCATTGGGAAATGCCACAAATGCCGTCAAACAGACAGAAAGATGCCGGTTTGATATAAATAGATGAAGTGATAATAAAACTAGTCAGTGAATTAGACATTTACCACTGATTGTTTGAGTGCTGATAATTGATATAAGTGACTGGTATTTTATCTTCTCAACTGTACTCTCTGCGAGTATTAATTAACGAACAGAGTGTACTCGTTTAACTCCAGTTCAGCATTAATCATTACTGCATGTAAATCAAAGGTTCTGTGGTGTTTGTATTACAATTATTAGTGTTGTTGCAGTTTTTGTTGTTGTTATTATTGTTGTTATTGTTGTTATTATTATTATTATTATTATTATTATTATTATTATTATTATTATGTTATTTAATTTTTTTTCAATATCGACTCTACTACCTTAACTTATATGAAATTATCACTACCAAATCTTCGAGTCAAACTTTTTTATATCCTAAAATTATTTTCACTTGAACGACAGTTTATTCACCTATACTTGATTTTGTGGAACAAGAAACAAAATCATTTGTTTAAAGTAAAAAAATATGTTCATACTTTGTGGCAGTTTCAACAAATAATAAAAATATATATATATTTCTTGTTTTAGTGTTTGTACGAAAATATCTAGTACTTTGAGCAGTTTGACATGATTTGTAATTTTTGTAATTTTTTTTTATTATTATGTAAAAATTCATACTGTGAAATGAAATAAAAGGTAAAATGAGTAGTATCGTAATAAATATGCTAAATAAAACATTATATTGCCACTTTGAACAAATATTCATGTTAATTTACATTTATCTTCAGTATCAAACAAACCCTATGCATATGTTACAAGCACTAAATATATATATATATATATATATATAGATGGATAGATAGACAAACACAGATAGATAGATACAGGGATAGACAAAGAGTTAGACATATGGATAGATACGTATGTACATGCATGCATACATACACACATTCATATATACATACATACATACACATACATACATACATACATACATACATACATACATACACATACTACATAAATAGATAAATAGTTAAATAAAAAAATGCATCGCTTTTATGTAAAATGCATTTAAAGTAACAATAACCTACTCAGTATAAGCAGTAGTCGATTAACTACAATGTATGTTGCAGTTCATACATATTCATAAACTAGAATATATTCGGCACATCTGGGGTACTGATGCATGATATTAATACTTAAAATGATCTACATTACAGTTAGATAATAACGATAGTGTCAGAACGTCTACTGTTCAGATAATTTCACGTTTATTTGTACTAAATGGATCAATAATCATAAATGAAATCTATCCGTATCAGCGTAAACGTACTATGTATGTATGATTGTATATGAGTATGAATGTAGGTAGGTAGGTAGATAGATAGGTAGGTGTGTGTGTGTGTGTGTGTGTGTGTAATTTTATATTTATATGTGTGTGTGTGTGTAAGTATATAAGTTTGAGTATGAATGCATGTGTGTCTATGTGTTTTTGTGTATATGTATATGTGTGTATATACGTGCATACATACACACAGACATGCATATAATTTTACATGTGTTACTGATCTTATAAATAAATGAATGTAAATAACTATGGTATGTATGTAAATTAAATTAAATTTTTGATAGTTCAGCTTTCAGAATGAAAAAGATAACAAGTCTAGTTTGTTTTATTTATTAGCAGCAACATTAATTTCACGTAAACATATTTATATCCATTTAAAGTTATAGAAATAATATATTTTAAGCCGCTTTATAATGAAAAAAATTCAAATAGATCATATTTTGTTTTTTGCAAAACATACACACACACACAATCCATTTTTTTTTCTCAGAAATAATTTTGCTATTTATACTGTTTATTAATGTTAATTATTAATGACCATTATTTAAATTTGCTAAAGCTAACAACAATAATAATAATAATAATAATGATAATAATAATAATAATAATAATAATAATAATAATAATAATAATAATAATAATAATGACGATAATAATAATAATAATAATAAAATAATAATAACAACAACAACAATAATAATAATATATTACTTAATCAACAGTAAAGATATTCTGGACATTCATTTGTTTGGTCATATCATATTATTACATATTATGAAATATTCCTAAAACCAAGTTTTAAAAAAAAAAAAATAAATAAATTTTTAAAAATCTGAAAAATCAGGAGGCTATGTATTAGTTTCTTTTTTATTTTATTTTTAGAAATTTTAATTTTAGTTTTTAATTTTTAAACCAGTCGCAAGTTCTGGATTATTGGACAGCATCAAATTTTGTCTCTTTGAAGACAAGCACAGAACCCGACAAAAAGCTAGATGTCTATTATTTTGAAATGTGTCTTCTGTTGGTCATTTGTATCGTTAATCAGTAAGTGTGAAAATAAAATAACTAATATATATATATATACGATGTATAGTAAACCAAAACCTAGAATATAAATAAATAAATAAATAAATAAATAAATAAATAAGTAAGTAAGTAAGTAAGTAAGTAAGTAAGTAAGTAAGTAAGTAAGTAAATAAATAAATAAATAAATAAATAAATAAATAAATAAATAAATAAGTAAGTAAGTAAGTAAGTAAATATAATAAATAAATAAATAAATAAATAAATAAATAAGTAAGTAAGTAAATAAATATAATAAATAAATAAATAAATAAATAAATAAATAAGTAAGTAAATATAATAAATAAATAAATAAATAAGTAAGTAAGTAAGTAGGTAAATAAATAAATATAATAAATAAATAAATAAATAAATAAGTAAATAAATAAATAAAAATAATATTAAACACGGCAAATTACATTCTAGCTCTGCATTCTCAAACCTTTTGTGGACACGTTTCTTTTAAGGGATCTTCTGAAACAAGGATACAACAAAAACAGAGAGAAACAAAAAACTCTTTGTCAGATTTTTCAATCTTGGTCCCTTAAAATGTGCCACGGCTCATTGTGGGGTGGGGGTACATATTTAACCCCCACCAAAAAAAACCCATCTACATTTCAACTTTTTTTTTATGTCTCTCGAACAGACTGAGAGACACAATTAAAATCCTTATTTTAACAAGACACAATTAAAAAAAAAAAAAAAAAAAAAATATAAAAAAAATTCTGAATTGTGTTTGGTTTCATTTTATTTAATTTTCTCAGATAAAATTATTTACATGATTTGAATTTGCCCGTTCAGAGTGTTTAATTCAAGTGAATTTACGTATTATCACTTAGATGTACACTAAATCTTGCGTCCATTACGTACACGTACAAGACATCACCTTAGAAACAGTATAATTCCTGAAGTTGCACATTCATCACAGCTTCAAAGAGAACTGCTAATATTAAAAGTTCAAAGCCTTATTAAAGATAAATAATGAAAACGTACGGGGCAGGAGATCTCGATGGAAACGCCTCGCTGTCTAAACTGATATACGATACAGCAACTCGACAGTTTCCGTATAGTTTCGTCAATTTCTTGAAAAGCCCACGCCACACGTCAAAAACAGGTTTTAATGACAAGTAGAGGGATTTCCACTAAATTGATGAAAACATATGAGTAATGTCAAACTGTAAAATTGAAACAGACATTTGAATGTTTTGAATTGTGGGGTTTTTTTAATTTTATTTTTTTTTAATTTTTTTTATTATTATTTTTTTTTACAAATAGTTTCAGTTTCACAGTTTACATCTGGATATGCCAACTTGAACAGGTCTCTGTCAGGTTCTGGTTGCTTTGGTCATTGTTACTGACGTTGATTTGCGAGTTCATGATATCAGTTTTGACAAAATATATGTTATTTAGACAAATGATCGGTGTTTGTCTCTTTGATATAAAATATATATATATATATATCTACATATATATATAAATCATACGGCATTCATACATAACGTATTTGTAAACGGCAGTTACATCCATACAGATGAGACTCGAACACATCTGAAATTTAGACTGCCGTTATTTCAGTCTTTTAAACAAAAGAAATTATCTGTAGTCGACATTAGGAAGTAGCACCGAAGGATATTGTTCTTTCTGTGAATTGTACCGTGTTCGTGCTGACTGTACACATCAAGTTTTTACAAAACAATACCTGATGTCATGACTGAAACGGCTGATGGCTATTTCAGATTCAGTGCAGTGGATATAATTTAGATTTTTACAAGTCTAGCATTATGCTAAGTACGTGTAGATAATAATAATAATAATAATAACAAAGACATCGACATATTTGAAAATTTCACGAGATGGCCGATATCCATGCACGTAATTTCAAAACACGTTGGCATAAAACGAAGATTAAATACTTGACGGTCTATTGGACAACTTGTTCTCCGATCTCAAATCGACAAGGCTTGTCAAGTTGGGCAAATTGCTGGTTCGGTGCGATTTTGTAAACTGTCTGACGCTAACTACATCGAACTGACGTGGATAAATACATGGATAAAAATGACATCGTATCATTTATATCATCCGCCTCGCTTATCAGGACACAGAGATGTTTTTAAAATCGTAAGTAGCTTCATTTGCATCGTTAATGGCTGATTATAGTTGCAGTCAGAGTCGGTTAATGTGCAGTCTGAACTGAGAAAGATATACATCAGAGGTGTTTTTTTCACCAGTAATTTACATATCAATAGCATTCGTCTCAGATGCTGAGGTCGAGAAAATGACAAGAAGCCCGCGAAGTCTTCCATGATCGCGATAATTATGCACCGCGCAGAGCCGGACATGGCCTTCTGGCCCGCGCTGACAGGGTCGATAACTTCGCGTGCAGCGGCTCCGCGTGACGTTGGGCCACGTCATTTTAACCGCCCTTGACGAAAACGAACTAAAAGCTGGCTAACTTGGCGCCATAAATCACGTGTTGTCTTAATGATATGCAACAGTGACGCAATTAGTACTTTCTTCTTTCTTCCTCTCTGCCTTTAAGGTTGTTAGTTGTTTTTTTTGGATTGTTGTTTTGTTGTTGTTTTTTTAATCATTTGGGGTTTGTTGGTTTTTTTTTTTTTTTTTTTTAACCAGACGATGTTGGTTTATAATGTTACATGTTTAGTTTAGTTCACGTCCGAAGCGATGTAATAAGAAATGTATTAACTGTCTGCAAACTTGCCTGCTGACAAAACAGTTAACGGGGATGATCTATGAAGACAAGAAATAGTCGCACGTTTCTGTGATGTCATGGGCCGAGGCAAGGAGGGAGTAACATGATCACACAAAGTGTCTGGGAAAATCCCATTAAAATGACGACCTTGGTAATTGTGTGTTAAGATGTCATCTTACAGTCATTGCACAAAAATTACTTCTTTAGCTTTCTAATTTTATCGCAAATTTAGTGTGAAAAACATTAGGGCAATAACTGTATGATTTTATGGTGCTAACAAAAACATACTTGAACCGGAAGCTGTCAGTCAAATCAGCAACATAAATGTTTTGAGTTATTCTTAATTTTTAATTAAATGCTAAAAAAATTAAAATTAAATTTCAAGAAAAGAAAAAAAAAAGAAAAAAAGAAATAAAGAAAAGATAGAAGAAATCTCCTTCAGACACCTAGACCCATAAGTGTGTAATGCACGATGTATGTTCGTTTTTATAAAATGAGCTATTAATCATTTGCTTGTGTGTGCGTGCTTCTTCTTAGGAGATTTACTCCATCTAACGGAAGTGCTTCCGCTGTGAAAATCCATGCGCGCGAATCCTAGTCTGAAATGCCGGGACGGCGTGAAGCTGAACAGAATGATTTTTAATTGAAAAAAAAAAAAAAAAAAATCCAAAAATCAACAAAAAAAAAAAATCCAACTCTCTTTAATTTAAAGATATTTTTCAAAGAACAAAAAGATTTTTGTCTTTTTCGAGTTCCCTGAACTGATAATTCCTTGTCTAGATGGGTACGGAATTTCTCATTTTCTGATGCATCACAATGTAAAAATGTGAGAAGAAAATGTCGCTTGCCAATCCATCATAGGAAATTGAACACCCGCCATAGCCTGAAAATTGCCCCTAGAGAATGGAAGATTTTCGTCAGATAGAACTGCCTTGGAATATTGAAATAAGATTTTTGCCTGATTCCAGTGAAAATCCAGAGTCATTAATGCTTCTTTTCGTCTTAGTTTCGTGACTTCATCTACGAGCTGTGTCCTGTAGGTGCTTCGTTTGGACATGACGGATTGGGTATTAGTCGGAACACAACAACAAAAACAAAGAGAATGTCGAGGTTGCCTGGCAGTGTTAGGAAAAATCTAATTTCAAGTGTGTAGAAGAAGTTCATTTTTTTAACTGCCTATCTTTCCTCTTGTTTCATAGAACACATTCATATTTGTCAAACAGTTGTTGTTTTTATTTATTTATTTATTTACTTTTTTTAAATTTATTTATTTATTTTTAATTTTAAATTTTATTTATTTATTTATTTATTTATTTGTTTGTTTTTTATTTTATTTTATTTTTTAATTTATTTATTTCTTTGTTTTTATTTATTTTTTAAAAATTTATTTTTAATTACATAGGATGGAATGTCACACTGACAGAGATATTTTCCTTTTTTGTTTTTGTGTTTTGTGTTTTTGCATTTAATACGTTTTATTGTAAAAAATGATACAATGTAATATTAACTATAAACTTTTCAACAACGAAACTTTCAGTAATAGTAATAATTATAACTACAAAAAAACACACAATAACGATAGTAGTAGTAGTAGCAGTAATAAAGTTTATACTAAATAAATAAATAAATAATAATAATATTATAATGATAATAATAATAATATAATAATAATAATAATATAATAATAATAATAATAATAATATAATAATAATAATACTAATAATAATAATAATAATAATAATGATAATAATCATCATCATCTTTATTATATTTTTTGGTTATTGTTGTTGTTGTTGTTGTTGTTCTTCTTCTTCTTCTTCTTCTTCTTCTTCTTCTTCTTCTTCTTCTTCTTCTATTATTATTATTATTATTATTATTATTATTATTTTGAAATGATTACAGAGTGACAAAAAACGAAAACAAATTTATTAAGTGGAGATGAAATTTAAAATCCAGTACGCTTGCACACCATATCATCATTTTTCAATTAATTAATTAATTAATTTATTTATTTATTTATTTATTTACTTACTTACTTACTTACTTACTTACTTACTTACTTACTTACTTATTTATAGTTATTTTATTTATTTTTACTTCAAAATAAACTAATCATAGTACATGAAATAAAAGACACATAAAAACGGTAAGAACACCCGATCTGAAAAGCAGGTGACATTAAGTTTCTGTAAGTATTAATTTTAGAATATTTATATCTTCTCATGAATTTGAATGTGTGGTAGTAAGATGATTAATGTGAAAAACAATACCACTCTGGGTTTTAAGTTATTGGAAAAACATGCAGAACAGATACTGACATCAACCAATTAACAATGATCGATGTTAATGAATATAATCCCTTTATTTTTCCACGCAAAAAAATTATATAATGTCACTGACACCTTTGGTTTTTGGGAGTGTTTTTTTTTTTTTTTTTTTTTTTTTCCCAGATTATTTATCAAGTGTATATGACACTGATCATACTGCTGTTTATGGGTGGGCAAAATGTTGGGTTTTTGTATTATATTTTTAAAAACAAATAGTCGAAATGACATGGCCATGATGGCAATATTCGATTTAAACATTACGTCACCCTTCAGTGCTCGTTTTAAAAATTGATTAACTACTATCTGTGCAATTTTTTATTATTATTAAAACGTAATTTACATAAATTATTCCCACCATTTTATTTATATTGCTTAATTTAACTCTTTGTGTTAATTACAAATTTAAAATGGTGCAGTAGCCACAAGCAGAATTTATTAACTGATTGTATTTTAAACATTTCAGTTAAAGTTGTGAAACGTCAAACTATAGTGTTGTTGTTGATGATGTTGTTGTTATTGTTTCATCCTCCTCTTCTTCTTCTTCTTCTTCTTCTTCTTCTTATTATTATTATTATTATTATTATCGCATACACAGTCTTAATTTTGTAATATGATTCTTTCTTCGTCTTTTTTAAAAATGTATTTTTATTGTCTTTGTTATTACTGTGGCGTTGTTGTTGTCGTTGATGTAGTAATAGATGTCATTGGCCAATCAGCTTTGCTGTACATTCTTGTATTTTAGTTAATGGCTGATTTGAAGAAATAAATAAAAAAAATCTTTCAAGGTTTCAGTCTTACTTTGCGCGTTAATTAGAACGAGTAACGACAAATCCGTCAAGACAGTAGGTCAGATTTCAGCCAATCAAGGCTCTTGTCACTTCTCATTTCGGACAGGTGACACAAGTGTATGCGACGCCTCACGGCGACTTTTTGACATGAAAATCAAATTCGGAATATTTTTCTCACGTACTGAATCAAACATTGCCGTTTCAAATTAATCAAACAACATGTGAGATTTCGCCATGTGATCAGCACAGTTTTGGTCTAAGTGTGTCTGATGTGGGCAGAATTATTCTCAGATTTCCTCGACGTGGATTTTTAAGTGAAGAACAAAAATGTAAAACGAAAAGTGGACACTGAAAATACAACAAAATTAACACGTCACAACAGATATATTTTCAAAAAATAACTTTAAGCGCACTAACATTCAAGCAGGTATAGTTTATAATGCATACATATATACATACGTATACGTTTAACTTAATAACGCAATATTCGTAATACCGAAGTAACTACAAAGATAACTGGAAGGTTCTGCGTGTGTTAAAGAAGAGATGGATGTTTATCGTTGTTGTGACGAGCACACATACTTGGAAAACTCTCGTGTGTTTGCTTTACAAGGGTGAAGAGCGGTCAGAACTTTAATAAAGTATAACTAATATATGGTCGTGTTGTACAAAGTATGCACATTGGTAATTAGTTCCTTCGCCGAACTCGGTGATTTACTTCACGAGCCTTCTCACCGTGATTTACTTAAGTTACATATCATACCCCGGCTTTTTGTTCTCCCTGTCTTCTCAGCCCGGATCTCTAACAAGAAAGCGATTTTTTTTTTTTTTTTTTTTTTCCAAATTTACGACTCTTCTTCACTGCAGCATTTTCAGAGCCTGCAAGACTAAAAAAAAAAAAAAAAAAAAAGCACAAAAATGAAATGCGCAATCACATTTCGGCGCGTAAATGTGCGCGGTGTTTTTTTTTACGCTTCGCCGGTTTTATTAAGAAGGGTTTTCACTCCGAACGTGTCTCCGAAATAAATTTTGATGTGCTCATTTCACCTCCTTTCAGAACTTGTCACTTTGAACACTAATCTTTAGCGGTCATCGGAGCGTTTCCCAAGACGCCAGACAGTTCCACTGTGGAATGGAAAAATGTATTTCAGACAGTCCATTCGCTAATGTGGTCAGCCATTAGCGGCGGTCAGATAGGTGATTTAGACACTCCCGAGAGATCGCCGCGCACACAGAACGGTTTTAGGGTCTACCTAGTTGAAAATGATACAAGTGACAGCTCTGCTGACCCACGTGAAATTAACAAAAAGTTAACGTCGAAGACGACGAATAATTAGTTGTTCATTTCACGCACGAATAACACGTGTCGAACCTCGTACATTTCATTGTTACCATAATTATCTTTAGTATATTAAAAAAATGTTGTTTTTTTTTTCTTCTTTTTCCTGTTCTTATTTCAGTTTGTATTTTTTTTTTCCCCTGAGTAATAATTTTATAAAGATTTCGGATATTTAACTGGTAACATTATGATAAATCAATATATTATTATTATTATTATTATTATTACTGTTATGTTATGGTTGTTGTTGTTGTTGTTGCTGCTGCTGTTGTGGCCGTGGGTTTTTTAATTGCTATTGCTGAACATTTAAACATTAGTGCTAAGCGGAGAAACATGTATTTATTATCGTTTATAAACACACAACAATAAAATAACAATTTAAAATATAAAATATTTTCCGTTTTCTAGAACTATGACAGATAATCAATAACGTAATAATACAAAAAATAATAATAATTTTTTTTTTTTTTAAATAAACAATAAATAAATAAATAAATAAATATACAATATAAAAAAAAAAAAAAAAAAAAAACAATAGCTGGACATGATAGTAATAATTTAAAATATAAATTTGAAAATATTGTCCGACAGGTTTTTATTTTCCCAGTATAAAAATAATTTCGATTTTTATTAGATTAATTTAATAAAATAAAATAAAATAAAATAAAATAAAATAAAATAAAATAAATAAATAAATAAATAAATAAAAGTTTATAAAGTTCTTTTAAAAAAAAAACAAAACTACATCAAGCCAAAGATTAAAAAAAAATGTTTTTCCTGAGTCTGTATATTTGTATATACTTCATATATGCAAAATACTAATTACATAATTACATCAAAAATAAAAATAAATGTTTTATTTAATTATATACCGCATTTACGTTACCAGAGAAATAATTATTACCTTAATATAATTTTTTTAAATTTTAAATTTTAAATTTTTTTTTTTATTGTGTGTATTTTAATTTCATGTACCAGCTGCATTACGTTTAAAAACGTTATAATTATATTTTATATAAATTATCATTTAAATTAAAAATGTATAGGCGGGGGGGGGATGATTTTTTATTTTTTATTATTATTTTTTTAAAACCATACCTGGTGTTGCATAAAATAATTTAAATTAGACTGAAATAAGAAATACATACATACAGAATATTTCCCGTACATATTATTATTTTCAGTTTCTCCAGTTTACATATTCCAACCACTGAAAATATAAAAAACAACATTGTGTGGTTTAATAACTCTCTCTCTCTCTCTCTCTCTCTCTCTCTCTCTCTCTCTCTCTCTCTCTCAGATGTTTTTTCTTCTCGTTCGTTCTCTCACATAATCTCTAATTCTTCTTTTCATATCTCTGTCTTCTCTTTAATTTTGTTTTAAATGTTACGAAAGACAAAACGTAATGTAGAAGGTTTCGGTCTTTAAAAAAAAAAAAAAAAAAAATTAGAGATAGATGTAGTTATATATATATATATATATATATATATATATGCATGGAGATACACTTTATCATCAACATCATCATCATCATTATCATCTGGATATTATTAAACTAATTAATACCTTCAACTGAAAAAAATGAAACATCTGTTATTTTGTTTTTCATTTTTCTGTAATTTATGGGCTTGTCTAATGGAAATACCCTATACTAATTTCTGCTATAACAGTTAAGTCTTCTAAAACCAAAACGCTATTAAAATTTGATTTTATATGTGAAGTGATGATTACTGAAGTAAACAGTAAGACTCAGCAGTATTCATTAAACCACCGAGGAGGCTACAATCTCACGGAAAAAAACTAAAAGATTAATTGCAATATGTATACAGGATTAACCGTCACATCAATAGTTGAATATAATTATTATATATATATATATATATATATTTTTTTTTTTTTAATGTCAGTTATTTATTTATTTAAATATTTATTTTATATTTTATTTTATTTATTTTATTTATTTTTTTTTTTTTTTTTTTTTTTTTTTTTTTTTTTTTTTCATTTTATTTCATTTCATTTTATTTCATTTTATTTTATTTTATTTTATTTTATTTTTTTATTTTATTTTATTTTTTTTTTTTTTTTTTTATTTTTATTTTTTTTTTTTTTTTTTATTGTTATTAATATTATTTCATTTGCATTTTTTAACATTTTATTTGTAAGGGTGAAACGTCCACCCTTTTAATACAGGTTAAAACGTCCCTGGTCGAAAAGGCCATCCACCCCATATAACAGATGGTGTCCCAGCGATTAAACTAGTTGTTGGACAATATTTCAATAATCTAAACCTAAAGGATCAAATGTCCAGAATCAAACTGTCTGAGCTGGCTGTAGGACAGAATGTCAACTACAGAAATGGCGACAGTGTCAGTTTGTGTTTTACATATTTCTCATATATATATATTTTTATATACATATATATATATATGGCCGTGACTAGAGTCTTTCTGAAATGAGGTTAAAAACATTTAATCGCCCGACTCTGCTCGGACATGATCACAGTGATGTCGGCAGACGTCAGATTGTAACCGTAGACACAAACGAATTCATTCAGTGGGTATCGTTTTTATCGGAATAGAGATTTATACTTTATATTTAAAAAAAAAAGTCTTTGTATAAAATGAAATAAATTTTTTTTTTTTTTTTTTTTTAAATCATCAATTTCGTTACGGGGCATTTGCCTCATTTGAATAGCAAACCTCTACAAAATAAAATTTCACTTTGCGCGTGTTGTTTTCCTTTCAAGTATAATTTTTTAAATTTAGACTTTTAAAAC
The DNA here is from genome assembly GCA_012295275.1 of Chrysomallon squamiferum. NCBI lineage: Eukaryota > Metazoa > Mollusca > Gastropoda > Neomphalida > Peltospiridae > Chrysomallon > Chrysomallon squamiferum. The sequence continues at coordinate 2,087,354 of CM022665.1, read as the reverse complement.
TTTTAAATATATATATTTATTTATTCACTTTTATTTATATTTGTCCGAGGCCACACAGTAAAGGTCGACATTTTGTCTGTTAACATATCCTACAAACAATTTGGACATTTTATGTACGTGTGTCTCTTTGAAAGTGCGCGCGCGCGTATGCGTATGCGTGTGTGTTTGTGTGTGCATGTCGGTGTGTCTGTGTGTATGTATATCCGTGTATGTGTTTATAGGTATGTGTGTTTATGTATGAATGAATGCATGTATACATGCCTGCATGCAAGCACACTAACAGTGAAATCATAAAGTGAACATTAGTGTGGGAAATGTGACGATATTTTTGTTGTGGAGGTGTCTGTTTTCACACCATGTCATTTCACCGTGAAGCCATGTTTACAATAGATTTCTAAACAATACAGTGACAAGCACCTGGTCCACTTTGCACGTGTTCCGTTTTCCCACACAGGATGTAAACAGATGAACTCTGAAATGTTCACGTGTAGGAGAAGCGCATAGGAGCCAAGACCTGATAACGTCATATCACAAACTGATGACGTAAACAAAATAACGGTTGTTTTATGGGTGGATTATTATTAAGTGGACAAGCGCAGTAATCGTGCAGATTCAGTTTTTGTTCTATGACTGCTGTGTTAATGTGTTTTGTTTGTATGAGCATTTCCGAATAAATAAACGTAAATAATTATTAATAATGATTAATGATATTTTCTTTCTTTGGGGAAAGAGAACGATTTGGGATATAAAATAACATTTTCATAATGAAATAAAAACATTTTTTATTTATTTATTTATGTTTTATTATTATTTTTTTTTCTGACCTATTTTTTTTATATATATATATATATATATATATATATATAGTGACCTTGCTAATCCTTTAATATGAATGATTAAGCATAATAATGATAATAACTTTCTATGTATTATTGTTATTGTTATTACGATCAGTGACCGATTTAGTCGTTTAACTGTTTTACTTTAATTATAATAACTTTGAGTTATGTTGTTTTTGCCAACTTTTACGAAAATTCTGTGTTATTTTTATTGGTAGTGTAAAACATCAAATTATTACGTTTTTGAGATGAGGAAAACTTACAAAACTAATTCAGACAGTTAAAGTCAATATTTAGATTTGTAACTGAACCTCTTTAAGTCTATTAATATTCTGGCAGTAATTATAGTCAAATGACTTCACTAAATGGTGTAGACAAAATGTCAAAGAATATAAGGTAAACGGACAAAATGTCAACGGATATAATGTAAACGGACAGAATGTCAACGGACAAAATGTCGACGGATTTAATGTAAACGGACAGAATGTCGACGGATTTAATGTAAACGGACAGAATGTCGACGGATATAATGTAAACGGACAAAATGTCAACGGATATAATGTAAACTGACAAAATGTCGACGGATATAATGTAAACGGACAAAATGTCGACCAAAAATGTATGGCCTCAGACAAACTGTCCACTTGTAGAGAAATAATAAATACATGTTTTAAAGGTTTAAATTTTAAACCTCAAATAGGAAAATAATTAATAATCTATTACTGTGCAAATAGGAAACTTATTTTGCAGGGGGATGCAATGTAGATATATAGGTATATGTGGGTGTGAGTGTCTGTGTGTCTGTGTGTATGTCTTGGTGTGTGACAATTTCACATTTGTACCTTGTCAATGGTTGATATTTTGTCTGTTTACATTTTAACCGTTTATGTTTTAATAGTTGACATTTTTGCACACATACATGCTAACATATATACATAAATACATAAATATTTATATCTACACACACATACACACACACACATACACACAGAAACAACAGAAACACATATCTGTGAACACAATCAAATATATTATTTAATTGATAAATTTAGATATTCTTATATCAAATGACTTTAAAAAAATCTGCTTTGTTTCAAATTGTAGTACATTATACCCTACACTTTAATAATTTGAACATATAACTTACTTACCAATTTCATTTCACGGTCCGCTTATAAATAACTTGTTTGGAATTTATTTTTTTTTAGATTAAAACCCCCACAAAAAAAAAAAAAAAAAAAAAAAAAAAAAAATCGAAATTAATATAAACACTAAATCAAATCAGAAAATACTTTTTTTTTTTTTTTTTTTTTTTTTTTCACTCTGTAATTGCACAAATTAACACAAATTTATTTCTCCTGCCTTTTTCATCGATATAATTGTTATAAATGATGTTGGTTTTTCAAATAATTGTTTTCGTGCAAACATTATACTATTTCACAGGTAAGCATTTTATTATTTTAATTGAAATTTACAACGGTAAAATTAATCTACTAACTATATATCGTTTTTCTTTCCTGTAATATTTATTTAGTTTATTTATTTGCTTCTCTGTCTCTTATTTTATATTTTTTTTTTTTTTTTTTTTGGCTTTTACCTTTTTCATTTTCACCGTGTTACCTGTCTAACCGTGACAATAAAAATTAACAGATTAGTGTCAATCTGTTGCCTAAAGTTCTGTTGCATCTATCTACTTGTTGTTGCCTGTAGCAAGCAAAGACCTGGGGTCCTGAAAGGGGGAGTGGCTGGCGTTCTCATAAAGTACAGCGCCCGATCTGCAGATGACACACACATAAATCTCGAACGGGAAATATAAACGAAATGTCACTCCTTAATGAGTTCACCTGACAAATTGAACCCACTGTCCCCGTACGTCGTGCATCACTGACCTTGAGTGCGCCCCCCCCCCCCCGGGTCTGCCCAGCAGGGGTCAGTTGTTCATTTCACTTTCTGCATTATATAATGATAATCTTTTTCTTTTTTGTGTGTCATACCCGTGCATCATTTTATTACCGATCGGAAAAGTGGCATTTTTACTTAGGTTGTTGTTTTTTGTTGTTTTTTTAACGACTGTTTGACTGTGACGGGCCACACAACAAGTCTTAGACACCACCTTTTCATCTCGTACAGCTTTGACAAACACCTCATTTGCATAAAACTTATTTTCTTTTTATTGGTTATTCCTGAAACAAATTTAAAATAAAATAATAAAAGAGAATTCAACACCTCGGACTGAAATAAACACTGATCGAAACGCAATTTTTAATATGGTATCGTGGCTTTAAAATTGCGTTCACAACTTTTCACTGTACGTTTTATTCGGCGCGTTTATAGTTTTCTTTTATGTCACTTCATTTTTTTTTTTTTGATGTTTTTTTGTTGTTTTATAAACCCCAAAAACCAAAACAACATTTTTCTTAATTAGACACACAAACATAAACATACACATACAGAATAATATATCATATTATATTTAGTTTGTATGTATAATTATTTAATCAGGTGGGTTTTTTTTTTAAACATCATTGTTTTCTTCAATTTTCTAATTACAAACAAACAATAAATGTGTTTTTCCAATTTCTGAATTTCAAATTTACTATTATCTGTTTAAGACACTTCAGTACATGAACCTAGGTATTTTGGAGTAAACATAATAAAACTATTGTTATTATTTTCTTACATTTACCTCTGTCGACAATAGCCGAATATTTTTTTTTTTTTTTTTTTTTTTTAATGCTAAGCTCTCTGTAAATATTTATTTCTTTAGTTATCTAGCTAGTTAGTTACTAGTGTCTACTTTCTTTACTAGTTGCTTCAGTTAGACTTTCACAACATTTTTCTATTTTTTCGTTCTTTTTCTTCTAATTTCTTTTTTTTTTTTTTTTTTTCTCTTTTTTTTTTAAATAATTTTTAAAAAAAAAAAAAAAGTAAAAAAAAAAATAATAATAAAATAAAATAAAATAAAATAAAATAAAATAAAATGAAATAAATTAAATAATAGAACATTACTGTTTTGGAAATACTTTTAAAGACCATGATCGGTTTTTCAAATAGTTCATTTATTTCGATCTTCCGATGCGATGCGTTTAAATCAAACGGTTTAAATTAAATTTTCTTCTTTGTCTACGTTACATTTCTTTGCTCTGTGTCGGTAATTCGACGTTGTACGGCGCTTGCGTGCATGTCTCTCGTACGTCACGTGCGAATAACAGTCCGTGGCTGATGGAGAAGGGTGAGGAAATGTACAAGTGGTGTAAATTATTATTACGACACAGCCAAATTGAAATGTACCGTGATATGGATTCAAGACATCCGCTGTGCGTTCGTCTTAATACAGATGTATTGCACTGTCTAAGCGTGTCTATTATCACCAGTCGCTTTTTACACATATTTCAGCATTATATTCTACATTTCTTTTTCTTTTTTTATTTTTAATATTGTTTTTTTTTTTATCTGAACTATATTACGTTTGATACTGGTGGTTTTTATTATATATATATATACAAACAAACAAATATATATATATATATATATTTGTTTGTTTGTTTTTGTTTATTTGTTTTTGTTTGGTTGTTTGTGTTTTATTTAACTGTTTCTTGAATTGAAGATGGGAGTCGCTTTGAGATAACCAGAATCTTATCATGTCTGATCTTCCGCAGATATTTATTTATTTATTTATTTATTTATTTATATATCTATTTATTTATTACTACTGTTATTGTTGTTGTTGTCATTATTATTATTATTATTATTATTATTATTTATTATTATTATTATTATTTCACATGTATCTACATTCTTTTTCTTCTTCTGAATATTTAATATTGATAACTGGCGTATCATTAATAAAATACAGTTTCCATTAATTCATAATTTACAGTAACAAAACCAAATCATAAATGAATTTAGATATAATAGTTGTTTTTTTTTGTTGTTGTTTTTTTTTTTTGTTTCTGCTTTGTTTTGTTTTGTTTTTGTTTGTTTTTGTTTACAGAATGAAAAGAAATTTTTCGAGGGTTTTACTTTCCACCATGTTACCAAAATATATAGCCCATGTTGTTTGTTGTTGTTTTTTTTTTTTTTTTTTTTTTTTTTTTTTTTTTTTTAAAGTTTAAGTAACTAAATCTGTGGAGACCCGCAGATCATCTGAGACAAAAAATTGCCTTTTAAAGACAACACGAACAACTGATACTTGACACCAACACTTTCCTTACATCAGAGAAACGAAAAGAGACGAAAACAGTTTGAGAAAAATACGACAAAACTAAGCTGAACCCGACTACGCAGTATCACCTCGACTTAAAGACAAAACATTTGCAGTGGTTTGTTGTTGTGAAACATGTGACATGTATTACTCGTCATGTTTATTTGTGTCGAGAGAGACACTGTCCACCTTTCTGTTTTAATATACCAGAGATGCAGAAAATACGTCACTTTCAATAACAGACCATTTCTGCACCGCTTTCAGTCTGGAATGAATCTACTGTAATATGTTTTAGTGTTTTATTTATTTATTTATTTATTTAATGTCTTAAAACGGTTATTTTAATAAGTATTTTTTTACAAAAATCACGAAGCATGCATGTCGTAGAAATATTTATGAATAATCCTGAAAGCTTCAATCAGACTGATAATCAGATACCACAGAGTGAATCAGTTTTAAAGGTTTTTGAAAGTAAGTTCATTTTTCAGCTGTTAAGTATATTACTATCATCATTGGAGTCATCATCAACTACAACGTCATCAGTTATTATTTAAATTTACGAATGTTATTCTTAAAAAATGTATTATATTTTTTTATCTAAAAAAATAAAAATAAAAAAAATAAAAACAAAAATTTCTTCATCTTTATTTGTTTTATAACTAGTTGGTTTTTTTTTCTTGTTTTTTTTTCCGTTTTTTTTTAAATCTCATAATTTTGTTTATTTGTATCGTTATTATATATTTTTACATTATATTTTTTGAACTACTGTAGAGACCATGAAAGTAAATATAATTTGTTTTTGTGTTAACATCTTAGTCAATTTTGACAGTTACAGATAATTATTTAAATGCTGTCAATAACACGTGTGTGTGTATGTGTGCATGTGTGTGTGCGAGTGTGTGTACAAACAAATACACACCCATACATATACACACATATACATATACAGACATACATACATATATACACAAGCACACGAATATACATTAGTATATAATAAAAATGACAGTAACGACAATGAAGACGTCGACAACGACGACAATAACAACAACAGCAACACATAACAGCACACACACACACACACACACACACACACACACACACACACTGATTAAGAAACTGATATGACATCATAGAGGTGATGACGTCTCTTCTGTTAATGACGCATACGGTCTCTATTAATACGTGTCATATTTAACTCTTTGTCAGTGAGCTCGTACCTTCCAGATAATGTTTTTTTAATTATTTTATGACTGTCTTAATTATCAGTAACCTTTTCTTTTATTCTTTTTCTAAACCTTAAGGGAACGATTAAATTTGCATCACTGAAGAAATCTGCGGATTTATAACCCAGCAGAGGAGCCATCCTTGTTCCATACATCGTGCTAATTACAATATCCTGTCTCTGAGATACTGCACATTAAATTGTTATTGTTATTGTTATTGTTATTATTGTTGTTGTTGTTGTTGTTGTTGTTTAATCATTCATTCCTGTTTTGTTTTATAAACAATTTAAAAAGTTCGTTATTATATAATAATAATAATAATAATAATAATAATAATTATAATAATAATAATATAATTACAAGGATACCAAGATGGCAATATGAGAAATTCTGCTATTTATTTATTTATTTATTTATTGTTATTTTATGCAATAATGCATTTTTTTTTTTTTTTCATCTAGTGAAACCACGCTCTGTGGAAATTATGAATAAATTTTGTTCTAATTAGGAAATTTGTTTTCTATCAATTAACGTTTATCACAATCGACGGTTTACTAACAAGCATAACGTTGATCAGACGATGATGTTACAATCTATCAGACTATAGACTTTATTTTAACATATTTTTTGTTTTACATTCATATAAACCTATTTTATATTTTGTTATTAGAAGAAGAAAAAAGAGAGAGAGAGAGAGATAAAAAAAAAAAAAAAAAAAGGTCTCATGATCAGATAAAACGGTCACATTAAAATTTACACTGTGTATTTAGTCTGTTAAATTATACAATGATACTGGCACCTTTAAGTCTTCGGTTCCAATGTATTAGCTTAAATGTGTACATTCTGTATTATTAAAACAAGAATTTATGGTGGTATCGGACACATGTATGCATAATTTATTAGATAAAATTCATTTTTTTATTTTTTTTTTTTTTATTATTTTAAATTTTAGTTTAGTTTCTTTTACTTTTATTGTCTGTACAACTACGGCAGCATTAGTGTACTTGCCATTGTTTTATGCATGAATGTGAGTCAACGTCAGTATTTTCATTTCTTTGTTTTCACTGTCTTTTTTTTTTTATATATATAAGTAAATGCTGCTTGTTTTATAACGCAGAAATAAAACAAGTTATCTCTATTTATTTCACGGAGTGCTTTAAGCATACTGAATATTGCTTTGAATTTCTTTCATTTGTGTAACTGACAGCAGCGCATAAATATTCATCAGAAATACAATTTAAATATGTTTCATGTTTAATAAAATTATTATTATTCAGTATATCACACTAAGCAGCTGTTATTGTACTGCTACGTATTCTGTTAGTTTGCTTCCAAACTTCTACAATTCTAATTTTCACTACGTTTTTATTTTTTCTTAATTACTTTGTCTGTTATATTATTTATGATTATAACTACTACATCGTTGATGGTAGCATTGATGTTAACACAGTTACTACTACAGTTACTTTTAAATCTTGCGATAGTACAAAAAGTACTACTGCTGCCATTACTACTATTACTGTTGTTGCTTGGGGTTTTGGCGTTGCAACTTTTTTTTTTTTTTTTTTACTGTTTTTTTGTTATATATATATATATATATATTTGTTTGTTTCTCACTCCACTGAGTATGTGTCTGTTTATGTTTATTTATCGTTGATCTAATTTACGCTTCAGACAGCTGTAATATAAATATCATTAAAAATAAATATAAATTATTAACGATAGTTATAAACCTATTTTAGCTATCGTATTATTAAAAAAGAAAGAAAAATTTCAAATCACAGATAGGGACTGTAGACACTAAACGTCAGATACCGCCTCACTAACGTGACTTACACCTTCAACATTTACTTCTTATATCGCCTCAAAGATAAACGTACTGAAATGCATTTGTTTACTTTTTGATATCTCTATATCGGAAAATTTTATGTTATAACGAATTCTTGCTGCTGAAAGGTATTTTCCGATAGCCACAGAAATACATAAAATAAATAGATGTCGCACATACACAGACACATATAATTTATATTCAGACATGCGTACATAAATATACACACACATACACACACACACACACACACACACACACATGTTTAAAAATACGTTCTCGTACATATATACATGTACAGACATGCACATGCACATACAAACATAAATATATATACACATAAATACATACACACACAAACATATATACATACATACATATATATACATATATATACATGTATACATACAAATACATATATTCAGAATATATATAAACACATATACACATACACACAGATATGCACACATATATACATCAACATATATATATATATATACATAAATAAACCAATACATCCATGCATGCATACAAACATATATACATACACACAAACACATACAAACATACATACATACAATGGTAGTGGTAGCAGTAATAAAGTGATATGTATCAGTATAGTAACAGCTGCTGCAGTATTCAAAAATCTTTGGACACAGAATCTGTAAAAATATGTTGCAATATAATATATTGGTAAATGTTTGATTTTTTAAAATATTCAACATTTTGCTGTTACTGTTAGCAAATAAACTATGATTTTATTGATTTTTATAACTGAAATTTACAAATATTTTGTTCTGATTTTTGTTTTGGAATTCCAAAACTGCATTAATTATAATTATTTTAAATAAAATGTTCAACGATTTCAATTTTATTTTCAGGGACGATTAACTTAAAACCTCCAAAACATCTCGAAGAAAGTCAAGCTTTCACTTTTTCCAGGATCCTGCGGGAGAAACACTGTTTTTTTTTTTTTTTTTTAAATATATATATTTCAGTTATTTTTAAAAAAAAACATGTGCAGTTAATACATATGTGTTTTATTATTAATTCGGTCACCGGACGCGAACCGAGGTCTTTTCTGATGAATATCTTACCATCAGCGCTATGCTGAAAAACATTTTTAAAAAAAAAACTATTTAAAAAACTTCCACAAAACGACCAATTATTCGTTAATTGAAAACACTGTGGTGGATATGTAAAGCGCTGTTTTATCTCCCTCTGTAAGCCGTGTTCCTTACTAGACAAATGAATGATTTAAATACGTAACAGTAAAGTTTAACACGTTGGACTGCGTACTCGGGCACCCAGGTCAGCGGAACATTAACCCTTGACACGCCGCTGTACGTGTTTCACACGTAGCAGTCCCCAGCACACACCGAATGAACTGAGGTATTAACAATGAAGAGGAAAGTGATCTTTGAAATGCTAATTAAAAACACTGTTGTTTAATACCGCGTCCTCCATCAGGTCAGGTAAATGTGTTGTTGTTTTTCATGTACCCGCATACCCTTACATAACAAATATATGTCTGTCTATCTGTCTGTCTGCCTTCCTTCCTATCTACCTGCTTATCTGTCTCTCTGTCTGTCTGTCTGTGTCTATCTATGTATCTATCTGTCTCTCTGTATATCTGTCTATCTATCTATCTATCTATCTATCTATCTATATATGTATCTATGTATCTGTCTGTCTATCTATCTATCTGTTTGTCTATCTATCTATTTATCCATCGGTTTATATTTTTATACATATGTTTGCATTTATTTGTACATATGCATATCTATTATATATCTCTATACATCTGTATACATGTATTTCCAACAGTATATCTATATTTACCAATATTCACAAATAAAAAAGAACGAAATGAAACTTCTTTTTTTTTTCCACTTTTTTGTTGTTGTTGTTGTCCATTTTTTGTTTGTTTGGCATGTTTTATTTTGTTTTCATGATTTCTTTTAATTTGGTTGTGTCATAAAAAGGTAAAATAAGACACAAATTTTAATTATTTATTGGATTACTCTGCTGAATGAAAAATGAGTTTCTTTTACTGCCTTAGTTAACTATAACGGAAAAAAATACATTACTTGTCTAGTGTGTGTGTGAACTGACACAAGAGTTTCACTGGTTTGGTGTTAATATGGTGTTAATAACCAAATTAATCGATAGTTTTAAAAATACCCCCAAACAACGTAATCATTTTAAACTTCAGTGTGTTATATTTTCTCTCTCTGTTATTATTATCTAGATATTGCAGAGAGACACGAAAGTGACTAATAACGAAATTATTATTATTGCGATCATTAATTTTATTTTTCGTAACAGAAAACATGAATAAGGTATAAAAAGAAGGAGAAGAAGAAGAAGAAGAAGAAAAACAGAAAGAAATGTATCTATTTCTCTCACACGTTGTTTTGTGATGATTAGATAAAAGCTTGTCTATTTCCACTTTAAAATGTTACGTAAATCACATTTAGAGTTCAGTGCTAATTACTTGCTCTCAAACAAGTCCCTTTTTTTTTCTTTCTTTCTTTTTTTTTTTTTTTTTTTTTTTTTTTTTTTTTTTTTTTTTTTTTTTTGCACAACTTGCAAGCATTAAGACCACGAAATCACTAAATTAAATACAAGACGTCTTTGGCGCCGATTTCATTTTAAAGAATGAAAAATAATTCTTCTCGCTAATACGAAAACAAGGAATACGCGAGTTTGGAAATGGAACACCCGAATCAATTTCTCCCGAGAGAAGTACGTTCACGGCACAAATAGAGATAAAGTTAATCCGAAAGTGTCACTCAACTTTTGCTGGAAGAAAAACAGGCCTTGCTGTGTGACTTTTTTTCTAAAATTTTTGATCTGATTAAAAGAAAAGGTCTTGGCATGGCTTAGAAATCGACATGTATAATACCAATTTCACTCAGTTTCAGCTTTCACAATTGACATGCTTGGTTTAATCTTTTTCGCCGTCATTATCAGTCTGAACTTTGGGTCGAAATGACTCACAAAAATGAGCATAGTTTAAAGATAGGAAATAAAAAAAAATAATAATAATCTCTTTTTTATGTAGATTTGTTTGATGATAGGAAATAAACAAGTGCAAGCACTCGGAATTTGGCTATAATTAAAAGCAGGTAGTAACTACACAGGTGTGCCACCTAGGTGCGTTACGTCGTAGAAAGTAACAAAGTCTTCTGTAAGATAAACAGTTTACCATCGGTAGAGAAATATTTCTAAAATTTACCTGTTTTTGTTTTTTTTGTTTTTTTCATTCCTTTAATAAAGAGTATCACTAAATGATCAAGTCTGTGTTTTACCCGACATAATTTATTTTATGTTATTTTATTTAGGTTTTTTTTTTTGTTTACTTATTTGCTTGTATGTTTGTTTGTTTAATAGCTTCATATATATATTTACTTTTATCGTCGATTTTGTTGTCTGTATTATTAAAATCAGTATCAGTTACAAATATATGTATATAAAATGTTATCCCTATTTTTAGTTTTTTCATTAACTTTTAAGTTATGCATTTTATTCTATTCTATTTTATTATTTCTTTCTTTCTTTCTTTATTTATTTATTTATTTATTTATTTGTTTATTTGTTTGTTTCTTTGTTTTATTCATTTAATTTCTTCATATTAGGCAACATTTAGATAAGTGTGAAAAATCTATTTGTATGTGCGTTGGTTTTTTTTTATCTTCATCTAAGTATATATATTATTTAATTTATTCACAAATTCGCCTGGTATATAATATTTAAATCTATTTTTCATTTTAAACAAAATTTGTCTTATTATCATAGTTGATATGCGGAAACTTGTTTTTAATTTTTAATCGTTGTTTTATTTATTTATTTATTTTATTTTATTTTATATTTTTAATTTTTTTAATTTTTAATTGTTTTTTTTTGGTTTGTTAGTTTGTTTTTTTTTTTTTTTTTTTTTTTTTTTTTTTTTTTTTTCATTTATTTTTTTTAAATTACTTATTTATTTTCTCATTTATAGTTTATTTCTGTTGGTCTGTGAAATATTTCGGCAAAGTTTTACTGCGCTGTTTTTTGGTTGCTGATATTTATTTTTCGCAAAAAACAATTCAACATTTTTCACTACTCATTATTTTTTTCTAGTTATACTTTATGTTTTTCAGTTTTTATCTTGAAGATGTATATTCTATTTTTTATTTACAAAAGTCTGTACAATGCTATTGACACAATGTTAAATCACTTGTACTGTTCACCACGAAAGAAACTTTTATTTTTAAAAAGCAAACTGAAAAGACTCTGAAGTAAAATTTGAAAACATTAGAACGATGAATATAACTGATATTTTCACAGAAAGACCAGAATATCTAGTTTTTATATACAGGATGCCATTTTTTATTTATTCGTTTTTACTGAACGAAAAAAAAAACCCAGAAAAACACTTCATAATAAAAAACAATAACATATATATATTTTGTTTTTCTGTTTTATATATATATATATATATATATATATACATTGTATGAAATTTTTTAAATATTGATTACCAAATACATACTAATTATATTATATAAATCATAAAAATATACAGAAGAAGGGCATTGCTTTCGCTGCATTTTCTATATGTGTGTGTGGTTGTGTGTGTGTGTGTGTGTGTGTGTGTGTGTGTGTGTGTGTGTGTGTGTGTGTGTGTGTGTGTGTGTGTGTGTGGAGACAGTCAGAGAGACAGAGAAAGAGTATTTCAGAAATATACATTTCACGAGACTTAAAACACACTTCATTGTTGGACACAAGACTGGGTAAGCTTCACAAAACTGATTTAACTTGGTGTGTAACGTACGTGAGTTTGATTCATCGGGTCAGCCTTTACAGCGAGATGAACCCGCGTCCCTCCAGCTTTAACACATTTAACTATTTACACTGACTACTTTGTCATCTCCACCACACAGACAGTCTGTATGTCTGTATACAGAGGTAGTGGACTAGTTCTCATCAACAGCTGGACTATTTAGTATTCCAACCACAATCCTATGGCTGATAATCATAGTATGAGTTTTCCTTTCTGTTGTGAGCTGCCATTAATGGAAAAATATATCGGGTTTTCTCTAAAAACATAAAAAATTATATTTTAAATTTAAAAAATTATAAAGCGTTAATGAAAGTGTTCTAACGGTTTCGTTACACAAATTAAATTTAAAGTATTTAACTTTCTTCCATTCTGATCTCTGTATCCTCGCTGGGTGGTCCACAAGAGAATTCTAAGATGTAAATATTTTTAAAAGTATATAAATAAATAAAAAATAAATAAATAATAAACGTTTGAAGAAAAATTCGATTTATCTTTTGGATTCTTACTATAATATCTGTTTTCAGTGACAGTTTTGTTAACAATATGTAAACACAGCATGTACATAACTCATTAAATTTTCATTTTATTTTATGTTCATTTTAAAGCAGACTGATAAATGTGTTTTACGCATAATCGTTAATTTCTATTTTGTAAATTTAAAATATTACAAAAAAATACTGAGAATAGTTACCAAATCATGCAACATCAGTTTGTTATCTTTTTCTTGTTTTAAACATATCGACGAAGTATTATTTGAAAATAAACGAGGAAAACATTTCTGAATGAATTAACAAAAGAAAAAATATTGATAATTAAATAAATACAGTAGAATACAAATATCGATAACTGAACTAAATAAAAATTCTTCTTCTAAAGAACGTATGTTTATTTGTTTATTAATTAGTTAATTTATTTATTTATTTATTTTTTATTTTTTTTTGTAACAGATATCGACATAAATTAAGAAGTGTTTTTTTAATAGATAGTAACAATTTTATATTACTTTTTTACATAAGCATTACAAGAAATGCAATGGAATGACAAATAATAATAATAATAATAATAATAATAATAATAATAATAAAACTCAAAAAAAAAAACACCCAAAATATTGTTAATAATAAAACGAAGATAATTTAAAATTGAAATTCAGCAAAAAATAATAGTTTAAAAAGTTAAAAAAAAACTGATAGTCAAAAAGATAGAGAGAAAGAAAACAATAAAGATGGTTAGACAGATAGGTAGTTAGATAGACAGACAGACAAATTTATATCGACATACGCATAAAGATAAAAATGTGTGTGTGTGTGTGTGTGTGTGTGTCTATGTATGTGTATATATATATATATATATATACATAGAAAAACACACACACACACATATATATATAATCAGAATCAAAACTGTCAGATCAAAAACACGCAAACATTCTCAAATATTCATTCAATGCCATTACAACATGAAGCAGTAATCGTATTGCTTATTTATATCTTGGAGCCAGTGATGAAAATTGAACTGTAAAATATACATGTGCAATAAATATTTTATACAACAGCTTGTCGACCCCAACTTTCTCAAAGTAGGTTACGAGCTTCGCAACATTTTGCAGTTGTAATAAATGATTACTCAAGATGGCTGTAATTCATACAAAACTTTGTGTGCGTAAATATTCTTCACTTGCTTGCATTAATATCAGACTGCACGTCGCTAGTTTGGTGACACGGTCTAGAAATGAGAACTACAGCGTAACAGCATTTCAAAGTTACACGATGAAAATCACGTTAGGCAGAATTCTTTTTTGAAACGAAATAAGAAGACTACGCAAATTTTTTTTTTTTTAAGTATTAGAACAAATAAATATAATTACTAATTATTTTCTGCAAATAAAATTCCAAATATGACTTTTAGCCACGTCATTCGTTCAACAAGAACGAATTTATAACTTTTGATTTTCCCGTACGAAATTACTGAGGATGGTAAATATTTAATATTAGTGCAGCTGAAATTAAATATTTTAATTTTTTTATCACGGCTGTTACTTCACTATCTCGAGTGAGTGAAGTCAGGTTGTGGAAATTACACAGAGTCTGTTTGCAGAGTAAACAGTGTTTCATTGA
Source organism: Chrysomallon squamiferum (assembly GCA_012295275.1). Classification (NCBI taxonomy): domain Eukaryota; kingdom Metazoa; phylum Mollusca; class Gastropoda; order Neomphalida; family Peltospiridae; genus Chrysomallon; species Chrysomallon squamiferum. The sequence goes on along the minus strand of CM022665.1, from coordinate 2,072,312 downwards.
TGTGTGTATCTACATGATCACATTGGTAAAATAGATTATGCTGGTACTCGAACTTTCGCTTTTCAAAACAATCCTCAAAGTGTTAAAAGGTGGAGAGAAACAATGAAATTTGAATTTCGAAACATAAATTACTGTACCAGTTAATAATATCATTTTATGTATGTAATCACACACACACACACACACAAATTTAATGATGTCACTATATTTTGTTAATTAATTTTCAACCATTGCCTGCAATATTAAGATACAGTTTAAGTTTCATTTTAAGAAGAATCCTAACAGTTCCAAATACACACAAGAAATGATATATGCATACAGACGTACAAAAACACAGACCACGTACAACCACGTTCTTATTTTACTTTCATTCTTTCATTTGATTTCCTTCTTTCTTTTTTATTTTACCTATGTGATTTGTTTAGTTCGGGTTTGTTTTCGTCTTCATTTTTTTTTTTTTTTTTTTTCATGTTCTCTGTCAAACTAGTATTTAAAATATAACTTGTGTCACTGGCGATGTATTCTGGTTTGATTTATTCGAGTGAAAACGTAAGATGTGTGCGAGAGAAATACGACACCTGGAGGTATATTGTCTTTCTGACGGTACTGATGAAATGTACAGAGTTTTTATAACGGGACTCGATTAACATGTACCATAATTGACAGTTGTTAAAATCATACACATCACTCACTGTCACCTTCATTAAAGAAATCTACGTTGTTATTAGGACAACAAAAATAGTTTTTATTTATTAAGATACGACGTCACAGCACAGTTTCTTTGTTCGTATCATGCGCTACAATACTGTAATGGATTTTCTCTCCCCCCCCCCACCCCCGGTGATCTTATAAAATCACAACTCAGATGTTCTTGGTTCGTTTCCTACTAACGGCTGCTATCTTGGAAAATATAACGAATAAATACTTTAGTAAGCAAACAAAATATTAAACCTCTGACTTCGAATCCAGCCAAGGAAGATGCACATGAATGTATAAAAATAAAATGACGTATTGTCTCGCGGTTTAAATTATCTTTCAATTAAAATATTAGTTTTACCGACACTGCATTGATTTTTTTATAGCTAAAAATAAATAAATAAATAAATAAATAATTTAAAATCACTAAGGCATCGGCGTTTTTAAAAATCTTTACCGAACCATGTCCCAACCTTTTTTTTTTTTTTTTTTTTTTTTTTACTCTGTTCACATATATTTCTCTATTTAGTAAATAATTTTCTTTCTTTTTTATTTTATTAAATGTAACTCCCTCTCCTTTTCCCATTGAGGTAATTGGAGGGTTGTTTTGAGAGGAAGGAACAAAAAAAAAAAAAGAAAAAAAAAAAAAGAAAAGAAAACCCCGAAATTGTACATGCTAGCCACATCTTATTCGTAAGCTGGAGTTATCAACTTATCATCATAGCCTACTGAGTGCGACACATTAATCAGCCCTACCGAGCGAGTGGGAATGTGAACACAGACACAGCCGCATTTAGCCAGAGTGTCGGACTGGCGTTAGGGGAAAAACGTTACGCCGTTCTGGAAAGCGATATTCTTTGTAGTGTTATCACTCCCAGCGGACTCGAGATCCCAGGACCACGTCGTTAGCGAAGCAAATAGAAGAAGCTTGTTGGTTAGCGGAAACTTTGACAACTTTCCGCTAAGACGCTCGCTCGGGAAGGATAGTACTTGCTTTGATCTAGCCGACTCATTATCACTGGATATATGGCTGGATGGTGATTTAAGAATTACTCGTCTACCTGGTAAGTACAGCTAGTTAGTAAATATAACCAGTTAGCGTGAGAAGATTTCCGCTCGTAAACAAGAATTTAACCTGATGAAAGATGATGAATGCTCTTTGATAGCGAATTTGGACAGATATTTTCTGTTTCATAAACATTTGCTAGAGATTGCTTTTGGCCCGAGTAATGTCTGTTTTATTTCTCTTAGATCGCGCTTGTGGAAATAAACGCTGTGTTCGCTTTCGAACGCTGCAAAAAGACTGAAATATAAACTTTAGATTCAAACACTCTAATCGTCGCTTGTAAACACAAGTGATGAGTTGAGATAGCTCTTGTGCTGGGGAATCTCTCCTTCTTTTTTTTTTTTTTTTTTTTTTTTCCAATGGAGTCGGTCCCGAAGGCCCGTGTGGTGTATCAATGAAGCACAGTCAATACATCGTCTGCAAGCCAGAGCAGACGTGAACTTTTCTTTGCCTGTGGGACGAAAAGTGATTAAGGATGTGGCGGCTTTCTGACACTTATTGCCAAAGTATTCAGTGCCAAGTTGTCGCACATTTACTTCCAGTTGGGACCACAGTGCCAATGTTCACGTATCTATGAACCACTGATGCCAAATAGCGTATCGTTATTAGGACCGGTTCCACACACACACACACACAAAGAAATAAAGCATTGGCGATTTAATTTCGGATGAATTATCAACTTTGAAGTAAAGTATCTGTAATATATATATATATATTTATAATTTTGAAAAAAATAAAATAAAATAAAATAAAATAAAATAAATAAAACGAAGAAAGAAAAGTTTACAAAAACAGGCAAAACTTTAATTAGTTATTTCATTAAATCATATTTAGAAATGACTTGTTGAATTTAATAAACTTGCATTTAAGTTGATTTAAAAGCGATAAACTATAATGATAATAAGAATATAAAAACAATAACAACAACAACAACAACAAAATAGCAATAATAATAATAACAACAACAATAATATAGCAACAATAATAATAACAACAACAATAATAACAATTATAATTAAAAATACAAATAAAAAGGGCTTTTTTCTTTTTTATTATTATTTTTTTCTTTCTGATAAATTAATATATTATTTCAGTACTCTCCTTATGTATTTAAATACACTTTTTTCAGATTTTCTTTAAACAGTATTTTATTTTTTGTAAGCTGGATGATACATTTCTTGCTGCTGTTGTGGTGCGTGTGTGTGTGTGTGTGTGTGTGTGTGTGTGTGTGTGTGTGTGTGTGTGTGTGTGTGTGTGTGTGTGTGTGTGTGTGTGTGTGTGTGTGTGCTACTACTGTTATTATCTGTTTGTTTATTTATTTATTTATATATTAATGACTAATACTATTTTTAATATTATTCGAGTTTACACAAACTGAAGATGGTATAATTTATCTAATTTTGTTAATAAGTTAAGCCTAATATGTATTTTACCTTTCACATATTAAAGTGTGCACACTTTAAGCGTACTTTGGTTTGTTTCTTTGTTGAAGTAACATTGTATCGCTCCTTCGGCTTTAAGTTATTTTTTTGTTTGTTTTATTTTTTGTGTTTGTTATTGTTTTATTTTGTATTTCAGTTTTATCAATTTTTAATTTACTCTTACTTTGCTATTCTAGTTCTTATTATTTTATTTTATTTATTTTTTATTTTAAATAGATATTTTACAGTATTTGATTATCAGTTCTGAAAAACCAAAACATTTAAAAAGAAAGAAAAACTATTTACTTCGAGAAACTGATAAACAGTTTACTTTCTCTTTCTTCCTCTCTCTCTCTCTACTAGACACATGATCATTTTAAAGTTTTTACCATTTGATCAATCTAGAGTTATGTAACAGATAATTATCTTTCTATAAATCTTATATTGTTAATAAAAAACTAAATAAAATGTTAATTAATTTAATAATAACAACAACAATAACAATAATAACAGCAAAAATAAAATTTATTTGATATTTTTAATTATAAATTGCTGAAATTAATTATATATATATATTTATGCAAATGTAATTTAAAATATACATGGGTCACAAAGGAAGTACTGTTTCCTTCTGTGGAAATGAAATACATGAATACACTACACCACACGTTAAGTTAAACTTTTTATTTGTATCTTAATAACTGCCCAAACTCATTAGCAATATTTAATATTGTGAGTTTCTGTTGTCAACATGGTTATAATAATTTTAACTTCTAACAGTTATTTTATTTTAAATGCTGATCCTGTTTATAACGTCTGATTAACACAGAATCTTTGCCCGTTTAAAATATCCACCTAAAACAATACCCATACCCGTTTAATATTTCTAGCATGCGGGGATCTTTGCTTGTACAAGTTCTCACTCTAGCGATGTTTTCATAGCCGTTTAATTTTTTTTTATAAAGAATGGTTTTCATACCTGATAAAAATATCCAAATGACATAATTGTCCTGCATATTTAAACGTGTATTATATAGCACGGCTTCCCTACTGTTTTATTATTATTTTTTTTAAATTTGCATGTAGCGTGGTTTGGTGCGCACAAAACACAATACGACAATAAACGTGGTTAAAAACGGAGTTTTACGTTTAATCATTGATGATATAGGAACGAGTCTTGGTTTCAGTTTCGCATCCAGCGTCCCTTCTCTTCACTCTTCATTAACTATTCATCCACACCTCGCATCCCGCTCAGCTTTCCTGGAATTAAAACAACGCGCGATGGCGTATACATTGACAAAAAAATCTTGACACATATTGTCTTCGAGTCGTGCGACTTTGATGATGTTTTGAGAATCTGAAGGCGAGACTGTTGTCTTCGTTCTGTGCTGGTCAGGTCGGGCAATTCGAGTACTGTCTAGCGAATGGGTAGAATTTTAAAACCGTCGAGATGATTAATTCATAAATTATAACAATGAATGGAAAACGTTTTTTTTTTTTTTTTTTTTTTTTTTAAAAAAAAGGTTATTTATTTAGTATTTTCATTTCAGTTCTGAAGATTTTAATCAGTGATACTGGGCCTCTTTCAGATCAGTTTTGTTGTATCTAATTTAAAAATTAAAAGCTATTATTGTTGTAATTTGTTTTATAAAACGCATGCTTTTTATGTAATATTTCTTTCAGATGTGTGTGTGTGTGTGTGTGTGTGTGTGTGTGAGCATATGTGTGATTACGTGTATATATTTGAGTTGTGCGTGTGTGTGTGTGTGTGTGTGTCTCCGAGGAACTCCAAGTTTAGCTGTTAATCTTTTAGAAACGGTATAAATTTATATTTCCTTATTATGTCATAAATAAATAAATAAACTAAAAGTCTGAAATATTAAAAGTTAAAACCTCTAACTACATCGATACTTATGTCATTGTTAATTTAGTTGTATATCTTCATGTCTGCACAGGTTTATTACAAGTATTGTGTGTCCTGCTTACACACACACACACATATGTACGTAATTTAGGGCAGAAATTACTACTGCTGCACTTATCTTTTACAATAACGTAGTAATCGTTGTTTGCACAGTCGTAAATCGTCATTAAAAGATCGATGTCTTCTGTAAATGAGAAATGAAACGACAAATTCTTTGGTTGCTGGACGTTACTGAACTGTTATGACAGGATCGTGAATTTTCAGACATCTACAGACATCTGTCACACGCATTTATAGTTAATCATTTTTCAAATTATGAACAAAATTCTTAATATAGTTAAAACAATTTAAATTTAAAACAAATGTTACGCTGTTTAATAACATTACTGGATTACCAGTTACTCGTTTTCCTCTTCAGTTCAGTAATAGTGTTTTATAGGTAGACTGTTCAAATCAGGTTTCTTACCCAGCTAAAAGAATACATATTATATTCACAGTATATTAGCAGTGATAGCAGCGAAAGAATCGTTAACAGTAAAATTTTATTTAGTATTGTGCGAAAGCTGTCCGCTTTAATGAGTGCTTATTGCAAATTTACTTAACAAGATTATTGTGTATGTAGGGAATGTGAACTGGAATATACTTATCTTATAATACAAAACTAAGACAGATAGATAGACAGATAGACAGATAGACAGACAGACAGACAGACAGATAGATCAGTTTATAAATGTAATTTCAGAATCATTTGTAAATTACTTTGCTTCATTATAAACTGAATAATTACAGCAGATACACTGTATTTGTATCTGGAGATAGATTTAATATATATATTTATGTATGTATGTATGTATGTATGTATGTATGTATCAAACTTGTATTCCGAAAGGTTAAGCTTTTGATTCATTAGAGCATAATTAAAGAAACAGACTCAAAAGCTAACATGTTATTATTTTTGTGTAAATACATGGACGATTCTGAAAGCAGACGGTCAGACAAACAGAAAGAACACAAGGACAGTCTGGCAGTGAAAGTTTGTAGGTAAAACACAGGATGTACGCAGTATTGAGATACAGTATCTTTAACTGCTACTGAAGGAAGAAGTCAGGGTATAAAACTATGACAACAGTAAATATATGAGACGTGTGAGTGACACAAGTGTGATTAACAACATCACTTTTTTTTATCAGAACTTCCTCGTGTGTGAGTGCAACTGTTTCTGGAAAGGGAAAGAACTAATAATACCACACCCAGGTTAACAAACGCAAAATACGAAAAATAAGATGTTGATAATAATACTAATACGCTGGTAATAATAATAATAATAATAATAATAATAACTGATTGTGATGATGATGATGATGATGATAGTTTAATACTAAATTCTACCGTTATTTCCTCTTGTCTAGGTAGATACGTTGGTAATAATTTCGAAATCTGTTTAATCTCATTAGCATACAAGTTTAATGCGTCCCAATAAAGTGAAACAAAAGCCAGAACGTAAAAGACTTTAATCATTATGGGAAATCATTGGATATGTAGATTTATTCATTGTTTAATAGAAAAAAATATTCTAAACGAATTATACTTGTGATTATCATATATAACAAGTGTTACATTATACTCGAGTTTGACAATCATTTTATGAGAAAATGTGTAGTTAACATTTTGTATGTAAAGCAATATTGTATTGTTTCAGCTTCACGTCAGTTTTAGACATTGAAAAAATATGTATATCGTGGGAAAAATTAATGTCTGCTTAAGTGTTGAATTATGAATAATAATACTGCATAATATGTATAGAAGACGTTTAAAAAATGTATTATAAAAATTATGACAATACAGTTTAAAAATATAAAAACACGTTATAAACATCGAATGTTAATTATGTATATGTTTTTATTATCAAAACCAGTTATATATATATATATATTATATAAAGTTATAAAAATAAATCCATTTCTTTTTCTTTTTTTCTTACTTTTTACTTCTCGTTTGAAAATGTTTCATATGAGAATAAAATATTGAACCAGTTATTTTCTTTCTACGTTATTCATTTTTTGCAACAAAGTACATATCTTATTTCAGCTTCTTGTCAAAAAGAAAAACAGTTTTTTTTTTATTATTTTCGTTTTGTTCACCTGAGAAAAAAGAGGGATAATTCAACAAAGGATTTTGTTCACTCTCACCCTGCGCTCAGTGACGTGCATGTCGTCTTTTTCTTAAACTTAATTTAATCGCTGGAAAGCATTATTCTCTTAATAAAATAAAGCAACGAAGGAACAAAATTTCATTATTTAACATGAATTTTTTGTTTTCTACCTATTTTCTTCTTTTTTTTTTTTCTTCTATTTGGTAGACCTTGTTTTGTTTTTGTTGCGGTTTTTTCTTCTCTTTTTTTGTTAGTTTTTTTTTTTTTTTTTTTTTTTTTTTTGTGTGTGTGTGTGTGTTTTGTGTTTTTGTGGGGGGTTTCTGGTGTGTTTTTTTTTTTTTGTTTATTGTTTGTTGTTTCTTTATTTTATTTTATTTTATTTTTATTTTAATCTTTTTAAAATTATTATTATTATTATTGTTTTTTATTATATTTTGTTTTGTTTCAATTGATGTTGCTGCAATTTTTTTTCTTCTTCTTCTTCTTACACGATTTTAATGTTAATTTCTTACTTAATTATCGTTAAAAAATACAAAATTAAAAAAAAAAGTACTTAAAAAAAACAAAATTAGATTTTTTTCTTCTTCTTCTTAAATTATTACACAAATGAACGAAATCATTTGTAAATACGTATTTACTGGAGTACAGTCCTCCACCATCTTCTTGGCTGAAGAAGTTTTCATCAAATTTCTCTGAGCCCCTCCATCAAAATTTTCATCTAACTTCAAATAGACGTCGCATAATAGTTGTCAGTGTGAAGAGTTCGCAACAATGGGGAGACAACACTGTCCAGTGTGCAGAACGATCAGCTACCGTCTGACGCGCCGACTTGCGTGTGTTTATATCACGGATAAAAAGTTCTTGAAAACTCTCCGTATTTTTAGCGTTTTGTTGTTGCTTAATTTCGCTGCGTGGAACCCAACAAAAAAGAATATTTACTGACGCGAATTTGCACGTGAAAAATGCGCGTAAGGAGCGAGATAATAACGTTGAGTCATATATCAGGCTCGTTCGGCGGAATTACAATTCCACGGAACTCTTCTGAAAGTAGGCGACACAAAAATGGAAGATTACGCTATCCCTGGAAAGAAGATACAGTGAGAAGAAATAATTAATGATTAATGTCGCTTTGACAGACGTTCATTGATTGGAAACTGATAATGGAATTAATCTATATATTATATTCATTAATTCATATTGTGTGTTAATGGTGAAGGGCTGTATCATTCAGAAAAACAAAACCAATATGCGCTGGGTAATATGCGGGTTGCCAAACAAGGGTCGGTGTAGAATGTGTTAAGAGGGTATAATATTTATGTTCTTGTTTTGAATTCTGTTGGGTTTTTTTGTTTTTTCGGTTTTTTTCTGTCGTTATTGTTGTTGCAGTTGTAGTGCCTGACATAGCTGTCGTTGATGTTGTCGAGGTGAATGTTATTGCTCTTGTTTTTGACGTGATGGACATTACTGTTGTTCTGATTAGTATCTGGGGCCTAAGAGGGCGATGATTAAATTAATCATCAAATTATTGGTTAATATTCTGTTTCAAACAAAATCAAATTTTAATATAGTAATTTTTTTTTTTTTTTAAAAAAAAAACAAAAGGGTTAAGATGTTCTTCACATTTTAGTATAAAATACGAAAATAATTTTTTATATTTTCTATAAAAAATAATAAAAAACCCTCCTCCATATTGACCGTGGATCTGCCGGTATGAGAAGATTGGCAGAAGCGGATCAATGCAAGATGGCTGGTTACAATGAGTTAGTTGTTCCGTGAAAGGGATAAGCGTTTTGTTCGGAGACAGGACCAATAAGCGTCCAAGACGTTCTCGGAATAGAAATTAGCAAAATGATCCTCAGTGATAATTGCGAGATCTTAGTTTCATGCCAAAAGCTCTGGTCAATGGTGACAGGACGGGATATAGAAAAGGAAATTATCTGGAGATCATTTCACCAGTTACTGTCAAATCGCGTCTTTATGTGTGCCTCGCTTGAAAAACACTGCCATGGTTTCTTTGAGCCCCGTAACGGATTTCAGTGCGACCCGAAAACCAGTGTTTCCAGTGCAGAAGCGTTAAGACGTTATCACTGTGATATGACGCAAAAACAAAAACTAATGCAACAAAAAGTTGACGTGGAACAGCTTATTATGACACAACGCAAGCTCTGCGGTTGTATTACAAACTAATCCAAACTGGATCCATCTGTAACACTCTTTTCACCAATCTGTATCATATCAGAAAGATCTTCCAAAACAGGAGTTTTTAACAAAGTGTATAACAAATATTGAAAACAAATATTGTAAACTATTGCTGACCAATAATTTTATTATTATTATTATTTTTTTTTTTTTTTTTTTTTCTTTAAAATTATAAATATTTTTTAAAATTCCATTTCATCATAAACCAAATTTTTTTTTTTTTTCCACTCCCCTTCCCGCCCCTCCCGGTCTTCGTTTCAGTTACGCCCCTGACATTCCAGGACGAATGCCAGATAATATTTAGCATCGATCAACCTATTACAAAGACTGGTTATTTACCTAGCTTGCCGCCGTTATGTTTCATTTTAAATGACCGTGTTCAAGAGGTATATTAAATAGTAATGTAGTTGTTATAGTGTTCTGTTACAAAATATATATTGATGAAACAATCGTCTTGTCTGAAGATGAATGATAGCATTACGTTTCAAGCACTTCTTTTAACAGCGGCTTATAATTACATGTGTACCTGCGTGTACGAAGTTGTGTGTGTATATAGGCGTGTGTGTGTCACGATGCATGATGCACGTGTGCGGGTGTATGTATGAACATACTGTTATTATTATTATTATTATTATTTTATTTGTTTTTTTATGATTTTATTTGTTTTATTATTTTTTATTTTGAATTTTGAGGGGAGGGTATTTGGTTTAGTTTGGGGGGGTATTTTTGTTTTCACTCTTGTGTTTGTGTATGTCAATGGACGCGTGAGGAGTGTGTACATATTTTTATTTTTTTTGTGTGTGTGTTCTTGTATTCAATTTTAACAAAGATTTACTTAAAGAAAAACATCAGAAGAAAATAAAATGTTAGGCGATGCTGTTCTTTCATAAACACAGTATTAACATTTTCTTCTTTGTTCTGTTAAGATTCTTACTTTTCATATAACTCTCACACAACTTACTGAAGGAAAGATAATCTTGTATTTATCAGAGAATTTTTTTTTTTTCGTAATTAATTCAAACATCAAAAAAAAAAAAAAGGTCTGCAAAAACGAAAGCATCATCACTACACCTGTAGTTCATTTCAAAAGTTCAACTCATGTAATAAAAAAAAAAAAAAAAAAAAAAAAAAAAAAAAACCCAGACTAACGGACCTTCGGTCTCGGTGTCTCATTAAAACCTTTTCCTTATTTCTGTTTTTAAACTTAAAATATGTTGACATCTTCCGGAAATGCAAAGACGTCGAACTGCGTAGGCTCCAGGGCGTAATTTCTGTGACGACTGCCGGTCACGGGGACGAGCTGGCCTGTCGCTTGTGTGATGGCTAAATACTGACAACTTTGGACATGTGCATTGTTTAGCTCTGGATCCAGTGGGCGCCGCTCCGATATAACTTTGTCCCCGGGGCCCCCACAGTTTGCGAATGAAAAATTGGCGTTGTTATATCAGAGGACAAATCACACGGCATGGCACTCCGTAAAAATGCTTCGTTATTTCGTTTAAAGAAAATAGATACATTTCCTCTCCATCAGCTCAGTCATTTTCGTTCTTTTTTTTTCTTTTTTTTTTTTTTTTTTTTTTTTTTTATTAAAAGAAGAAAAAAAAAGTTGTTTTGATCATAATTAAATCCATTACGTTACGTAGCTTAGTTGACTGTATTAACTGTCATAAGTTTATTTATAATACTTGTCATTATCGTCGGAGTCTGTCCTTGTTATTGTTATTCTTATATGTTTCCAGTCTGAAAGGCTTTGGAGTCTTTATTTTATTTTTGTGGTTGTTTGTTTGTTTCGGATAATTTGTTTCGTTTTGTTGTTTGTTTTTTTTGGTGTGTTTGTTTTTTTGTTGTTGTTTTTCGAAATATTTCCACTGTAGTGTATTCTCTGTTATTTTATTTCTTATATTTCTTCTTACGTTATTTATTGAGTTCTTTGTTACTTCTCTCCATTTTCCTCTCTCTCTGTGTATCTCTCTAACCATCTTTCTATCTATCTATCTGTCTGTCTATCTATAAATATGTCTATCTTTGATGTCTCTTTATCTTGTTGGCTATGGTTATATTTACATCTATATTCGTCTACTATATACATGTATATACTGTCGTATATATACACGTGTATCGATGTGTACATGCAAATATCTGTCTTTTTACATAAGAGGATATACATTTCGTCTATTCCATCTCTTACCTTTCTCTGTCCTAAAACAAATTTAGCTTGGCCTTATAATTAAAACGATCATGCACCCAGCATGTCTGCCCCAGAATACAAATACTCTCCTACCCAGAGTTTCATTCAACACACAGTCACCATGCACTGTAGATCAAACCAGCTAGGTGTAATGTGTTACATAAAGAGAACAAAACTTCAAGTATGTTTCCCTACACACGAAGCGGTTTGATCCAATTGATATATCTCAAAGTATGTATTTAAATAGGATTATAATTGAGCGCAGCACTTACCTTTTATTATAGGCTTCTTTCAGTGACATGTTGGGTTTTCTAAACGATTAATCCTGTTTACGTGCAATAAACAACTGCTGAGGAGCTCAACGCTGATTGTTCACGTTGTAGTTCACGTTGTAGTTGCAGTGGGAAAATAAAACGTGGAGAAGCAGAATCAGATAGAAATATTGAACTATTTTAGAATAATAACAAGAAGAAGAAGAAGAAGAATCATGTATACATGATAAAATAAATAAATAAATAAATAAATAAATAAATAAATAAATAAATAAATAAATAAATAAACAAAACAAAATAAAACGAAATAAATGTAAATAAAATAAAATAAAATAAAATACAAATAAATAAATTTAATCAAACATCATAAATAAAATGAAATAAAGTAAAATTAAAATTAACTCGAAAGAAAGGTATACAGTTTGAAGATTCAGAGACAATACTAATAAATACTTACTTTATATATCAGAACAGAATGTTAGTCACATCACGTTATGTTTATTGTTTCTGTTTCTTTGTCTCTACACGATTACGTCACTCGCTGTTGAATTACTTGTTTTTAAAGCTGCAGTTAGTTTAATTCCTTATATTTTCTGTTATGGACCATATTGTAATGTAAAAAAAAAAAAAAAAAAAAAATAAAAATTCTACTAATGTTACTAATACTGTATTTGTTTTTAAAAAGTAGGTCGCTATCATTATGAGGAATGTTACCTTCAAAATGAAATAAATTTTTTAATATAAACAAACACTTTAAAAATAATAATAATAAATGCATTTTTTTAATTACGGAGTGGCGCATATAATTATTAGTCACTGTTACTTCTGCTTCCAGTAATACTGTAATTCAGCTGTTGGTATCAAGATGCAGCTTCTGCTTCGCAACAACTGCGACAGTAATACTATGACCACGACATTTCACTTATAGCAGTTACTAGAAACAGCGATCGCCAAATGTTTCATCACAAAAAAACAAGAGGCGACTGTCCCTGCGATTGTTACTATGACACCAACATACGTCTACGTTACAGCGACAAAGCTGCCTACCACTACCACATCTGCTACTACAACTACTACCACGGTTGTTACACCTACAGCTGTCACAGTTTTGGCGCTCTTACATTCACGAAAATGCTACAACGTTCACAATGAAAACAAACATGACTCAACAACCAATGGTTACACAAACATTTCTATTTATCCAGAGAAATATTATACGATGTACGTC